>JAJEKV010000019.1:12230130-13430130 GCA_021234155.1 Isoetes taiwanensis
TTCATTTTACTTCGTTCAGTTACGTATTGCTCTACCATATTCGCGGAATAGAACTTGTTGTTGAATTAGCGAATTAGAATAAGCGTAAAATCAGGCGTATTAGGAAGAGGATTTAGGACCCAGAATCCTTTTCTAATGATTAGAAAGGAGATATAATTATGCTCGAGGGTATGCAATTTGGAAGTGTTTATGTAAGGCTTGAGGCTAGAGCCGATTTTTATGTGAGCGAAATAGATAAAAGTGATGTGATGTGATGTGTATTAGCCAAAAAATTTGATAAAATTGTAATTGTGAATTATGCGTGATGGTGTGGTGTGGTGTGAGGGTGTGGTGTGGTGTGGTGTGGTGTGTGGGTATGGGTTTAGATTATGTCCATGGTGTCATGTGGGTGTGTGCATGTTAATGTATGATATGTGGATTCAATTTTATTTATTCTCCCCTCGCACACCACACCCATCTATCCCACCACCATAGACTACCACCACATCTTCGCGTCCTACATTACCACCACATGCACACACATCCCTACATCCCGCCCACCCCTCCACCACCACCACACTCCACCACCACCCACATCACACCACAATCCACAACACCACACCGCACCCGCGAGCACCACCACCACACACTCCACCACCACCACCACTACGCCCCCCCCCCTCCCCACCACCTCCACCACCACCACCTCCACCACACCACCACGACCACCACACCCCACCACCACACTCCACCACCACATCATACCACCACACACCACTACACCACCACCGCCACTTACCCACCCGCGCCCCACCACCACACCACACACACCACTCCACCACACTCCACCACCACCACCCTCACCACCACCCCACCACCACACCACCTCCACCACCACCCCCCTCCAACCACCACACTCCACCACCACCACCCCCCACCACCACACTCCACCACCCTCCACACTCCACCTTGGTGTGTGGTGAATGGTGTGGTGTGTGTCGACTAATATTCAATAGTCAGTAATAAATAATACAACTTTCAGGTGCCAGTTAGGAGTGAATATGATGGAGTTTGGGGCATGGTGTAGTGCATGGTTTGGTGTGGTATACATCTATGATTTAGTGTTCATTTCATAGAGATACTGTTGTTCCAAGAGGTTTTACGGACTAACATCCGAGAGAATTAAGATTAGATCTTGAGCTTTTGAGGAAGCTAAAACCACGGTTTTGTTGTAGGGGGTGAAGGACTTCAATATTGCTGTTGCATTCCTTGCGTGAGGATGCAAATGCTAGTGGATGGACTGATATGATGAGAATATATCCAGAAAAGAATTACGCACTTACACCTCGCGATGTTTGTAGATCACATGAACTTGGTCAATCACGAGGGCACGGCCATAAAATTGCAAGTCTGAGGAAGCTTGTGGGAGATCTATATTGTGTCCAAAGGAGTGAATTAAAATTAGGTTCACAGAGGTGCATCCTTGGAAATTGTGAGGATATTATTGGAATCAAGAAGTTTAGGACTGTCCATGGAAGGAGGAAGTGGCATTAGGAAAGTGAAATGGGAATTACATTGACTATGAAAGACAGCGTCTCGAGGGATTACGGTAGGAGGCCCGACTCCTTCCCGGTACAATGAGGAATGGCGGAGAACCCAAGGAAACTTGGATAAAGCTGAAAGATCTAAAAATCTTTCCCTTTGCATAATTTGGTACCAATATGGCCCGGGCAAAGCAGTTTAAGGAGCTTACGGAGAATACCACGTGATGCATATCTCTGTTAGTGGATTTTGCGAGAACTATACATTCAAGAGCAAAGAGGGAGGAGTGGAGTCGATGCCTTTGGGTCAATAACCCGATTACCATTTGGTTCAAATAACATATCGGTATGACCTTCGATTAGCGGATAAATTATCGAAACACATTACTATGTATGTCGGATGATAGGAACCGCGATACTTTGTTAGTGCAACAACACTTCATGAAGCACCACAAATATCTGGAGCAGAAAGGAAGGGTTCCAAAGAGACATTATAGAGTTTTGGATGGTGCAGCATCTCAATTCAAGGCTTCTAGACCATTTTACTTTGTGGCTAGGTACACAAAAGCGACAACTGATGTCTATATGATGTGGAATTTTTTTGGTTCTTTCACGGGAAAGAGTGAACCGCATTCGTGAAACTCTTGAGTTGAAGAGATAGTTAAGACAATTTGCAATTAAAATCTGACAGCATAAATTGGGTAATGCTCATGAGTGGTAGAAGTTGCGAGAAGAGATGTTACTTGTCGAACATCAGAGGTGGATGAACACATCTGAAACGATGGAGGAAGAATATAGAAGGTTCTTTTGGGAAGTCAAGGTGGAGGATATATAGATAGAAAGAAGCATGGGAGTGCGAGAAAGGATTTTTGGACACTAGGATCCATTGTGTACATGCATTCAATCACTGAATCTCCATTCTTGATTTGCACACGAGGGAACTTTCATGCCTGCGGCTTCTACTTGGATGGCATGTGGGGCGGTTGTGTGAACAAGCACCTCGTTGATGATTGGGGAAACTTCAAGTTATTGTACCATACTTCAATGTGCATCTTTGACATTGGACGTAAAATCCAGCGAGGTCTTGTTCTCCTCAATCCACGATGTTAGCGAGAGGCACTTAGGTTAGTGATAATTTTGATGTGGATTTGCTCAGAATGATGAGGTTAGATTTTGGATTCTAATGTGCACAAAACCAAAATGGATAGTGGAAGGCTTACCGACTCAATGGAACATGGTACCTGCGCGGTGATAGTGTCATAGAGGAATATATGTATTACAAGAAGAGCAGATCAGCAGGTAACTATGATCTTTCGCGATTAAAGGCGCCTTAGGCATAGTATTCTAACCGGTCATTCCGGACTTCACATGCCGCAACTAAGCGTCCAAGCGAGGTTGTATATAGGCTGGATCCTTTAGATGAGGAGAAAATTTTACAGAATTTACCGAAGTTCTTTCGATGATGATGAAATGTAAAAACCGTGCAGTAGTTTTGAACTCATGCTTGAAGTTTTGTACTTCAGGTATTTGTGAAAATATGAGTTTGTCTTGATTTCTTTTTGAAGATTTGAATTCTTGAAACAGCAGTTCCTTTGTTTGTGAGATGAATTGAATATGAATTTTTCATTGAAATGAATGAGGTTACATAACAATTATGTACATAAGAAAGATATCTGATGATTTAAGTCTGAGGGTGACTCATGCACCTACATACTTCCCCAATACATATGTTCCTCGGTTCAACATTTGCTTCCTAATCTTAAAACTTCAAGCATGAACACTCTAACATCAACTAGATCACGGTGCAAATGTCTACAACACGTAGTTAACCACACTTTGTCAATAAACGAGAGTTTGGTGGCCAATACATTGCATTTAAGTTGACTTACTAGATCGAGCAGCAATATATTCACTCCTTTCAAGTACCCCCTCACAAATTTGTGCATAAGCGAACATCACGGCAGGGCCACATGAATGACCATCAGTTTGAAGAAGTTACGGGAAATTTTTCATAACATCACGAGGTTGTAAAGCAACATCGAGGTTCACCTTATCTGAGTTTGTTGTCATTGTGCCACAACAGCAAAAATCGCGATGAGCAAACACTAACCTCTCCAATATAAGCCACAGCCCGCGCCGCCTGAAACTGAGGCTATCAAAGTGATATATCCACTGGTTTATATCTACATGCAAGCCGCAGCGTGGCTTACAATCGAGAAAACAGATACATTGATGTCCATCACAAGCGAGGCAAAAACATGTCTTGCTTTATCAGTTCACATGTTTTCCTTATTGTTTTGTAACTATTTTGTGTCCTTGGACAATGTCAGTGAAAAAAGTCGAAAAGAAATGAAAGGATGGAGCTCATTCGCTTGGAGAATCAAGTAGTATTCCATATATGGCACCAAACATATGCATGTATCATGCGGCACAATCGATGATCACAAATCAGAGATAAGAAGTATCACCTTGAAGAGGAGGTCGGTGATCATTGAACCGCTGGCATTATCAGCTTCCAAAATTTTGATGTCGATTAGGGCTAATCCACGACGGTTTTGTTCCCTTTCAGCTACCACTTCGAGATGTGTGTTGGCTTTTTACTAGATAGTCGAGGACTGCTTGAAGCTCTATCATCTCTAGTTCTAAACACACACGAGAACATTTGCTCACAATCCATTCAAATATTTTTAAATTGAAAAATTACAACACATATCATAGAAATTTTTTACTTATATTGACTTTCCAAAGAGTTTTACAAGATTCATTTTATGAAAATACTTGTCGAGCATTTTTCATGCGATTCTTGGCGACTCTTGAGAATCCCACATGTTCCACATTTGATGTTCCTTCACATAAAATTTGGCACACTTCTGCTGACGAGAAGTCCCACTCAAACCATGGTTTGAGTTGCTCCAAAAGGGAATTGGAATCCAACACATGGAACAAAACTATTTGGACATATATCATTGTGTTAAATTTAGTTGTAGAATCCTTATATCTGCTGTCATCTATCAACAATGTGTTTGTCTGTATCTCCAAAATTTACAGTACCCCTTTGGACTTAAATCCTTAGGAAAATTGGCTTAGTAACCACTTTTTAATTTTGTGTTAGTGCGGTCATCTGATTCCAAATAAAAAGAAATGCGCCCTTATATTCATCACGGCCAAGCACCTCATCCAACTTAAAGTCAACATTACTCTTAGCCATGTTGAGACCATTGTCTCAAATTTTTGAAAACACCATTCTAAGGACTCTGTAATCGGGCGCGGCTTAACTTTTGATGGTTCAATTTACGGATGGTCACTTAGAAACCGGCCCGATCACGAGGATCCTCTCTTTCAAGTCATAAAACTTGCCTAAAACCCATTAAAATCGAACAAGGAAATTTGATTAACCTCTTGGTTTTCTTGAATTTAGGGGGATTTGTGGTGTTAAGACTGGAGTTAAGCCAGTCGCATCTTGTCGAGTCCGGGGTTTCTTTGTCAACTTCATCACGCATCGCATTTGGCTCATGTTGACACAAAACTTTTTACGGTGAAGGACCCACGTCTGAAATGAATCTCAAAGAATTAATATTCCCCTAAATCCAGATACTAGGAGTCTCGCCGTGATAGCTTCGATTCTGATAGCATTTATCTCGCAGCATAATTGAAATGAGGAAGACCCGCAGAAAAATACCAAAAAAAATAAATCATGTATGTAGCATCGGTACTTTACTTGTCGACTGCGTGATTGACTATCCAAATTTCGTTTTGGAGTCTCACGCCATCGTGGTAGGATTGACTTAGGAGTATCAAATGGGGGTGAATTCTAGGCCTGGCCCAGGGAGGTATCTTGCGGTCTCATAGCTGATGTGGATAAGCTGATTTGGATATCCTTGGTCTCAAATTTACGCAATTCACGCAAACCTTGCGTCGATGGGCACGGCGACCTTGCTCGGTGAACGTGGATTGAATATTACTTGTATCTATTGGTTCTTGTGAGTGCGGCTCGAGAACACCAAAAGCCAAAGCCATGTCTGATCATAATGTGGGCACAAGCGGGGCTGCGGCCCGAGGGTTCTGAGGTGTACGCAAAACAAATTCAAAAATCAATAGAGTCAGTCTTTTAGGCGAGGGGTTAGAATGATAATATTTACCTCAAATGGTGTGATAGACATGGAATGTGATCTTGAGTATTTGCGATACGCTATCTGGCCCGGCAACATTACCCTCCATTTCGGACAAGCGTCCACAAAAGATAGACAACCTTCATCACCCTCTTCTTACGCTTTTCGAAGCATTGGAAGTCACGGGGATCTAAAGGAGTGTCGCGAGCCACTCGCTCGGAAAAAATCTCAAATCTTTGCATTAGAAATTAGCGGCTCGGCGATGAGAATCTTCACATGCCTTTAGCTCAATTTGATTTACGCTAATTCCTTATTTAATTGTTTTCAGCCCGAACCTTAGCATGCATTTAGCTCTTCATCCTTTAGTTAAGCTTTACAACTGCGAACACCCTCTGCTTTTGCTTTGGTTCTTTGTCACTCCTTGAGTTGATTGCCATCTATGCAAATCAGCTCTAATTTACGATGCTACGCTCATCAACTCAATCTTTCTTTTGATATCATTTTCCTATCCTCGTTTGCTTGCAATCGTTGCTTGCATCTCAAACCTAGTGATGTTGCGACAACCATTCCTTCACAAGTCTGCCATGATACGCAAAACAAACACCTCGCATTATATATACGACCTCTAACATAGTAAGCCATACGATGAAACCACAATCACACACCACACAACACAAGGTAGTCTCTACACACCACCACATACCACACACCACCACACAACATCTGTACAAGTACACACCACAACAGTAGTGGTAGTGAGTGTATTATTAATGGTGGTAGTGGTGGTGTGTGGTAGTAGTGAGTATTGGTAGTATTCAATATTAATTAGTGGTGGTGGTATTGATAATGAGGTAGTGAGAGGAGTGTGGTGAGGTAGAGGGTTTTAGTGGTATTAGTGTGGTAGTGGGAGTGTGTGAGGTGGTGGAGGAGTGTGGTGGTGAGTGGAGTGTGAATTGTAGGACATGAGTGGCGTGTGGTGGTGGGGTGTGGTGTGGTGGAGTGTAGGGTGTGGTGGGGTGTGGTGTGTAGTTGTGGTGGTGGTGGATTGTGGTGTGGGACATGGTGGAGTGGTGAGGTGTGGTGTGGTGGTGGTGGAGTGTGGTGGTGGTGGTGTGTGGGTGTGGGAGTGTGGCGGTGGGAGATGGTAGAGTGTAGTAATGGTGGGAGATGGTGGGGTGTGGTGTAGGACATGGTGGATGCCAACAACTCACCACCACCACACATACCTCATCTATCGATGCGGCATCCATTGCGAAATGCTACGAGATGGCATCATAGAGGGCACAACATGACAATCGGCCAACATGATGCAAAATGGTAGTAGACATACACGATTCTTGAAGTGGATTTGATGTTACCTTTTACGTGATACAGAAAAATCTAGATCAAGCGAGGATTTTTTACATTTGTAACCTGACTAATAATTGAACATACACGTAGCATGTTTTGAGTGCGAGAACATTGCTCTTCTTTTGTTTTGATTGTGAGTTCAGATTGAATGTGTGGTCTAGAGGAACACGATTTGGTTTTCCTATCATCTCTTCATCATCTTTGTCACTTTTTACTATTTTCCTCCTGCATTCGGGTTGGATTTGCCTATGCTTTCTCTTGGGTCTAGAAGAGCTGGCCTCTTGCTTTCTCATCGGGGAGTTTTATAATAATCAAACTCTTCTCCAATTAACAACCTCCCCCCCTTTTATATCTTGAGATAATAGAAAGCCCTTTGCCAGTTCAGAGCCATTCCACCCCATGTAATGTGGCTTCCTGTAGTGCTTTTGTAAATTTGAACTCTTTGTATTGTTCATTCTTTGTACAAGAAAAACATATGCCTTAATTTTTCAGTTTGAGCAAAACATTTTGAGGGAAATACACAGCAGTTGTTGGAACTCTGTCACCCCAAAGCTTCTTTAGATCTTAGGTAGGGCACAATCTTGTTTGAGGAGATTTCGCTTCGTGTAACTTGATGGCGTTCAATTAGAAGCTCCATTAGGGTTCAATGCGGCAGAAGCGGCAAAAAGCGAGGAAGAAGAGGTGATTATTTCTTGGTCAAAAGGTGGACAATGGCGTGGCATAAAATTCAAAATAGCAGGCCTCATTTAATTATCGCGTCTCGGCCGGTATGCACCACCCAATTCTACCACAAAGGTGGTGCCAAAATGTGGCGTCAAAATGCACGTTTTTGATACACCACAGCGTGCTTTTACCCTCAGACACAAAAATGCAAGATTAATGTATGTATGGAAATTGTTGCTGATCCAAGCAACACTGATGGGAATTTCATAATGTACAAGGAAGTCCTTTGTGATTCGGTTCTTTTAAATTTTGTTAGTTAGTTACACTAGTAATTTATATGCTTTGATTTGTAGGTGAGCTTGCTAAAAAGTGTAGTGTAGATAAGGAAGAGCTTGACAAAAGGGCTGAAAATCTTTGTAATGTCTTAGAGCAAAGGTGTATGTATTGCATGCTTAATTTTAGTCGGCAAATGAGAATAATTTCTGATGCTCGAATGCAGGTAGAAGACAAATTGCTTCGACGAGTTAAGTGAAGTTGATAACAATTTGCTATCTTTGAAGGTTCCTTCATTGTCTACAATAGTGAGTTCAGAAAAAGAAAATGAGACTGTTACAGATCTGAGTTTATGTCATAAGGGAGAACAGAAAGTATTTGCAGAGCTTGAGGAGGATCCTTTCAATGACGAGTTTTATCTGTAGCTAAACAAGCAATTTCCAGAAAGTGCAAAGGCACATGGGAAGTACACAGGCCCCGTCATTAACAATCAAGGAGGCTTCCAAAATTGTACTTTCAATTTTGGAGTGGGCGTTCACTCAATTTCTTTGGAGTTATTCTTTGAATTTATTGTGCAATTGTGAGACCAAAAGAAATGGCCAGATTGTCTTCATAGTCAATAGACGTTTTGAACTCAGAAAACCCACTTTATTTGATACAAACTTTGGTGGTGTAATATTGCTTTTTAACTGAATGAGAACTGTTCTGGAAACCCACTCTGTGTGATGCTAATTTTGTAATTGCAATGAATTTTGAATTTGAATCAAAGCTATTTGAGAACATCCATGTACTTGATACCAATTTGTGTATTTGTAATAATATGGATTGGGCCGAGTTTAGAATTTGGAGTGTAAAGATAGAGGCGTAATTTTAATAAAATTACAGCTACAATGTCATTAAAGCAACCTGCTTTGCGTGCGCATACTCGTCAATCATCTTGCGGCGTGTGGCCTTATTTCTAACTTTCCTTTGAATCTTTTGCAAGGGATTGGCAATGGCTCAGGGTACTCTCTCTATTACCTTGTTCTTGGATTTACCTTGCATTACGTGAGTCATTCGGGGCCATTTTACCTTGCATTCTTGAACTCTTATCGTATTTCAGGCTGCAATGAGATTTTCGCATGAAGTGCAAAAACAAGTTGCTTCCGTAAATGTGGCATTGTTTCCCTACAGGGAATGTCAGCGGAAGAGAACATTCCCTTATACATGTCAGTCCAACAACATCATAATGAATTAGAACCAATTTCTTGATGGGTATATTCGTGGCCCGAGTACTTACACCATCAACAATATCAACGGAATAGTGGTTCAGAATTTACAAATTGAAATTGCCATTCCATGTACATGTCAACATGAATGGAAAAGGCGTCAAAATGCACCAAAAGTGAGAGTCCATGTTTACCGGTTTTGCACCCCCACACAATTTTGCGTCAACATGGATCCGTCCACACGACTATAATGATTGGATGGGTTCATGTTGACGCAGATCCTAGGATGTAACAGTAGCAACTTTAAAAAAAATTTGACCTAAATCCCTAAAAATTTGACATGTAGCAATTATATTTGTGACATAGACATATGACTAGCGCTTTAGAAATGTTCATGTCGACATGATGTAGATCATGTCAACATCCTCATGCAACCCCCTTTCTTTGAGTTCCAATAGGTGGATATCAAGATATTGCATTCAAGAAACCCGATTGCTCCTCTGCTGATGAACACTACAAGATCTAGGTCTTGAGGAAGCGGTTTTGTGAGAGATTCAAGAGGGCTTAAGCGGTGCTCAATATTTATCGATCTAACAAGATTCAAGCTCAAGCTCTCACACGATTGAAGAAAATGTCTCCCCAATTATAATATTGTTAGGCTAAGGGTCCATTCAAACCCGCGGTTGAGTTAGGTTAAGTTAAAAAAAAATAACTATCTAATTTAACTTAACTATAACAATTGTATTAAGCACCCAAAGTGTTAACCACCTAGTGGTTAACATTATTACTATACACATGTTAGGTGCATGCACATGTTAGGTATGTCGATGGTGTGATGACGCTTGACATGATTAGGTTAACATAAGTCTTAGGGATTAGATTTAGTTAATTAATGCGGCTCCAGATTTGCGGTCTACGCATATTAGGCGGAGCCTCTTGGATATTACTGAGGTTTTGATCTCAAATTTGGGAAGCCTCGGTATTAATACATTTCCTTCATTCTTTGTATATTTTTCTTTCTCTTGTTCTTGTTTTGTGATCAGGAGCATGGCAGCCTTGTAGCATCCGGTCATGGACTGCTCTTTGCGAGGTGCATGCCAGAACTCAAATAACTTTCTTAGCGCCGTTATGCGGATTGCGCTTCGTGATCACTTGTTCCTTCTTTATTTCTTTGATGTTCATGGCATATATCATCATAGTTCTTGGAATACTTCTTTATTTTTCTCTCAACCTTTCAATCATAAGTGGCCCAACGATTGTTGAAATATAGTCCGGCTGGAGGCCTTTGTCAATCAATTCCTTAGCCCTTAGTTTGTTATGAAAATGCGTTTTCAAAAGCTTCTGTTTTCTATTTGACAAGCCTGAGTTTTCTGATAGGGGATTTCTGGAGTGGTGACAGCACTCCTCTTTGCAAGATTTTTCGGAAAAATCAAAAAGTTTAATCCTCTTTTCTCTTCCTTTGCTAAAAAATGTCAAAATATCATGCTCTTTTTTCATTATCCTCTTTTTTTCTCTCAGTTTTTCTCGAAATCAAAATATTCGATCATTTCTTCTTGATTTATTTCTAGAGGGCGGCACTTGGCTAGCCCCTTTGAACCTATATCTTGAAGTTTAAACAGCATTTTGAAGATAACGGTAGATTCAAGCAAATATTATGACAAACATTGCGCCGTTTCTATACTGCCCGCGGATCATACCACTATTTTATGTTGCTGAAGCTCTATCAGTTCCAATTGCCCGTTAGGTGGATTCAACATAACTATCCTTTAGCACTGTTTTCGGCCCAACATGTGAAGAAGGATTTTCTTGAAGTGGCCTCACCTTCATCTTGAATTTTTAAGAGGGGCGGCATTTACATGGCCCCATCCATCACTCCAGTTCACCAAGCTCCAACAAGATCCTTTAAGCAAGTATCCCGAATTGGTTTTTCTCGTTCATACACTTTAATAAGTCAATATTTTCGCCGATTCCGGAAGCACAATCTTTTCAAATCAGCGGCATATCTTTTCCAAACTTCGTGAGGCTTACTTACATTCCAAGAGGCGACCTTTATTTCATACCACATCCTCTGTATGCCTCCATAGCTTAACCATTGTCTTGACATCTATACGCTGTAAGCATCTCTTGCAAATATAAAGAAAGTTAGCCCGTTTTCCACGAGTACAACATATTTTACAGTCGGCTTAGATGTCTTGACACCAAGTTCTCTCTGAATCACGGTTTTTGGCGGTAGTTCATCATCTCATCTGCAAATACGGCAGTCAGCACTTTTGATGAATAATTTGAGGCAATGCGTCAAAGCCGCAGTCATTTCAAATTCGGTCTTCTACTTGTACCCACTCAAAAGCGGCCACGGATACATATCTCTCGAAGTTTTTCCGGCCAAGTCTCACGCATCCGCGAGCGATCAATCTGTTAAGCGGCGCATCGGCAAAGCGGAGTTCCCAAATCGGCCCTAGCCTTACCACCGACTCTCGGAAAAACTTTCTATTTGGTCCTTGCCTTCCGATCTCTGTTTCTATCATCAGCCCTTGCTATCTTTAGATCCTGATTACCGCCATCATCGGTAAAATCGCACATGCCCCTCTCTCTCAAAAATTTTAGGGCATTTTAGGGGCGAGGACATGTGTATAGTGCAGGCGATGCGGGTCAGCTCTCATGTTCCCCGCATGCATACGCTCAACCCGCTTGACCAGCTCAAAATTTATTACGCGCATCGATACGCCCATTGCAGCTCACTTGTGCTCCCAACGCTCCCAACTTTGTTTACAAGCCCATGCTTTTTGCTCAACATCCGCGCTCACAGCACAAATATTGGCGCGCCGCCCGCTCTCCTATAATTACGATCCGCGAGGGGCCTTTTTAAGGTGCTTATGTTTGAAGGCCCCGCCTGTCGTGTTTTAAAGCTTTTTGCGTGAACTTTTGCGGGCAATATTTGTTTCGAGGGACTTACCCATCATATAAGGGGATAGTCTTCATGTTTTTTTTGGCCCAAAGTTCCTATGATCCATGTTACGCATCGACATTCCTTGGATCCTCTTAGATCATCAATGCCTTCATGAATCTTTGTGACACAATAAACCATTACCCGGTGCCATCATTTTGCCCTGGTACGGCACCTTGATTTATGAGTAGTAGGACTTGTCTTATCAAAGTCGTACATGTTTTGTGCTAAAACTTTTTAGGGGAAGCGTGTTAACCACCTAGTGGTTAACATTGTCCTGCATGTTAGGTGCATGCATGTTAAATGTCAGTGGTAGCGAGGCTGACACTTAGCATGAGATAGAGTTAACATAAGTGTAGGGATTAGATTTAGTTAGTGTGCGGCTCAGTTCTTTCAGTTCGCGGTCTACACTATATATTAGACGGAGCCTCTTCAGATGTACTCAGGTTTTGATCTCAAATTTGGAGAGCCTCTCATTGAAACTCACATTTCCTTCATTCTTTGTATATTTTTCTTTCTCTTGTTCTTGTTTTGTGATGGGCATAAGCGGCCTTGTAGCATCCGTGATCATGGGCTGTTGCTGCGAGGTGCATGCCAAGAACTCAAGCCAGCAAAGAAATACTTAACTAACTAGGACAAGCAAAATATCTTCGTGAGCACAGTGGTAGTTTAATAATTTCAACTTAACTAAACAACATGGATTATTATTCGGACATTGTCTTGTTAGGTTAGTAGTAACCAAAATGCCTTGAACCGTTATTAGTTAAAGTTACAATTTTAACTACCTAGAATGACTCTAGTTAAGTTTACTACTTTACTTTAACCAATTGTACCTCGCCCGTGTTCTAGTTAAGTTATCCTACCTATTTCAAAGATTTTGCTTTTATTTACCTACTTTTTAGACATAAATTACAATGTTTATCCGTCGGCCCATTTGGAAGGCAGTGGGGCTGATTTTGGTGTATCTCCCTCTCACTGGGTGTCAGTTAGGCGATTTGGGTGTCTTGGAAAGTTGTCTCGATGAAGCTCCCATTGGTGTATGGCATCCAGATATTTCAGCACCTCTAGCATAATAGATTAAGCCACTTTGTTTGGTCTCATGACCAAGCCTGAGGGGTAGTAATTTTTTCTTCATGCTACCTCTGAGTAGCTCCTGCTAGCACTGAATAAGCTCCAACTTTGTTGCATGCAGGGTCTCTTACATTTCTGTTAATGCCTCTGTTGGCCTCCAATTGCCCAGCAAATCTACGGCTTAATCCTTTAGCTCTTGATGGTGTACCTTACATCTCACTTTCAGTCTACAACAATTTCCTCACTCTTCCTTCATCTTTAGTTTTGTTCCTCCTTCTCCCAACCCCCTTTGCATCACAGTTGCAGGAACCCTAGTGAGTGTAGCTCCAATGCGTGCTACTTCTTTGATGCTTGCAGAGTGCTTCTACTACCCACTGCCCGTTGGGACATCAACTAATCTAGGCTTTAAATTGCTCCTCATACACGCCCAGTGATTGGATTAAGCGGGGATTATATCTTCCGATTATTACAGAAGTGCAAGTGTCTACCCCGCACGCCATAAATATTTTGGATTTGCAAATAATAAGCGTGATGTCTCGGCATGAAAGGGGCCGATACATGGGTGATCATATGGATGTTAGGGTTACCTTGAGGATGTTTTGCTATGAGACGGATCGGTGTGCTAGTATGTTTTAGCTAATGTTTGGTGAACTGTGATTGCAATTGATCACAACTTCGCGTTAAGTGTGTTCAAATTTTTGTTTCTCATCGCGTTTGTATATCATTTCACTTGGGCAGTTCATGATCTCAGTAGAAGGATAGGGTTTTTGGTTTTAAGCGGCATCTCAAGGGCTAAGTTGCCTACTTTTAAGTCCTTGAAAGTTCTTGATAAAGTCATTTTTTGATCCGTAAGGTTTTAGTTCTCGCATTCCGATTGGATAAGCTTGTAAACGTGGAGTAGAGCCCTTATGGGAAACTATACCTTTATGTCGAAGCTTACACACTGATTTTACCTAATAAGTCAAGTGCTCTCTGCATACCTTGTTGGTTTTGCTTTGGAAGACTTGTGAATTGAAATGCAAGTTCGAGTTCATGGTGGCTATTGCCTACTTGATGCAGGGTTGCATCTTGCCCACTCTATTGTCAATGGGTCCTCCACATTTGGCTATCCTACGCCTATTTACGCATCATTACCAAAATTACATTTATGGTTAAGAGTGGCCCTTTGTTGCTTTAGATATCATCTATCGTTGCTCAATGGTCTTTGGAGTTAGGTAAGATGTTCTCTGATATTGATACTTTTGCAGCTTACCCCTCGCTTCTCCTTGAAGCACATTCTTTCTTCTCTTCTGCGCGCACCTCTTGTGACCACACATCCTACTATTGCTCATGTGCCTTCATCTCTTTTACTGTTTGTGTCCTCACGCCTACTCAATCAATCCCTTCACCTCCTGCCCAACATCATCCATTTGATGGCGAAGTCACGTCGTGAATTGCAAGTCATTCAAGAGACACAAGAAAGCGAGGAAATGATAATGAATGAGGGATAGCGGTAGTCGGTTAAAGAAGCGACGCAGAATAGAAAAGCATGCACATGTCACACCCGCGGCTCTTACGAAGGCGCATGGAAGAGTTGGCGGGCGAGCTCTTCCCTCTCACCTGCTTGAGGTCGCACAAAGGAGCTGATCTAGAGTGATGTTCTTCTCTTGGGAGAGGATGGCGAGGCCGGAGCTCTCATATCTTACACAATGAAAGGGTGGAATAGAGAGGAGGCTCCCCTTACCAATTTCAAAACAATGGGCGGATCTCACTTGATGATCTTCTTTGAGATGGATGTAGAATATCATTTTCTTTGTCTTCAAAGGCACAAGTCTTTGTAAAGGTGGGATCTCTTGAAGGCTGGCTGCAATTGTGAGTCCTCATTACAATAATGGCGTTTACACTTCTAACTGTGTAAAAGGTCTCTATACTAGCAAACCTTCCCTTAATGTTACTTTTACTCAAATGAAGCGATTTGGATGGTGGATTAATAGTCAAATGGATGGATAAAGAGGGGCAAGAGTGGGGGTGTGTGAATGTGTATACACCCCTGTCCCGGCCAGGTCAGCGAGATTCTCACGTGGGCCACTTCTGAACTAAGATTATGTGGCTTTCGGTCATAATGTAGCATGGCTACTAGTTGGTAGACTAATATGGTTGGTTGACGGGCCGGTGTGGTAGGGGGTACCACGGGTTGATTCCGAGGGGATTTGAGCGAGCAATGGAGGCAACTGCGGAGAGATAGTAGAGGTTGGCGGAGACCAATCTTTTCACGTGGTGTAATGGGCTGAATTTGGTTGAGGTAGAGGCTTACGCTGTTGTCATTAAGGTATTATAATGTAGCCGGCTGCTTGAGTGGTGGGTAACTTACAGGACAAATATGTTGGATAGTTCCATGTCGATCACAATCACAATGGCTTTCGGTTATAAGCGGTGCATGGAAACTGGCTGCAGAACCTATTTCAAGCTTAACACCGATATATATCAGACCCGAGTTTCTTGATGGTGCAGACATGCACAGTCCTCTACATTTCGTCTTGGTATATGCGAGTTATTGATGCTTTAGTATGATTAAATCCTTTGCTAAGTAGTGGGGAAGTAGGAAGGCCTTGAACAACTAGAAGGCGGCTACTAGCTTTTATTATGGAGCTTCAAGTAGTATGGATTCTAAGTCCTTCATCGAATGACCGAGGAAAGAGTTATTGGTAGAAATAAGAAACATTGAATCTATATAGGCAGCTCAGAAGAAGCTGTTTGGGAGTGCGGGTTAGGGAACTCACTGCCAAGATAGCCCTCTGTGAGGATCCGTGGATCTCAGGAGAATAGAGTTACCATCTAGCGGGATTTACTAGAAGAACAAGAAGGAAAACCTTGAGAACAAAGAGAACAATGAAAGGAAAATGATAAACTTCCTTGGTATCAATGATCGAACATATACATGAGCTCTAAATGTCGAGAGAGAAGGCGAAAAAGAGACAAGACTCAAAACTCATCTAAAAACTCATGTGCTAAGCTCTACTCATATATATAGTACAATGGCCTTTGGCCCAATATAGACACTCGGTGATCACCGGTCGACTCCGGAAGGAGAGCCTGATTCTTGAGAATCTTGGTACCTCTTAAAGTGTGCCTAGAATCACTTATTGTGGCCCGGCAGCCTTGGCGGTGGCCAGGCATCTACTTATACAGCCGGTGCCTCTTGGTAGCAGAGACCCAGGCTTTGGCTAAACAATTATTTGCTGATCCTATTTGAGCTTTTGGCCAGGTGACCCGTGCTGTCTGTGGATCCTTGAAGCTTGACCTGAATTAAGTCGTAGCCATGAATAGTCACATGCAGGAGGCGCAGAACTAACCTCCCCACCAAATGGCCTCGGTCACGAAGAAAGGAGGAAGTGCTTAGGGGCGAGAGCAGTGCAGTGATCCCTCCACGGGAATGAGGTGAGGCCCATTATGGTAATGAAACAATGAGGTCTGGCGTGTTTGAAGAAGCGTCGAGGGGTGTTGAGCCAAAGGCGGGGATGTAGACCTCAATGAGAAGTGAGGCGCCACCATGTCTTCCGAGGGCAGCATGGGCGTCAGAAGGAACAAAGCGGCACTCTATGAGAAGGCCGGTCTACGGAGGCAGAAGGCAGCGGCTGGCGACCGGATTGCGATGAAAGATTGGGCCGGCTACTTGGAATTTAAAGAGGCGGCGAGGATGCATTTTAGAGAAGCGTACGAAACCAAGCTTGGCCGGTGGTGAAGAAGTGCAGTGAGGGTGAGCGTGCAAGAAGGTATCAAAGACCATTACAAGGCATGCGGCGAGGCTTTGCCAACCCGCGCTCATTACCGATATAAATCAATTTCGTGAGTGTCCAAAGTGGCATTATCCTCCAATTGGGCGTCGACCATCAGGGGAATCCACTTGGCGGAGGAGATCCTTGGAGATGCGGCGGAGAATGCGACCGGCGTGGCCATCCATGACCTTCGTCCAAAAGGGAAAGGCGCCCGGTCGAGGAAGAAAGAACGTGGTGAGGGAGGGCTCTAAAGGGAAGCATATGGAGAGGAAAGCATGCGTGTCGCGTGGAGTTGCGAGCCATGTCCTAAATGCTTGAACAGATGTTGATCAAGAGCCGCGACACCAATGGTCCCATTACATTAGAAGTAATTGATGGAGCAGGAGGATTATTAGCCCGTGGGGATGGTCTTTACTCGAAGGCCGCGGAGTTTGATTGTAGCCTCCCAAGTCGCTTTGCATATAAATGCAGGCAAACTCAAGATCATCGAGTGCGCCCGGTTTTTTGTTTACTGTTCCAGCGTTACGACACGCCCTGAGAGGTAAGTCTTTGAGGCGGTTCAGGCATGTACTCCTGTTCAAAAGTCGAGGCCAGGCGGGATCATGAAATATTTGTTGGTTAGTGATAACAACCAAAAGCCATTGGAGTTACCTCTAAAAAACGTCGGGCCTCATCGAGATTTATCATGGAATCCGCCGGGTAGAAGTCATGAAAAACATAAGCCATTAAATTTGAACAACTTCGAGATGACTAATTCGGGATCTTCTTGATAAGCTGATCAAAAGACTAAGAATTACTTTTCAGAAATAAACCCTTATCTTCTATAGAAAGATCCGGCCCGGATCGAAGGAAGTCCACGCACAGGTAAGGTTTGTTGATGAACATTGCCATTGGCAGCGTACCACTTCAAAAGAAAGAGGTGCGTCGGGCCACCACATAGTCAAGATAGGCTGGAGGAGTAGAGATCCACGGGATGTTTTGTAGCAATGTCAATATAGCCCTCCCTATTTGTGTTGGGCTTCTTGGCCCAGTTGAGCGCTGGCTGGAGGCTGGTATTTCAAGATCGCGGTCGTCTCCTTTTTGTACAAAAGCCAGGACCCCGATCCGCGGACCCGTTTGAAGCGTGGCATGTGAAAGAGTTGCCCGGGAGTATTGAGAAGCGGCGTGGCAATCGGCGTCATCGATGACCTTTTGTTTTCTGGCGAGCCTCAAAGGCGGATGCGGAGAGGCGTTAAGCGATTGGTCGGTGGAAAGGCGAGGAAGCGAGGAAGGTGAGTCGGCGTCACTTCGGTGAGGAGTTTGAACTTGAGTCTTTGTAATTGTCACAAAGCGCTCACGAGTACAAGGTGTCTGGCTTAGCAATGTGCTCTCCTTTTCACCCGGGGAGGGTATCTTTGGACTTGTTACGTTCGAAATGGGAGATCTGAATTTGGGTTTGGAGCTGAGCACCTTTGATGCAGCCAAGTAGGCTGGTGCGATCTGAGCACTTGTAAGAAGTTCTCACGGGCTGTAAGAGAGGCAGCGTGCTTTTCTTGAGATTGGGCCTCAAAGTTTGAACATAGGCGTGGCGGCTTGAAGGTCTCTTTGAGCGGCATGAGAAGCCTCGGGGCGCTGAACACACCATTCATGAGAGAGCCTCACAGCGTGATGCATGTTGCATAGCGTGGCTTGGGTATCTTCTTTGGAATTTAATACGGGAGCTGTCGAGGATAATGAGTGCGAGGGGTCTGTTCTTTGCCTTATGCGAGATTGTTGAGAGCATGATGGGAATGGGAAGAGCGTGGCCGGAGGAAGAAGGATCTGATAACATCGTGATGCGATGTTGAACATGATGGGGAGATGCGGCGTGAAGATGCGGCCTGTTGGGTTTTGGCGCTGGGAATCAGAGGAAGCGGCAGTGGAGGTATGGGAAGTGGAAAAGGGCTCACAAGAGCAGGGAAGGTAATGGCGAATGAGGGCTGAAGATGGCCACCCACGGAAATTTAGGAGAGAGGAGAGTAGCGAAATGCGGTCTACTTCTTGAAGAAGCGGTAGAATAAGAGCCAATCAACATGGAGATTGGAGTGGATGGCGGTGATGACCCATGTGCCAGCGACTTAATGACCATAGATTTGTTCTTGATGGAATGCCCCAAGCAATTTTAAGCCACCGAGCTGCAAAAGTATCGTACTTGAGCTTGGCAATATTTGTGAGGCGATGCTGGTTGGCTTGATAAGCGGGGCCTTGGCGGAAGTGGCGATCCATGTCACCGTAAAACAGCCCAGAAGGCGAAGGTTTTTGCAAAGGGATCGCGAGATACCTCCCGGAAATCAAATCTTGAGTAAGTAAAAGTAATTGGTGCCATCAACCATAGCCGCGAATCCTTAATTTGTTGGCGATGTGGCTGATGAGCTAGCTTTGCCAATTGCGGCCGGTTGGGGCGGGAGGCTCATTTGTGAAATTAAGTAAAAAGCTTGTGGCGTTAGCGACTTCAGGCTTGGACCAGAAGGGCTTCCTGAAAGGTGGGCGTCGAAGATCTGAGGACGAAAAGGTTTATCCCTTGGGCGAGCTTGAAGTGTAGTAAGTTTAGAGGCAACCACCATGGCAAAAGGCGTCCCGAACGGAAAGGCCATTTGAAGAAGAGGAGGAAGCGAGAGAGAGCAAGAAGGCGAAGCCTTGAGATGGGCGAAAAGGTTTAGAGACGCGCAGAGTGTAGGTGAAGGGGCATGATGAGGCGAACCTTCAGCGCGTTGATGATGTCAATTGGCGTGGTAGGATCGCGAAGTGGGCAATTGAAAGGCAAAAATTTGGCTAAGTCCCAAATGGTAAAGGGAGAAGCAATGAGCGGTGGCGATAGAGGCGTAAGTGAA
This sequence comes from Isoetes taiwanensis, assembly GCA_021234155.1. NCBI lineage: Eukaryota > Viridiplantae > Streptophyta > Lycopodiopsida > Isoetales > Isoetaceae > Isoetes > Isoetes taiwanensis. The sequence continues at coordinate 12,249,873 of JAJEKV010000019.1, forward strand.
TGTCGATGTAACCGGTGGCAAAGGACACACATTAATGTTGACCGGGCGTGAAAAGAATGTCATTTAATCGCGGCCTTTCGAAGTGGGATATCATTATTAAAGCGAAGGTGTCGGAAGGTACCATGGCCTATAGATATCTTGGCGGAGAAAAAGATTCCCATTTAATGCTGACCTTGCATTACGAAACCCGCGTTGGCGAATTTTGATTGGTCCGCGTCGGCTGAGGGGAGTTCTCGGTTGGCTATAAGAAGCGAGAGGTTGGAAAGCGGAACACGATGGCTTCGGTATGTCTGGCTGCTTTGGTTTTGCGCTGAAACAAATGCACTATGCCTTCCAAGCGCACAGGTACGTTCACGTGCAAAATGGTACATGCGGACCTCTGGCGGTGCCACAATGCGGTAACATTGCTATGGGCCGAGGTGGTGTGCGGCATGGCTGAGCATGCCGTCCCCACCAGCGGGATGGAGGTGATTACGCACTGCTTGGCCCCGAGACCACTGAGCACAAGCGGTACCACATCTGCGTATTACCTGCTCCCGAACGGGAGTAGGGGTTTTAACCAGGACTTAGTAGATAGGGCTCGAGCTAGTTTTTAGCTATATAGGGCGGTGCCATAAGCGGAGAAATAAATTTGGTGCAATGCCCATTTTGTAAAAATTCCACCTATAATATAGTATGCGGCTGGTTTAGTCACTATCTATTTGTGTTTGTATGCGGAGCGACGTGGATTTGATGATTTTCACTTTCTGTGGGATGAAATGTTTTGGTAGAAAGCCATTAACTTGATGTAGGTAATGGAGTTCCATCTAACTCAGCCAATTTGAAATATTTGGAGTTGCACCATGAACAATTTGATAAGGGCCAAACCATGAACTTTAGCTTACGAGGAAAATTTTTGTCACAGGAATCATAAAGAAGACAAATCTCCTTCTTTGAATGTTTTTGAAATGTAGAAGTCTTTTGTCATGCAATGATTTTACGCAGCCGTTGTCCATGAAGAACACGAACATAAGCATCCACGCTAAGTTCATCCAAGCATTCCCAATTGATAAACCCTTCCCTTTCTTTGGAGTGCGGCGGTAGGATTATGAGGTAGCGGTTGAAAGCGGAGGTTGGGAGAATGTACTCTCAAAAGGCATGACCATAAACCAATTTGAAAGAGGTGTGACATTAGCTATTTTGAAACAAGTATTGTAAGCCCAAAACGATGGAAGTTTGTTTTGCGGTCGAGTCGCGAGAAGCGTCACAAATTTTCTTGAGAATGGTGACGAGTTTTGTTGGTGCTTTATTAAACCGTTCCACGAGGATAGTAGGTGTGCTCTTGTGATGATATATCGATGGAGTAATCCGTCGGCTCCTTGATGAGGTATGATTGATAAAATGGACACCACGATCAACTGACCAACTCGGGTAGAGGCGGTACGGAATCATGCGTGATGATTTGTTGATAGATGACCTTGGTATTGCTTGCTTGCGCTGATGTTATGCGGAAGTCGCCAGCTTCAGCCCGGTGGTAAGTGGTCGGTGAGAACGAATATGGCGAACTTGCAGATTGTGCCGTGCGGGGAGGATCGGGTGGGTCCCACGAATCCCATTCCCCATTTCTTTGAAGAGGAAGTGATGGCGGCCAAACGTCAAGGGAAAGGCGTCACGGGCAGAGTAAGGCGTCCCACCGCGCTGGCAAGCATCACCGCGTCGAGGCGTGGGGCGTGGCGTCTTTGAAGGCGTGGGCCAAAATAACCCGGCAAGAAGGATTTTTGCGTGCCCGTGGTGTCTACCATGAAAATGACCACCCGCCAAGGCCCTTCATAGACTACTCGGGCAATATCTGGGGACCTCATGAGGGAGAACCGCGACGTCGAGGGCCGGTATCCTTACCCTTTTTGTAAGAGATGGCCTGCAGCCATGGTGTGAGCCGCCCGGACCTCGCGGAGAAATTGGGTATGCGGGATTGTAAACCTTGGCTTGAGAGGCTGGCGTCCTCTGGTGGAAGGGCGCTGTGAGGAGATCTTCGAAATTAAGTGGAACCAATGTGGTATTGAAGTGACGAGAGTTGGCGTCGGGGAAAGTGCGAAGACTCCGATGGAGAGGATCATCGTAATGGATCGTGAAAGATAATCCGGACAACATGAGATTTGCACGCCTTGTGAACAATTTCAAAGATTGCAAATTCTTGTAGAAGGAAGGACCAACGAGCAATGCGGCGCGTGAAGTGGATTTGATGATCAAATAAAGGTGGCAGTGGTCAACAAAAATTTGATCGGTACCCAAAGATAGTAGCGGAAAGGCGTTGGACCTGAGAAAATTAAACCCAAGGCTTCCGCGCTGCAGCGTGGCGGAGTAATGGATTCTTGCTTCAGTAGAATTGAGTTCACGGTACGGCGTGCTCACATTTGGTTTGGCAGGTGTAAGCATCATATTCTTGAAAACGGCTCCAATGTAAGCAGAACATCTACATGGACGTAGAAAGGAGAAGGCTTGTCCCATTGAGGAGAACAGAGGCAGGGGCACAGGTAAAGCCAGAGCTTCAAAATTTGTTGGAAGCGGCACATCGCTTTTGGGAATTCCAAGCCGGGTGGATTCGTACCGTGAGTTTATGAATGGGATGCGCAATGGTACGCAAGTCCGGGAATGGAAGGTAGAGTAATAATTGGCCTTACCCGGGGAAAGGCGTGTCTCATGATGGCTGGTGGCGGGCCTTGAGCACTGCGGCGTTTAAGCGGCGAGGATCGTGGTGATACTGTGGCTGGCGACTCACGTGTCCTAGCAGGTACTGAAGTGGCATGGATTGAAACTATCTGGGACTCATCACATTTACGAAAGGCCGAGAGTTCTAATTTATCAAATGAATTGACCATGAGCGTAAGCGGAGAAGTCATCTTGAAAAATTTGCAAGAAGGATTTTCCTTCATAAATTCATGGCGAGAGCATGATTAGTTGAAGCGTGGATGGAGAGTTTGATAATCCAAAGGAACCACCTTGTAAGCTGAAAGTGCCCGCGAAGTTGAGTGAAAGTATCTCTTGAGTTGATCGATTCTTTGATTGAGATCTGATTGTAGCGAGGAAAAAACCATCCATGAAGGAGTACATCCTCATGTCAGCCAACCTCTTCGGAACACAGTGTGAAGGAAGTAGAAAATAGTCGCGGCTAAGCTGGCACGGTCGAGTTTCGGTAGTCCCGCATAAGCGGGCAAAAAGTATGCTAGTGGGTATCAAAAAGCGGTACGGCCTTAGATCAGCACCACGGATGTACTATTCTATCATAGTATTCCACTTGTTATTAGTTGGAGTTGTTACATATTTCATTGATTACCTAATTACCATGTGCTAGTACCCGGTAACACCTTAAACAATTTGCCATATATAGGGTGCTATATAGATGCTTTGTCGGCATGTATCGGGCGCTTTGCTTTGATACCCACCAGCATACTTAAGCAGCGGATCTTACCATTGTGTTTGAGTGCAATGGCGATGAGGCTCACCATTGAGATGTTTGACCTCATAGATCAAACCTGCGACAGGTTTGTCAATTTCATGCTTAGTAGCGATCGGTGAGTGGGGTTGGCCCGTCTTTGTCGTTGCTAAGCGGGGCGTGCAGCATCGGAACTTGGTAGAATGGTGAGTTCCCCAAGGTTTTGTTGATTCACGAAGGTCTCTGTAGCTCGAGGCGAAAATGTGTTTGAACTTTTGAAGAGCATGGCCGGCCTGATACGATATTAGGGTGTTGGAAGATTTGCGACAATCGCGGACGGTGATTGTTGCCCCTCGTCCTATCTCGACTTGAATATAGAGGACTTGAGTGTCGGATAATATGAGCAGGAGGTTGAAGCATGGCCGGGGATGTGTGGCACTCTGGCGTGGTGAAGAAGAGGAGTTCTTGAGAGTTTCATCAAGCGGAGGTTGCTTCATGTGGCGTGTACATCGGGAGGCTGCGGGGAGGAGTTGACATCACAGTGATCAACACGTTGGATCGCGTTGCAGGGCGGTGAGGGTCAAAACAAAGCGACCCACGGCCTGGTCTGATCAAGAGTCATTTCTCCCCAGGATCGGCATATTAGGGGTAGGATGTGAGAGGCTTGGACTACATGAGGTGGAGCTGACGATATAGATATTGCAGGCGTCCTCGAGATGGGATTAGCCGGAGAGGAAGGGTTGGTAGAAGCCGGAAATGATTTTTGTTTCCAAGTCCATGGTGGCATTGAGGTGACCATCTGTGATGACTAGTGTCCAGTGTGATAATGGATACTCTTGGCTTTGGCGGAGAAAAGGTCTGTAGACCAATAACATTTCATAATCACTGGATCTTCTGGCCTTCAAACACCAAATTCCAAGGGGTCGGAGATCACCAATGTTGATGTGAAGAAGTGGCGTGAAATTCGCGTGATATGGCCATTATTGAATTTGAGTGTCATATGGGGCGATAGAGAGTTGTTTGATGCCCATTTGTTTTGCGGAGTTTATCGTGATGAGATTAACCTAAGCTACCTCCGTCCCGATTTGAACATGGTTGACTTCTTTGATTGCTTGCCGTGGCATATGCGAGTATATGGGTGTAGAGGTAGCTTAACAGCCCCAGCAAAAGCAGTCGGGAGTGGTAGCCCCCGGTCCTTGAGAGCAGGGCCGAGTTTCAAAATCGTTGCAAGACTTAGAGGAATTTTGATTTTTTGCGGCTCCTCTTGGAGTTCCAGAGGCACATGAGAAAAAGGATCTGCTGGATCCACGAGGTCTTTGAGTCGTGGTAAAGGAAACAACAACTTCTTTGAGTAGGTCAACCTCTGCTGGCCCGATATTTGGATATGTCACGAGGCGTGGAGGTTAAGGGCGTGGAAGGTGCGCTTCTTATCTTCATTGAGCTCTAGTAGTGGCACCAGAACATTAATAGCGTCGCGGCCTTGGTGAAGCGCATGAGGAGTTCAAAATGCTTTGGCGAACTTTAGGCATAACATGCGGCGCAAGGTTTCTCAAGTGGTGCAGTGAACCTTTTTCTTCTTCGTGAGGTTAGTATGTTTGCAAAGAAGCGGGGTTAGGTGCCATTAGGAATAATGGTTAAGGGCGTGGCGCCCTGGTGCGGCGTGAAACTAAACCAGCAATTTGATGGCTGAAGCTGGAGGATTAAGTGCCTGAAAAATTTCTTCTGTGCTTGTTGATCCATCACGAGGAGGTTGATTGGCGAGGAGCTGGTTGATGGCGTGATTCTTGGTGGCTAAGAAACGGGGCCGGGCCTTGTTTGCCACATTAGCAATCGAGGAGTTGGTAAGCCCGTGAGGCGGACGATGTGGTCTGATTGGTGCGGGGAAGGCACTTTGAACTTGTGGAAGTTGAGGACAGCGGAAGTGGTGGTATGACCCCATTCTTGTGATGATAACCTGCAGGCTTTAGAAGGATCAAAGGAGGGCGTGTGTTTGGGTCCCGTTGTTATCATTGCTGATAGAGTTGATTGGAGTTCTTGCTTTCGCGATGGTGGTACTGTTGTCGCGATTATTCTTCGAGGTGTTGTTTGCACTTGATAAATGATTTATTTGTAGAGCGGTATAGGATGGAATGCGAGTGCATATACAGTGGCATGATTGCACATGTTGCATCTTTACAATGAAGGCGGGCCATTGGTGGAGTTGCACTCATTTGCCAAAATTGGCCTTGATGGCGGAGTGGAATGAAAGGAGCTCACGAAGAGCCCGCGCCACGGGAGAAACATTGGTAGTGATTGGCAAAGATTAGATAGCCTGCTCAAAGTCTTAGGGCCAGGTATTGATCATAGGTAGGATAGAGTCCTTGGAGAAACAGAGACCAAAATCACGGCTACGTATTGGGAAGTACTCCTTGAGTTTGCTGGCGAATGTGAAGAGCGATCTGCAAAATCGAGGCGGACTCGAGTAGGCCCGCGTGAGAAGGTCATTGAGTTGCTTGAGATAAGTTGATCATCATCCCGCGTGGTCCATGAGTGAGAAAAGCGGTTCTCATTTCGGCCAAATCTTGTTTCCGGTGGCTTTGTTGGACGCAGGCCATTGATGAGGAGAGCCAGCGGGGTAGTGGAAAAAGATGTGGAATTCGGTTGAGGTTGTGCATGACCACCGGGGCGGCCGAGCCTCAATTGCTTCCCATATGGGCACGAGCACTTTGGTCTAAAGGTTTGCCTTTGCGTGTGCAAAGGTTGGATAGGCCAGCTTAAAGCGTCACGAAGGTAGAGGTGAAAGTGCTTGGCTGGGCGGGGGAGCTGGATAGGGATGATATTGAGGTGGAGTTGGAGGTGGTATGGTCATAGGAAAGACCACGATGAAGGGGTTCTTGAGGTGGAGGAGTCAGGTGCACGATCATTGGTTTGAGTGCTGTAAGAATGTAAGCGGGGAAGGTGGGAAGGTAGGGGAAGGAAAGTCTGTGGAGGGAGCAAAAGAGACATGTGGATGTCTTTTACACGAGATGATGCGTTATGAGAAAGGCAAAAGTATGGCGAACCGAATGATGGATGTGGAAAGCATGTTACGGGGTATGAAAGTAAGGTTAAGAAAGGTGGAGCGATGGGGCTCGATAGTATTAAGGTGGTAATTTTGTGAGCAATGTTGCAGCTTGAAGGGAATTTAGACGAGACATGATGACCGCGAGGGGTGGGTGCGCCGGTGAGCCCTAAATAGAATGTGGCCTCCTCCAATGTCATAAGCGATCCATACATATCCACGAACAACTTCATTAAGCTGATGGCGCTCCGTGAGCGCCCGTCACAGGAAAAGGCGTTCTTGACGTGAGATTTCCAGGGCGGAACTGTACCATGTGAAGAAAGGAAAGCGAATCCCAGAGACGTGGCGGCAGTGTTTAAAGTGCAGGTTGAAGACTCTACCAAAACTGACCCTGCCTTGAGGACCATTGGAATCTCACCAGGGAGAATCAGAGGGACTATGTCCTTGGGATTTGCAAAGAAGAATAAGAAGAAAGAACAAAAGAACAATGAAAGAGAAAATAGTAAGCTTCCTTGATATCAATGATGAATATACATATGAGCTCTAAATGTGTCGAGAGAAGACTGTGAAAAAGACAAGACTCAAAACTCATCTAAAACTCATGTACTAGCTCTACTCCTTATACCTAGTACAATGGCCTTTGGCCCAATATAGACTTTACTACAGTGATCTGGAGTCAGCGGCTCACCCGGAAGGGGCACGATTCTTGAAAGAGGAATCTGGCGGTGCCTCTTGGAAATTGTTGCCTAAAATGTTGGCAATGGCCTTGAGGCCCCGGTGGCAGGCGGAATCACTTGTCTGGCTGGCGCCTCTTGGTATGAACCGAGGCTTTGAAGCTGCGTGAGTGCCTTTGCTTAGTCTTCTTCCGGAGGCTTTTTGGCCGGCGGAGTACTGTCACAGCGTGGATCCTTGAGCTTGACACAGTAAAGTCGTATGCATGGGCATAGTCTCACTGTACGGGAGAGCCTGAGACTAACAAAGCTTCGCATTAAGGCGGTTTAGTTTGGTTTAAATTTGGGAGATGGTGCTCTGCACTTCTAGCTTCTTTAGGGTGAGGGAAGGCGTGTATCCAAGCTCTATATCTTAGCTTCACCTACATTGTTTCAAAAATTTACGATCTTTTGCCTGGTTGAAGCGTTTCTTTTTCATCATTTTCTGCTTTTTGTTGTCCGGTCTCTTGCCTTCCAAGAATATGCAAGAAGCGATTTTATCTAAGATCCATCCTGAAGTATTTCCCTGGCCCGGCATATTTAGGTTGGAATCAACTGTGCTTGTCGATGATTTGCATTCTTTGTAAACTCTTTAAGAAAAGAATAAGTGCCGGGCTTGGATGGTTTCTGAGTTTTTCCAAGCTTATTGGGTGGCCCCAGTGATGGCGTCTTCAATGCTTTCTCACGAGTTGCGGTTGAGGGCTTGGATAAGATCACCAACTTCTTGGTTGCATTTCCCTTATTCCTAAGTATAAAGAAGCCTAAAAACTATCTCGGATTGGTAGCCTATAACTTTGCTATCTACGATTGTACAAGATCTTTGCCAAGGCAACTGGCGAGGAGAAATTGAGGATATCTTGGCGAGTCTATCTCCTTCACACAATGAGTTTTATCAATGACGTATTCTTGATAATGTGGCACTTAGCCGAGGGGATGTATTGGAGTGCTTGTAAGGGGCAGGCACATTGTATCTCAAATTGGATTTTACTTCATGGCCCTATGGCCATTATAGATTGGAATTTTTACAAAAATGCCTTCTATCTTGTTAGGTTGGAGGTTGTTTTGCGGAGATGTTATGAAGCTCCATCTTTACGCTGGTCTCTTGTGCTTTTAGAGAACCGTAGTGTTTCTGAGGAGTTAGGCAGATAGCCACACTGCCAGATTATTGTTCACCCTATTGTGGCGGAAGGTATTGTCCCAACTTATTCTCTTCGGCTACTCAAGATGGCATAATTCGGGGATTGACTATGGAGGATGGTTCTCAAGAAATTAATGTGTCGATTATCTTGAAGCTGATGACCTTTCTCTTTCTAGTGGCTGAGGATGATGAAATCTTGAATGCTAAGCTTACGGACTCTTTCTCCAAAGCATCGAGGGGTTCTAGCTTGTTGGGTGGCTAAAGTGCTCACGATTTATGGACTTTGGATGTGGATGTTCCTCCATGTGTTCACAATTGTCAGGTGGAAAGTGCTTCCTCAGGAGGCCACTTCAGCTCTGGCATTCTGGTATACATATCTCGCCGTGTCATGAGGACCCATAGTGGAAGGCTGGCGTGAAAGTATCTTTTTGGTGGAATCTGGCCTAAACTCTTTCTTTGTAGGAAGCGAGGATGCGTAGGTTGCCTAGCGGATTCTCGACAACACTCTCATGTGTATATGGCATCTGGCGTGCTTGCCCTCTGAAACAAAGTTTCAAGAGGTTGTATGATTGTCCACTAACTTCATTTGGGCAGTCTTGAAGGCTGGTGTGGTTGTGAAGGTCGTTTGGTCCACATGTATCAAACCAAAGGTGCGGGGAGGTCTAAGGTATGAATTGACTTTCGCTACGAGGTAAATTATGATATCTAAACTTATGCGGCTACTTGGTGGGTATGGTACATACGCGCTGGAATGAGATTGGTTCTTACTTGAAGATGTCTCGACTTCTTTTGAAGCTGGCCTTGAGGTTTCGCTGTAGTGTCTTTGTAAACCGTCCATATCAGGTGTACGCTGGAATACGCAATTCACGAAAGGGGTATTCGTACCTATTAATCAGGCGTGTCCCGGGGTAGGAGTTCTGTGGTAGGTAAGTTCCTCTGGATAATCACATGCCTCATGGTACTCTGTACATCAGTAGATTCCAGCGGCGTTGGAGGCTTGCGTATTCTCATTTAGGTATTTGATATGAAGACCCAAGACACTTGTTGGCAAGGTAGCACGGGTGAATTTATGCTATCACGATAGAATGAGCCTTGTAAGATGGTGACATTATACCAGGGCAGCTCCTTCACAATTAGTAGATATTTCTTTGGTACAAATTGTTAATGCACAGCGTCTTGTGCATTCCGTATATCAAAAGCTATGAACGTGTGACATTGTTTCGAGTACAGTTTAGCAGCTCGCATTCCCCCCCTCTCCAGTGGAAAGCGTATGTGGTCACGAATTACAGGATAAATTCTTTTTGGCCCAAAGTTTCTACCTTATGGTGGCGACTCCCTTCAGATGTTTACAGGGTTAATATATTTGGACTTCATGGTTCATCGGCATTTTGCATTCACTCCTTTATTAATAGCCGGCAAGTTGAGAGTCACCGACCTTTGCTTCTTTCTATGTGGCCAAATTCCAGCCAGTTTGGTCATGGTTACTATCTCTCTTAGTGTGGTCTTGACTAACCGTGAGTGCTTCATAATAATTTATCCGTCCACTTGGAACCGGGGAGCCCTTAAGAGCTGAAAGTTAAGCCAAAGGCGTATTTTAAAGAATTAAGAAATTTTGGTAGCTATGGTTTTAGTAGGACCCATTATAGATAGAAAAAAACAGAAATGGCCCAACACTACCAGCTAAATCTCCTCCACTTGAAAATTTGCCCACATCCACTAAACGTCACTACTATGGATTATGCCCATATACCTCTTCTCCGAAGATTTCTTAAGGAATAAGCCTAATATTCTAAAACTCTCTTCATAACCTAATTTATTCTCCATATCCATCCGAGGTACATATGATAATTTTAAAGAGTTATTTTTTGTAGGTACATATGATAATTTTAAGAGTTATTTACGTAGCTAATGTGTTTCAATACTTTACAAGGTGCATTAGAGCATTTTTTATACCCCCTCTTAATAGATTTGTTTTATCTACAAGGATAAATACATTCTCATTTGCAAAGGTTAAGTTATGGTATTACATCTTACGCTATAGTTATAATGTGTTTGTATCCTTGATTAAATATATGGATGGAGTGGGTAAAATTTCACTCTGAGGAAATTTGCTTGGGAAATAAGGAACACTTAAATCTTAGCAAAATAATATTAGCCATTATTTGCCTAGATTTTTATAAAAAATATTCATGTATAGAAAAACACTGTAGGCATAACTAATCTTGCGGCTCATTTATTACGGAATATTCAATTGCATGTAGTTAAATTTGGCCTTGGGGCAGCCACCTTGGAACAACTGCGGCAGGCACCCACTTAGTTTCCATTTGGTTTGGTGTGATCCTATTTGGAAAGAAGCGAATGTGTATCTTCAAGGCTTATCAATTGAGTAATGGAGCCAACTTCTTCCTTGGTAGCAAAGGCAATTGGTGAAAGCACTATATTCACGAGCTTATGCTACGAAACTTGTTTGTTTGGAATAATTTTAAGGAGTATCTTATCTGTATAAGGCAGGGTTGTTTTCAGTGATTCTATCTTTGTATGATTTTATTCACATCTGCATCTATATGTGTACTTCTTGGAATGACTAAGAGTTTCAATGTCTTCAAAAATTACAATATCATAAAAGTTTTATGCCAAACAAAATACACCATACTATATTTGGATACGCCCCTTTTTGGCACAGAGGTGCAAGCATACAGGATTTTAACATATAAACACAATAATTTAAAACATGCCTGCCATTCAAATAGTTTCACAACTCAAGTAAGTACAAGTACTCTTTCAAGTATTTCCTTTTAATATACCGAAGATTCACTTCTTGATAAGCAAGGGAAGGAATTGAAAAGTAGCCATTATAAAGCACTTCTTTTATTAGTCTGATTAATCGGAAAACATTGACCATTTATTATGATAACTCATCATTGTCATAGGTGAAATAATATCAAAAATGCTTGGCATCTTATGCAGCAGTCATCTTTTGCAAGCGGATATCCATACCTCAGGATTTGCGGTGCAAACAAAGTAGCACAATTGGGTATCTTGAACATCAAAATTAGTTTTCTTACACATCTAATATTCTCTTAGGATCATATCAAATTGTTACTTTTCTTGTTGGCATTTGGCTGCAAAGAGAGTGGATAGGATAAACCTTGATATAAGTTAAAAATAAAAACAATGAGGCAACTTCCGTAAAAAAAAAGCATCATCTTTGTCTTTTGAACATATAGAGGTGAAGCAAATATGGAACATCACATGGAACATCATGTATACAATGCAAAAGATAGTACACAATATCAATAAATGAAAAAATAAAGTATCCACAATGTCTGTAGTAGTACACGCATACCAACTCCATGGAAAAATGAAGATATCTATGCAGAGCTTATTAGCCCAGGACCATAACTCTGTAGGAACAGATGAACATACTCTAAGTGCGGAGACTAAAGCATTGAAGCTTGCCTTCATTACGGCATGATAGAATATGACACGTGTCTTTAATTTCTACAACATTTCGCGAGATTTGCTCCCGGTTAAGAGGCGATGGGAAATGGATATAGCCTTTAAGGTTGATTACTGGCATAAAGGCCTGATGCCTAGCTTTACAAACTCTGCGCGAAGGAGTAGATGAAGAAATGCAGTGAGATTTGAATGCTTGAGCACAAGTTGGCATTATACCAAGGATTTGGGTTGTTGGATAGAGCTAAATTAACAACAAAAGACAAGACAACACAATAAAATAATAAAACAAAATCATAAATTATGAGACTGAAACTCACCACATTTGGCAATTTTGAAAACTTGTTGAAATCTAGCACTGACTTCCTCTAAGTCTGCATAATAATCTCATTAGATGTCAAGATATTTTATCAAATCATGCACTTATAAATGCATATAACAAATCATGTTATGTGATTAATAATTTAATGCTCCATATTTACTTAGAAATTAGAAGATTAGTAACATTAGCCAAAGAAGTGATGGATACGCTTGTTAAAGAACTCAGTTAAGTCTATTGCTTGAAGAAGTTCTTGGAGCGTTAAGATACACAATAAGCTTATTTTAAACTTCTAGCGGGAAAGATGATGGTGGTACACAAAATTCTAAAATACATTGCCAAAAAATAGATAGAAGTGGATATACACTGTGGCAATTGTTAAAGGACAATTAAACCATTACTGACTTGAAAGAATATCGTGCCTTGCTAATTAAGGTAATATGGTCAATGAATACATCAGATGAAATTCTTGAAGAATTTGAGGCACTATTAGTTTCGAGGAATCTAGTTGCAAAGCTTAGTTTAAATGCCAAAAAGGACGAGAAACAATTTTTCTTGGTTGAGAGTATAAACCAACGACCTGAACTAAGTTTAATTTTAACCTTTGTCAAATGCAATCCAAATATCCATTGCCCGTGTTTAGGGAGATACATTGCAATGGCAAGCTTGTAGGCCTTTATCACTGAAAAGAGGCTTCCTTCTATTACGTCAATTAATGCAACTATGACCCAATAACACAGGTTGTGGAACACAAAACGTGAATACGTGCCACTACTTAACCTTATGTGTTTGTCAAAGCACTCATGGGTTTGCTAGGTAGCAGCTCATCGATGGATGTTAGGACATCTTCTGCGGAAGAGATTACATTTGTAAATGTAATGTCAAAGGAAGAACCATGTTGTGGTGGCACCCAACTACATACCACCATGGCTGCACAAATTCTGGCCCAGAGACTTCAAAACTATCCTTTTCTACAATGTCAGCTCTAGTACTTGCATCAATCTCCACTAAAACTCTAGTCATATCGCAGTGGCCCTCTTCACATTTCCCTAAACAAGGGCTATACCTTATGACCAACTGAGAGGATACAAGTGTAAGAATGCAACTACAAAGACTTGGTGTGGAGGACACCATACCACATTCTTTGTGTTATATGCCTTCACTTTCTTCTTTTTCAACTTTCCATCGAATGCCACTACCTTTATCATTTCTGCAGAGCTCTTCCCAGTGCATATCAAATCAACATGTCATGGTATGTCTGCAGCTGTTGGCAAGGTTAGAGCCTTCATTGGGACCTTTGGATTTCTGTATGCTGCTCATAGCCTCCATAAGAGAAACTGATCCAGGTTATCTCATTGGAATTGGATATAAAAAGTCACTTATATTGTTGTTGCATCACAAATGCTGTGGGTTTCTTCTTCACTCTGCCTCTCCCAGAGACTATGGGCAATAACCTAGTTCTGACCATGTGACATAGTATTAAGTCCATGGTCAGTGCATGCTGAGATTACAACAGTCTATGGTATAACAGTCCATCCTAGTGCGGAGATTACAATAGTCCATGATATAACAATCCATGATTACAACAGTCCATGCTGACGTGGTGGCTCTTGCACAGATCTGCACACAAGATCTTAATATCCATACAGAATAAATGCAAGAACATGATCACTTCTACAACTAGAGCATGATCAAAAACATTTGTGAATCATGTAATGGCAGAGTTCTCATATTAAGACCAAAGGTTTACAAAGTACCATTGCATTGTCACAAAATATGCAATGTCACATCATATTGCAGATTTATTATCAAACAAAATAGGGTCTTTGCTATTGCAAATTTGCAGCCACACTCTCCCTACAAATTCAGTATATATGATGTCTTTCCAGCCAGTTTTAATAATCTGCCTAGCAATAGCTTGTGTTACCTGATGCATGTTTTTACCACATACAAATGCGAAATGGACAATTATGGATCCCATCGAGCAAACTTCTTATCCTGATTTGGTCTGGCATGGCACATTGAGTTCCCTTATGTCTAGAAAAATATGGCACTCTTCTAGATATTCTGCCTTGGCTACAAACTAATTACTGATTGGCAAGAGAAATAAGAAGAGAGCAAATTCCTAACAAAGTTCAACTGTGTGTGACCGAGCGTATTGAAGTGGGAAAATCTTCACTCGTAATGCTTGCCGTTTGGGATATTGATGCAAATACCAATTCAATTATTCTTTATCCATCAAGATATATATATTATTTCAGGATTCACTTATTAACTTGATATAATATAAATTATTTTAGAAGCTACAAACATAGATTGTACCAAAGATGTACTCTCTTATTCTTGTGATCACTTGGAGAACATGGTCCTTCGGGATATCTTGCAGTCTTTGCAGCTGCTTAGTTATTTCTTGAGCTATTATGAAGATGCCAAGCAGGAAATTTCTGAGCTAGGGAAATGAGTTTTTAAATTGACAATCAAATTACTTTAAAAGAGGATAGAAGGGGGTTATATTTGGCAGAAGAGGTTATGAAGAGGAATGCGCCAAGATCAAAGGCACAGATTTGTAAAAAGGGGTGCCAACATGGTTGAAGCTACCAAAGCTTTTATTGAAGAGCAAAAATCACCGTGTTACGAAGAGCAATGAAAGCAATGAGATAAAACTCAGGAAAAAAAATTACCTGTATCCCTATCTGATGAGTTGCGATTCCCTCCATCACAACCTCAACGTCCACGAACCGGCCAGCACCCTCGAGGCTCTCGATCCATGTCACGCTGCGTCCGCCCGCAGCATGCATGCATTCTTAACTTTAGTTATTGTGACCTGCGTCGGCGGTCGAGGAGTCGATAATTTCATTTAGTACAAGTTAACTTCAGTATAGTTAAATTTATGCTAATAGATTGTTAACTACGATGTCAGGTGTGAAAGAAGGTTTGATTGGTTAAAAAAAAAATTAACTTGTGGTGTGAAGGGCGTTATAGTTAAAAAGTAAAACTAGCTAGCCGGTAAAGTCTGAATAGACTAAGGTTTTGGTCTATGATTCTCGGATTTTATCAGGTGGGTTGCTTTCGAGAACGCCCTTGCGTTAGCGTACCGGATTATCTTGAGGGAATCATCCCAAAATGTTACCTAGTGCAACTTGCATAGTAGCGGGTGCATAATATTTCATGAGTGAATGTGATCACATACGTGGCACACTACATTCGGAATGGAAAAGGGGATGCCAATTAGTCTGTTGGATTCTTCTGAGGGCTACAGCAGAGTGAAATTTTCTCAAAGTTCAAAACCTTAAAAACACGGTTTTACACAAACGTTCACAATTCATATTCAAATCACACCACAAAGGATTCCACAAAAGCGTGTTACACGATTCCTGAGTTCATATTCATACTTCATATTCAAATCCTGATTCCTGATTTACACAAAGTTTTTACACAAAGTTCAAAGTTCATATTCAAATCACACAAAAAGTTTGGCCAATGTAGCAATAGTTTGCCATCAAAAACTTCACATTGAAAAAGATTGGACCCGGTTCGATTGACTTGAGAGAATTGAAGATCGGATCATTGCAATAGAAATTATACCGCCGAAATCCACTAGCATCTGCTGACCAATCAAATTAATACGAACACACAAACACGCAATTCAAAACATATATATAGAGATAAAGCTACATATATCAAAAGATAAATTAAATAAACCCCTACACATGAAAGCTAGCATATACGTTATCACCAAAACTTGCTTAATCTAAAGCTGCGCCATCCTTATGATGAGCTAAGCCTCCACAAGCATGAAACAAAAATAAGAAAAAAAAGCACAAAAAATCAAGTGGAAATAAAAAACACATACTCACAATTTCTTAGCGAAATCTCTTGCATCGGACGTATTACTAGCTTTGAATGATGTAATTTTTTCAATTTATTACACGAAAATGATATATTGCCACCACGAGAACTTCTAAGGCAACTGATCCACCCGATAGAACAATCTGGAAGAAATCTTGCTTGATCTTTGGACTTGGATCTAACCAGATATCTAAATCCTTACAATACTGAGTCATCAATTTCAATAGGAAGATTCTGAGATCAACATTAGTAATGTCGACCAATGACTTCTCATCCGATCTGCCGGTAATCCGGCTAGGCCTTTCACACTTTTCGATCCGGCTTGATCAACATTTAAATTTTCCACGATACTGCGGAGCATCTCCTCTTTGTACCCGGTGCGGAACATCCATTCGCGGTTGCCCGCCGCCTTATGCCAGACTTGATCATACCGCTTGTAGATTACGGATCGCCTTGTGACTGTAATGCATGCATTCCAACTTCAGTGGAACACTTGAGGAAGCGGACATCGGTGATAAGCTATGGGCACGCAACTTTTATTAGTGAAATTACCTTCATTCCACACACTTTTGTCATCTCCGCAGCCATAGCGAAATACTCTTGGTGCTTACATGGTTTGTATTATACCATACCAAGTCCTGAACTTGTTAATAGCTTCTTGAGAAATACAAATCTTCCCCAATCATAGCATCCTTCACTTCATAAGATGGAAGATGGCCCTCAAGATGTCTCCATGTCTCTATAACGTCCCGGCCTCATAGCATCTCCTTGGTTCCCTAAAATCCTTTGGCCTACACTTGTTTATCCACCATGCCAATTTTTGCTTGTCTCCACGATTACTCTATGTATTCTCTAACAAAATCTGCCAATATTAAGTTGGAAATCTCGTACCTTCAGTAACTCTCAACACCTCACGTGCTCCAGTCGGGTCATACAATAAAAAGCAAAGCAGCTTTTGAAGACACATGCTTGATGTTGACGATGCATAGGATATTACCAGATTCTATTACGATCTACCGAGAATATCACTTTTTAAGGTAATGAGGAAGTGCACTGATATGAGGCATTCCATGGCAACTTCTAGTAGCACCGTGCCCTTAAGAAATTGACATCATGGTAAATGTCATCAATTTCTCATCCTTCTAGTTTGCAAAATTAAGCATCTTGTACTCTCCTCGATATTCTATTGAGCTTGTCGCAAGCTTGAGATTACATAAGCTATGAAATCTGGAATTGAGTGATGGAAAAAAATTAAAGAAATACAACAAAACAAATTCAAAATACTTCACAGTCTGGAGGATATCTCAGACCATCTTGCCAATGCACACACAAAGTATAAATTTTTCAAGCATATCAGTAATTCATTTGAGAGGAATCTCCTCAATTGGGCTTGAATTGGAATATTATTGAGAACTCTCCATCGTCAAAGCTTGACCCTTGCCCAATCATCCTTTCCTTACAGAGCATTAGGACCCGGTGCATTAACCTTCTCCAACTAATTGAGGGTCATCTTTAATTAGGACAAATTTAAGGGCCTCTTACCGATACATTGAAATCGAGAAATCTTCTCCCATAAGACTAGCGGCCTTCTCCATAGGACCCTAAGCGAGGATCGTGATATTTTCTATAGGAGTAACAATATCCCCAAGACTAAATGAGGACAATCGATCCACTTCATTTTCTTTCGATGAACAAATCTCTAAATAACAAACAAAAGATATAATGATTGAAACAAGCGAAAAAACAAGCTAAAATAACAAAAAGAAAAATGCTTCACCTTCATTTGACCTCCGGATCCACAAACGAGGTGCAACATACATCCGTCTTTGCATGCAACAAAGATTAGACAAATATACATAAGAAAAATAGCCATGCGACACAAAATTACAAATTTACCTAAATTAATGAAGCGAATCGGTACACAACATGGTAAGCTGAGTAAGCTACATGAGTCAGGCTGAGATGACTCTGATTGCGCTAACCAAGTTTTCACGCATCTTGAACAATATTATAACACTGTAACAAAAAGAGCAGCAAAATCAAAGGCTAAACCATCAAAACTGAGTTAGAACCTGTAGAGATAAGCGAGAAGAGCTTGAATGGCGACTAGACTTCCATTTACACTGCATTTATCAAGAAACAAGTTTATTCAATAAATTCAAGAAAGATCCGAGATGAAAGCAATGATATTACCTAAAGGATGTAGAAGAGAGTCGATAGAAGGCTGACAATAGCCACCTAAAGGATGTCGAGGAAAGAGTAGATAGAAGGCTCGGTAGCCTTGCAAAGCTGAAAAGCTTCAAGAACATAAGAAAGCTTCCCAAATAACAAAGCGTGCAAAGCAAAAAATCACTGACCACTTGCCTCCTTAGCGCCTGCTTCATATTTTGCCTTGCTAAACTTTGGCTGCGGCACGCGCCAAAGGAAAGGAAGCGGCGAGGAGGAAAAGATAAAATTCGGTAGCCATAGGCTATTTGGATCGAAGAAAGAACAAAAAAATGGGAGCAAAGGTACGCTTGATTACTATGTTGTGCTGGCACGCCAGCTGGTCCGCATTCCGACGTGGACCGGTGACCCGCTCGGCTTTCTGGCGGTTGCGGGACCGGTCCGCGTCGAGATCGATCCCCTGGCGTGCCGCTACTCCCATCCTTACTACGCATGGTTAAAAACAATATGTTTCGAAGCCATCAAGTTAACTAGGCTAACCTAAATTTAAAATTCATCCTTCCGGTATAGGTACATGCACTACTTATTTCCTGGAAGAAAACAAGTTCGAATATGAACCTAAAAAAGTAAACGCTATTCGGTCATCACGTTGTGAAGTGGGGATCACGATTGCACAAAACGTGCGGAGCAATAAGATCCTTATGATCAAAGTGCCATGTCTTCCTGTGGAAATATTGGGACAATAAGTTCCTATGATCAAAATGCCATGTCTTTTGATAAATCTTTGGACAATGATCTGCCTTTTGCTATTCCAACTTGTGTTGCTGCAGCCTCTATTTGCTCAGCAACACTTCTTTCTTCTCCTAAATTCAGCTAATCAGAGCCCCTTTCTTTCATTCGCTGGCGATGCACAACAATTTTCTGATCATATTGAGCTCACAGAAATTAACTCAACAAATAGTGCAGGTACTGTCTTCTACAACAAAGAAATTCATCTGCTCGACCCCTGTATTAATCCTAATACACTACGCTCTTTTAGCACTTCATTTACATTTCAAATTGCCCCAGTTGATGGCCCTCCTGCAGATGGAATGGCATTTATAATAACATATGGGATGCCTTATACACCCATGTATAGTACTGGTGCTGGTTTGGGGATGATAACTACTAGAGCAAATGCAAATTCTTTGTATCAACACATATTTGCTATAGAATTTGATACTTACCAAAATATTGAGTACAATGATCCTGCTAGACCCCATGTTGGAATAGATGTCAGCAGTTTAAAGTCCTTAGAAAATGTAATAGTTCCAGATGATGTTGCATTAGACAGAAATTTTACACTGACTGCATGGATTGATTATATAGCTGCAACAGACCAACTCCAAATAAGGCTTTCAAGAAATACCACCAAACCTGAGATGGTTTTGCTCAATCATGCAATTGGAAACTTGAGTAATGTGATTATGGATACCATGTATTTGGGATTTTCTGCCTCCACAGGGAGCACTCAAATGGCATCACACAGAGTTTACTCTTGGAATTTTAGTGCCTCAGGTTCTACTTGTTTCCAGGAGAATGAATCCAAAATAGTTTTGCCACTTGTTAGTGCTCTGTTATCTTTGTCAATTGCCATTTACCTGCTTACAGGATCATGGTTATGGTGGAAACTGAAGAGACAGAAATCTTTGTCAACCTACACATATGAACAACTCAAGACAGCCACCAGAAATTTTAGCCAAGAAAACCTTTTGGGTGATGGAAAATATGGAGAAGTCTACAGAGGTATTCTTGAAAATGGTCATGATGTAGCCATCAAAGTGCTGAAGGATGTTGTATGCCAAGATCAGATGCAGAATATTGCACAGCTCGCTGAAATAAGCATTCTCAGACACAAGAATTTGGTCACACTTATGGGATGGTGCATTAAAAAAGGAAAATTATTGCTGGTTTATGATTATATGCCAAATGGAAGCTTGGATAAGTACCTATTTGATCCTACATATTCCTTTTCTTGGCAGCAACGTTATAATATAATACTAGGGGTTGCGGAAGGACTTGCATTCCTGCATCATGGATGGGAACAAAAGATTATTCACAGAAATGTGAAAGCATCTAATATTCTTTTAGACAGATATTTTAATGCTCACCTTGGCGATTTTGGAATTGCCGAGCTGCTGGTTTCAGACGCATCTGTAGATAGCATACTGGCAAAGGATGAAACTGAAAAGTATGATGTTTATAGTTTTGGATCATTGGTCCTTGAAATAGCAACTGGGAAGAGTGTATCAGAACGGAATTTGGTGGATGAGGTAAAATGGATGAAAGTAAAGGGCAATATTTTAGATGCTGCAGATCCACAGCTGAATGCCATGGGATTTGATTCAATGCAAATGGAAAAGGTTTTAACATTGGGATTGTTGTGTTGTCAACATGATCCCGATCATAGACCTAAAATGCGAAAATGCTGCCATGTCCTATGGAAATAGAGATTAAGCACGTACTCGATTTAGAGCTGATGCTGAAAGAAAGGACGCCTGCGTACTTTGAAGACTACTTTGCCCTATTTTTTACCCCGTCAAGTATTGGAATCTGTTGCATGCTTGCATCTGGTAAAAAGGGAAAGGGGGTTGAATTGAATATATTGGTTTGGTTGGATTGGAGGGCTTTTGTCTGATTTGGTTGGAGTCTTTTCTTACTTGTTAGTACAAATTTATAATCCCAGGATCAGGAACAATATATATTTGCTACATATTCAGCTAAGAAAGGGAAGAGAAAGGCGAGTGTGAATTTAGTTGCTGGCACCATAGAGGAATTGATGGAATTGGGTGGGAAGGATAAAGGCATTGCAAAGGCTAGGGAGAAAGGGAAGGTTGTAGAGGAAGGAACTGGGCTGCTTGGTGTTAAAAGGGATTTCTCCCATTTACGAATTCAAAGACCTTGGACTTGGCCCATGGGCCTTCATCAGCACTTAAAATCCGACACTTATACTTAATTCTATCTCTCACTTAGAATTATGCATTGACTACAATGCAAAGGAGGAATTATTGCAAGATTAACATGAGATTAGCACACAAAAAATATATTCAAGAGTTTGAAAGATTACAACTTTAAAATCATTCTCTTGCCTTCAATGTGTCCTTCAATCCTTCTGTGTTTCTCTATGATTCTCTAGTCTAGAGGACATGGACCAATAATAATGGGAATAACATTTGTTGACGTGGACCCATGTTAATAAGGTTATTATGTTCCAAAATTGTGACCATAGTGCCAATGGGTGGAAAACCCCTAACATATATTCCCCCCTAACTTTTATTGAGCTCGAGAGACAAGGGTTTATCACCCTAGGGTTTATCACCCTTGTCTCTCGAGCTCTTGATCTTCACTTTGGGTTTTGTCTTGTCATGCAACAAAGTTCTATTGTAGATAAGCATGCTTTGCTTTGGCAATGTATCCTCTAGAAATTTTGCGCGTTTGATTTTATGACCCTGCTCATAATAATTAGTCTATGGCGTAGTCAAAAATTTTGGTTGCTCAAGAGAAATCACATTTTTTTTTTTTGAGGGATAAAAAATAGACTTTATTTACTTTAAGAGAACGATACACAGCCACATGGCAGGGGTGCACCCATCTGCAAATCTGAGATGGGGATAGCTACATGGCTCTCTTGGACGTTCTAGTATAGACTTAGGTAGGTGCCCCATATTTCAACCTTTACTTCTTCTTCGCTCTCAAACACTAGCCTGAATTTTTTTAGCCTTTCCAGTATCGTATGTAGAAGCTGATTTGGTGATTTGACCTCTTGATTCTCATTGAAGACTAAGACATTTCTCCTTTTCCATATTGACCAGATTGTCCAGGCTCTAGCTATATGGAAGGCCACCTTCTTCGTGGTGCCCCAATCTAGGGGAAGGATACCCAACAGCAGTTCCTTTGTATCTAACGGGTATTCAAAGCGATCCAGGCTCCATGGCCATACTACTTGCAGCTTCTCACATTCCACCAGACAATGTTCAATGGATTCCTGTTCAACCTCACAAATGGGGCATAGTGGGCTGACTTTATTGTCCCATTTGGAGACTAGTTGATTGACCCTTGGAATCCTGTGTATCACTTGCCAGAGGAAAGCGTTTATCCGTGGGGGCAGATATTTCTGCCATGCATCTCTCCAGATGTTTTTTAGGTTTTCCTCTGTGATCACTAGTTCCCATTTGGTAGATATTGGGAGTACACCCTTAGTCCTCAAGCTTCTGTAACTTGATTTAACAAACTTGTTTGCAGAACCCATGGATTTTGATCTCCTGTAGTTATAGTGTTTGTTGATTAGAGCATACTTGTTAGCATTCTTTATTTTTACATTTTATTGTTGTGGGCCATTGATCTCATGAATATTCCATCTCTCATTCCAAATGGAGACACCATGTCGGTTTTTTGACCCCTTAGGGGTCAAACCTCCATTTCCACTTCAACATATGTTCCAAGTCAATGATACTGGCTTAACCGCTTGTGCTAGGAAGCCTGCAAGAATCAATCCGGAAGAAAGGAAAAAAGAATATGCTCCAAAGATGGAGCAGACGGAATCGAAGTATCATGCACTATTGGCGGTTCCACAATAATGAACGGATCAATCATCCTCTCTGTCGCATGTCTAATCATGAAGAAACCAAAGACGATACTGGAGGTAATCGCATGGATCCTGCATCTTCCCATCATAGACTAAAGGAAAATTACTTCAAAGCTTCTTGTCGGATTCCAAATCATATACTGAAGATCTTATTGCACATTTCTCCTCTCTCTAGCAACAAATCTGCGTCTGCCCAAAAATAGAATCACAGCCCTTTCACAGCCTTTCACAGCCCCGCATGAAAGATATGGCTTTATCCTCTCACAAATCTTTCACAGCCATAAATGAAAAATATGCCTTGCCACAGCTACCAGATGCAGATAAAGCAACATAAAGCAGATGCATGCAATCCCCAGACCATATGCGAATCCTAAACAAAAGATTGGCCCTTCACATCTCCAGCAAGAAAGACAACGTATAATAGGCTATCTGTTTTTTAGCAACCTATCTGCTAAAAACACCCATTCTGGCTCCTGTTGCGTGAAATATCCAGCTTCATCTATCTGCTTTCTCCCAAAACTTTCTAATCCATCTCCTCCCAAAAACCTTCCATGTATTAGAACTCATTTTCCACCGTCAGCATTCTACTAATTTATCTACAAATACAGCCCAAATACCATTAAGAATCTTATGTAAGACAGTATATTTTTCACAGTTTTAAAACTTCATAACATATTTGTTTGTATTCTCTATACTTTGGCATGGAACTCTATAATGGTATTGCTTCTCATGATTTTATTTGGAATTGCCATCTATATCTTGAACTGTTGATGAAAAGTATATCACCTTCTTCATCCTTGAAAGTTCCTCCTTGAAACTATCAATGAGTATCCAAGCTTCAGAATGCTTGATCTACTGACATGTCATTAGGAATTGAAGTGGATATTTCTTTCTCAATTACTTTATCTCTATCAATTTCAAACCAATGTTTTTTCAACATTGCTTTGATGATATTATAATTGGCTTTCTTGTCTTCATATTTTGGATTTGCTTTCTCAATTTCTTTGATGATTTTTATCAATTTCTTGTCTTCGATCTATCAACAAGGTTTAAAATGAAACGCACTTATTTAAGTGCGTTTGGAAATTCCCTTCACGAAAATTTATAAAATTGAAATCCCCTCTAAAAGGGCCTTTTTCCCATTATCTTTAGTCAGATTTATAAGGTACTTTCAAGTAACAGAACATTTTAAAGACTTAGTATTAGGAAAAACACAACACACAAAAATCCATTGTAAGGAAAAGTACTACAATAGAAATTCAAAAGATTTACTATAGAGACAGGAAATTCGTATGAAGGAATTAGATGCTTTTGTACCTTGTTACGAAAATTTTATATTAGTTGTTTTAGAAGCCAGGGAAATTTATTTAACACTGCAACGCCATTTTAGTGAACATCACAATGGACCTTAAAACACATTGGGATCAGTTGAACAAATAACTTGGGTATGAAACCATTGTTTTTGCATCACATAGTATACGAGTGCAATACATCCCGCGATATTTTTGTAGTTAAAGGCGAGTTTTAGTTGATGATGCATTATAAATTTATACGAGGATACAAAAGTTGAAGTAATGAAGCCATGTGATTACATGCCCTCTTTTTTATTCTCGGAGATGTATTTTGAAACGCATACCAATCTACAACATAGTATGGGGAGATAGTCCAATCTCATAGCAATGTTGAGCATATTCATCACCAATTCTGCGTCATCATGGCGATTGGGCACCATGCACATTTCTCTGGCGATTGAAGTATTGCGATACGCCTTACCCGCTCTAAATATTTTGTAAATAAATAGGTAAACTTAGAGGGTTGCTACTCCTCGCTCCCCTCTGGATAGTAACGTGGTTTTTCCTTCTAGTCAAACACCGGTATTCCACCCATAATATTTTGGAGTTCTTTGCCTTTAGTAGCAATTTTTAGATACTAAAGTATTGCATGTATGTAGAGAAAAAAGTAGAAATAACAACATGATTAGAGCTACTTTATGCTCTAACATTGCATTACAAGCTCGAAATTTTAGGGCGTTTTAGAACTTTTGAACCCAAAAACTAAGAAAAGTGTAAAATTATACATATGTGTTACTTTAGTAGTTTTGATTGCCAAACCCTTTGGCTGATAGAAAAGACCCCAAAAGATTTTTACACCACGATATATACTTTACCTCACGAAAATTTTGCATATATATATACATATATATATAAGCGTTTTATATATATATATACGAATTGGTATCATTTATCACGGATTTCTCAAAAATTCATAATTTATAAGGATTCTCTTTTCTTAGGATATATATATGTAAGTATGTATATATATTATATATATATATATACACATATATATTAATATAAATTGATTATGCAGAAGGTTATCTGCTTGGTATAAATTTATAAAGGAAATTTTATCGCGGTATAAATTTATCTGAGAAACTCTCAGCGGTATAATGAGGGAGCTCTCCACGGTATAATTTTCAGGTAAGGGCTCTCGCTTGATGAAATCGAGAGGAAACTCTGCGGTATAAATTTATCTGGCTCTAGTCCTCTTACTAGCGGTAAATTTATCATTTCAATCTTAGGTATAAATTTATACCATCGCGAACTCTCTGGCATGTTATATCCAGCACAGCACTACCTATTATGGTATAAATTTATACCACCCGAAATTTATTTTGAAGGCGTTATGTCCGCGCATTGTCTCGCGGTATACATAAGTCTATAGCAAGGCCGGATGAGCAAATAAGAGCCGGTATATATAAGGCGAAGAAGCGGCGTCTTGACTCCAACTTCAGCAGCTTCAAAGTGTAAGGATTTGTTCAATAGGTATACTTTCATGTGAAAATGTTTGCTTCAATGAGGCAATGTCAAAATGTGTTGCATTTTCTGATTTTGTTCATAGTTTTATCTTGATTTTGAAAACTTTGATAAAATACCTTTTAGCACTTTTAATTATTAGCTATTTATTTTTCAATGTCTATTATGTTTTAGTTTTGAAAATATTACTATTTCTCAAACCAAACTAAAAGGGGCAAAGGATGTCAAACAATTTTGAATGGAAACTAAGTTCCACACCCCTCGAAAATGATGCCTAAAATTTTCAAATTGTCACACTTGTCACAAATATACCATGAAAAGGGACCTTTTTGGGGGGATTTTAGGGAATCTTTCAAAGATTCCTTTTGAAGTGCGTTTTGAGCAAATTAGTGCGTTTCATTTTAAACTTTGTTTATCTTTAACACCTAGAACCCTACTGATCACTATAGCTCTCTTTAACTACACGATCTACAGTAGATGGATCTTCTATTTGCAAGCTTTGTCTCACTCTATAAGGGAATTCATTTATGAACCATTCAACAATAGCTTGTTCGTGTGGTTTTGGTTGCTTATCTGTGACTATATATTGTATTCTCATGGCAAATTGTTGAGGATGTTCTCTTTCCTCAATTTTAAGTGCATCCAACACTCTCTTGCATTCTCGATATGAGAACTATTCTTGACACCTTTCAATAAACCTTTCTTTTATGACATTCCATGCAGGCATACAAGAAAGATTAGTGAACATCCAGTCAGTTGTTGCACCACGTAAGGTAGTCAAAAAAATTAACACTAATGGAATCTTCATCATCACCATTGAATTTGCTTAGAATTTCAAATTGTTTAATATACTTTTTTGCACTAAGGGTACCTTCGCACCCGTCCTTAGGTTAGGATTAAGTTTATTTTTTAACTGCTTGATTCGGTATAAAAAATAATTACGTTAAGCACCAAGATTAAAATTTAGGTACATTGGGTGCCCAACATAAGCATTAAACCGAATTAAATCCTTCATTGCCAAATAAGTTCACGTTATTTTTGTTTAACCACCTGGTAAAACAAAAGATGCTTCCACATGTGTTTAAGTTAGAGTTAGCAATATTACTTGACATTTCCTTCATATATATCACTATTAAGTTTGATTAACTTAATGCTATAACAATTTAGCACATACTCTAAAGTTATCTTAAGAGATTCGAAATTTTTATTTAACTTACCATGCCCTTTTGAGTGTTTTAATTTGGTTTCCATTGTTTATACTTGTATTATGGGAGTTAGGGAGGCGTAAGGGCGTATTAGGATTTCCAAAAAGTACGCAACATGGGCGAGAGTAGTCCAAAGTCAATTATAAGTGTGAAAAGGAATACCACCTTCCATGTTAAGCGGACATCCACGAGTTGGCATTGTAGTCTTACGTGATAAGACCATTCTAAGTTAAATATCCACATTTGTATCATTCAGTTGTTGAATGGTAATTTAAATGATATCTAAGCGTATTCTATAGATGCCTTATAAATCACGGATGTTGAGAATCATATATATTGTAGCCTAACATATACCGTTTTATTGTAGGCGCAAATACCTGTTTGATACATAGGCATTTGAACCTGTGGACATAATCTAGATGCAAATTGATAAAATGTGGTTGTAAGACTTGCCTCACTATTTCTCTACTTCTTTTCGGTGGTAGCGGGTTTGAGAATGCATGTTTTCCTGTGTTATAGAAATCACTGGTGTACCAGCTTATTTATTTTGATGTGGTCCAATTCTTTTTTTTTTTTTTTTTGAAGAGCGTGTTTTACTTCATATTATACACTCAAAATATTACAAAGTACTTCGAAGTAAATATCCACGAAGCATCGATCACTTTTAGATGATCACTCATATTGGAAATTTAATACGATCGAGGCCAATTGGAATCACGAAGCAATTATACAACTTCTTCTAGAATTTCTTGAAGTACCACACGAAGAAATATGCTTATCATTAAAGACAGCATAGCCATGGCTTCCATACACTCCATATTAGCCAAGACTTTGCCATGTGAAATGCACAATCCTTTTAGAAGCGATCCAGCGGTTGGATAAATACCAAAAGAAAGTGCTAACTATCCAAAGATACTCCAAAAAGAGAATGCGGCGGGACCTAAGACTACTCAGCTCTTCACACAAATATAAACAATGCTCCAATGTTTCCAATGCACGCTCACACATTGGGCAAAGTGGAGCAAACTAGCGATGAACCATCTCATTATCTCAAAGGCTGATGAATCACCTGCCAAAATGAAACATTTACCTTTGGAGGATTATATTTAGACCAAACAAGGTTCAGGTAGTTGCCATTGAGAGGCAAAAGTCGTAAGTGCCATTTCGAGAAGGTGATAAAGTACTTGAGGATGTAAACTGATACAGCAGCATGAACTTACTAGCTTCTTGCCTTCTTTAACACCTTGAGACGAATTCCGGCATCTCACGGTCACCAACCTTCTTAATTAAAGGAAGAGCGCGCTACATAGAAACCCCATATCACGTCTCTTTATCCAGCTTAACCCATATTTCTCCACGAAACCATTGCTATGAGCAATGTCAATACCAAAATACCAATAGAAATAATACACCGCTCTCCTCCACCTTGCTTGGGAATGCGCATGCATAAATTCTACAACTGGGTGTAGTTGTCCATGAGTATACAAAGGCACCCACAAAACGGGGGAAGATGCCTGAAGACAAGCTTCCCACATAAAAAAAATGAAGCACATAAAAAAACGAAGCAGTGAGTAGACATTGCGTTTCAAAAAACAATAATGTTTTCTACAAAATGAATACAATAGTACATACTCCTATACACCATGGAGATAACTTTGGAAGTTCAAGCTTCTACATACATATTTGTGCCAAACAAAATTTACCCATACATCACCCCCTCATCTTCAAATCTTTGGCACTCTTATATCTCACTCCACCAACTTCCTATAGCGCTTGCATTCTTGGACCCAATTAAATTATATAGAAACACATATCCCCTCTCCAAAAAATAAGAAATAAAGTTTGTATTCATAAAATGTTATTTGTCTTGCTACATATTTATATATCGTGCATGAGAAAGAAAAATTGAAAAGGTGATATTTCATTTGGCTGATATCAAGAACTCCGCGCTCATATCAAATTGTTGCATAAAATCATAGATTAAAAGTAGACAACTACACACAAAGTCAGGTGCACATGAACATTATACTTAAAATATTTCATTATCCATTCACCCTCAACACTGAGGTGGTTTTAAAATTTGTTAGGTGGTCCATAATGGTTTGAGCTTAAGCATGTTGAGTGGTTCATTCAGAAAGGTGGTAAGGCTCTTTCTCACAACATTAGGTAATACCACACTATCCACAACTATACTCCAATTTTTGGTAGGCAAATATATTTACGTACCATTACATCTAAGTCTAAAAAGCCACAACTTCAAGAACAACTTCCATCCCTAAACAAAATAACCACCAAAATCACATATTTACTAAAAAGCAGAGCAATCTTGAGAGACAATACCATTTTCTTTGGTCCGAGGGTGTAGAAAATTCTATAACCCTTTGATTCCTCATCATAACCGACTAGAAACCTATTTAAATATCATCCAATTTAGTCTTAATTCTTCGAGGAACATGAGCATAAATCAAGCAAACATAAGGTTTAAAAATCATCATGAAAGCGATTTACTTTAGTACACGACCATATTTCCTCACGAATTACCTCCATCCAAAATTTGCTTGATGCTTGTCCCCAATATGTATAAAAATGATGTTTTATTTTACTTCTTCCCAAAGATAATTTGGTAAAACACCGCAAACTTTACCATAGATCTTACAACATCTAAAAAGCATTCTATTTTTTTCTTTACGCAACACTTGCGTTTTGTTGAAGCGGTATATCTTGCATGAGGTTGTGGATTTTATTCCATGCTCAAGACAAAAATATTTAAACTTTTTTTAGATATTCACCACCTCTATCGATCTAAGGCGATTTTAACTGCGATCTGTTTTCTCTTTCCATTTCATTCACGTGCATCTTTAATGCATCAAGAGCTTGTCTTTTAGTTGACAATAAATAGCATTTTTCTCCTTCTACTAAAATCATCAATACTGAATATATAATACCTTTTACGTTCTTCCTTTTGCACATTCCAATGGACCACAAAGATGCAGCTATGTGAGATCAAGAGGACCCATAAACAACTTTTACGTGATACGCTAAAAGCCAATGCAGTTGGATTTCCTAATACAACTTTGAATTGAGATAAATTTTTTCAACATGCATCATCTTCCCCATGAATATAGTAGTTTTAATCATGTATATGATGTGTGTTCATATCATTATGAGCAAACTGTTGTGCCATGTATAGGATTTAGTAGCGCCAACACATTCCACACTTTCAAGACGGCTGTTTGGCAAACAGTTGTAACATGCTTTACCAAAGGCTTTAGAATTCACCATCAAGCAAAACCCTACAACCTTTCTTATCAAGCCTTAATTCATATCCCAAATCCAACTAATTGGCAGAGACGAAATAAAATTTTTATATAAAACCGGAATCATGAAAACATTATCAACACAACACTATGTCCGCCGGTCAGAGTGGAGATCAAATATTTACCCAACATTACTTTGCCAAGTTACTTCCTGCCAAGTCTCCATTTCCCAGCTGCACACTTGGCTCATGTATTTCTTTGGGACAAACATTAGTCAAAAACTTGAAGTAGGAGTTAACTCTTGATGGATTCGGCTTACCGCTATCAATTATGAATTCACATCAACCTCATGAATAGAAAAGCATTTATTAATCGTAAGTTGATAAAGTAGATGATTTTATAAGCGATTATCTTCTTGCTTCTCAAAAGTGCATTTACGCATCCATATCTTGAGCTATATCAATGCTTGCTTCTTCTCTCTTTCCTCTTCTCCATGATAATTGGCGTCCACATTTGTTCAGCTCTTTTGGACTAGAACATCTAGCGGAGAGTATGTCCCAATCCTCATAATTATATGAGGGCATCTCTCTTTCAATTTTTTGGACCATTCAATTTTCTTATATCCCGACATGACAAGCCGTAGCATAGTCATAACTAGATGCTATACTACTTCAAGATTTCCAGCTCCAATAAACCCATTAAAGAAAATCAGCTCCAACTGGCGAAACCTTTTCACGGACCACTATAAAACCTTCAAAATACAAACAAGCATCTTCAAAACAAGAAAGTGCAGTAGGCTCCTCCTTCTCACGAAATCTAATCCCAATATACACTTGTGTCACGGTATCTGCTTGAGATGGATCTAACCACATGAGAATATGTCCGATATTCGGACCAAACACCTACACAGCGGTTTGACACACATGTAACAAAAGCAAAAATCCAACACAAGACTTATACGAAGAATACATCAAGTACAATGGAAGAACATGATATGCATAAATCCTGAGACTAATTCAAACTAGTGAATCCTTCACATTACTGATTTACCCACTTGCAAATTGTACTGCAATTATGCTGTCGAACTTGACGAGCATAGCCCAAAACAATACATACGGATCAAATGATCCAACATGTTAACCTCTTCAATATGGCCTCCAAGCATGATATCTCCTCACAGTTAAAATCGGGTGAAAAGTTTATGCTCGACTCTCTTTCACGTATATCGATTGATTACGCAACATCAAAATAGTCCTTGCAATAGCAAATCCCTTGACTGATTCAATGTCCGGCCAGCGGGTCGTACTTCAGGCACCGGCATCATTCAAGCCTTTGCCATAAATTTCAATTCAAGCCTTTAGGCTCAATCCGATTCTTTTTCTATTTCTCCTATCAGCTCTAATACCAATCTTAGGAGAATGAGCTTAAGATTGAACAAGTAATACCCAAAAGCGATAAAACTGAAATGGAGGAGATGAATTGATACGAGTGGTTTGGAAAAACCTGGCCCAAGTGGTTTTACAATATATAGATGTATGTGAGACAAAATGAAAAGGATATAGCGTATATTGATTATGTGGATTACCCTGTATCTCTATATCCATGCCGTTGATCTAGGATGTGTGATCATCCTTTCCTCAACCTCCCCTTGATGCGGCTATCCGATCAAAGCATCCTAGGAGTCCCAACCTGCTCCCCGCCCGCTCTACAATCCCATACGGATTGCGAATTATTACCTCCCCAAGCATACTTTAAAAACTTATATTATAGGCTTCTTACAGTTTCACTTCTTGAGCGGGCTCCAAAGGAAAAACAACATAGTAGCGGAAATGCATACCAACAGGATTTGATTCTCAACGTTTGCTTCCATATACGCATCTAATTTATGGGACTTTGGTGCTCCGGCACGGCAGAAATTTTCCCCATCCTTCTCACATAAGCCCCGGAAATTCCTGGAGCTCCAACTTATATCCCAAGATGCATGCAGGCATCTGGAACTTCAATGGATGGAATGAAAATGAAATGGATGAAATTGGAATAGCGTATGAATGGAAACTGCCTGTATTATGTCAGGTGGATCCTCACTACCAGCCTCAACACTTGCATTCTCCATCTTTCTACCACGAATTTGCCCGAAGACTCACGACACGGGCTCGATCTACATGATAAATTACAAAATGAAGGAGGAGATGGTGTGGTCTGAGTGGCTGGAAAAACCCCAGCCGTGGTTTACAATATATAGATGTATGAACGGACAAAAATGAAATGATATAACTGTACATTGGTGTCGATTCATATGGATTGCCCTGTTGGCACATCCATGCCATTGATCCAGGATGCGTGATCATCCTTTCCTCAACAAAAACTTAGTCTTCTATCTACAAATTGCACTACAGCAGCACAAATTCTCCTTCACAATCTCCTCCACCAATTCGTCTGATCGCAAAAACTATTTTCTGTCTACCCTTTACAACGTCAATCTTCCCCTTTTATAGTTTAATTTTCACCGACGTGCATATTAAATGACAAGTGTTTCCAACAAGATAAACAAACCATTAAATGTTAATCCACGCATCTTAGACCGTTGCTTATATAACATGACAAACCGAACAGCGTATTGAATAGAAAAGAGGAAACATGTCACTGAATGATCAGATTAGTATAATGGCAACTTTTGAAAGGTCCTTGCTATCCAAAACATACCTTCTCCATCGTCGTTTTTCCACAAAACAATAAGAAGAAATACGGCATATAAGATAAGAGATACATCATCCATAAGATCATTTTGTGGGTGCTTAAGACTGGAAGGAAATGCGCTACTGTATACATAAAGAGGGGATGTCCCTATATCAGCATAAACAACTCCAACTGTTTAAAATACCAAATTGGACAAGATAAAGGCTGAGATCTCTTACTGAAATGCGCAAATTGTTATGCATCTCATGGAAGGTAGATTAGTCCAACAGAAAAACTGGTTATCTGTCCTCTTTTGTGTAAGTCCATGTCTGGTACATCCACAGATGCATCTAAAGAATTATCCTGGGATGGTAGCCTTGTCAGCTTCTTTTTCCTATGTTCTACTGCATCTAGTTGTGCTATTGGATATGCAGCTCTATTAGGCATATGATCAAGAAGAGCATTTCTACTGAAATTCATTATTTTTGCTGTAAAAATGGGTCAAATTTGCTTTGACCCATTTTCAAAGTATGCACAATTTTCTACAAGGCTCTTTCGTTTCAGCACGAAGTGTGCACAATTTTCTACAAGGCTCTTTCGTTTCAGCATTGGAAAGTCAGATGCATATGCAATAAGCTAAATGAGCATAATCTATGCATTTTATGCATGTTGAATAATTTCAGAAATGCATTAAGTCTAGTAAAAATCTAACTTACCCACCTCCATTATGAAGGATTGGCATAAGAGATAAGCAGGCTTAAATTTCAGAAATTTTTTCTTAGCCATCTGCCTTATACTGATCAATGGAAACAGAACAGAGAGTACCTTGTTTAGATTCTTCTATACTTTCTACTAAAATTCTGGCAATGGAGCCTTGTTTATAGATAACATCTTTAGTTGCGTTTGAATACCATAATACAGAGAACATAACTTCGATAGCATTATCTTTCCAAAATGTGGCATTTTCCTGACTGGCGAGCTTGTCAAAATGTTTTGTGCTTCTATAAGCGAGCCACATTTAGCATACACGTGAGTCAAAGTGTTGTCGATGGTGTGATCACCTTCCAGGAATTCTTATTCTGATGGAATAACCTATTAAAACACATGTTGCACATCGGGGAACACTTCCCACGGCTACAAACATACAACTATTGCGGCATTAGCAGCAAGAATTATACTAATGAGATGGCATATGCTTGAGATTAAACCCAGCTCACAAAAAAACATAGCCCTCGAAATTTCTATCCACGGCAAAGCGGCATTTCACGAGATTTTTTAGTTTTTTTAGCCGTAGATTCATAAATTACTAGATCTAATGATTGAAATGGAATTTAGCTGACATGATAGGACACGTGGATAGGCTAGAATTTCACGACTTGTTTTAAGGGGGGTTAGGCAAGCCTGCTAAATAAAAATAAAAGTGAATTGAAACATTATTAATACTAGTAACGAGTGCGGCGTTAATTTTATAAATCTGATTCTCTTTGCGAAATTGAACTTTACTCCTTGCATTTCTTCTTCTAGGTGTCCTATGAATTCGATGTCTTATGGATTCGACTCTCTCTTTATTGCCTCTTGTTGCATTTAGGATAGACAAATGATTAGAAGTGATATTTACTTTATAGGAACTCAAATTAGAAGGATTGAATGGGTGCAATAGTGGTCAACTTGGGTTAGGAATTCTGACAACAAATATCTTACTTATCATTAGGATTTCTTTGGTCTTTAGCAACAATGTCTTATGTCCCGGGATTAGTAAAGGCTCTTGATATTTGAATGAGGATGATGCATTCTAAAAAGTTAAGGTGCAATAATGCCTTTGTAGTTGTGTGCAACATAAGAGTGTAACTACATATGCGCTTAAGTGGCCAATCTATGTATGTGGTTGGAGATGAGAGTAGTGTGGGTACTTTGCATTAATGTGTTGATATTTTCCAAGATAGGAATAGTGTGGATGTAGTTCTATTTTTGTAGCCTGGCAGGTTGGGGTTACATGCTGCGTAATGATATTAAAGTACTACATTTCACATATATTAGTTTAACAATAGTTCATTATAAGTGACATTTACAAAATAAACATTCACTAATTGGACGATTAAGCAAGCATTAGTTTTACAAAGTTGTTTAAAACCATTTGAATAAGTTAAATTAAGGACAATATTGACACGAATAATATGCCACTAAAACTGTGCATATTTCAGATACAAAAGCTTCTTGCCAGAATGTGTTGCAATTCAGCATGTGAAGAAGAATTCAATACATGCGAATTAATATTCAAAGTTCTATATTTGCACAGCTACAATGGGGCCTTAATTATGTATGACCACCATGTTCTATTAAAGTCATAGCACAGAATGCTAAACATGAGCTGGTCAAAGCAATTGTCAGTACAATATCTTTTAAATGAACCTACGTTAATTATATATGCACCAATAGGCATTCTGAATCATATTCATATCAACCAATAGATATCTATCAATTCTAGCATTGCATTAGATCTCTTCTTATGCGCAGCATCTTCATCTCATTAAACCAAATACATCATCTTCATCTAATTAAACTAAAGACAACATCAGGAGGACCATTATATCTGTGCAGGAAAGTGATACCAATTTGTGGTTGTATTGATATATCGCCACTTCTTACAATGAAAAATGGGAATAGAACTTTCTTGTAGAATTGGATACCAGTAATATAAGATCAAGATGTGCTACTATAATGTCTATCTAGAATGAGCAATATCTATCCAAAGTTCCATGCATACAATGATGGCTATGTTTAGTCATCCTAATATCTGCAACAAACACATCATATGAAATGTGGAAGCATCAGTGCCATACCATCACATGGACGCCAGCACAACACTAATATAAGATGGCTGCTCTTTGTAGTATTTATCAAGTTTCATCTTGCTTGAGGAAATAGTTTATGTTCGAAATCTAGTATACGCAACAAACACATCATATGAAATTACAGGAGAAGCATCACATGCCATATAATCACATGGACATCAACACAATTATCATGTGCTATGCTATGGAGAAGTTAGTAGCTAATTTCTTGACAAAATCAATATAAGCTAGTCTATGGGCCTGCATACTCATAAATATCTAATAGTACTTTTGATTTATTTGTTCATATAGGATTGTGAAGGGGGAAATGTTGAAAGCTAGATAGAAACCTATGGAAAGCTGTAAATAAGGCTGAACAGAGATTGAAGATTTAGTTTTGAAACAAAATTGTTAGCGAGCAATGGCATTACTACCTCACAGTTATAAGGAAGATCTTTAGAACCTTGTCTATCTATTGCTCTATTATTGCACATGACTAACCCCAATTTCTCAGATGCATAAGGAGGAGAAGAAGAAAAAATATTAACATGCATATGGAAAAATAACATGCATAGTCAATGTTAAAAAGGACAATGCCACTTGTTCCCCCATAGCTTGGCAAGAGGAGAAGAAGAAAAAATATTAACATGCATATGGAAAAATAACATGCATAGTCAATGTTAAAAAGGACAATGCCACTTGTTATCCAACAACTTCACTTGTGTTCAAGTCGATAACAAAAATGGGTAACATACCTGAATGCAAGTTCTCTACTTATAATGCGGATCCATCATTGCTCTCATCCTTCTTACTATTACATTATTGTAGAAGAAGTGAGGACAAACTATTTGGAATACTCTTATGCATGAGAATATTTATCAAAGAGACTCATCTTTTACTTGGCCAAGCTGACTCATACATTATCTTCCATCCTTGGAGCATCCTGCATGCGCCAAGCCTATACATCGAGATGCAGCGTATACATTCATCTGCAAGGAATATGAAACCAAAATAATATCTATACAAATAGCACAAATTCAAAAACAAATATATAAACATCACGGGCGGGCCTATATTTTGCCCATTTGTTTTGCACATTTGACCGGATAAGGCTTCTTGCATGGAAGCCAAAGGTCCTCGTTATGCCTATCACATAGCAGAGTGCTCTGTGGCACCCTAGCTATACATTCAAAACCATTTGTATACTCCAGGTTAGATATCTTGCATATATCGAACTTCGATATACAAATATATAAGCGTATATCGAGTTGATATATGCGGTATATCTAGTTAGACTTCTCTGGCGTATATCGAACTTCGATATACGATTTTCTTTTTATTTCGATTAAGGCGGAAGATTCCATTATATAGTATTTTATACAATTATCGGTGTATATATAGGTACTCGAACTCGATATAACATATATCATTATATCGCTCGATATATGCTATATCGATATAAAATTTATACTCACGAGTTTTTTTATTTTTGCGGCCCTTGGCCGCCCACATTACAAATGGCGGTATACTCGAGTTAGATATACGTTCTTTTGTACCGTACTTGGCGTATATTTACGATATGCAACTGTATGCTCGAGACTGCGATCGTCACTTCTATAAAATATCAATTGCTCATTAGTGAGGCATGGATTAGAGCGCTTTGGTGATCTTCCTTCGACTTTTATTTCACGGATAGTGTTCCTCTTTTGTTCACCTTGCTTCTCGAAGGCATGGTATCAAATTCCTATTCATTTTGTATTAAGCGTATGTCGCACTATTTTGATTTTGTGCCATAGAAATGCAGTATAGGAATAGAATATCTTCTTCATAAACTATATTAGGACAAAATTATTTATTGTATATTTGATATTGTACTAGGGATTGTAGATGGGGAGACCAACTATATGATTCGGAGGCTAGTGTAATTTAGTGATGATGATTTTTCAAATATCACCACATTAAGGTTCTCTAGTGACATAGAGGGTTTTTTAGAAGAAGGGGAAGTACTTAGATGAAAGAGCTTGACATTAGAGGCGATGTATCTGGAGTCCTCAACCTTGCGGGAGGATGCATGGATGTGAGTGGAATAGGAAGCCAGCATCTCTCCTAGAAGCCATCAAGAGTTATTGATAGAGTGTGCAACAAGATATCGACCTATTGCATGTGGTTAGATAGTAGAATAGTTAAAGGGATATGGATTTACGTGCAGAAACATATGAAACATGAGACGTGCATAATGCATCATAGTAATCCATATGTCTTGACATTGGTAGATGTGATCCGCTTTCCTTCCACTCCTCAAAGGAAAAATAGGCTAACCCAATTGCTGATTGAAGGTGGTACGTTGGAATGCATATATGTCTAAACTTTCATGCAGGACCACCATTAGGGTGCACTATTTGTATAGGCACCGACCATGGACCCACAGCGTGGGATTCCTGGATAGAGGTGTGGGACTATTATTGTACATCATCACATGGAAAAAGTCTACCGTCTCATTTTATAAAACCATGGAAACAGAGGCAGAGTGGGAGGTAGGACTTCTGTTCATGGCATTCAAGACAATACATTATTGATTGCCTCCGCGGCGCTGCCAATGTAGGTAAATTAGAGACTAGAGTGATGAGCACTTTGATCACAAGGTTGAAATAAGTATTGATCAATTAGAAGCGAGGTCATCGATTTGCAAAATCTGATTATAGATGCGGTTAGTCATCACGCACTCGAGATGCGAACACAAACTCGAGTATGGTAGATTATTCATGTCGCCGTTGGGAGGCATCACAAATTAAATGCGATGCGATTAGAAACGAACTGAGCCGTCACGAGAGATCCCATAGAGCGTGGTTGTACATTCCGAATCGTCTTTATACGGCCAGGTAAATCCACCGCATCCATTGATGAAACATTTGTATTGATGCGATCCACCAACATTGAGAACCGACCCTTGGTATCTTGAAGATTGAATCTATCACCGGTATATCCACAATTGCTCAGGAGAGCACTTTGTTTGAAAATGCGTCAGTTTCAAGGCCAAAACGGTTTAAGGATTTTGTGACGGCGTGGACCCGACCATGGCGAGATACTCGCATCCCGTCGAGAGTTATTATCGGTTTATCATATCACGGGGAGGATGTATAGCCTTCGGTTACCAACATATGTAAGTATCGAGGTGCGTATTTGATAATTCATTACTCCATATTCATCTTGTTTTAAATCTTGTGGAGCTCTTGTATGCGTTGAATGTTGAGTGTAGTTTGCATGTAGGGTTCCACGGAAGCGTCTAGGGGCGGTGGGAAAGCTTGGAGAGTAGCATTAGTGATTGGGCGGTAATGAGGAAAAGAGTTATTTACCATGTCGTATTGCTGAAAGAACATCATGATCCTCAAAGCGGCCATGGATACTGTCGACAAGAGATGAGATTCCTTTTTTTGGAGAAAGGAATTTTTTATATTTATACAATAAAAGTACGGTACGTGCAATGTTCCAAACTTCGCGAGAGGATTACTCACGAGGAGTAACCTCAACCTCTTCATCCTCATGGTACGAAACTTATTCCAAATGAGTATGACAGAAGCAAAAGAAGTATAAGATAGCTAACAATGGATAAGCCTGATTTCTCAAAATGTTGTATGCGAGGGTGCATAGTAAGGTAACATTATGAGTCCCTTGAGATAGCCCTAAAGCTAAGCTGGGCTTAATTACAAGCCCAGCCTCCGGACTCCCTCCCTAAAGCACAGTGCGAGGATGTAGAAACTCTGTGCCAGCCCCTAACGACGTCTCCCTTTGAAAGGGTCACTGCAGCAAAGGGAGTCTTCCACTTCCATTATCCCCATCAAAAGGGCATTACATACGTCGCCAGTAACTAAGCATCCATCTTGTTAATCACTTGGCAACTACCACCAAGTCTACGTATGCTACTTTTGAAATGTAGCACTAGAAGACCGGCTATGCCTGTTTATCCACTTGCACATTTTACTCTTCACCAAGAGATACAAAGTGAAATAAAAGAGACAAATCCCGGTCTTAAGAGAAGCGACTGCCACTCTTGCTCATAGAACGCTTCCCGCTCATGGATTAGAATGCCACCAGAGCACCTCCAAACCAAATCACACAGCAGAATTGCATCGTAAAAATCGCATTGTCGGGGTAGGCAATCCAGTGGGAAGTACAGCTAGACAAAAATATGCAGCCACTTGAGACTCCTCCCTCAAAAAGCAGTGCAAGATGTGTAATCTTCTGCCTACATCGCATATCCTCCTTTCGGCTATTCTATTCAAACAAATCCAGCAATTTTATTTGCAAAACTAAAAGTGCACGAGTACACGATGCATTCTTAATACACATTTGTCTTTCATGACAAGAAAGGAGTAGAAATGAAATCAAGATAGCACTTCCACCAGTACAAGACTTTACCTAATGAGGATGAAGAGCTTACCCCGTACTAAGCAGGAACATGAGCTTTGCTTGATTTGATCAGTGCTTTGCATAAATCCCATCCATCGGAGTCGACCCAGCCTGAAAAGGAGTCAGCCCGAGAAGCGCAAGGAAAGAGTGATTCAATGGGATTCAAAGATGATTCAATCTTTGAAATTTCTTTTGTGAGATATAGCCACCAATAGTGGATGGGCGATGGACTCAGCTAGAGCACCAACGTAATGAAGTATCACTCTCTGTACGACAATTTGTACTGTCTATTTGAGGGTGGAGTTGGGTACCCGATATTCACATGTTGTGTACAATTAAAAGCGAAGGAGCACAATACCAAAATTAGCGCTAAAATAGTCATTCAAAAGTATTTGAGCGAATGGGCAGTATTGGGCTAACTCCATTACAATGGAGCATGTGGTTGGGGTAGGCGTCTTTGTTCTTGAAGAGGTAATACATGAGAGAATCCACTATGGCATAATGGAAACTAGTTGCTGCAATGTAATTTCATGTTGGTTCCCCTTTATAGCGGAAGTGGTTGCATCTCTGCCCAAGGATCCACTGATCTGATATGCTTAGTGATGTTTTTTATGCGGCTCAACTGCATTGATGGCCGAAGACTGACCAGCTAATGTATGATACTAAACTACATGCATTCTGCTTGAGGTGTATGGAAGGAATCACGCTATTATGAGTAGTCATGTGCATCTGCTTATACTTGTTTTCGCCAAGGTAACAAGGCATAGCACTAGCGAATTACGCGCTCATATCATAGCTATCTAAACCTGGTTAGGTTAGGAACATGGAATAGCTCTTTGGCGGCGTCGGGATGTTCCTACGCGGTGATTGTTACCACAGACATGTAGGCTCATTGGAAGACACTCAAGCATCGACCCTTGAGTGTCGAGTGAACGCCCTACAGCATGTATACTTTGGTATCCCATCTCATTGGATTTAGGATGGTTCAATGATACTGTGGAGCTGTCTTGGACATTTGCGTGGCGTTGGAGAACCTTGGTATATATTAGAAATTACTTTATTTATTCATTTGTACTGAATCCATCTAATCTTACTTGTCCCTCTGTCGGCTGAGTTTTGGAAGATATATTACGATCCAGTACAAAGAGGTTGTGTGGCACAACACATTTGCATCTTGCTAGTCAAGATCCGAGTTCATTGCTCGCGTTATAGATGCGTGAGCAGAGTGAATTATTTGTCATGTTGCAGTCTTGTTCTACAACCCGAAGATACCATGTATGGATGAAGGCCAGATTACGGCAGATATCCCTTCCCATCATGCTATATGCAGAAGCACATAATAGGCTAGGGACTACTATCTGGCCCAATATGAGTCGAGAATATATCAAAGAGTTGCTTCCAAATGAAACCTTGTCACCCACACGACCACCTCCCGTCACGCCACCTCGAAATGGCTTGGCTACACTTGAGGTGACATTTCAGGAATGGACTACTACATCTTGAGGAGCTACAAGAGCGAGAAGATGAACTAGGGTGGCTGCACACATGCTGTAGTAGTGTAATGCGAGGAGGCATCACGCATTACGGCGGCGGATCGATACTTGTTGGATCTGTTGCTCCTCGTCAACAAGTATTTAGAGCTCATTTTTCCACCATGCAACAAGAGCGTGTAGGTCCTTTTCACATCGAACACAACCCTCAGCCCGGGGAACACCACGATCGCCGAAGGGAGGCGATCCGGAAGGCATTAAGGATTGCGAATGTAGTATCTTAATTACGTGAGATAATAGGTATTTGTGCTTAATTACTGTAGAGAATGCACGTCCTTGTAGCACAGAATATCTACAATCTTATTATGCATGCGGTATGGCGGATGGGCATCATCATCCTAAACAAAACGCATCGATCACCCTTGCCTCTACCGAAGCATTGAGTTTGGAAGAGGTTAGTGCATCCGGTGGTTGGAGAGATGCAGCCGGGCTACATAGGAATTCGCAGGATAGAGTGTTTCTTTGGCAGTAAAGGTAGCCATACTTCGCATGGAGTAGGTTAGAGGCAAAACAAGCGAGCCATGGACAAGCTTACATAGAAGCTGGAGGCACCTCTAGATGCGGAGACAAAGAGGCGAGGTGGTGTCCTTGCATCTCTGAACTATCGAAGAGTATTAAGTGACTTCCATAGCAGGTATTGTGAGGATCGAGGAGGATGTTATTGGTACATTTCTTAGCCCACCCTTACTGGTTTTCTTCCATGTCACCGCATACGAGTAACCTTGTGATTGTGCTCCTGTGACAATATTAGCGGCTTGCAAAGAGATTGTTCATATGGTTTACGCAATT
The DNA here is from genome assembly GCA_021234155.1 of Isoetes taiwanensis. Classification (NCBI taxonomy): domain Eukaryota; kingdom Viridiplantae; phylum Streptophyta; class Lycopodiopsida; order Isoetales; family Isoetaceae; genus Isoetes; species Isoetes taiwanensis. Next base: position 12,292,118 of record JAJEKV010000019.1, read on the forward strand.
AATTGGACCTGAAAACCACCATGATATATTACAATGACATAAATGTACAAACTCTAGATACTCTTTGATCTTTGGCCCATCTCTCTAAGTCTACGATGATACCAATACCACGGAATACAAAGAGCCAACATAATTGTATTAAGGTCCTCTCGAGGCCGGACGTCCTCCTCACGTGTACCAACTTCTCCCCAGCACGCACAAGTATAAGAGTTAAAATTAGTTGAACACTTATAGCATATACAAAAGCATAGTAGATAATAGACTCATGTGTATGTGTGGAACCTGGTAGTAAAGAGTCCTAACGACCAGTAGAATGCTCAAGGCTGCGTGAACACCGCCTTTCGGTGATCCTACTGCTTTGTGGAGGCGTGAGTGAGCACAGTAAGTTTGCTCTGAGGATCGGTCTATCCAATGACTAGTGGCACTCAAAGTACCAAATATGCTTGGCCACCTAACCTATAGAATATATAATTAAAACTAGATGTAGCCACTTCATTAATTACTATTTGAAAAATATACAAACTACTTGATGTAGTGTGTTCTCTGCACCCTAAACCAGCTAGTCAATGGAGCGAGAATCAAGGTAGAACCATCAAAGGTGTGAGTGGAATGCCAAGTGCACACTTTGACACAGTCATCACAAATAGCGAAGAAGAGCGACCCGATGAGAGCGCAAAAATAAGATGCGTGTTGCAGTGAGGAAATGGCAAAAACAAATTGTAATGTACAAAATGAAATCCTTACTTCAACATGCGATGATAGGCCATATGATGACTCGAAGTCCTTCAATGCGGTGTGGTGCTTTGTATATAAAGGTTGAACCGGTTGCCTTTGCTGTATCACTGATGGAAGCATGGTCCAGCGATCATAGATAAGCAGGATCTATGATAAAGGCACTTCGTCTCTGCGATGCGAAGCATATGCCTAAGGACTGCGAAAAACCATAATTCTAGAATGGGACTGCTTAAGAAACCAACAAACCGCCGATAGATAGATAGATAGATAGGCTTCTCATTCATCTCGTGATTTTCTACAATGGTGTTGGGCGGTGGGTAGCGCACACATCACGAACTACCCACGAAAAAATAAAGGAAAATCAATTATATCATTTTGGACCCCAAAGCAAATACAATGCTAATAGATGAGTGGGTGATGTACTGTAGAAAGCTTACCAGGGATTAAAAACCCGCCCTTCGGGTTTTGAGAAAAACCCTAGTGATAAACCTTGGCAAGGGGCTTAGATTTTCAAGCGTAAAGGCATAGAATGGCTCCCAAAAACCCCGCATGGAGAGTAAAGCGGATGCGGCTCGCCAGCACCGTACACACTTTTGCTCAGGGAACACAACAAGCGAAACATGCGAGAGGAATAGCATCACCCGGCGGGTGGAAGAAAAAAGCATCACACCAGTGGTGAAAAAAATGATAAGCAGGCAGCTACCAAAATATAATAAACAAAGAAGGGGAGGTGGGTTCAAAGGGAATAAGATGCTGGCGGGGAGAAGGAAAGCGCCGGAGTAAGAGGCGTGGATCGCGGCGAAATAGTGAACTCCAATGCAGCCACCGCGCATGCGTGACATGCATGCGTCCCCACGTCTAGAATGGCGATCCGATGTCTCGGATAGATCAGGTCTAGAATGGGACACCATAAACCAACAAACCGCTGGCTACCCGAGAACTTCCTTACAAACTAGGATCGAGGTGAGGAGTCACGGAGCCAGGCAAAGGCTGGTAAGGATAGCAAAAGAATCATGAGAAGTGGCTAAACCGGTAGGAAGAAGCCCTCCCTGCACCGGAAATAATTCAAGAAGAATAAAGATGCTGTGGCGAGAGAAGAGGAAGCGTAGATGAGGCAGTGAATCTTTTGGCTGGCGCTGAAATAGCGGCGAGAACTCCCAATGCATACCGCATGCATGCATGCATGACATGCATGCCGTCCCGTCTAGAATGGCGATCCGATGTCTCCGGATGCAGTCTGATGGAGTTACCTACGCTGAAACTTCGTAGGAAACTCGTCGATGAATTTCTTTGGGACAAGTGTTGCAGATGATCTGAGTCCATCACCTCCTAGATCCTCCAAAACTGAATATACATTTATTTCATCAAGATACAAAGAAACATTAACCTATGCTAAGTAGGAGCATCAAACCATCATAATCACAAAGGAAAAAGAGTGTAAAAGCATATCACATCAACATTACAGAAATTTGAAAACTACTAATACCCCAACATGTCCGCCATCAAAATATATGCCTTTTAACATACCACATCATCAATTATCATAATGAATCATTATAGCGTCCTCTAAGGATAATAAAAAGCTTCGTATTGCGCATGTGCTCCGTATAAAGTCATGTTGCAACATAAAAACATCATCTTGGCATGTCTATCTAACCATTGACATGTCAACTTATGTTTCCCTCACATGCTCACGCAATATCATAGGTATGCCTCATATTGCGGCATGTGCTAACATGTGTAAGTCATGTGTGCAACATAAGCGACATGTGTAGACATATTGCACCATTGTAGACATGTGGAAGACATATATTGAACTCAATATACGCTAATCTACATTGTATTCACATAACTGAAATCAAAATCTGAATATAGTGAGTATATACGCACTCAATATCGTTTTCCAAAAACAAAGCCAATCTCCTTGAATTTTTAGATCTAATTCTAGTTCCACCTCTCTCTTAACTTGATCACATCAATTGAATTTTTAGATCCTAAGCGATCACATCAAAGCATGAAAATAAGCGGTTGAAGAGATCATACAAAAGAGCGAGATGTAAAAAGTAAAATCTATCACGAATACTCTTACTAGCACAGGTGCTTCTTCCATGATCATTCGGTATGGTATCTGAAATTCTCTCCCAAAAAATCTTGCTTAGGAAATAAACTCAGAAGGAGCAGGAAAAAACACAAAAAAAAATCTGATATATAGTAGTATATCGAGGAGTTAGATATACTATAGTATATGTCGAACTTCGATATACTATAGTATATCTAACTTTCGATATACTACTATATATGTCGAGATTTTCGCTTTTTCTCACGTCATTTTGACACCACTGCCCAGGATATCGTGCTACTCCCGAGGATTCGATATCGCCCGTATATCGAACTTCGATATCGCATGGTTTGAATGTTTGGTTAGGGAGCCAATATTTGATCACATAACCCCTAAAATGCGGTGATATCATGGAAAAACCATTTAGCGAAAAGTGTCCACATCCAAATTTGTTAGAAGCGAGGAGACAAAAACAAATACAAAATTGAGGGAACCATAGAAAAATATGGATGATTTTCGATTTGGAAAATGCTATTCTGAAGTTGTGATTGGTACTATGAAGCAAGTACAATATTTTCCAGAACAAAGAACACGTGAAGTGCGGATGAGAACAATGTCGAGTCCGAGAAATTTTATAGATGGGTCACCCTAGACGGGCTTGACACAGGAACATAAATACAGACAGAGGCTGAAGGAGTTGCATATAAAAATTGAACTATTATCTTGGCCTCATCGGGTTCTTTCATAAACTTTCAAAGATTTATACTTCTAACCAAAATCACAGTGCAACCCTAAAAAATAAATCACCAATCCATTCTAAAGCTTTGTTAGTGATCTGCTATACGTTGCAAAACTCAAATATGCAGCAATCACGATATAGTATCTGCATTGTTTAACAAACACCAGAGTCATTTTTTCCGATCCAAATGTTGGAGGGGAACTCTACCTGAATCCCAGGCAAACTGCCAACAGCCAAGTAATTTTTTGCAATAGGATGTCCAGCCAAAAACCATGCTCTAGCTCCCTAATCAGAGTCCTTGAATCGTGTACCTGCAATGCAATCTGGCAAGCAAAAAATAACCTTCTAAGATCATACTGAAGGTATTTTTGGCTTGTTTTGAATAATCAAAAACTTTTACCGAGTCAAAAGTTACCACAACCTTAGAAAAGTGGCCTGGAAAAAAATTGTAATCAGATGAAGGCAGAAGCGTAAGCACAAACGAAACAGAGGTATTGGATTGCTACCTGGCCCAACGATTTGTCTGATTAAGAAAATAGTAATTCCAAATCAGCTTCTCGTAGTGATTCCAAGCTCAGCTTCTCATAAAATCTGTTGAGGACTTTTAAAGCAGGACTTTCAACCCTAAATCTGTTGAAGACTTTCAAAGCAAGAACACATCGTTCCCCAACACACCTTCCCCTCACAAAGAAGAAATCCGACCACTCTAGAATTTGCTTGCTTCCTTTATCCGAGGGAACCGTATGCCAGATGATTGGCACCATGGTGGAGTGTAAACTGAACCTGCAAGAATGGAAATGAAAACATAAAAGGATTGGAATGCTAGAGCAGAACAGACAAAGACATCTGAGCCGCATAATCCTCTAACAACAAAATAATCTGTGAAATACTCAAAATCTTTCAGACAAATAAAGAATCATTGAGAAGTTTTGATATATGTTCTCGCTGGCTATGGCGATGCTTCCAGCCCTCTACTCTTTCCTTTACATCAATCCAACGATTAGGAAGACTAACCGTCATTTAGAAGCCCTGAATACTTCATTCTTGGCCATTCAATGGATGCCGAATTTGCATGCAGGTACAACATGTCATCATTTCGATCCATCTCTCGACACCTAAAGAAGAGCGATCGAATCCAAAAATAGAAATGTCCTCCAAAACTATACCCCATCGAACCCCTAATTTTTGTTTTTTGATTTTTGGTTGATCGGGAAAGTTTGGCGGCGACAAAAGAACGCTAAACCTTAGGCAAATCAGCTAAGAAAACAACTAAAAAAAAAATCTCCAGACCAGAAAATCCAAATTTAAACAATAGATTCCCCCAACCTCCACGATTCAAAAGTACCTTTGGGGACCTTATGTTCATTCCCATCCATCCCTTCACTCGTTCTTATATCAGGATATAATCTCACCCTTGTGCTCTTGAATACTTCTACTTCACGTCAAACTCTTACTAGCTCAAGTAGTACTACATTGCGTAAGTGGTTGCCTCACATTTCAAGAACCTTGGACGATAAAAAAATCTGTTCTATTCTATTTTATACGCGCTTTGAAATCTTAATAGGAAAACGGCCACACATTTTTGCCAATGCTCAAAAACTTCGAAATCAATACTTTTTTTGTTGTAGTCTTCTAGATTTCAACCTCCCATTTTTCGTATTTCCTCTTCTTCATTGCCTCTTGTCATTTTCCATCCATTATTGGAAGCCTGCGATTTCGATATGAGGATAATCTCATATGTGAATACTGGATGAAATTAATTTTACCCTTGATGTTACCCTCGTTTGTTATAATAGGGCACAACACCGTCGTTTCAGGGTGTTATCCATTTTATAACGTTCAGATCACTTCCACAATGGTTGAAATAAAGGGGATTAGAGGTTTTGATTGATGCATACTAAAAATGGGATCAAACCCCTCGAGATTAGACCAAAGTAGGAGCAAACCCCTTGGATTAGATGAGTTGCAACAAGGCAAAAGATTGCCCCCAAAATGCGCAGTACGAGTGATTCCCTGGAATGGAATTTTTTGGTTGTGATTCTGCCAAACGGTATACTGCAAAGTATCGCAATATTAAGGTAAAAAAAAAATTATTTCATCCTTGAATACCCATATGCATGCATTGCACTGCATTGGCCCAGGGGTCGGAAATTTTTGGGGTTGTGTTCCTACCAAGAATGTTTGATTAAAGTTAAGAAAAATGCAGTTGATAAATCAGATGCTGGCAAATTTTTGGGCAAATTCTTGTAAAAATGATGTAAAATCTAGCAAATTAGAGGTGTTTTTCTCAAAAATCCAGCAAGTATAAACAAAAGAAAAATTCCAGGCTTGCGGCACTTCTTAATAGGATCGAGGAGTCAATAAAATGTGGCTTTTGAGCGGGTACTGTTTTTGCTCTGCGCTTTAAAAATAACACATTGAAAGCAGGTGCAGAAGAAATCTTTAATGATTTTAAATGTTACAAGCTCTGTCCCTTTTTTTCTTCTAAATCATTGCAATGATGCATAAAGATAGCCAGCTCTAGATTCCAAGCCAATATGGCTGGTAGTTTGGAAGACCCGAATATGCCATGGATCTGCAGCTCAAAATTTGGATATTTGGCATTCCAATAGCCCTTCTAGGTTCGTCTATTGATCCAGCAGACAAAAAGCTTTAGGATATAAATCAATCCAAATTAGTATGCCAGAAAGGAGGAGTTCCAAGAGAATCAGAACTTTGAGTTCTATGTATTCACAAATTTTACCGAAATGGATCAATCCATGGATTTTATATAGATGAATTGTGAGTGATAACTGTTTGACAATGGAATCAGACCTTGACCAAAAAGTTTTACAATGAAATCAGACCGATCAGATCCAAATATGGGTACTTTGCTGCTCCATGTCTGGTACCAATGTTTTTGTTTGGATATTTTGTGTTTCAATGCAGGATATGAAATGGACCAAAAGGCGTTTGGCCAAATCAGCGGCTCCAATTGATGATATCAGTAAGGCCAATTTGTTTGATCCATTGTTTGAGGGCAGAAATTTTCTTTTTCTTTACAATTTAGGTGTCAGTATTTTCAGCATACATGTCTCATCATTTCTGATTGGTTACTTGTTCGTATTCTTCATATCAAATTGGCCAATGTGTTCAATACCCCATCCCAAGTTCATCTAAAATTCCACGTTTAAAACACATGCCGAGTGTGGTCTGTGCTTTAAAATAATTTATTTCCTTCCTTTCAGATGCCACGTTGAGCCTTGATTCGTATACAGTATCGAGAGCGGAATCCGTGGCTTGGGTCTGTCAAAAGAGGCTCAGATAAGTAACGGTTCCATCCACCGATCCTTGAGAAGTGGATTACACACTTGGGTCGTTTATTTGATCTTATGAAGATCCATGTCATTCTCATCATGCTGCAGCTCCTCATATTCCCCCTCCTTTCTCAGCAGCAAAACTTCTCCCTTGTTCTGGATTCTGCCCATTCCAATTCCTTTCTCAGATTCGTTGGAGATGCAAGTCAGTATTCTGATCGTGTGGAACTTACAAAAAATGACAACTACAGCGCCGGCCGTCTCTACCACACAAAGGCAGTTCGCCTCCGTGAGCCCTGCAACTCCAACAGGCTTCTTTCATTTAGCACTTCATTTACTTTTCAAATGGCTACCCTTGTAGATCCTTCTTTACAACAAGGAGATGGAATGGCATTTCACATAACATATGGAATGCCTGATGTGCCCAGATATGGCACTGGCAGTGGCTTAGGGATGATTAACCAGTATGCAGATCACAATACCATGTGGTTATTTGCAGTAGAGTTTGACCCCTTCCAAAATACCCTTTTTCAGGATCCTGACAAGCCCCATGTTGGAATCGATATAAACAGTTTAGTTTCTGTGGCAACCGTTGTTCCTCCAGATGATATAGCATTGGATAAGAATTTTACCCTTACTGCATGGGTTGATTATATAGCTTCAACAGAAGAAGTCCAAATAAGATTGTCCAGAAATACCACAAAACCAGAACAGGCTTTGCTTAAGCATACCGTCAGCAACTTAAGTGATGTGATTCAAGACACCATGTATTTGGGTTTTTCTGCTGGAACAGGGGAATACACCAGAGAATTAAACATAGTAAAGATGTGGAATTTTAGCGTATCAGAGTCTGCCATGCCTAACTGTTCTGTAAATCAGCCAGCAAGCAAGCAGAATACATTAGCTGTGCCTATACTGATAGCGTTCATGGCTTTATTAACTCTAGTGACATGTTTTTCTCTCTTGGCAGCAGGATGGCTATGGTGGAAACTAAAGAAAGCAGGCAATAAGCATATTATGCAACTTCCCATTACTACCTTCACATATAGCCAACTGAGGGCAGCGACAAAAAACTTTAGCCAACATAACATCCTTGGAAGAGGTGCATTTGGCTGTGTTTACAGAGGAGACTTAGCAAATGGTACTTTGGTAGCTGTTAAAATTTTATCCAAAAATATTGGTGAAAGTGAGCTGCAGTTTGTTGCAGAGCTTTCTGTGATAAGTCATTTGAGGCACAAGAATCTTCTCAGCCTCATAGGATGGTGCCATGAGAAGGGAAAGTTGTTGCTGGTATATGATTATATGCCAAATGGCAGCTTGGGTAAGTGTCTATTCAATTCTTCATATGTTCTTTCTTGGCAACAAAGGTACAATATAGTGCTAGGAATTGCAGAGGGGCTTGCTTTTCTGCACCATGGATGGGAGCAAAAGGTTGTGCACAGAGATATCAAGGCTTCCAATGTTCTACTTGACAATAATTTTGTGGCTCATGTAGGTGATTTTGGGCTTGCAAAGTTGCTGGATTCTGACAGAACAGAGGTGGACATGACTAGGATAGGCACCTTTGGTTATATCGCTCCTGAACTTCTTAAGATGGGCAAGGCAAGTGAAAAATCTGATGTCTATAGCTTTGGAATTTTGATACTTGAGATATCAACTGGAAGAAGAGTGCTAGATGCGAACCTGGAAGCTCCTTTAATAGACTGGATATGGTGGAAAAAGGAAGAGGGAGACTTGTTGCATGTTGCAGATCCCAAGTTAGAGAACCTATTTGACACTGTTCAAATGACAGCCACTTTACTATTGGGTTTACTATGCTGCCAAGAAAATCCACATGACAGGCCTAGCATGAGAAAATGTTGTAATGTACTTAAAGGAAACGAAAGCCTTCCTTTCCCTCTCATGATGTCTAGTGCTCGCAGTTCTTCGGATAGTACTTCTGATGCTGCCAATATGGCATGACATAAAAATTCTTCCCCTTCTTCCAATGCTAAGTAAAGATTCGTCCTCCTCCTTCTCGCCAACAATATTTTTTTAAGTGATTTTCCATTCCTTGCAGGACTTAGCAAAATGATTTGGCTCCTTTTTAGGGTGTCTCTTTGGTGCAAGATAATGCCTTCTTCCCTTTTGTGGTCTTTAATTCAACCTATGCCAAATAAAAGTGCAAGAAACTTGTACTTCTGTTTGAGATTGTTAAATATGTTGAAATATACCTTTACATAGACTGCAGCACGCTAATATATTGCCCAAATGGATTTATCTACTTTGAGTATATGTCCTTTGGTGTCCATTCACTCTATAGGCTGTCTTGTGCTTGGTTAAATGTCATTTTAATGGTACTCAAGTCTCTCTATGTCCATGGAAAGGAGGAAACATCCAAAGCCATGTATGTCAAATAATATTTTCCAAGGTGTTCCATTGACGTATGTTCAAATAAGTTTTTGTGGTGGATTCTACTTATCTCATAGTACTTTTAGAAGAAGCAATTCTAAGATCCAATGGGTTGCAATAGAACTGAATGGATGATCTTTTTATTAGGACTAGGATACTCATGCGGATTTCGATGTGAACCAACCACGAATATGACTATTATCACTTGCTCCAACCACTAAAGACATCATCTAACATGTCCTTGTGCACACAATGCAAATATCTTGGGCAATATGTATGAAGAGAGCGTCGAAGCTTCTATAATTCAGTACAAAAGTACTGCCAACTCACTTTTTTTCCACTCTCCATGAGCCCTAGGTTACACTTCACATCAAACATAAGACAAAAAGTTCCCTATAGACCTCAACATTTATAGCAACAATTATCATCACCAAAATACTTTGCACATTGCTAAATGTGAATGAATGCATTCTAGCTATGTTAAATATATAAAGCCACGTTTACACATCACAACAATGTGAGGTTCACATAAACACAAATAATGATGCAATTTGTATCCAAAATACTATGTTAAATATACAAAGCCACGTTTACACATCACAACAATGTGAGGTTCACATAAACACAAATAATGATGCAATTTGTATCCAAAATACTTATCACCCAACGAATATTTTAGGTAAGCAAGAACAAGACTGGTGTTTTCGCAAGGCAAGCAATTGAAAAAGATGCAAGCTATTTAGAAACCTAGATCTGCTGATTAGCAAAGAAAACTCTAAGCAAGATTCCATGTAAGTATGTGAACAATGACTATATTTGGCTACAATTGAACTATAGATTCAGTTGAGAGGCTCGCATAAACGATAGAACAATCCAATAGGCTTTTCCATACATCCAATATATTTTGATTATAATGAAAGACTCATCTACATACTACCCACTTAAATTTAGAGTTACCCTAGATTGCACTTTACCTTTCATAATTCAGTAAGAAGTGCTGCCAAGTCACTTGAAACATACGAGCCATTTCTTCTTACTATTTCGTCTAGGATTTGAAACATACGAAGTCTTCGACTTTGAGCATGCAAAATACACCATTTTGCGTACTCAAAAAATTAAAAACAATTTTTCCTTTTTTTCTTTTCTTTTTTTTTTTGAATTATAAGCGAATTACATTTTGCACTTCTAGTAAAATCTCCCCTCGGAACCCCCTTTTGTTTGGGTGCATATCCATATAAGGGGTGATTTTGGACATCGAGAGCTGTTGGGCATATTCACAAGTTGTACTTCATTTTGTGGGGTATGGCCCCACAAGTTGGGGTATATCGTGCAAGAAGCTTAACGAGATGTTGTATGATTTGGAGCAAATATATATAATGGTGTTAATTCGATACATGTATTATACAATTTCCAGGTCTTATTGCCCTACGTCACCCCTTATGAATAGGCACTTAAACGAAAGGGGGTTTCAAAGGGGATTGAAGTAGAATATATTGGCCAAAAAAAATTTGGTCCCTTGGGGCCTTGGAAAGCATAGTGTGCATATTATAAACTATTTTGTAGATATTAAAAAAGGAAAAAAAGAAATGGCCCTTTGAGACCTTAGGAAGGATGTTGTACATATTAGAGATCAGAATAGGAAAAATATAGCGGCTACCAGGAATCAATCCTAGGCTGCTCCAAAGGCCATCTCTAGTACACATGTCAAGGAATAAAAGAAGGCGGCATGTTCAAGGTGGTTGGTTCCTCTTGATACATAATATAAAGACTATTTTTCACATTTGCCAATGCATGCAATTTTTGACCTGTTTTTGCTGCAAATTAAATAAACTAAAGGAGTAGAATAATCAATGTAATGTGTTGATAACCTAAAGAAGAATTGAAAGGGATGAAAATTTCACCAATTACAAACAACATTTAGTAGACCTTTGTTGTTTGAGGACACCTATGTTGCATGTGGGTTAGCATTCTCTAATGATTACAGGTGATCAGTGAAATTAAAGCGTGATCATGAGTATCACTTACCGTGCACAGCTTTGTTGGCCAAAGGCAAATGTATTGTTTGCAATTCATCTATCAGTTCTGCTTTATTTTTAGAGCTGGGTATGACAGTACCTATGGATGAGAAGCTTGAAAATACAGAATCACCTTTTAGTGTACATGATAAGAGAATGTTCTATATTGAAAATAGATTAACTCTAGGTGGTGTTGCTCTGCTACCCTCAAATTCAAGATCTCCTTATAAGGTTGGAGCAAATTATATTAACAGATGATGAGACTGAAGCTGCTACAGAAAACCTTGGCAAGGTTGTTGAGGAGAAAGAAGATTTAGAGATATAAAGAAAACATGATACAGAGATCTTTCAAAAAAAGGAAATCTCACCAAAATTAAAATTGCATATTACAAAGAAACAGAAAAGCAAGGATAAAGCAAAAGATAAATCAAGCAGAAAAGAAAAAGCAACCGGAAGGTTCAGGAAAAAACATAAGGAGAACATATCCATTTAATAAGAAGAGGATTGATGTGAAAGATGTAGTAGAGGCCAATAATGTACAAACAATACTAGATGTGCATGAAACAACAAATGAAGCACTTATAACACTTAATAATGCTCCTACTTGGAGAGCATTGATGACAACTCAATCTGCTGCAACTGACATTTTTGAAGAAGAAGATCAGACTCCAACTCCAAAGGAAGGTAATCTATTCCAAGCAGGAAAAGGAGAGCACAAACAAAAATGATACTTCTCAATTTGCACTTGACACATTAGCACTGGAAACTCCAACAATTGACACTCGAGAACCTCAAATTAGTGAGGTTATGGTTGAGCCAACATGTAGAGTTCAAGAGATGGTTGAGCCAACAATAGTTTAGCCACCATTAGTTCTAGAAACTATAGTTGAGACAATTATAGTTCAGCCACCTTCAATTCCAAAAAATATAGTTGAGGCAACTATAGCTCAGCCAACAATGTTTCCATATTATATTGAATCAGTTTCAGGGACATTTAAAACAAGTGAACAAACTGCTGAAGCAACACATAGCAGAGATATCATTGTGAGTAAAAAGGCTATTGATTCTGAACTTCAATAATGTGTTGGTTAATACATATACAAAGTTTGAGAAACTTGAAGTACTTAGGCCACATATTACAGAGCGTGCAAAAAACAAGATAGTTCTGCTCAGGCCTGGCGTTAGGTTCATTTTTATATGGGAACAAGAGTATTGTGACAAAATGCCTTTCCCATTTCCTGGATATGCTGACAAATCAGTGTTCATGAAACCTTTGGAAAAAGTGTATTGCCAATTTTCTCAATATACATCAAGATGTATTTTGGTGGATGAGTCAGTTTATAATACATTCTTGCCTCCACCTTATACAACTGTAATTACAGCAAACATGAGGCTAGATGAGTTTAAATTAAGTGGAAGTTTGCTTGCGGATTCCATATTTTTATTGTTGTGGGCTAGCATTGGATGGTAACTGGAAGGAGTTGTTGAAGAGAGCACAACATGTGGAGTTCTTTAATCTACAGGCTGTGGATATTCTGGAGAAGCTAGATGCAGCATAGTTAATAGTTCTTCAACAGGTTTCTTTTATTCTCTATTACTCTACATTTATGAAGTGGCTAACTGAACTAGTAGATAGCATGTGTATTAACAAGTCTGTATTGCAGTACCTGAAACAATTTGTAAAAGGTTATCTTTTTAGTTGATCATTATTTCAGTTTTGTAAGGCCATCCCATTGTGGTGTTTATGTAAGCTGGCAATTCTTAATATATATTATGGAATACTCTAGATGTACTTAGAAGTTATCATTGAATATTTTGGATCTTTTTTTCACAATTGTTGTTCCATTTAAATAGGTGATCTTTGATTTTCATATGTACTTCATCACTATTTTCCGAAATTGTTAGCAACTTGCAGGCGGGCTGCTCATTATTTATTGGCATGACTACTATGTTGAGCCTGGGCCTGGTCTGTTTCGTGCCATCCTTCTCATTATAATATGTAGACCTATGCATTAAAAAAACAACCAATTGTGAATAAGTACTAATGCTAGTAATAATATGACTAATAGAAGTAATAGTAGTAATAATGTATACCATAAGAAGTAATGGAAATGTGTTTAATATGCTTGTAGCATAAGATTTTTGCACACAAACCTTATAAATGGCCATGTAATGCTAGATATTCAGACGAAAGTCGAAATGGTGATTTTTAAAGAGGTATATGTAGCATTTTTTTATTAACAAAACAAAGCATTAGTCATGAAAAAAAGTTAATCAAGCATCAAGGACGCTCATATTAGAGTTGTATTAGAGTTTGTGTAATTGACCAGGGCGGCAGCAATAGGGTTTGAAGAATCGAGCATGGCAGATTACGGCAGCAATAGGGTTGAATATGCGAGCATGGCAGCTAGAGTCGACGGCCATATGCAATCCTAATCTAACTGCTGAACAAGATCTGAATGCAATGAAATGAACAGAATGCATGCTCGATTTTGCAATGAGGTTCCGAAATTGGCCAAAGCTCCCTGTGTTTACATAAGACGGTTCTTTTTTCCACAGATGTAGGTCAGGCACATGAACTTTGAAAGGAACTGGAAGATCTGACAGCATGTGGTGAGATATAGGTTAGAAAAATGATCTTTGAAAAGAACTGAAAGAAGACAGCAATATCTGGCATACCAAATAATCTGTTGAATGAAGAGAGAACAAAACGGATCCACAAGAACACCACCAAAACTTTTCAGAGAAGACAACTTTTCTTGTTTCATGCATATGAATATGAATGAAGAGCTCAGAATATCAACCGTTAGTTTATTGAAGGTAATCCAGATCAATGCTCTAAAAAAGCCGCTTTCCAAAAATACTATTCAGTATAGCCCAACGAATACAGCACTAAAATCATAGGAAAACCATGCCAAAAAGCGAACAAAGTAAAAAAAAAAAAAAAACCGTTATAATGCTAGATATATTGTTCTTTGGCTCAATACATTTCAAGACATAAAAGTCTACATCCTCTTCATTGCCTTCTTCTGCATTTACTGCAAAGTCGTTCCCTACTTCTATACTAGAACTAGTCACGTCATGGTCACTATCATCTCACTATTTATCTCCTCATCATCACATCCAACCTCATCTTTAGGAATTTCTTGTAGGTGATCTTTTTTTGGTACCACCTCAATTATTTCCCAACCTCCTATTACGAGATTTAGTGCTGCAGGAATCCCAATTGTCGTGCTGGCAAGACATATAAAAACATGACAAAGGTCTATAGGCAACTTTCAAAGAATATTCTCTGTCAAAAGGCCTGATGCAATGAATTTTAATTGTGCACACTATAAGGATCAGACCTCATGCCATTAATAGTTTACATGGCAAAATCAAGGTGCACGCCATACTGGCAGCAGCAAGTCTCTCTTTCTTCCAATCACCTAATATGCCTTAGTTTAAGCTTTTAGAAAGTTTGTTGACATATATTGAAGTTAGGATATTCTTTTCTGAATTGAAGATAAAACTTCAATTGATCATAACACAGATTCAACGACAATCTCATGCAAAATTCAGAAAGAAAATTTGCAAAAAGCGCTTACTTCACAACAAGAAAAGGGGCATTTAGCGACGCCAATAGCGACGTCTGGCGCGGCGTCCTGCGACGTCGGCGGGCGTCGCCCGGCGTCAGCGAGGCGTCGTTCGATGTCGCATGCGGCGTCGTCGCATGCGGCGTTAGCGGCGTCAGCGCGGGCGTCAGCGCGAGCGTGACCAGGGGGCGTCGCCTTGAGCGCGTCGCTATGGCGCGTGACACGCGTGAAATATACCGCGTGGAATATACCGCGTGGAATATACGTGGAACATCACCAAAATCCCGCGTCTTGGTAAAGCCGCGATGTATCGTCGCATGCGGCGTGACCGCGTCGAGCGACCGCGTGGTATATACGTGGCATATACCGTGGAATATACCGTGCAATATACCAAAATCGTCGCGTAAAAGCCGCGTGTAGGCGTCGCATCTTGACGCGTGACCGTGGAATATACTGCGTGGAAAATTCGAAAATCCGGCGTATAGAAAACCCGCGTGGCAAAAAAAAGCCGCGTGGATCGTCGCATCGCGGCGTGTAGTAGGAAAAAAAAAAAAAAAAAAAAATATTTATATAAAAATATAAATATAAAAATATTTTTAAATAATCACAAAAGTGTTTTTATATTCATATTTTTAAATAGTCACAAAATTATTTTTATATTTATATTTTTAAATAATCACAAAAAGTGAATTGTATTTATATTTTTAAATAATCACAAAAGACTTCGTTAAGAGGAGTATCCACCCTTTTAGCCTAGAGCTACTCTCTCACCGGTCGATTGGAGTAGTCATCCAGAATGCGTAGTTAGAGAACATACCTCGAACCGCCCGGTATACGGTTCGCGATTGGATGGCTCTCCGGCGACGTTCTGCGATCCCTCGCCCGCCCAGAGCCCCATGTCATGCTCTAGACCTTCATTCATATCGCCCCCTTGCTTCCTATAAAAACCAAAAGAATATGGCGTTAATGTAGTTCATAGAATTATAATAATTTTCTACAACGCGCCCCGCATTCCCAGCGGTGGGAGAGTTCCCTCGTCGTTATAGCTGTTGTCTGGATAAACGACTCCACGTTCCATGGCTACTTGTACCTGCTTGCTTGCTAGGGGCAAACCCGTATAGATATTCCTATGACAATATAGCGAGTATTAGCTAGTGACATTTAAAGTTCTTATTAAAATTAATGTGAACTAATATAGCTCTTACGAATCTATAATGAAACCCTTTCCATGGCCATGGAGCCAAATGAGGCGACTTTTCGCGTGCTTTAGTTGCTTTGTCGGTCCAGAGCTCTATGTTTTTTACGGATCCTTTGCGTTCGAATGCAATCGATTGCAAGGCACACAACATTATCACAAGTTAAAGTGAGCGAATGACAAAAAAAAAAAAAAATACCTTGATATCTTCCTTGTGGAGATTAAGTGGTTTAGGGACTTTTGACCAATCGCCTCCTTCTTTTTTTCGCAAAATTACGCCCGGTTCCTTGACCACATTGTGCCTTTGACATACATCGATAGATCAGCGCCAATATCAAAATAATAAAAACAAGACTATGACTAGGTCATGTACCTCCTTTTTAATTATAAGCTCGCCCATCATCGAAGTGAGCTTCTTCGGTTCGCGCCTTTGCTTTTTCTATCTCTGGGAAACTTCTGTTTCATTTTATTTTTAATCTCTCTATTTAGCGTTGGTCATAAGCACCGGGCCACTCCCCTATACAGCGGGGAGGCCATAAGCGAGATATTATTTGTGACCCGGCGTCCCTCGGTGTAGTATAAAAGACACTTCCCTCATCATCCTTCTTAGGAAGAAGCGTCCACGAAGCATAAATGGTGGGTATATAAAAGCGTGTTTATGTCTCACAGTCAATATACATATCCGTCCGATTAAGAACCTTTTGAGCACTTTACAATGTATTCTAAGTGAAGAGAATGAACAAAACAACAAATTTAGATGACAAAGTACTAATATTTAAGGTTGATATCTTAAATAATATGTTCACATAACTTACATCAAAAATTATTATTAATATGATAGTCGGGTATATTAGGGGGCCAATTCACCCTTGGACTTACGTGTCTAAAACAAAGCGAAATGGGCGCTCTTCTTGATTGACACGTGGGCGTCGTCGGGATCCTTCCCTCTCCAAGTCGGTGGCGACCATGTTCTTTGAATCCGAACCACATGATGATCGTCGCGATCTTGAGCGTTGTGAGTCTGTTGCTCCACTACTTCTTGACACGGGAAGTAATGAGAGAATGAGCATCTTTAACATCTTTGCAACCAAAGAAATGTTTGATGCGTAGTGGATATATATTTACTGTTGAAATCTTCCTCCAAGTTCCTTGCATTAGAAAAATCTGTTCCCGTCTCTTGCCTAGAGCGGGGAGTCCATACTAGTCTAGCATTCTCAATATTCTCGCGAGAGCGTGGAGGCCGATAATCAACACTATGTCGTTGGGGAATAGGGCGGGGAGGCTGCTAAGCGGCGTTAGTGTCAAAGAGGCAAAATATCTTTTGCAATTTGGTCTCTCGGCGGGGAGACATGTTTTCGAGGAAGGGGGGGGCGGAGGAGGAGCTGCGAAGCACAAATATCATGCAAAAACAATTCATTTATTTATTATTTTTATAAAAACTATCTTAATACCCAAACCCTGGCGGTGTAGTGATAGGTGGAGGTTGGCGTCTTGGAGGAACATCGGCCGCGATTGCCCCTACCTCGTGGAGTCCTCCTCCTATTTTCTCTAAACTTCGTCCCTTTCCTCTACACAACAAATTAAAACTCCATGCATAAACTCACATACCTAATTAGAGGGTAAAGCATTATAATAAAAACTATATAAATACTTACCTTAAGTCTTGCTCATTCTCAAATGCGATTGCGATTACCTCTATTCATCGCCGAAAAAAGAAACACCTAGATCAAAAAGAAATTGTGAGAGAAAACATTTGATAACCATGAATGATATTGGTTGCAATAATAGAATGATACTTACAAACCATAGAGATGAAAAATAGTATTTTTATGGTTCGAAATGTGCCACTAATGAGCCGGCCCGGACTTACTGCGATCTTGGCCGTCTTGGCCCGGGGGGGGGAGGCATATAATGCCATGAATATTGCATCAGTGAAAAGGGGCCACAATGGGAAAACCGCTAAGAATTGAGCCTCGCCATGACTATATATATTAATTTGAACATAACGAGAATTAGCGAGAGAAAAGCTTTGAACAAGTGTCTTTGAATAAATACCTAAATTTATATTCTTATCTTCTTATTTATATTAGAAAAGTATCTACCATATATAGGTATGGGGTGCATATCGAACTCTAGGTTGCCATATTATCGGGGCCATGTATCATGTCATACAGAACCTAAATTATCCCATTGGCATTTTTAGTGCCACATCATGAAACTCCCCTACGTTGCGTGTGGCACATCATCAAACCCTAGGTTGTGTCGCGTCGCGACTTCCTATTGCCACATCATAGTAAGTGCCATGTCATCAAACCCTAGCTTGCGTGTGCCACATCATCAAACCCTAGATTGTGCCACATGGCATTTACAATCTAGGGTTTGATGATGTAACACACAAAACCTAGGGTTTGGCGTCTATAGCGACACTTTATCTACAAGTTATGATTAATAATTTATTTACCATTAATAATAATTTTTTGATTAATAAATTACTTTTTCATTAGTAATTTTGACTAAAAAAACATTTATTGGTTGCAACAAGCCTCAAATAGGAAGACAAAATTATATTAATCACTTCTTGCAAGCATTTAACGATAGCTTAGCCATCTCAAGTGGATCACCACACTTCATATGTCGTCTCTCTCTCACAACTATATCGGAAGAAAGCCTGTTTGTTTTGAACACATCGGCGACGAGAGCAATAGATGGGCGATCCATGTGCACCAACTCTCTATCCATCATCATTTGGACCTTCATATGTTGGATGATGTCCAATGTGCTAGAGTATCGATTCGGTTGGGTTTATCTCAACACACAACCCCATAAGCCGCGTTGCTGGACAAAATCAAGGAGCATCTAAAGTAAATGTAGCCCGGGGAATATATGTCGGATATCTCATGCCCCATGATGCTTGGTCATCGATGATGATGTAAAACTCTCTTCTCCCACCAAGGATATCGCCGCCGTTCCATCTTGTAGTGTATACTTGGCTCTTCAATTTGGGCATTAAGCTCCTTGCAAAAAAAAGGGCCGTGTGTCCCAATCACCAATAGCCACCCACACATTTGTAAGCGAGTCATCAAAATGGAGTTTGACCCTTTTGCAATTGAGCTTTGTGTGTGTCCAACTGGGCGTGGATGGCATAGACTCCTTACGCAAGCGAGAGCTATTTAAGGGCGTGCTTATACGAGTCTCATTTTGGCTTTCCACTCACACTTATCTTCATATCAGCCCTTCTTGGAGCACTATGCATTGCATTTGACCATCTCCTATAAGAAGAGAATTGCTGGGAAGATGGTCAAAATAATTAAAAAGGTTCCTCCATTCATGAATGGCGGGGACTACCATTGGTCCCACATGGCTCATCTCCACAAAAACCCTCGGGGGCAAGTCAAGGGGTGTGGCCAATCTTTGGACTTGGGCTCTTGAAGCGGATATACTTGTCGACCAACAACCATGATGCGGCTCTATCTTGGCCTCTCCACATAATGCCGATTATAATAATCATCTTGATTAAAAGTCACGGGGTTCCCAAGATCTGGATTTGGTATATCTGGCGGTCTTGTTTACTACCAATGCACTTTACAACTCCAACGGCATCCACGGGAATCTTTGTCAATAAATCTTGACACATTTATCATGAGCATGTAATGATAATCTAGCCCCTGCACCAATAGAGCTCCCACCATGGATAAGACTATCTAACTCCTTCACATGTTCATCATTGGGGCGCTCTTGGCCATCTTGTGATCTTTCGTCGGACCTTTGCGCCATGCGAATTAGCCCATCGTCCCGCGTATGCCTCGGCATAGGGGCTCATAAGTGGCACTTTATACTTAAGTAGCATCCTCAATTACGGCTCGGGATTGCAAACCCAAGACTTTAAGTTCTTTCTCATCATATCTTCCAACTTCGGACTCATGCTCACGGCCACCTCCCACATAATTGAGGCCAGGCATTCTTTCTCAAGCGATGCTACAAAGCGGTTAATTCGATCATCGGTTTGCATATGTCGTTAGAATTACGATGCAATGGCATATGTGATTGATGAGGATCGCCTAATTTCACTAAGCATCTCTGTCCTTCTTGAGGCCATTTTTATGCCTACAAACAAAACAAAATAATGAATACAAAAGCCAAGCATGCACAAAGTAAATGCAACATAATCTGACAATATCAAACATGTATCACGGACCATATAATCATTACTTATAACCGCCCTATGGCGACTAATACCTTATCAGACCCCTCCCCGCCCCAAAAGCAAGAAAAAAAAGAAGAAAAACAAGAAGAACTAAATAGGTTAGATTAGGGTATTATTGGACCCGGGTCAATTTACATTAAGTATTACTAGTTAATTAGTTAGCGAGATAGTCCCAAAATTTAGTTAACTTTTTAACCAAAAACACTACCTAAACTTATCTTAGCACCTTGTTGGGATTAGTTAGCAAAATTAACTAAAAATTAACTAAATTAGAAATTAGCACTATAGAGGTCACTTTAAGTTTAGTTAATTGTACATATAATTTTTTATGCCTTTGACTAACTTAACTAGACATGTTCGAAATAATTTAGTTAATTAGTTAAGTTATTTTTTTACCAACGCTTTTAGTGTGAATTAGTACTACATTAAGTTAGCCTAACCTATTTTTTTTTAACTAACTTGCAGGGTGTGAAGGGAATCATCCGATTCTTTGTTAACTTAACCTAGCCCTAGCTACCTCTAGCTAAAAGCCCGACAATAAACGTGAACTAAGGCCCGAACACACGGTCCTCCCCACTTTCAGGTGGGCCAGGACCATGTCCTTCTTGTAGCCACATCTACCTAAGAATGAGAAGAAAAGTGGACTTGGACCCGGACACCTAGTCCTCTCCATAAAGGTGGAGCCGACCCAGTGCCCTTGAACAAGCCACTACAATTTTATTTTAAACCTAAAAAATAACAAGTGGGGCTGAAGTGGACTTGAACCCGGTGCGTGGTCCTCTCCACTCTAGGTGGAGCCGGCCCGTGCCCTTGAACAAACCACTCATTAACCTAGGAAACATTTATGATTGTAGTGAAAGTGGACTTGAACCCGGGTACATGGTCCTCCCCACTCTAGGTGGAGCCGACCCGTGCCCTTGAACAAACCACTCCATCAATTTTTTTTTAACCTACTTAAAACTATAAAAATAAAATGCAAGTCACGATCAACTACTTACCAAAATAAGGGCAGCGTGTACAAGATCTGTCGGGTCCAAATCGTAATAGAAAGCAAAGCATTAGAGGAATAAGTAACAAAGCATTAGAAGAATAAGAACAAAAGAAAAGAAAAACATCGAAGAAATAAAACAAGAAATAAGGATAGAATAGAAGAAGAAATAAGAGAAGAAACAAGAAAGAATGAAGAAAAAATAAGAGGAAATAAGAGAAGGGAAGGGAATAGAATGGAAGGAAGAAATAAAGGAAGGGAAAGAAAAGGATCGAATGGAAAGTGAGGAAGAAATGTGAAGAATAAGAAACAAATGAAGAATGAAGAAATGAAATTAAAAAGAATGAAGAATAAGAAATGAAAAAATGAAGAATAAGGAAGGGAAGAGAAGAAAGAAATGAGGGAAGGAGGGAAAAGAATGAGGAATGAGAAAGCATGAGAAAGAATGGAAATGAGAAACAAATGAGAAAGCATGAGAAAAGAAATGAGAAAGAAATGAAAGCATGAGAAAGAAAATGAGAAAGCAAGAAATGAGAGAAAGAATGAGGAAGAATGATGAAAAGAGTGAGGAATAAAAGATGAGAAAGCATGAGGAAGAAAGAAATGAGAAAGAATGAGGAAGAAAAGAATGAGAAAAGAAATGAGGAAAATTAGAAATATGGGAAGAAAGAATGAGGAAAAGAATGAAGCATGGAAGAAGGAGGAAGAAATGAAGCATGAGGAAGAATGAGGAAGAAATGAAGCATGAGAAAAAAAAGAAGGAGGAAGAATGAGCGAGGCATGGAAGAATGGGAAGAAAAAAATCAAGAACAAAGAAGAAGAGGAAGGAAAGGAAACCAAAAAGAGGAAGGTTGGGCATGCACCATTCAATCCAAAAACCTATTCAATCTAAAAAAATGATATACTAACCTTAGAATAGTTGCTTGCGGAGTAGATCGAGGTACTAAGCCCTTTTCGCCCAAGAACCTCGAAGAAGTAGGGCAAAAAGAAGTTCCGGAAAAAGCCGGCCATGTAGCCATAGGGTTTCAAAATATTTCAAAATTGTCGATGCGGCGTCGTCGCATTCTTAGACGTTATTTCAAATCTGCGTCGCCGCGTCCATTCATGGCGTATTTTGTTATAGCGGCGTTATTGTTTTGCATCTTTTTTTTTTTTTAATGTGAAGCTCATTAAAGTTTGTCCCTAGGCTTATTTGAACAGTCCCGAGGCGGATCCTTGAGCGGAGGATTCAAATCGGTCGGGATATATAGGGGGCCTCCAACCGGAGGGTGTTCATTAGCATCTGATCCCCCCGGTGCGGTGCGAGCAGCCATTACCTCGAGAACATTTTTGGGGTCCGTCTCACGGGGGCGGGACTCTCCCCTCTTGAGGTGGCCATTCAAAGTCGCCTTGTTTGACTTGGGGAAGGGTGCAGTCATGCTTGCCCAACAACGGGTTGCGGGGCCGTTCTAACCCCAACGCTTCTAGTGCGGACCTTATCCAGAAAATTTTGGAAATTTTCACGTATCTTTAGTGATGACCATGGAAGCCAGTGACCAAAAACTCATAAATTTAATTCCATGCCATGCATTAACTATGAATTTATAAACCATAAATGCAATAAAATGCATAACTAAAAGAGTGTGCATCGAAAAAGGCGAGTCTTTGACCCGGGGGGCAACAAAGGCGGTCTTGGACACATTAAAAATTTTTCACTTGGAAACTATGAAGCAATCTTTCATCAAAGGTACAATTGTTTAGAAACAAAACCGATTCATTACAAGTTAGTTATGCCATCCATGTCAAATAGCTTTAGGGGCTTGCGAAAAAACCAAAACAAAAACCCTTCTAGAATCGGCAAGTCCACGGGGTTTCGTCCAATGCAATCTTAGACCAAGTATAGCGTCCGGTGAGCCAAGGTCAACCCCAAGTACAACGATCCCACAAACTCCATTCCTTTGACCTTAGCTAACCCTTTGACCTAGACCTTCTCCGAAAATTTGAAAATTGGGCTGTATGTCTGGAGATGGGTTAGGAATCCGGTGGCAAAAAATCGAATTTATTTTAGTTACAATGCATTAATTGCGAATTTATGAATGTCTTGCCAGCTTTGCCAAAGCCCCCGACTTCTACTTGCCACATCGGGGAGGAGGACAGGCCCAAACTCCGCTCGTCCGGTTCCCCTTGCTCCGTATTCTTCTGCGGCTTCTCGGCCGGAGTCCCAAGTGCAACGGACCAAGTCACCCCCCAAAAGCGCAAACCCTTCTAGAACACGGCAGCCCACGGGGTTTTTCGTTTTGGAGGCCCTCTCCTTGTCGGTCGGGGGGGACCTTGCGCGCCGTGACTTGGCGATGGAGTGGGGGTGTTGGCGCTTGACCGCGGACCCTAAAATCCCCGGGAAGCTTGCCCCGAATTTCCTCTCCCCAAGGCCACAGGGGCCGGGCCAGGCGACCTCCCCTCTCCGGAATCAGCGATTTGACTCTGCCAATGGACTCGAGCGTCGGCGTTGCCACAGGAACCAAGTTCCGTGGCGAGAAGACCACCCGACCTCAAAGAAGCCCAAAGTAGCTCACTTCCATCACACTCGTAGTCAATTGGCCTAGGATGTGGATGCGGGATCTTGTCGTGGAAAGGCGTGAGTGTTTCTTTCTTTTGCAAAACCGACCTTGTAACTTGCTCCCTAGGGTAATTTCGCCATTCCGGACGATTTGGCAGGGTCGATTTGCCATTCCGGAGCCTCCC
Organism: Isoetes taiwanensis; assembly: GCA_021234155.1. Classification (NCBI taxonomy): domain Eukaryota; kingdom Viridiplantae; phylum Streptophyta; class Lycopodiopsida; order Isoetales; family Isoetaceae; genus Isoetes; species Isoetes taiwanensis. Next base: position 12,316,036 of record JAJEKV010000019.1, read on the forward strand.
GGTGCCCGAGCGACAAGACACTGCCGGTTTCTACAAAGGTCGACCTCGGGGCGCCCAGCGGTTTGACAAGTTCTCGGGACCCGATCTGGAATCTTTTGGGCCTTCCCGAAGAGGGGCCCCTGAATGGAGGATCAGCGGTGGGATAGGGGAACCGGGCTCGGGAGGGTGGTCATTAGCGTCTTCACCCGGGGCGCTATGGCGCGAGGAAGGGCTGCCTCGGGAACTTTTTGGGATCCGCCTCTTGGGGTCCGGACTCTCCCCTCTTGTGAGGATCCACCCAAAGGTCCACAGCCTCGTTTGACTTGGGGAAGGGTGCCGGCTTCGGTTGCCACACAGCGGGCTGCCCGGCCGTTCTAATGCTAACCCTTTGACCTAGACCTTCTCCAGAAAATTTGAAAATTGGGCTGTGTCTTTGGAGATGGGTTAGGAATCCAGTAAAAAAATCAAATTTATTTTAGTACAATGCATTAATTGCGAATTTATGAATGTCTTGCCACTTTGCAAAAGCCCCCCGACTTCTACTTGCCACATCGGGAGGAGGACAGGCCCAAACTCCGCTCCGTCGGTTCCCCTTGCTCCATTATTCTCGGCTGCGGCTCCTCGGCCAGGTCCCAAGTGCAACAGACCAAGTCTCGGGCCCCAAAAGCGCAAACCCTTCTAGAACACGGCAGCCCACGGGGGTTTACGTTTTGGAGGCCCTCTCCTTGTCGGTTCGGGGCGGGACCTTGCTTGCCGTGACTTGGCGTGGAGTGGGGGTGTTGGCCTTGAGCCACGGACCCTAAAATCCCCAGGCTGCTTGCCCCGATTTCCTCTCCCCAAGGCCACGGGGGCCGGACGGGCGACCTCCCCTCTCGGAATCGCGATTTGACTCTGCCAATGGACTCGAGCGTCGGCGTTGCCACGGGGACCAAGTTCCGTGGCGAAGACCACCCGACCTCCAAGAAGCCCAAAGTAGCTCACTTCCATCACACTCGTAGTCAATTGGCCTAGGATGTGGATCTCGGGATCTTGTCGTGGAAGGCGTGAGTGTTTCTTTCTTTTGCAAAACCGACCTTGTAACTTGCTCCCTAGGGTAATTTAGCCATTCGGGACGATTTGGCGAGTCGATTTGCCATTCGAACCTCCCGGTGCCCGAGCGACAAGACAACTGCCCGGTTTCTACAAGGCCGACCTCGGGGCGCCCAGCGGTTTGACAAGTTCTCCCGGACCCGATCTGGAATCTTTTGGGCCTTCCCGAGGGGGCCTGAGCGGAGGATCAGCGGTCGGATAGGGGGAGACTCCCGGGAGGGGAGGGTGGTCGTAAGCGTCACGGCCCAGGGGGGCGCTGCGGGAAGGGCTGCCTCGGGAACTTTTGGATCCCGCCTCTTGGGGTCCGGACTCTCCCCTCTTGTGAGGATCCACCAAGGTCTGGCCTCGTTTGACTTGGGGAAGGGTGCCATTTCGGTTGCCACCAGCGAGGCTGCCCCACCGTTCTAATGCTAACCCTTTGACCTAGACCTTCTCAGAAAATTTAGAAAATTGGGGCTGTGTCTTTGGAAATGGATTAGGATTCCAGTGGCAAAAATAAGAATTTATTTTTAGTACAATGCATTAATTGCGAATTTATGAATGTCTTGCCAGCTGCAAAAGCCCCCCGACTTCTACTTGCCACATCGGGAGGAGGACAGGCCCAAACTCCGCTCCGTCAGTTCCCCTTGCTCCGTATTCTCGGCTGCAGCTTCTCGGCCAGTCCCAAGTGCAGCAGACCAAGTCTCGGCCCCAAAACGCAAACCCTTCTAGAACACGGCAGCCCACGGGGTTTTACGTTTTGGAGGCCCTCTCCTTGTCGGTCGAGGGGGACCTTGGCGTGACTTGGCGATGGAGTGGGGGTGTTGGCCTTGAGCCTGCGGACCCTAAAATCCCCGGGCTGCTTGCCCCGATTTCCTCTCCCCAAGGCCACGGGGGCCGGACGGGCGACCTCCCCTCTCGGAATCGCGATTTGGCTCGCCAATGGACTCGAGCGTCGGCGTTGCCACAGGGGACCAAGTTCCGTGGCCAGAAGACCACCCGACCTCAAGAAGCGCCAAAGTAGCTCACTTCCATCACACTTTCGTAGTCAATTGGCCTAGGATGTGGATCGCGGGATCTTGTCGTGGAGGCGTGAGTGTTTCTTTCTTTTGCAAAACCGACCTTGTAACTTGCTCCCTAGGGTAATTTAGCCATTCGGGACGATTTGGCGGGGTCGATTTGCCATTCCAGAACCTCCCGGTGCCCGAGCGACAAGACAACTGCGGTTTCTACAAAGCCGACCTCATGGCGCCCAGCGGTTTGACAAGTTCTCCCGGACCGATCTGGAATCTTTTGGGCCTTCCCAGAAGAGGGGCCCATCAGCGGAGGATCAATGGTCGGATAGGGGAGCAGGGCTCCGGGAGGGTGGTCATTAGCGTCACGACCCCCCTAGGGGCCCGGGAAGAGCTGCCTCGGGAACTTTTGGATCCCGCCTCTTGGGGTCCGGACTCTCCCCTCTTGTGAGGGATCCTGCAAGGTCAGCCTCGTTTGACTTGGGGAAGGGTGCCAGCTTCGGTTGCCACAGCGGGCTGCCCGACCGTTCTAATCTTAACCCTTTGACCTAGACCTTCTCAGAAAATTTCGAAAATTGGGCTGTCTTTGGAGATGGGTTAGGAATCCGGTGGCAAAAATCAATTTATTTTAGGTACAATGCATTAATTGCGAATTTATGAATGTCTTGCCCTTTGCCAAAAGCCCCCCGACTTCTACTTGCCACATCGGGGAGAGGACAGGCCCAAACTCCGTTCCGTCCCGTTCCCCTTGCTCCGTATTCTCCGGCTTGCGGCTTCTCGGCCGGGTCCCAAGTGCAGCAGACCAAGTCTCGGCCCCCAAAGCGCAAACCCTTCTAGAACACGGCAACCCACGGGGTTTCGTTTTGGAGGCCCTCTCGCTTATCGGTCCGGGCGGGACCTTGCGCCGTGACTTGGCGTGGAGTGGGGGTGTTGGCCTTGAGCCTTGCGGACCCTAAAATCCCCAGGAAGCTGCTTGCCCGAATTTCCTCTCCCCAAGGCCACAGGGGCCGGGCCAGGCGACCTCCCTCTCCCGGAATCGCGATTTGACTCTGCCAATGGACTCGAGCGTCGGCGTTGCCACAGGGACCAAGTTCCGTGGCGAAGACCACCCGACCTCCAAGAGCGCCAAAGTAGCTCACTTCCATCACACTCGTAGTCAATTGGCCTAGGATGTGGATGCGGGATCTTGTCGTGGAGGGCGTGAGTGTTTCTTTCTTTTGCAAAACCGACCTTGTAACTTGCTCCCTAGGGTAATTTAGCCATTCGGACGATTTGGCGGGGTCGATTTGCCATTAGGACCTCCCGGTGCGAGACGACAAGACAACTGCGGTTTCTACAAGGCCGACCTCGGGGCGCCCAGCGGTTTGACAAGTTCTCCGGGACCGATCTGGAATCTTTTGGGCCTTCGAAGAGGGCCCCTGAGCGGAGGATCCAGCGGTCGGATAGGGGAACCCGGGCTCGGGAGGGTGGTCATTAAGCGTCTGACCCCGGGGGCCGGCTGCCCGGGAAGAGCACCTCGGGAACTTTTGGATCCGCCTCTTGGGGTCAGGACTCTCCCCTCTTGTGAGGATCCCAAAGGTCGGCCTCGTTTGACTTGGGGAAGGGTGCGGCTTCGGTTGCCACCAGCGGGCTGCCCGAAACCCGTTCTAATCTAACCCTTTGACCTAGACCTTCTCGAAATTTTTCGAAAATTGGGCTGTGTGCTTGGAAATGGATTAGGATTCCAGGCGGCAAAAATCAAGAATTTATTTTAGTACAATGCATTAGTGCGAATTTATGAATGTCTTGCCAGCTGCAAAAGCCCCCGACTTCTACTTGCCACATCGGGGAGGAGGACAGGCCCAAACTCCGCTCCGTCGGTTCCCCTTGCTCCGTATTCTCGGCTGCGGCTCGGCGGCCCAGTCCCAAGTGCAACAGACCAAGTCTCGGCCCCCAAAACGCCAAACCCTTCTAGAACACGGCAGCCCACGGGGTTTTACGTTTTGGAGGCCCTCTCCTTGTCGGTTCGGCGGGACCTTGGCGGCGTGACTTGGCGTGGAGTGGGGGTGTTGGCCTTGAGCCGCGGACCCTAAAATCCCGGGAAGCTGCTTGCCCGAATTTCCTCTCCCCAAGGCCACGGGGGCCGGACGGGCGACCTCCCTCTCGGGAATCGCGATTTGACTCGCCAATGGACTCGAGCGTCGGCGTTGCCACAGGGACCAAGTTCCGTGGCGAAGACCACCCGACCTCCAAGAAGCGCCAAAGTAGCTCACTTCCATCACACTTTCGTAGTCAATTGGCCTAGGATGTGGATCGCGGGGATCTTGTCGTGGAGGGCGTGAGTGTTTCTTTCTTTTGCAAAACCGACCTTGTAACTTGCTCCCTAGGGTAATTTAAGCCATTCCGGACGATTTGGCCGGGTCGATTTGCCATTCCGAACCTCCCGGTGCGAGCGACAAGACAACTGCCAGGTTTCTACAAAGGCCGACCTCGGGGCGCCCGCCCGGTTTGACAAGTTCTCGGACCCGATCACGGAATCTTTTGGGCCTTCTCGAAGAGGGGCCCACGAGCGGAGGATCAGCGGTGGGATAGGGAACCCACGCAGGGCTCGGGAGGGTGGTCATTAGCGTCGCGGCCCCGGGGGCCGCTGCGGGAAGGGCTGCCTCGGGAACTTTTGGATCCCGCCTCTTGGGGTCCGGACTCTCCCCTCTTGTGAGGATCCACCTGCAAAGGTCCTGGCCTCGTTTGACTTGGGGAAGGGTGCCAGCTTCGTTTGCCACAGCGGGCTGCCCGACCGTTCTAATGCTAACCCTTTGACCTAGACCTTCTCAGAAAATTTAGAAAATTGGGCTGTGTGCTTTGGAAATGGATTAGGATTCCAGGTGGCAAAAAATCAGAATTTATTTTAGTACAATGCATTAATTGCGAATTTATGAATGTCTTGCCCTTTAAAAGCCCCCCGACTTCTACTTGCCACATCGGGAGGAGGGGCAGGCCCAAACTCCATCTCCGTCGGTTCCCCTTGCTCCGTATTCTCGGCTGCGGCTCCTCGGCCAGGTCCCAAGTGCAGCAGACCAAGTCTAGGCCCCAAAGCGCCAAACCCTTCTAGAACACGGCAGCCCACGGGGTTTTCGTTTTGGAGGCCCTCTCCTGTCGGTCGGGCGGGACCTTGCGGCGTGACTTGGCGTGGAGTGGGGTGTTGGCCCCCTTGACCGGGACCCTAAAATCCCCGAGGCTGCTTGCCCGAATTTCCTCTCCCCAAGGCCACGGGGCCGGACGGGCGACCTCCCTCTCGGAGCTGCGATTTGACTCTGCCAATGGACTCGGAAGCGTCGGCGTTGCCCTAGGGACCAAGTTACGTGGCGAGAAGACCAAACTTCGGCTCCCAAAACAAAACCCTTCTAGAATCCAAGTCCGCGGGGTTTACGTTTGGAGGCCCTCTCCTTGTCGATTTGGTGGGACCTTGCGGGATATCTTGACATGGAGTGGGGGTGTTGGCCTTGGCTGGGACCCTAAACTCCCCGGAAGTTGCTTGCCCCGAATTGATTCATTACAAGTTAATTATGCCATCCATGTCAAATAGCTTTAGGGGCGATCCGGTTGAACAAGGGCATTCTCGCTATCCATATGCCTTGATCTTGAAACACAACCATCATCACAAGCAACCAAATCTAACCCCCAACCCTTTAGTCTTTTTGCTTTTACGTAATCATTTATCTTCATTCTAGTAGTTATGATGCTTTTCTGTAATCATTTATCTTCATTCTAATAGTTATGATGCTTATATTCTCAATGCAATCTTAGACCAAGTATAACGTCCAGCGAGCCAAGGTCAACCCCAAGTACAACGATCCCACAAACTCCATTCCTTTGACCTTAGCTAACCCTTTGACCTAGACCTTCTCCGAAAATTTCGAAAATTGGGCTGTGTGCTGGAGATGGGTTAGGAATCCAGCTGGCAAAAAATCAGAATTTATTTTAGGTACAATGCATTAATTGCGGTTTATGAATGTCTTGCCCTTTGCCAAAAGCCCCCGACTTCTACTTGCCACATCGGGAGGAGGACAGGCCCAAACTCCGCTCCGTCAGTTCCCCTTGCTCCATATTCTCGGCTGCAGCTTCTCGGCCAGGTCCCAAGTGCAAGAGACCAAGTCTCGGCCCCCAAAACGCAAACCCTTCTAGAACCTGGCAACCCACTGGGTTTACGTTTTGGAGGCCCTCTCCTTGTCCGGTCGGGGGGGACCTTTGCGGCGTGACTTGGCGTGGAGTGGGGGTGTTGGCCTTGAACCGAGCGGACCCTAAAATCCCGGTAAGGCTTGCCCACGAATTTCCTCTCCCCAAGGCCACGGGGGACCGGACGGGCGACCTCCCTCTCCGGAATCAGCGATTTGACTCTTGCCAATGGACTCCTAGCGTCGGCGTTGCCACAGGAACCAAGTTCCGTGGCGAAAGACCACCCGACCTCAAGAAGCCAAAGTAGCTCACTTCCATCACACTTGTAGTCAATTGGCCTAGGATGTGGATCACGCGGGATCTTGTCGTGGAAGGCGTGAGTGTTTCTTTCTTTTGCAAAACCGACCTTGTAACTTGCTCCCTAGGGTAATTTCGCCATTCGGACGATTTGGCGGGTCGATTTGCCATTCAGGAGCCTCCCGGTGCGAGCGACAAGACACAACTGCCCGGTTTCTACAAAGGTCGACCTCGGGGGGCCAGCGGTTTGACAAGTTCTCCCGGACCGATCACTGAATCTTTTGGGCCTTCAGAGGGGCCCTGAATGGAGGATCAAGCGGTCGGATAGGGGAGGCCGGGGCTCGGGAGGGTGGTCATTAGCGCGATGCAACCCAGGGGCTTCTGCCGGGGAAGAGCTGCCTCGGGGAACTTTTGGATCCGCCTCTTGGGGTCCGGACTCTCCCCTCTTGTGAGGGATCCACAAAAGGTCCTGCCTCGTTTGACTTGGGGAAGGGTGCCAGCTCGGTTGCCACAGCGGGCTGCCCGACCCGATTCTAATGCTAACCCTTTGACCTAGACCTTCTCAGAAAATTTAGAAAATTGGGCTGTGTCTTTGGAAATGGATTAGGATTCCAGGCAAAAAAAATCGAAATTTATTTTAGGTACAATGCATTAATTGCGAATTTATGAATGTCTTGCCAGCTTTGCAAAACCCCCCGACTTCTACTTGCCACATCCGGGGAGGACAGGCCCAAACTCCGCTCCGTCCGGTTCCCCTTGCTCCGTATTCTGCCGGCTGCGGCTCCTCGGCCGGGTCCCAAGTGCAGCGGACCAAGTCTCGGCCCCAAAGCGCCAAACCCTTCTAGAACACAGCAACCCACGGGGGTTTCGTTTTGGAGGCCCTCTCCTTGTCGGTCCGGGCGGGACCTTTTGCGTGACTTGGCGTGGAGTGGGGGTGTTGGCCTTGAGCACGGACCTAAAATCCCCGGAAGCTGCTTGCCCGTTTCCTCTCCCCAAGGCCACAGGGGCCGGACGGGCGACCTCCCTCTCGGGAATTGCGATTTGACTCTGCCAATGGACTCGGAGCGTCGGCGTTGCCACAGGGACCAAGTTCCGTGGCGAGAGACCACCCGACCTCAAGAAGCGCCAAAGTAGCTCACTTCCATCACACTTTCGTAGTCAATTGGCCTAGGATGTGGATCACGGGGATCTTGTCGTGGAGGGCGTGAGTGTTTCTTTCTTTTGCAAAACCGACCTTGTAACTTGCTCCTAGGGTAATTTAGCCATTCGGACGATTTGGCGGGGTCGATTTGCCATTCAGGAGCCTCCCCGGTGCCCGAGCGACAAGACACTACTTGGTTTCTACAAAGGCCGACCTCGGGGCCCCCGCCGGTTTGACAAGTTCTCCGGACCGATCTGGAATCTTTTGGGCCTTCGAAGGGGGCCTGAGCGGAGGATCCAGCGGTCCGATAGAGGCAGGGCTCCGGGAGGGTGGTCATTAGCGTCTGCAGCCCCGGGGGCCGGCTGCCGGGAAGGGGCTGCCTCGGGGAACTTTTGGATCCAGCCTCTTGGGGTCCGGACTCTCCCCCTCTTGTGAGGATCGCTGCAAGGTCCTGGCCTCGTTTGACTTGGGGAAGGGTGCGGCTTCGGTTGCCTGCACCGGGCTGCCCGACCGTTCTAATGCTAACCCTTTGACCTAGACCTTCTCCAGAAAATTTGAAAATTGGGCTGTGTCTTTGGAAATGGGTTAGGAATCGGTGGCAAAAAATCAGAATTTATTTTCGTACAATGCATTAATTGCGAATTTATGAATGTCTTGCCAGCGCAAAAGCCCCGACTTCTACTTGCCACATCGGAGGAGGACAGGGCCCAAACTCCGTTCCGTCAGTTCCCCGCTGCTCCGTATTCTCCGACTTGCGGCTTCTCGGCCGGGTCCCAAGTGCAACGGACCAAGTCTCGGCCCCAAAGCGCCAAACCCTTCTAGAACACGGCAGCCCACGGGGTTTACGTTTTGGAGGCCCTCTCCTTGTCGGTCGGGTGGGACCTTTGGCGAAGTGACTTGGCGTGGAGTGGGGGTGTTGGCCTTGATCCGGACCCTAAAATCCCGGTTGGAAGGCTTGCTTGCCCGAATTTCCTCTCCCAAGGCCACGGGGGCCGGACGGGCGACCTCCCTCTCGAGGAATGCGATTTGACTCGCCAATGGACTCGAGCGTCGGCGTTGCCACAGGGACCAAGTTCCGTGGCCAGAAGACCACCCGACCTCAAGAAGCGCCAAAGTAGCTCACTTCCATCACACTCGTAGTCAATTGGCCTAGGATGTGGATGCGGGATCTTGTCGTGGAGGCGTGAGTGTTTCTTTCTTTTGCAAAACCGACCTTGTAACTTGCTCCCTAGGGTAATTTAAAATTCCGGACGATTTGGCGGTCGATTTGCCATTCGAGCCTCCCGGTGCCGAGCGACAAGACAACTGCGGTTTCTACAAAGTGACCTCGGGGCGCCCGGTTTTTGACAAGTTCTCGGGACCGATCTGGAATCTTTTGGGCCTTCGAAGAGGGGCCTGAGCGGAGAGGATCAGCGATTGGGATAGGGCCGGGCTCAGGAGGGTGGTCGTGGCGTGCCTCCCCGGGGGCTGCCCGGGGAAGAGGCTGCCTCGGGAACTTTTGGATCCGCCTCTTGGGGTCAGGACTCTCCCCTCTTGTGAGGATCCTGCAAAGGTCTGGCCTCGTTTGACTTGGGGAAGGGTGCCGGCCTCGGTTGCCACTAGCAGCGGGCTGCCCGCCGTTCTAATGCTAACCCTTTGACCTAGACCTTCTCAGAAATTTTTAGAAAATTGGAACGTGTCTTTGGAAATGGATTAGGATTCCAGCTGGCAAAAATCAGAATTTATTTTAGTACAATGCATTAATTCGAATTTATGAATGTCTTGCCAGCTGCAAAAACCCCCAGACTTCTACTTGCCACATCGGAGGAGGGCAGGCCCAAACTCGCTCCGTCAGTTCCCCTTGCTCCGTATTCTCGGCTGCGGCTTCTCGGCCAGGTCCCAAGTGCACCTTGAGACCAAGTCTCGGCCCCAAAGCGCAAACCCTTCTAGAACACGGCAACCCACGGGGTTTACGTTTTGGAGGCCCTCTCCTTGTCGGTCGGTGGGACCTTGGCGGCGAGTGACTTGGCGTGGAGTGGGGGTGTTGGCCTTGAGATCCACGGACCCTAAAATCCCCGGAGGCTGCTTGCCCGAATTTCCTCTCCCCAAGGCCACGGGGGCCGGGCCGAGCGCCCTCCCTCTCCTCGGGGCTGCGATTTGGCTCTGCCAATGGACTCGAGCGTCGACTTGCCACCGGGGACCAAGTTACGTGGACCCGAAGACCACTCATGTTCACCCAACTAAGAAATGAGTTTTAAGCGTCGGCATATGCGTGCATCTGCGGCGTCAATCGTCGCATCGCGGCGTATTTGATTATAGCGGCGATGGTTTAACTATTTTTTATTTTGTTGTGTACATGTTTGATCTTTGGGGCATGTTTGAGCCTAGACAATGCTTGAGCCTAAGAGGCTTGTTTGAACCTAGGTAGCATGTTAGACCCTAAAGGAAATGCAAGCCTACGTTCAACGTCTATAGGCTCCTCATGCTTCACTCTATGTATTTGGACTTGTTCACCCTACAAAATACCATTATTATTATCTGTTTGAAAGGTAGAGCGTGATCCACAACAGAAAGCTAGTGGATAGCATCAAATTAAGCAATGATCGAGGTTAACTTGGTGGTGGCGGGTTTAAGGTTAGAAAATCGGAGTAACTAAGATACCATTGAAGACTCTTTGCATGTTCTAGTCTAGAGGCAATGCTTGAGCCTATGTGGCTTCTTTGAGCCCATGTTCGGCCGTTCTTTATTCCTCGGATATAATGTATACCAAAAGGGGGAGGGGGGGGAAAAAAAATTGAATTGAATGGGTTTTATTGCACCACGAAGACCAATAGACATAGCCTATCGAAGGATTGCGAGGATGTGCATAATATTTGACATATAAATTTTAATGATCGTCTCCTCTAGGTGCTAACTAGGAGTTAATGTCATTGTTAGCATTACCAACATTTGTATTAAAATGCACGGAAGTACATCGTATTTAGTGGAATTGCTCACGGTGTAAAGATCTTTTGCATGAGAGCTGGTGGTCCAACCTCTTGATGCTCGTTTTCGGTGAGTTTGAATGCCTTGATCTGCCCGGAGGGCTCTTGAGGGCGTTATTGACTCCTCTAGCACAACACCTTGGAATATTGGGCGTCCCCTCGGTGTAGTTTGTATGATAAACCACCATGTTGGGTCTTGTCGATCGGTAAAAGAAAAAATCTGGTCAAAGAAGTTGGGCGTGAGATTGATATTGATGGTCTAAATTTTGAAGTGGATATGTGTATGTGTGTACTGTTCACGGTTATGCGGAAGGACAAGCGTCTCACTACCGGTACATCTTGCTAGAGTTGGCAAAATGAAAAAGCCACTTGTTCTATCATACTTTCTTGTAGGCACATTTATAATTGAAGGTCAAACCAATCGACATCGAATATGAAGGTCTTAAAATTGCCACCAACATCCACCTCCATTATAGTCTTTAACCTCCCGGCCAATCCACGGGTGGCTTCGGCGATTACGATCGGCAACACTTGATTGAAACTCCATGCGTGAATGATGCCATGACTCGCGATCACAAGTCTTCTGTGTATGTCAAGAGAACTCACCGCGATAGTGGGTCCCATGCCACCATATCGAGGAGTAAGATATATCTTGTCAAAAGCACCATTAATGTCAATAGATACAATAACATCAAAAGAAAATACTTCGATTTAGACATCAACATAATTTGTTGCAACTACCTTTTCATGACACCTTGTGTGTATGCCCATTCAAATAGGCTGTAATATACTCCCCTTGTGATATGCATCGGTCAAAGCACAGTAGTACCCATTCTCTTTCCATCTTGTCCGGCAAGGGTTCATATCCATCGAGTGCGGGGCTCGTCTATTATATCGTCTCCATTCATGCCTCTTCTCTTCCATTTCTTCCTTTGCGTTCTCATAACGAGCAATCCATTTTGCCATTGGTGCGGAATTGTAAAGAAGAAATTGATTAACTTAATGATCATATCGGTGAAATGACTTCTGCATACCATTGCCTTCGCCACTACCCCCACAATCTTCTCGTCCCCTTCATCACTCCATAAGCGAGGTGCATCACGGATGTCTGGCGAAATATATTCTGTCATATAGAAAAGTGACTCTTTTCGCAAAGCCATCCCTCTGCCATACTACCTTGGGGGCGTGCTCTTTGGCGCACCATATCCTTCAATACCTTCATAAACCTTTCCAAGAAAAACATCCATCGGCGTATACGGTTCCTTGAGCTCCACTTCCTCAATAAGATGTACCAAAAGATGGGTTTGGTATCCAAAAGCTTCGTAGGAAACTCCTTCTCCAACAAGCAACATGCCTCGCCATTTTCACTTTCATCTCTTCAATTTAGGTCTTTTCGGTATAGTTTTTTTTACATCCACCTATGAGGTCCAAAACAAAAACTTAGCCACAAATAAAATAGGCGGGGACCACTAAATCAACATGGGTAACAACCTTATGACCTTTGATAGGGCACTTATTGCCTCCAATGGTCCCTTGTCTAAAACTCCCCTAAAGGTCAGGGGCATGAAGAACTGCATGATCCAAACACCAAATATAAGTTATGGGTTACATTTTATAGTAGTGCATATATATGTGGACTTCAATTGCTTACATGCAAGAACTTATGCCAGTCATGGGACTTTAAACCAGATCAGCTCCCCACTACTTGTGAATGCGGTTCGCAATGATTGCATGTAACCAGTTGGTGTTCTAAGGGCCCTTAAATCATCATAAATAGCTCGATGGTCAGCCCTAGCAATAACCCATTTTGCCGGAGGAAGTGGTTGCCCTTCACCTCGGATCCATGCCTCTTTCTTTGTATTACTTACCTTAAGGTCCATCCGGCATTTGTTGTGTCTTTTGACCAAATACATGCTTCCATAAAGAGTTTCCCACGTTCTTGAAGATATGCATCGGGTCTAAAAGGTGTTGAATCAATAGGTCGGTCCAATATGGTAGTCTATAAAAAAATGGACTTCCTTTTCATATTGGCGGTAAAGACTTCCTCCTCCAGCGGCTTCCTCGCCACCAGCTGTATAATTCCTCATCCTCAGCATGTCTGGGTAGGCTCACGACCTCCTCATTCTGAGTGCCCCCACAGTTTCCCCTTGCGGATTTTCCCCTCTTCCTTCTTATCCCAACGCTCACCCCATTCTCGTATGGTAATTACGCTTGGTGGTTACGTATAGTCCTACGGTTGCCACCCGAATTGTCTACGCCTTTCGAAGGGGTGCGTGGCGGCAAATACTTCCTAAAACCCTCGTTATACTACTTTCTTGGATGCTTAGAGTGGCGGTGCTGCAACTTTTCCCCACATATCATGCAAAGGGAAGTGCCCCCGATGTCTTAAACCCGAACACTTTCGGCAAACCGGAAAGTCATGCATAGTCCACAATAGTATACCTCTAAGATTAAAAACGTCATTTTTATGGGCATCGTGGGCACTGAATACATGTGTTCCACAAAGGGAGTAACTCATCCACAATTATTCTTAGGTACACATCTAAATTACTTGGTTTTTCTTCCCGGTATCAATAAAGTCATCATAATGTGCCCACTCTTCATCAACAACCATGGGGGTATGTTGTAGTTCACTATCATCAGCCCATGTAGACCATGCGGTCGATTGTGTACCATATGGGTTTCGCCATCGGTGGCCAGGCCCAAACGCACGTTACGTGGTTCTTTTCAAAAGTCGAGGCCATGTCGCATCGACATGCTTCCAAAGCTACTGCGTAAACTCGGGACTGCATCACATCATCACTAGATGCATGTGTGGCCGTGAAGTCCATTAGGCTAGCCAATGTCTTGCAACGGAACATCAACTTTAACCTATAGAATAAATTATAGGCAACATATAAGTAAACAGAAAATAAGTGAATTTACAACTATTTGTAAGAAGTGGTGATGCATATACCTTGGGATTATTGGAAAGTGTCGAATAACCTTCGCGAGGGTACCGCTTTTTCCCTTTAGGTCATTCCTCAGCCATCTCGGTTCATTACATACGAGACAATGAGTGGACTTCTCATGCTCGGCGGGGGGATAGAAGATCATACAATCATTTGGACATGCATGTATGACTTTATAACCAAGGCGATTAAACTTGAATCATTTTCTTAACTTGAGATCAATGCGGTAGGCATATTGTTCTTCTCTCGAAGGATCTTCTCGTGCAATAACACTGCGCATCTAAGAGTGGTAAGATAAAAAGATGGAGATGGTGGTAAGATAGAAAGACTTGATAAGTATGTCACCTCAATAGAGCGAGACACTTGCATTGCTCCACTTGAACTTGGTTTGGAGATTGAGAATTAGCGAGGCACGCCGACAAACGAGAGGTTCGAGGCGCAAAATAAGCTGCGTTTACGCCCGATAACAATAGGGTCATCGTCAGTACGACCAATCCTCGAAGGGTATCCAACATCTTCTACCATATCCTCTCCACCACCATCCTCGACATCATCTAAATCAATATCAGGTAATTCTTGAAGAGCGTGCAACATATCGAGCATCGGCTCGTCACGAAAGACTTCGTTCTCGGGTTCGTCAATAGTTTCATCCTCTTCATATTGATCGTCGCCAATATCTTCATATTGGTGCGCTCGGCTTGAAATTCACGGCGATAGGTTTCCCTTTGCACAGAACTTAGAACTAATGGATCGGGATGGAGACCGCTCTGAATGAGTTCATTAAACAGGAGTAACGTATTAACCATCATGTCAAATAATGTAATAAGTATAAAATACATACAACCATTTGTATAGACTCACGAATGACAAAAAACATATTAAAAAAAAAAAACCTCTTTATTCCTTTTTTTTAGTACAACAATACTATTGTTCCATCTCAAATGGGAGAGGTCTATCATAGCGATAGTTGATAAATAACTCATCTCCAATGTTTATGCTTTTAATAGCACACACCATGATATATCGCTTTTACAGATCTTGTAAAAAAATCTTCCTCCCCTCCTTGACACTCTAAAAATTCACAATTGCATCGCTCACGGTTGTCAATAGAACTGTTGATGAACCCTGCAATATTGCCATGAACCCCTGGCCGACCATCAATAAACTTCAACTCCTCATCACATGCCCCCACATCTATCGACGCAGCATTGGAATTCATTCCATAAATCCTCATACGCCAAGCATATTTAGTCAAAGTTTGCCAAGTTTTCCAATCGTACTCGGGACCTGCATATGGCATTAATGGAATGTGGGTATCTCGCTCCCACTTCTATCGCCGTGCGGAGATAAGGCCAATCCAAATTACGGACAAATGCGGCTCCAGCATAATGATGTATCTTCTTCCCCAATAAGCAAATTCTTGATCCATAGGGATAGGTAAGTCCACGGCCACAAGCCAAATGTCTTGGCGGTTGCCTAACAAAGGGTCTGACTAATCTTTGCAATTCTTGAGAATTTCACGCTCGGCGATGAGGCCAAAGCGTTCTTGGGAAATGTGCGACACATGCAATGTTCTCATGATTGTAGCCCTTCCGTGTTCTTTCCGCAAATGCTAGGGAACACTTTCGGCGTTGAGCGGCACCCATCCACATTATTGATGAATCCAAGTTTCTTGCTTGATTTCATATGCCTCTATGGACAACATTAAACCAAAATCCACATCTAGTTTGGAGGAGACATCAGCATCATCTACCTACATATTTAGATATCATAAACATCTTGAATATATACTTGAATTGGGAGAGATACTCTTAAAAAAAAAAAACAAATAATAATTGTATACCAACCCGATATCCATGACGAAGCATCGATCTGGTGGGTTGTTCAAATGTACCAAATCTTATCGATGGTCTTCAACAACCGTTCTAAGTCGCCTCTTCTTGACCATACATCTTTTACAATGCGCAAACTATTTTGTCCCTCTCGCCAATTACAAAAGGTAAGTACTATATCTTGCACAATAGTTTGAACGGTACGTGATAGATACAATATATGGTAGTATAAACCCTAAACCCTAAACCCTAAACCCTAAACCCTAAACCCTAAATCCTAAATGGACAGAATGGGCGGGACATTAGTCCTCTCCACTCAAGGTGAAGCCCGACCATGCCCTTTCCCCGAAAGTACGACCCTTATATAAGTTTCAATTTCAATAAAGATCTTTTGGAGACGCGCTAGCCCCGATACATAGAGTCCCCTCCACTCAAGGTGAAGTCGACATATGACCTTGACTACGCGACACCTCAATTTTGTAATCTACATTGTACTTAGTAAGGTATGAAGGTGAGTTTGGGCTGGCACACTGGTCCTCTCCACTCAAGGTGGAGGCGGCCCGGTGTCCTTGACCAAAACACACTGCGTTTTTTTTTACTACTCGCGATTACCGCCCTCTCTAGTTTATATATGTCTAGGCTACTAAATACAAGAATCGATAACTTACATGTGATTTGTTCATATCCGGCCTCCCCGGTGGTAAGACAACATCAATCTGTCTCCGGCCATCTCCAAAGGCCGATCATCTTGATGACCATGGCGATCCATGTAGGGCAGCAACAAGTATAAGATATGGTTAAAAAGAAGAACACCAAAGGCTAAGGGCGGAAGAGGAGCGAAAAGAAAATAACAATGAATGCCGAGAAAAAGTTGTTTATATAGAAATGCAACGTCGCGTGCGACGTGGCGTCGCCCGGCGACGTAGTGTCAACCGGTCACATGCCAGTCACCTACGACTTGGCGGTACACACTGCGGCAAATCGCATGACGCGTGTCATACGTCGTGTAGACCACGCCGCATCACGGCGATATAGTCAACAGTCAAAATCCGGTCACATGCGACACAGCGAAGCATACAGCGCGATGCGTCTTGGCGTGTCTTAGGTTACGTAATGTCACATGACGCCGTGCATGCGGCGTCCGACATTTGTCGTGACATTTGTCGTGACATTTGTCGGTTATGAAATTTATGTATACCTATCCGTTACGAGCAACCTAAAATCTGAGCAAGTTTTGTGTAACAACCTAAAATCGCATACCTCAAAACACTTGAACATAGCTTGATTAGTTTGCATCCGCGAGCAAATTATGTGGACAGTCCGACATTTGCCGTGACATTTGTCGCGGACGATGCCGGTGGGCGATGGCATTTTTAGGCAAATTTTGATCGGGCAGCTTTGACACATGGGACATTAATGCCTTGGATTTGCAAGGAGTCGCCGGGCGGTTCTCCCACTATCTTTGGACACCAAGTTCCTCATTGAGTTGCATTTTGTTGCTTCTCTAAAGATGTTGGACTTGAGGATATGGGAGTCCCACTTTTTGACTACCCAATCTTCTCGTTGTAGAAATTCTAGGGTAAATCCATATGTCATTTCTAATTCCTTCTTTTTCTCTTTCTCTCGGATCAACCGGAAGCTAAATTATGAGCTCAAAAAATTACGGATCAACCATCTCCAACTCCATGTCCATCACTAAATTCATCTCGCTTTTTCAAAATACCCATAGCACAAATAGGCCTATATAAATTAAAACAAGCAATATTATTGTCATATCCTTATTCATCGTGGCATTCATCTTCTTGATATCCATCCCGATCATATTCATCTTCTTCATATTTTTATCTTCAAATTCCATTTTGAAAAACGATTTAAATCTATATCATATCATATATCCAGTTTTTTGTATTCTACATCATGCTTATATACATAAGGCAGTGCCTCAAAAATTCTGGATCAACCATAAGCTAAATTCTGAGCTCAAAAAAATTCGGATCAACCAGGAGCTAATCTGAGCTCAAAACTACCATATTATAGTTATATCAAAAGATAGAATTTAAGTTGCTTCAATACCAAATATCGACTCCAAACAAACACGAAAACTTTCTTCAGAAGGGTCATTTGCATCCTGCATCAACATTTGTAATTTCCAAAGACCAGCCAGAAGGATCCCTTCGCCGGTGATGTAAAATTTTTACCTTGGATATCTCTCTCAAACGAAACCACATCATTCACCGCAAATTCTTTGCCTTGACAAATCTGCTCCGACCTTTTGTGAAGACATAACTTTGGGAACTATCCCAATAACAATATCTAAATTTCCACATGCATTGATTTTCATCTTTTTTTTTTTTTTTCTCCACAATTCCATCGCAAGGCAAATGTGCTTCCTCGTTGATTTTTGGAATGACGAAATGAAACAAAAATCCAACGCAGAATCGTTATCAAATCAAGTCTTGCCCACTTGGTTGCACAAGCACGAAAATGAAATGCCGGTCTCAAGGACTTTCTTATCTAACCAATCTACACTATCTTGAGAGCCAACTAGATCCACCACGTAAATATCCGGTGGAGTGTCTAGCATAATATCCTCTAGGCTGAACTTTTGTGGCACGCATGGCTCAGTATCAAACGTGAATCCAAGCTCTCTTAAAAGATGACGCGCATCATTTTCTATACTCCTTGCCAACCCTGATTGTTTGCACCTTGATTGTTTGCCCTAAATCGCTTTAAAAACAATGGGAACATGAATTGAAGGAAAAAGTAGTACCATCTGTCAAGCTATCGTGTACATATACCATGAAGATCGAGAAAGAATAAATTGTGTTGAATTTTGTAAGCACGACATTGTGCTTACTACATATGGAACCATTTGTTCTGAATTACAGAAAGCCATCTGAAGAGGATGAAAAGAAGCAGCCCCCCAGGCTAAGGGGCACACTGTCGAACATTAGGTGGTTTAGAATTATTCTGGATGAAGCTCAATCCATTAGAAATGCTCACACTAAAAGTTCATGTGCTTGCTGGGGCTTAAGGGCACAATGAAGATGGTGCCTTTACGGAACATCGCGACCTTCTCACGACACATATGTCACATACGTCACATATACGAAAGTTCTAGAATGTTCTAGAAAGTTTTAAAAAGTTTTAAAATATAAGAGAATCTTGGGTGAGCCTAAGGAATCCTTCTAGAAAATTCCAGAATGTTGTAGAAAGTTCTAGAATGAATGTTGCGAGAGAATACACTTATTTTCTTCCCAAAGCATTTTGCTAGATGACCAATTAAAATATTTTGGTTCAACCAACTCCACAATTCTCTTGATTTTCGATGAACAAACTTGTCCAAGAAGGCAAATGACCTCCACAACCTCGAATGGCCATAATGAAGAAATTAAAAAGACAGGTTAAGAGATTTCTCGAAAAAAGCGCATGATTTTTTCTTTGCTTTGTATGTTGTGACTGTCGGATCATACAATCGATCAAAGAAGAACCCATAAAAATCTTAAGCTCAAAGCGGAACAAGTTCATGAGTCATGAAGCGAAAACAATCTGAGCATGGCGTTAAAAAACTGCACCAAAGGATCTGATTTTGGCATGTAGGAGCAGAAGAGAGGTCTGTTTTTCGGTATTGGGTGTTCGTGAAGAACCCCCAGCGATGTCGGCAAGCTCAACCGCCTTGTGATCCCTAAGCTCCAGGCTGAAGCCCATTTTCCTTTGCACCATGACATGCTCTGCTTTGAAGACTTCCAAGGTAACAGCTGGCAGTTTAGATACTCTTACTGGCGTAGCAGCCAGAGCTATGTTCCAATTCCACTTTCCATGTATGGATCTCCGAAACAAGGCCATCAACAGGTGTAGCCACATAGTATCTCGGCTTTTCAAAATCCTCATCAATGGGGTCGGCTTCATATGGAACTTGTGCAATTGAAACGCAAATTCCTCCACCATCATATATCACAAAAATCATCGGGCGTTTGGCGGTAAAGTTGCAAGTTCAAGCATTGTCGCGATTCCAACCTTGATGTTGATCTTTCAACTTCCATAGTGCCATTAGAATTACTTGTATACCCAAAGATGAGATTTTAGATCATAACCTTCTTCCCCACAGTATTGGCGTATCCATATGTGCTTCTTTGGTTTCTTTGATATAGTTCCGACAATATTTTTCAAGCTCTTGCAAGCTCTCAAAGCCCCCAAAAACCATTTTTCCGCATGATTCGGTTTTAAAGAGTCTAGATGAAGGAGGTAATTCGGGCGTCGCAAACCCACGCCTAAATGACCATTCTCTTTCACATCTAGAGATAAGATTACTTCGAGAAAAGACACGATGAAGCCGCATTGATATGGACGGATCAATCGGTCAATAATCAATAAATCCCTTTTTTGGGGGATGTTTGAAATTAACGCTATGTTTGAAATTAGCCATCGACCTAAACCTAGAATCCGCCATTAGGGGCGTCGGGACAAGCGGTACCGCAAGTCATATTAAACACTATAATGCTTCTACGACAAAAGGTAAAAGTGTGGGATTTTTCTTGTGTTCTTGCACAAATTTTAAGGCTTTATCTGTTCTTCTCTCGGCAAACAATGATTGACAACAAGCCTATTGTCAAGTTACCTTCAAGGATTGTAAACTTGGAACAACTAGATTTTGACACGTAACAACGTCGGTTTTATAATGAACAATTTATAGCGGTAGCATATCTATCTGATGATGCATGCATGCGGTAAACACGCTTAAATGAAGCCTGCAGGTTGGTCGTCGAGTCTTTTTTTAGGCAGGTATCAATCGGGCGACTATTGAATTTGTAATCCTAAAAACCATTAACCTTCCATTATATAAAAATATCGTCACATCACGACCACCTCACGTCACATATACGTCTTCGACGTGTCATATCGTCACATATACATCTTGGCGTGTCATATCGTCACATATACGTCTTGGCGTGTCATATACGTCACATACGCCATCTATATACGCATCTTGGCGTGTCATATAATTTTTACATACGCCACATACGTCACATATACGACATCGCATGCGGCGTCACGTCGTAAACATCCACTGGGCGAGACACCTTGCCGCCCACCGGGCCAAAGCCCACCCGGCGAGACGGATGGGCCAAGCAACATCAGACGCCGCATGCGACGCGGCGCCGCAGCGCCCACCGGCGTGACAATTGTCGCCCACCGCGCAAGCGTCCACTGGCATGACAGATCCGCCACGCCCGCGGTGTCGGGCGTCGCACCACACGCCGCATGCGATGTGTTCCCGGCGATGGCCGCATTGACGCCGCGATGGTGGCGTTATTTCGCGGCGCCACGCGTCGCCAGACGTCGCAAGCCCACGTCGCTAAATGTCCATTCTCTTGTTGTGCTTGCATGACCTCCAGTAAATGGATACGATGGTCAATCTTTTCATCTGTTTCACTCACATGTTTCCACACATAATTTTTATATGGTGAGATCCTAGTATTATCTTCCCAAATTTTTTTTTATCTTAGCTATTGCTTCATCTGAAAGTGCATCGGATCTTCTTCTCCTTTGAACAGGGACCTGCTTCAAATGTTGCATATACATGTCTCTGAAATGCTGTTGTCACAGTTATTCTTGGAATAGATAGAATCCTTGCCATTGGTGATTGTTCATTCTCTTTGTTGAAGATGCAGCCATTTGCAGTTGTTGATCCTCAACCTGACTTTAAGAGTCAAACACAAGGAGCCAACTTGAAACTATGCTCAAGTTGGGGTTAGGACTTCCAGATCACTTAAGGTGATCATTCTTTAACAGAAAAATCCACTGAAATTGCTCAAAGAATAGCAGTTCTTACCTTTTCCATTTCTAGAAAATGAAAGCAGACTCAGATCGATGTGGTTTGCATATATGGATTGTCTTTTGGGTTTTGATTGTTCACACTGATAAAGAAAAGTTTATAGAATGTTGTGGTGAAAACCTTGGCCAAGTCAAAGCTCAGATCTATGAGATATTTGAGTTCAAATTTGGTCAATGAAAGTCAGACTATAAAACAATGATTCGAAAATGAAGATTTTAAGTTGTAGATGGTTTTCTTGGAAGAGGTGCAAAATCTAGTTTTACTATGGGACACGTGATCGAACTGCAATTTGGATTATGAAGGATATTCTTTTTGCACTGATTTGCAAAAATGCAGTCAAGAACAGTCTTAGACATAAAACAAATCTTTGGAACTAGAGTCTAGATGGGCTTCTTTTGAAAATTTCAACGCACACAGGTGCTAATAATTATTAGAAGAGATGGCAACCTGTCAAATTTGGATTTTGAATACAGAAACATGCACTGGTAAAATATTTGAGTGGTAAAACGCTTGCAGATTTATTAAACAAGTTTAAAATCAAACTTGGTAGGAATTTTTATGGAAATTAAGGCCAAAAGGTCACAATATAACTATGAGTATGCCTTTCAGAAAATAAACACAGCCAAAGATCATAAGAGAATATAAAAGAAGATATTTTTCAGCCTCAAGTAATAGATCTGGACCGAGGAAAGCACCAATGGTCAGCATCAACATTCTAAATCGTGTTCAGCATGCAAATGATACTCCAAGAACGCATCTGGGCCTTAAAAAATTTATGTGATTTTGTCCCTATATTTTCAAATCAGGTTTTTCCGGCATCTTAAGGATCAAAGGCACCTGCCATAGAAACATGGAAACTTATTAGAAAAACATCTTAGCAGTCCTTTGTGGAATGTAAGGGGTGACAAGGTCTTGCATATTGGCAAATGAGGAATCAAAGGTTTAATGGTGGTCAAATTCACTTAGCAAGTGGATGTATCACCAAATGAACCTGCATATGACACTTGATAGAAGCATTAATAATCATTCTCTATCCTGAAGTTCTTTGATCAGCCTTGCGTGATACAAACATAAAGCTAACTTATTAAAGCATTGCTGCTAACAAGACTTACTAAGCTTCGTCTACATAAAAAGGGACAAGCATACATGTTGATCATAGTACCTCTTTAAGCGTAGGGTATTGATAGGATTTGGCAATGGTACATCTGAGCTCATCTCCTTCAGCTAATAAGAGTTGATGCCTGCTAGTTCTGACATCACATAAGGACATTTCCAAAGGTTCTCAAACTTACTAGCTGAGTCCTCTCTTGACTTGTTCCACTTGAGGACCAACTCTCCTTCCTTGAAAGTACTTTGTTGCCTTAGATGCAGCTAGATCCCTCCAGTTGCAGCAAAGCATCCAACCTTTCCTGCAAGGCATACTCATAGAGTAAGCATAACTTATGAGCTAACCACAAAGATGGCACCTCGAACTCAATTGGTAACACAACCTCAATGCCATAGACTAGGTTGAACGGAGTGTGATTTTTGGCTGCCTTGATAGTAACCATATAAGCCCAAAGCGCATCTAATAACTTGAGATGCCAATCTTTCTTATTGACTTCAATTGTTTTCTGTAAAATATTCTTCAAGACCTTATTAGTGGCCTCAACCTGCCCATTACCTTGAGGATAATAAGAAGAACTTTTGTGTGTTTGAGTTTAAGAATGCTTAGCAGATTGGAAATAACCTCATTAACAAAAGGTGTACCTCTATTAGAATGTAACTTGAAGGGAATATCAAACTTGGCACATACATGCTCATGCAAGAATCTTGATGTTATGATTGCATTTGCTTGCCTCCAAGGTATGGTTTCTGCCCACTTGGTAATTTGGCATTGGTGGCAAGTTTTTATAACATCATAGCAATCCCTAAAAATAGTAGGCCAATAGTATCCCGACTTTAAGATCCTATTGGCAGTGGTGTCCCTAGCAAAGTGGCTCCGCAAATGCCTTTGTGCATTTCCTTGATGATCATGGCAACTTCCTCTTTATCAACACATTTAGAACTCCATCGCTATTGCCTTCGCATAACACATCATCTATTAGCTTAAATTGCTTACGCTTTTCCTTGAATCTCCTTTGCTGACTTGAGGTGAGATTCAAGGGCAACTTCCCATGTTGTAGAAAGTTTCTAATAGGTTGTTGCCGTCCAGGGGACCTGTTCTTCATGAATATCTTCCAAATGTGCTACTGCCATGGGAATGTCAGCAATTTCAAGTTCATCCTCATGATCAAAGAATGTATAAGGTAAATAAAGACTTTGATTCCTCACTTGATGCAATTCTTTTACAGAAATGTCAAAACTTTGCAACTTACAAGCCCACCTTTGGATCTTTGGCTTGCTAGTTGGCTTACTAAATAAAAAACCCATTGGATTTTGCTTCAGGTAGACTTGCACATGGCTCTTTAAAAGTAAATGTCCTTGCCTACTGAGAAGAAACATGAATGCAGAAGCACTCTTTTCCATTCAAGTGTATCTTTCTTCAGTGGAAGTTCATTGTTTACTTGCAATTACGATGGTGTGTTTGTCCTACAAGATAACTAAGCCTATGGTAGTAGCAGTAATGTATACCTCAAATGGCATGTTCAGATCTGGCTTCTTCAAGAGGGTAGCTTCACATATGGAGGTGATGAGAAAGCCAAAACCCTCTTGGCACTTTGGTGACCGTGAAACAGGTATGCACTTGCTCTCAGATTTGGAAACATGACTTATAATGTGAGCAAGTTTAGGAATGTACATTCTAAGAAAACTAGTTATACCAATGAAACTCTTGAGTTGCTTCAAATTCTTGGGGGGTACTAACCTTTTGAGAGCCTCAACCTTGTCGCGTGCCACTCGATGGCCTTTCGTTGCAAAAAAGATGCACTTCTTTGGATTTAGGTTAATTCTAGAGCTTCTACACAAAGAGCAAATCTTTGCAAGCAATTCCAAATGGTTAGTAGGGTAAGAATATAAACAAAAACCATGCAAATAAACTTTGATCCTCAACAGGCATAGACTTGAAAATAACATCCATTGCTCTTTGAAAGGTGGTTGATGCATTCATCACAACAAATGGCATCCTCTTCATGTCATAGGTGCCCCAAGAGGTGATGAAAGAAGTCTCTGGCTGATCTTCGTCCTTGATACTAATCTGGTTGAACCCTGGAAAACCATCCAAGAATGAATACGTATCCTTACCTGCTACTGGATATAAGATTTCCTCCACGAAAGGTAGAGGATAGCAATCCTTGATGATAGCTTTGTTGAGATCTCGATAGTCTATACAAATTCTCAAAGCACCACTCTTTTTCTCTACTAGCACAATGCAAGATGCCCATTTTGGATTAATTATCTCAATAATAGCACTTTCATCCAACATTTTATGCAACTCCTCTTTGATTAGTTCCATTAATGTAGTAATCCTTCTCAATCTTTGAAAAACAGATTTGCATCGTTTCTTTATCTTGATTTCAATTTGACATATCTCCTCTTTGATATCAATGAGCTTTGAATAATCCCAAGCAAATACATCTCCCCTCTCCCCAAAGGAACTTGTGGTTTCTTCCTTGTTTTGAGGTCAAACAAGACTTCAACAAACAATGTCCTTTGCTTACCATTTTTGGTGATAGTGACCTCTTTCATTTGATCTTCTTCTGAGGCATTGGCAACTAGGATAGGTCAAAACTCCTTGACCTCATTCGCATCAAGATCATCCTCTGGAATAGCTCCCTCAGATAGATGTGATATGAGAGTCTTCCTGCACAGAGCATCAGCCTTCCAATTCTGCTCCCTTGGGATGTGAGTAATAGTCCAAGAAATAAAACTTGCAAGTGCTCCCATAACTTGATTTGTTAAAGCTTCCATGTCACCATTTTTGGCTTGATACTCACCACTAACCTGCCTGCACACCAATTGAGAATCACCAAAGATATGTATGTGAGAAATATATATTGCTTTAGCCTCTTGAAGACCTGCAATTAGAGCTTTATATTCTGTTACATTTAAAGTAATTTGGATGTAAATTAAAAGCTTGTTAAAAGAATCCTTTAGTATACCAGCAGATGATGCAACGTTTAATTTCTTAGAGATACCCCTATCAAACCACAAAAAACCTTCTTTACCTTGCTTGGAGGATAATGCACATTGCGATAATGTTATATTGCTTTGGTTTTGCAGGTGCCAACCTATAAAATCCCAAAGGTTCTTCCAACAATAGTTCTTTAATAAAATGTATCTCTTTACTTGAGTCATAGGAGCCATCTTGGTTATAAAGGTGACTATTTGGGAGCCATTTGAGATTGTACACCTTCCTTGAGACCATACAGGCCTAGCATCAATGCAGCCATCCACCTCCTCCCAAGCAAAAAGTCATAAATATCTGAATCCTCTCCTACATCTTCAAAAGCCACCACAATGAAATTAGCAGCCACAATTATGCCTTCTACACTCACACGAACTTTAGTTACTATGCCAACAACTGTTATCTTAGCATTGTAAAAGGATGTCAACAAAACAAAAGATCTTTTGTCTATTTCAAGGCCAAATTTCTTCATAACATGATAAGGCATGATATTCAAAGGGGAATCCACAATCCAACAACACATTAGAGAAGGTATGGTCCCCTAAGATTGCTGAACATGTGAATTTCAAGGTCTTCTTCATCCTGAGCCACAAGCAAGAGAAAAGAGAAGAAAGATATAATTTGAAGAGAATTTGAATACTTTGATTTGATAGAGGTGTACAATAACAAATAAATATAGCAAAAAGGTAATATCAAAATTGCCCATCGCGATGGTGGTCTAATGGTAAGGCCTTGGGTTGGTGTCATTCCCACTAGGGCTCAAAAACCATTGGCTACCATCGGGTGGGAGACGTCGGCGTGTGCAAATCCCACCAACCATGCTTTCAAAAAGGGGGGGTTGAATGATTTTTACGAAGGTCAACCGAAAATGAAATAAGAGGAATCAAACATCTTGCTAATTTTTACTAATCTACAAGTATATACAATGGCCTTAGACTCAAGAATAGAAAGAAGTCAGATTTGAAGAAGCGATCGATTTGTTAAATTTGTGCTGAAAAATATGAGCTGTCATCCTTGCTGGTGCGATACTAAGATCATATGAAACAAGGCCACATTATGAAGGTTGTGACACTTAGATAAATTGTCACGCCATGAAAGCCGTGCCTACTCCACACTAACCATACAGTGAGAAGCACGCTCTTGAGAAGTGGGTCGCTACTTTGGCCCTTTGGTGACTTAGAAGTATCTAGATGATGATTTCTAACATGTGTTCTACATATATCAACATCTTATATACTAGAGGTGCTAAATAAAAGTACATAATTGTCTGAGCAAAGACACCACGGGCAGGAATTTGATGTATTCAATAGTAATGCACACTCTGTCTCCATTGTATTGGGTCCCATAGACCTTTGGTTTGCATGGACATTGAAAATCAAATCAATTCACTTCAATTTAAATCTCTTCAACTCGAATTCTGTTGCATACATAACCCCATGTTGCCATCCATAAAAACCCTTGCTATATGATCTCATACAGATAGTATATTTATACAAGTTTTTGTACTATGAGGGACTGTACAAAGCCAAATAGGAGCCAAATGCATAACCATCCGATGAAGATTCTATGCAGATTCTCTTAGTCTCCAAGATTCTAAAAAGATTCCCCAAGATTCTTTAAAATTCCATCAATGTTCCCTTATATTCTTCAAGACCCCTTGATGATTCCTAAACATTCCCTTGGATTGCTCAATATTTGAAAATTCCCCTGCAAAATACACTTAGTGGGAAAGATTCCCCTAAAATTCCAAAAAGATTCCCTAGATTCTCGAGGTTATACAAAGATTCCCCTAGATTTCCAAAGATTCCTCTAGATTCTCCAAGATTCCATGTAGATTCCCCTAAATTCTCTTAGATTTTAGGAAAATTCACTAAATTCTCCAAGATTCTATCAAGATTCCTCTAGATTTTCAAAGATTTTTTGAAGATCCCCTTTGATTCCCAGAAATTCTCTTCGAATTCCATAGATTTCCTAATGTTCTCTTGACATTCCCCTAGATTCTCAAATATTATCTTATTTCTCTAGCTTCCCCAAGTTTCTATGTAGATTCTCCTACATTCCCTTAGATTCTATGAAGATTCCCTTAGATTCTATAAGATTCCATCAAGATTCACTAGATTCTCAAGAGGGACTGTATAAATCTGACTAGAAACCAAATCCAGGTCGAATGAAGATTCTATAAAGATTTTTCTAGATTCTTCAAGACTCTGAAAAGATACCCCTAGATGCTTTGAGATTCCATCAGTGCTCCCTTAATTCTCTAAGATTCCATAAACATTCCCTTAGATTGTCCAATATTTTATGAAGATTCCCTCGCAAAACACACCCAGTGCGAAAGATTCACCTAGATTCCTCGAATCTTCAAATACGATGCATCCCTCCTGTTTCATGTACACAAGAATGAAAAAACAAAAGGGCTTATATGTGGCTCCCCTTGGGTAAAGATTCCGATTCAAGTTTGTTATGGACCTTAGCCTATAAATAAGACGATCTTGAAAGAATCAAGAATTTATACATCATATAAGAATATAAGAGAGTGGCATAGCTAGAATAAAAGAACGTGAGGGCTCAAACGAGGACCACAACTGGCATTTAATCAAAATGATTCTGCTTGACCTAGCATGATATTTATTGCATGCTATTCGTTCCGTGTGTGAGGACCACACCTCATGTCATTTATGGTCATCACATGATGAGACAATAACGAAATATAATAGCATTGCTTTAGGGCACTAAGATCTCATAAATATCTTAATCTTCTTATCACTACAGAAAAGTGGAAGCGTGCCACTACAACTACAATTTTCCAACTTATAAAAATAGAAGAAGAAGAAGAAGAGATTTTAACGTCACGCCACAAGGCAGCGTCCTATCGGACATGTGACACTTTACAACACACCCAGATGGGTCCTGCCCCCACCACTTTACATTGCTGAAGTGGGTCCTTCCCCCACCAACTTAAGTTGAGGTTATTTCTTATTATACTAGAGCATAACGGGGGTAGTAGTTGTGTGAGGCAATTTAATAAATAGGTTGTATCATGATAATGACTTCATAACGATGAAAAGACTAAATAGGTTTTCGTACAAGCCAAAACATTTGCTAGTTTTTTCAATAGTGTTGACAGAAGTTTCCTTCCTAACATTGACTGGTTTGATGTTATCTGGGACCATACTATTTCAACCAGTTAGCTTAACTTGGGCTATTGCCAAGACCATACTAGGCACAATGTCTATTTCAGTGTGTAAACCTAGAAAACATATGGAACCTTTTTTAACCATCGGGATTTATTTGCCTACAGAGTTATGATTTTGAAGCGTCACCAAACTTTGGAGGTCAAGGCCTAGAGTAATGTGAGAACATCCTACGTTAGTTCAAGATCAGATGACTAATGTTTGACGACATTTCTTTCATAATGTAGAGCTTCTTGTGGACATTGAAATATCATATATCTTTCTTTATACCCATTACGCATTGTCATGGCTTAAGCATGGCATGTAGTTGCATTGGTTTACGATAAAGCATTATCTTTTTCCTCCAAGGTGCGCAAGGAATAAGTAACTCATGGTTCGAAAATAGCATAGTGCGGCCCCTAAAAAACTCTTAAATTCTGGTAAAAAAAAACAAAAAAATCGATAATGTTGGGCAAGAAAATGATTTTTTTTTTTTTTGGTAAAATACACTAGAAAATGCCCAAACGTATAGTTTTTCTGGTGGCCTCAAATATGAAGCGGCATTTTTACCGGTTAGACCTATTACTATGTTTGAGCCCTGGTAGTGAAGTGAGGATTAGGTGGTTCATTGGTAAACTTTTGGATTGGGGTGATCCCATCAAAGTTCAAAACCCACTGGCTACTATCGGGTGGGAGATGCGACGGGTGCAAGGGTGCAAGTCCCACCTCCTATGCCTTAAAAAAAGAAAAAAAAAATAAAAAAATCAGGTCGTTTAAGAAGTCAATGGTCGGTGGCCTATATGTTGGGTATATTCCAAATCTCGATGTTCGTGCTGCTTATCCAGACCGTCCAACACACATACCAATTTACAATATGAGCCGTCCGTTCCATACACAGTTGTTGTTATCTTGTACAAGCGTCTGCCTCCTGTTCGGACAAAGCAAAGCCAAGCCAAAAAAAGGTTCTATGCTTTGGATTAAGAACATGCTTACTGTAAACAATGCAATAAATCTGCTTAACCGGAGGAGTTGATTTTTGACATCTGTTTGAAGCTGCTACGTTGCTTTCTAACAAGCGCAGGGGCCCCTTCTTAGATGCCACTTTTCCACACAGAGTATATCTTAGCCTTAACGCGCCGTGGTTTTTTGCAGCATATATTCAACTAATTTGGTGCTCCAGAGCTACCACCGGACCACAAGCTCCTCGTTTTCAGCCTCCCAAAGCATTTATCTGCTCAATGCATTGATTTGTTTTTACTAAAATGCCAAGTCCGATGCTAAAATAAGGTCTATTCACAAGGGTTACCTTCAGATTTCTTTATCAACTCTAGTATTTTAGCAGTAGCAGTATTTGCAGCAGAGGCTGGTATTGTGCGCTTCCAAAATGGGCGCTGTTGAAGCGGTATCTACTCTCTGGACATGGTTTACCAGAGTTCAGTCTTTTGCAGGGTACTATTCTTTGTTCTTCACTTCTTTCGTCATTTTGCTTTACTGTTTGGGAACAAAACTTTGTACATGAAGGCAGAATAAAGCCCTAAACCATAAGATATGGCCTTGTTCAGAGAAATAACAATGTATTTTTCTTTATGGCAGGCCTATTGCAGCACTCTTATATCCCTTGTAAGTTTTAATTCCTCTTAAAGTCTGGTTTGATGCTGTTTATTTTGTTTGAGCAGAGAAATGATGAGCATTATCTGCCCTTTAGGTATTGTTCTGTGAAGGCTATTGAGAGTCCAAGTAAAGTAGATGATCAGCAGTGGCTTACATATTGGGTCCTTTACTCTTTCATCACACTTTTTGAGCTTGCAGCAGGAGAGTTTTTAGCCTGGTGAGAACTCTATCAAACTTAACAACCATTTGTTTATTTCATCTACGTTTCAGTTTCTCAGATTAACTATTATTGCAGGATACCAATATGGCCATCTGCAAAACTAGTGTTTATATGTTGGTTAGTTCTTCCTCAGTTCAAAGGTGCAACTTTTGTGTATGAGAACTATGTGAGGCAGTACATAATTCACGCCTTTAATATTGAGACAAATGCAGAGCAAAGACAACTACTGAAATCTGTGAGTCCAGACACTAGACCAGAAATTGCAAAGTATATATTTGAGAATATGCATTCAACACGGTTATTGCTTGTATCTTTTATCATTTGATGATAGGAGTTTTAAAGCTTGTTTTTATTATGCAGGCAAGGGATACAGGCAAGAAGTCAGTCACATTTAATGACTAGTAGGTAAAATTGCGTAGGTTTATAGTTTAATCTGATATCTCAATATGACCTGAACTTTTTGAAATTTTCAGTGCAGGCAGCCCAAGGCCTAAAACAAAAACCTTCAGTTCCGTTTTTAAACGTTAAGATGTAACTGATTTTGCATTAATAGTAGAATGCCCATGTAAAGGAGGCTTTCTTTCGTCTCCGAATTCCAGATATCTAAAACTTTTATATGAGTAGGGACCTCCATGGTTAATATTTTGGTACAAGTGTATCTTTGGAGATAGAATATGGAGGCATCCTGTATAAATAACAGTATTGTAAATCAGTTTTTTTGAGTTTCTGTTATATACTTCTTGTACAAGCCTTGGCTTCACAACGGTTCTACTTGGGACCATTCTCTTACATTTTTGGGTTTCAGTTTTAAGAATCCTTACAATGTATAACATTCTGATAACTACAGCATTATGAAAATTATAATAAGGAAGGTCACAATTTAACTTTTTATTCTGCAATCTGTTATAGATAGATTTTACAAGTCCCCAGCACAAATTTCAACAGGTTAGAACTTGCAGTATCTTGCTACAAGATGGGGACGATGAGAATGTGTTAACTGTTGAGAATTAAAGGCTTATGGAATCAAACTCTGATCAAACTAGGAATCTGCAGTTTCGTTTGTTGTACTTAATTGTTCTAAGATTAGAAAGAATCTCTACCTAATCTATTAAAGGAAGATTCTAATTCTGATTATAAAAGGATGTACGCTTGAAGAGATTATCAGCAGTTCAATCTAAGTCTTCTGTGTTATCTCTAAGTTCGTTCCCTTGCATTGTTCTGTGTTTCTTTGTGGATTCAACCTGTGATTGCTAACAGGTTATGGGCCCACGCAACTGCTTCTGAGCCGTTGCTATTGTTTCCTGTCGTCATTCCTGAACGAGTGACGTATTCCTTTGTCAAGTGTGTGTTCTATCATCCGTGTGAATAAAGTGATGGATCTTTGTCCAACGGAACTCGGACCGCTCTTGAATGGAAGATCTTGCCCGCGGTTCTCTGGGAAAAACTTCCGGATGTGGAAGTGGCGCATGCAACCGATCTTGGAGGATCGCAATCTTTGGGAGGTTGTGGCTCCAATGAATCATCGTCTTGACCACATCACCTTGAAGGGGTCGTGGAACCGGTAGAAGATCAAGATCTTTGAAGATGAGGTTGCTCCGCTCTTTGATCAACGAGAGTTTGCTTTGAAAAAAATCGAAAAGGCTAGGCTAATCATAGTAGCCAGCCTTGATGATGTCCCTGCCCGACTGATCAAAGGGTCAAGCACTGCAAGGGACATGTGGAAAGCACTGCTTGCACACTATGAGTCTACCACTGCTGGCAACCGATTGGTTCTGCGTAAGAGGCTCAATGAGCTTCGACTGGAGGAAGGAGGAGATCTTGTCACTCATGTGTGCAAGATGAAAGATCTGATGGATGATCTCTGTGCAATTGGCAAAGAGATAAGTGAGGATGAGAAGGTCTCACCTTCTTGACGATCTCCCAAAATCCTTTGAAGGCCTTGTGATAAGCTTGGAGGGCAGACTAAGTGATCATACCTTTGACACTGCCTTTGAGCGGCTCAAGATTGAGGCCTTACGCCAGAATAAGGCTTATGTTGCTCCTGACAGTGTAATGATGGCTGAAACAAGACCATTCAAGCATGGTGAGAAGAAAAAAAGTGATAAGAAACCCATTTGTTTCAGGTGTCAAAAGGAGGGCCATTTGGCTCGAAATTGTAGAGCTCCTGCTCCAGTTCCTTTCAAGAAAGAAGGGGAAGGAAAGAAAGAAGGGGAAGGAAAATCTGCAGATGCTCTTGAACAGAGCAATCTTGTAGAGCTTTTGTGCATAGCTATATCTGATAGCTCCAGTTCTGATCATGCTTGGTATATGGACTCAGGTGCAACGAGTCATATGACTCCACACAAAGAAGTCTTCACATTCTATCAAGTTTTTTCAACGCCAAAGCCTGTCTTGATGGGTGATAGTAACAGACAAGGAGCCATTGGATCTGGAACAGTGCTTATACAGCTACCTTCTGGTAATTCTAAACTTGTGAATAATGTGTTGCATGTTCCAGGGCTGCAGAAGAGCCTTCTATCTGTTAGCAAGATGACGGATGCAGGGCTGGTGGTAATCTTTGGAGCTGATCACTGTCATGTGAAGGGACCAGACAATAGAGTCTTGATCTCAGGAACTCGAGCTGGAAACTTGTACAAAGTTGCTGTCATTGTGGATGAAGAGGCAAATCATGTGGATCATTTATCTGCTAGCTCATTGTGGCACTCTAGAATGGGACACATTGCTCATTCCAAACTTCAATTCCTTGCCAGAAAGAAATATCTGCCATATACCTCATGTTCTGAGTGCAATCATTGTCTCCAGAATAAGCTGACCAGATCTGTTTTTCCAGCATCGGATTCTCATGCAACGAGGACTCTTGAACTTGTGCATGTTGATTTATGTGGACCCATTCGACCTCCAACAATAATGGGAGCAGAATACTTCATGTTACTGCTGGATGACTTCTCCAGGAAGATGTTTGTGTACATGCTTCACTATAAGAGTCAGGCCTTTGAGAAATTTCTTGAGTTTCTTACAGCAGCAGAAAGATTCACAGGCTGTCAGCTTGTGACTCTTAGAAGTGATGGAGGAGGAGAGTTCACCTCAAAGATTTTTGAAGCATACTGCCTGAAGAATGGGATCCAACATCAGTTGACTGCTCCAAGGACTCCAGAACAGAATGGGAGAATTGAAAGAGCCAATAGGACCGTGATTGAGATGGCCAGAACTCTGCTTAGTGCAAGGAACATTCCAGCACGTTACTGGGGAGAAGCAGTCAGGACATCAGTGTACTTGGCAAATCGTGCACCTCACAGCAGTCTGGACCAGCAAATCCCTGAAGAAATTTGGACTAAAAAAACTGTAAGTCTCAGACATTTGAGAGTTTTTGGTTGCAAGGCTTTTAGCTTGTTGTCTTCCCATCCCAAAATGATGCCCAAGAGTAAGCCTTCCATGTTTATAGGCTACTGTCTGAAAGGCCTATAGACTCCTTGATGTTGACCGAAACAGTTTGATTGAGACTGCCCACGCCTCATTCAATGAACAAGAGTCATATTTTGAACCCACAAAAGAAGACTTCCCATCATTTGAGCTTGTTGAAGAAGTGTCTGAACATCCTAGCATTGCTGTTGATGCCCCTGCTGAACCTGACCATGCAGATCCCTTGCATTCAGACCCAAACGTTCCCACACCTCCTGCAACCATGCCTATTCATGAGTCTCGGATGGGGGCATTGAGTCTCGCACAAATTCCAGACCCATTCGAATAAGAAGGCCCCCGCTTGGGCTAAAGATTATGCTTTTTCCACCTTGAAGTGATTGTAGAACCTTCCGGCTATGAGATGGCCATGAACAAGTCGGAAAAATCGAGATGGGTTCAAAGCATGAAGGCCGAATATCACCAAATTTTAGAAGCTCAGACTTGGAGAATTGTGCCTAGACCTACAGATCATACAGTGGTTGGATCAAGATGGGTGTTCAAGGTCAAGTACAACTCTGATGGATGTGTGGAGAGATTCAAAGCTCGCTTTGTGGCCAAAGGTTTTACACAGACTCAAGGTATTGACTTTGACCAAACTTTTGCCCCTGTTGCTAAGATGACTTCTATCAGGACCTTGTTGGCCTTTGCAACTCAAAACAGGTACTTTGTGCATCAAATGGATGTCACTAATGCCTTTTTGCATGGTGATTTACAAGAAGAAGTATACGTAGAACAGCCCCAAGGTTTTGAGCAGGGAAATTCAGAGATTGAAGTGTGTTTGCTCCAAAAAGCATTGTATGGACTTCGACAGGCCCCTCGAGCATGGTATGAACGATTGCATCAAACCCTTGTAAGTCTTCATTTTCAGCCAAGCATTTCTGATTCCAGTGTATACATCAAACTGCTGCCAAAGCCCATCTTTATCCTTTGCTATGTAGATGATCTTCTGATCATAGCAGAAAAAGAAGAAGATCTGATTGATACAAAGAAACAGTTGAACAACCTTTTTAGAATGAAAGATTTAGGATCTGTCCATCATTTCCTAGGAATAGAAATCCATTATGACCAATCTCAAGGGTTCATGCATTTGAAACAGAGCAGATACCTTGCTGAACTTGTTGCCAAATTTCAACTGATCTCATGCAAAACCGTTGCCACACCCATGGAATTTGCCACTGTTCTACTACCCTCTGATCCTCCATGTTTTCCATCCACCCAAATGTATTGTGAACAATATAGGAGCCTTATTGGATCTCTTAGCTTTGCTGCCCTCACCACACGACCTGATCTGTCATTTGTTGTCTGCAAATTAAGCCAGTTCACTGAAAATCCCAGACACACTCATTGCTTGGCCCTCAAGAGATGCTTGAAGTACATATCAGGGACTCTCCACCTTGGGATAACATACAAATCAGCTGAAGAAAAGATGGAAGTAGTGGGCTTTTCAGACTCTGACTGGGCTGGTAATCATCATGACAGAACCTCAACCTCAGGGTATGTATTTGTAATGACAGGGGGAGCCATCAGTTGGAAAAGTTCTAAGCAGAGATGTATTGCCCAGTCAACCACAGAAGCCGAGTATGTTGCCTTGGCTAACACATGTAATGAGGCAGTTTGGTTGCAGCAGCTAGGAATGGAGATTGGAGCCATCAAGGTGGATTATCTGGATATCCTTAGTGACAATCAAGGAGCGATTGCCATTTCACATAATCCAGTGATGCATCAACGAATGAAGCATATTGATATCAAATATCATCTGATCAGGAAAATGGTAGAAGATGGAAGAGTGCATCTCGCATATTGCAGCTCGATAAGTTAGGCTGCGAACATGTTCCGCGAAGGCTCTGAATTCTCCAAAGTTGCTGACTCACATGAAGACAATTGGCATGATTCCCTGAGCCTTTAAGGAGGAGTGTTGAGAATTAAAGGCTTATGGAATCAAACTCTGATCAAACTAGGAATCTGCAGTTTCGTTTGTTGTACTTAATTGTTCTAAGATTAGAAAGAATCTCTACCTAATCTATTAAAGGAAGATTCTAATTCTGATTATAAAAGGATGTACGCTTGAAGAGATTATCAGCAGTTCAATCTAAGTCTTCTGTGTTATCTCTAAGTTCGTTCCCTTGCATTGTTCTGTGTTTCTTTGTGGATTCAACCTGTGATTTCTAACATTAACGTCCCAAAACGCGGTTTGTCTAATCACAAGATAACACTTGGGCTGTCTACGTGCCAACCCAGGTGTGGCAATGGTTTAGTAATAAGACAGGACATCAATGAAAGGAGACGCTGAATTTAATGGCTGTCGATTTGGTGGCTGTCTACGTGCCAACCCATATCAGCCAGGTGTGGCAACCATATCAGCCAGGTGTGGCAAGGGGTTTAGTAATATGTGCCAACTATGGCTCAAATTTGACGGCTTTCATGCCCCTTTTTGGCATTTAGCCTGTCACAACAAAAAATAAATAAATTGTATTTTAAATGAAAGGTAGCCAATGACCAAATGCTTGTCATACAAAAAGACCATCAAAATACATATTTGTCGTTTGAAAGGCTAGAAATTTAAATTGTTTTTATCATTTATTTATATTTATAGATATTTTTTATTAGCACACCAGCCCTACCGGGCCTACAACCCTTTCAGCAATTCTAGCCTATCCACTTGTCCATTCCACATCATCAAAATATTATGTGGCAATATTCCAAGCCATCGGATCTTTAATTTTATGAATCTATGGATATGAAAATTAGAAAAGCCAGGGAAAATGGCCTACGGAGATGGAATAGGTCGCCAGAACGCCTCGTTCTCCTGCAATTGTTGATTCCTTCTAAGAGGCATCTGTCCTTTTTTTTCCCTTCTATATATTTCCTTCATTTATTTTTTATTTCTATAGGAAAAAAAATTCCTTGTAGCTCCATAGATGGGTTTCCCTTCATTTCGTACCAGCGCCTCAGAGATTGCTTATCTATTTCTTGCAGGGATGAGCTTGCACTGGGTAAGTTATCATCGATTTCTTTTATCCAAAACGTCGACTTATGGATAGGACCAATAAATTCCCATTTCTCAACTCGCAATCATGGCATCAGACGCTTAGTTCTTCGTGCTCTCTCCTATCATTTAACATTCACAGGGCATTCTATTACAATCTCAACCTAATCGGTGATTGAATTGATTTGTAGGATGGACTGTTCTTCTAGTAGAGCTTCTCTAAAAGACCGTATTGTTGCTTTACAAGGCCTGGGCACTTCTTATCGGACCTAGTTGAGTGATTTCTAATGTCTAATGACATCCCCTTTTTCAACCCGCCTATTTTGGTGCATTTTGCAGTTCATCCTCCACGGATTTCTTGTCGGCAGATATTTTGAAAGCAGAGATTGATTCCCAATTTCATGGTAAGAGTCTGTAGATGCGAATTCTGAAGAAGGTAAGAAATGATGTTCTCTTTATCTTATGTTTATGAAAAATCAAAGCCCTTTTATTATAGTAGCCTTAAGATTTTTTACGACGAGTATAAAGCATGGCAGGAGAACTGACTTAGGTTTACAGAATAAAGTCTGAAGCATCCACATAAATTAGTCATGTATTTGCCGCATTACACAGAAATTCATGGTTGAAAATCAAAAGGTATGCCTTTCATTGAACTGCAAGGTCATTTAGGTTCCGAAGATTCATTACGACTTACAGCAGAAGACTTGGCAGAGGTTTGTCTTCATTTCTTCATCTATAAGAATCCTGACAACATTTATATTCCTAACCATATGTTTATTGTCTTTAAGTTATTCAACTTGTATTGTTTTTGGGTGTCATATAATGTGTTAGTTGTCAGTGGGGTACTGTTTTCACTTGACAAATTGTTGCAGTTTTGCATTTTGTTAGATAGGCTGATATGGTTTATTACAGATTCTTCTTGCATTGGAACGGGTTGAAAGAGATGAGTATCTTACACACGAGGTGAGAGCATTTTGTTAGATAGGCTGATATGGTTTATTACAGATTCTTCTTGCATTGGAACGGGTTGAAAGAGATGAGTATCTTGCACACGAGGTGAGATCAAGTACTTACTGTACAATCTGCTTCCGCGTTATGCTTCAGATGTTAACATGTCTTCACGTTCTTTTAATTAGCAATTGCTGATGCTGGAAGCAACGTTGATCCTTGGTGGAATGGGTCTTCATGATCAACACAAGGATTGGAGACTTGATGTTGACAACATGTCATATGAGGTTCCTTTAGACCCCCTTTCTCTAGTATTGGCTGCGAGACGTTTGGCACATGAGTACTTATTAGTTGATAATACTTTGTGTAGGAATTGTTGGCTCTTGAGGAGAGGATTGGTAATGTTTCTACAGGATTGAGCGAAGGTGATGCCACACAGTGTTTGAAGAGAAGCAGGTACTCTTCTCACAATGCTCGTCTATCTTCATTTGGACTTGAAGAACAAAAATGCAGCATTTGCCAGGTATTAACATTGCATTGCTGGCTTTTAACAGCAACTTCTTATCCAGGAAGAATATGAGGATGGAGATGACTTGGGTAAAATGGAATCTGGACATAGTTATCACGTAGTTTTGCATTCAGCAATGGCTCACAAGGAAGAACCAATGTCCCATTTGCAAAGCATCTGCTTTTGCCTAACCCCATCGTTGCTAGCTTTGTTTGCTATTCTATGTGACTGGGGGATTTTTTTTTTCAAAAAGCGTAGCAAAATTATTCTTAATGCTGGCCACTATATGAAAGGAATTATAGTGGCCTTGAAATGGTTTGTGCAATCACGGCAATAATAATCTGACCGTAATGCACAAAACCATCTCCCCAAAGCATATGTATTAAATAATGTGCTCCATAAGACTGCTCTTGTAAATTATGGTATTATGGTATCAGGAATTTAGGGTTGGTGTCATTAGACAGTCACAAGAAAAAGGCATTGATTGAAGAGGCAGAGAGATTGCATGGGTAAATACAGCGGTGTACTGATGAAAGGGACCTTTATCCTTGACAGAAGATAATTTAAAATATAAGGAACGCACGGGCACTTGAGTTTCTAAGCAGCAAAGCTATAACTTTGGAGGTTTGTAAAAGCATCTCTTCTTTTTTATTCCATTTAAAAGACACGTTTCTTTTTGCAAAATTCACCTGGTTGTATATGTTTTATGCATATACGTAGTATAAGGCAAAATTTGAAGTTGTAATGCATCTTGCTGTTAAAATGATCAACTTTCTGAATTGCTGGCATCTTTTTTGATATAGG
This sequence comes from Isoetes taiwanensis, assembly GCA_021234155.1. NCBI lineage: Eukaryota > Viridiplantae > Streptophyta > Lycopodiopsida > Isoetales > Isoetaceae > Isoetes > Isoetes taiwanensis. The sequence continues at coordinate 12,355,082 of JAJEKV010000019.1, forward strand.
TGAATTAGTCTATCCTGATGTCATGAACGTACGTGAAAACAAGGGAAATACGTGGAAAATATGCAAGAAATATGAAAGAAATACGCCAAGATCGGCAAAGAATCTGATATATGAACAGGAATCAAGAGTACCATGGCCCGAAGGCAAGCAGGAACACGAGACAGATGCCTAGAAAGCTCAAGACTGGCGTTGAACCGGAATGGTTCGACAAGAAGGAGGTGCCTCCTTATATATATCTAAGCCAACGGTCAGGATCGCGCCACTCCAATGGATGAGATTGCGCCAAGTGTCGCGCATGCATTTAGGTTCTAGAATATTCTAGAACCTCCTGGAGTAATCCCACATATGAAGAAGACGTGAAGGAATATTTTTAACAAATATTGGTAGTGCACTTGGCAAGGGTGTTTGACTCACAACTGAAAGGTTGCGGGTTCAAACCCTGTTTTGTGCAACTACTCTTTTATGACATATTCAACAAAACTTAGACTTATTGAGATTTGATAGATAGCACAAAAATGCCATTATAAGAATATATATATTGTTTGATTCTTCTTGATGGTTATAATATTTATAAAATAGAAACGTGTGCCCGGCGATGCCGGGCATTAGTCGGTGTATGTGTGGAATGCATTTACGGATATGTTTTAGGTGCAATAAATACATATAGATAAATATAAGAGATTACCTTTCAAAGTATAAACAGAATATAAAGTAACTTAATCTTAAACAAATATATTAGGTCTACACACAAATATAAAACTATCCTCAATGGACCCACATCGTAAAGAACCTATTCCACAGAACTCTCTGGAAACATCGGTCGACTCGATGTAAAGCTCATTTGTGAGACTGATAGGTATAGAAACTCCTCTTGTGGCACATATGATGACGAATATGATTGTAGAAACGTGCGCCCGGCAATGCTAGGTATTAGTAATTGACTGCGCGATGATAACTTAATCTTAAACAAATATATTATGTCTACACACAAATACAAAATATTTTTGGTGCAATATAAAGAGTATAGAGTTCATGTACCTCAATGGATCCACATCATAAAGAACCTATTCTACAACACTCTAGGAACATCTGTCGCTTGATGTAAAGCTCACTTGCGAGGCTGACAGATACAAAAGCTCTTCTTGTAGCACATATGGTGACGAATATGAATGCAGAAACATGTGCCTGGCAATGCCAGACAGTAGTCATATATTGCGAAATGGATAGATCTTAACATGGAGATTTATTAGATGAGAACATTTGAGGACATGTGAAATGGGTAGATATAGAACATATGAGAGGCAAGTATTATCCTTGGATATGGAACAGGTAATATGAGGTGATAGAACACACAAAGAGATTGAAACTCGTAGATTTAATGGCATGCATAAAAATTGATTGCTATGATGTAATCGGTACTAAAAAAATGATTGTAGTTGAAGTAATTTAAGAGGAGGTGTGTGTTATGACCATGTAATCATTATATAGTGTTAGGAAAATAGAGCGAATGTCTAGTGAGGCGACCATCCTTGTGTGCCTTGTAAACCGCGTCCTCTACTTTATTTATGATCACGTAAGTGATCATTGTTATGCCATGAGTGACATAACTGTTCTTAGCAGGCGTCCCATCTATCAGCACCCCATGGCGCACACTCATATTGGCCTATATCTGAGTGGTGGCCTGCAAGATCTTTGGATATTCCTCTGCAGGTTCAGACAGGAACACAAGTGTGATGTACTCTTGGGTGGTCTGCTTGAGACAATTTGAGAGCATAGAGATGTAGTAGTCTATATCCTGAGGCTATGTCCGACAGTCCACCACAAACAATGAAGCTGTCTTTGGAATAGTCTGGGTGGCAACAACTAGAGAACCCTGACAGGACTTCACCATGTAGGTTTCTGATATAGTCTCAGGAATGTCCAAGTGCCCGCTGACTCTGCACTTCAGCTCCATACAGACCTTTGATGGCAGATGGGCTGGTTTTTCCTTGTTCCTGGATTTATATGCTTGAATAAATCCAGGCGACCACTTCGAGTACCTGTGCAGGTCTTCATCTGTTATTTTCATCATGTCCAAGATACCTTGCTCAGATAGGTTTTGTATTCTAGACATCTCAAAGAGCTCCTTTGAGATGGCCTCCCTCATGACACAGAGGTCTTTCATGGACTTGCAGGCCTCTGGAAAGGATGGTACCTCTTTGATTTTTGAGACCTTCTTTACAAAGACTTGTCCATCTATAACAGACTGGAGCACCTTGAGAATTTCTTCTTCTCGTAACCCCTGTGCACTCCTCAAGTCTGTAACTGTAAAATCTTCAAGGGATCCTTTCTCAGGTTTCCCTGCTTTTCCTACAAGCTCTCCTGCTGTCCATTTGTTCCACACCTCATTCCATTTGTCCCACACATGATCAGGACTGAACACTATGTGGTAGGAATCTGATGGGCCTTCCTTCGACTTCTTCTTCTTGGTGCCAGTTTTCTCTTCCTCCTCTGCAACATCCTTCTTCTTTTGTATGATGACCTTGCTGATCATCTTGATCATTTCGTCATAAGAGTTGTCTTTCTTCTCCCCCTACTTCTTTCTCTTTGAAATTGGACGGCCAAGCTCAATCCATTGATTTCTAGCTTGCCTCAATTGCATGGGATATGGTCTGAGATAAGAATATAAAACCATTAGTACCATATAGATCTCCATTTCGCGCGTAGCGTGAGCATTCCGAATAGAGAAAGTAAAAAGCGAGTCGTCGCTTCTGGCGAGACTCTGAACCAATGTTGGGCTGCGGACCAATGTTGGGTCTCAGTAACAACATTTGTGCAGGTCTCAGCGGCGTAAGCGACTAAGGTTAATAAGAAACAAAGGCACTTACGAGTTGTATTGTACCACCTTTGCGGTTGTGTTCAAGTCTGCACTTATTGTAGTCAGTGCAAGTTGAAGCGTGTAATGACTAAGGATTCGACATTGCCTGTAACTGAAGTGCTCCCTGTACTCCTTGGCACCTATCTTATCCATTTTCTTTATAAGCGCCTTCGCTGCCTCAACTGAGTGCTGCCTGTCAATGACAATGTAGCGCACCGTGTCGCTCTTCCTTAGGTCATCCCATGTCTTCCATGGGTATGGCTTGTCATTGACTGAGTCCCATGGTAGAACATCAGCTGGATTTGGTACTGTGGTGGGATGTTCAACATGGACTTCTGTATCCTCAGAGCATGTTTGGGATCAAAGATCCTAGATATGAAAGATGCTCTAGGAGATCTAATCAGCTTGTCAATAGCTATCCTTTTTGTGACATCCAAACCAAGTGGACACCATTGCTTGAATTTCATAAGCTTGTCTACAGCATCAACTCTTGATTTCTTTTCAATATCCATTTTCTTCACTGGCTTTGGCAAAGGTATTAGGGGCAAAGTTTCTGACTCAAGTGCATCGCCACTACCACCAAAACCAGATATGTAGAAGCTTGAAGATGGTTTCTTCTGCAAACTTCGTCGGACTGCAGATACTCCTTCACATACAGAACGAACTATATGGTTTGAGCCTTCAATGGGCCAGCCATACTTTGTAACACCGTCTGCTGTCTTATCTGGCCTGAATCCATCTAAACCTGCATTGTATTTGGAAATGCTGAGATTTTTCTTTACGGTCTTCTCTATTATGAAGACACAGATGTGGTTATCAAGCTCCTCGCATGAAAGGATCAACCCTACTTTTTTGAAGGCCACGTCTTTGTTCTCTCTTGAATGCAGGACCACGTACTTTGAGTCCGCCCTGCTCACAGTAACATACCATTCAGACCCCTCAACAAATATTGTCTCTGGCAAGTCCCGACTTAGCTCGCATGTTATGACTCTGCCGTCATCAATTAGCTTTATGCCAAGAGTTCGATCTATCTCCTCTGCCTCTTCTTGTACTACGTTGCAATTGGGGTCCTTCTTGGGTTTCTTTGATGGTACAGAAGATGATGTAAATAGTGCTCTATTGGAAGCTGTAAAATAAATAATCAAGTTACACATTGCTAAAGTATTTCTGTATTAAGCAACTTGACCAACATCTCGCATGTGGCACGACAAGTCTATAAATTTTGAGAGCAATGTTTTAGGTTTCGCGCGTAGCGCGAGTCGAATGATCTAGGACGGTAAGATAGATGGAATGTGACTACTCGTGTGTAGCGCAAGAGTTCACATTCCATCAAAGGGTTGACTCAACAACCCTATACGCTTACTAAGAGCGATAGAATCTGAACTTCTCGTGCTAAGCGCGAGAAGTCCATAGACCGTCGGCACTCCACAGAAGGCTTCATCATAGGAACACATTAAAGATATTAAGCTTCATAAAAAAAGAAAATCATAGCACAAGGAAGCGTAACCCGCTTCCCTGTCTCTGATGATTACAATTGAAGATTAAGATACTAGGAATTATAATCACAGAGCATTGTAGATTCAATTCAGACTAAGCAGAAAATCCTGAACACATAATCAAACAAAGAATAGGCTGCAAACAAATACAAGCCAAGTAGCGTAGATCTTGGTAAATGCTGATAATCTAATCAAATCTAGACTTCTCCAAAACGCGAAATCCATAGACCGTCGGCACTCCACAGAAGGCTTCATCATAGGAACACATCAAAGATATTAAGCTTCATAAAAAAAGAAAATCATAGCACAAGGAAGCGTAACCCGCTTCCCTGTCTCTGATGATTACAATTGAAGATTAAGATACTAGAAATTATAATCACAGAGCATTGCAGATTCAATTTAGACTAAGCAGAAAACCCTGAACACATAATCAAACAAAGAATAGGCTGCAAACAAATACAAACCAAGTAGCAGAGATGCAGGGTAACAGTAATCTAATCAAATCTAGACTTCTCGCGCTAAACGCGAGAAATCCATAGACCGTCGGCACTCCACAGAAGGCTTCATCATAGGAACACATCAAAGATATTAAGCTTCATAAAAGAAGAAAATCATAGCACAAGGAAGCGTAACCCGCTTCCCTGTCTCTGATGATTACAATTGAAGATTAAGATACTAGAAATTATAATCACAGAGCATTGCAGATTCAATTTAGACTAAGCAGAAAACCCTGAACACATAATCAAACAAAGAATAGGCTGCAAACAAATACAAGCCAAGTAGCAGAGATGCAGGGTAACAGTAATCTAATCAAATCTAGGTTGCTAAAACACACAAGCACACAAGCAGAAGGTTTCCAAAACCTAATAAAAATAGAGTCACAGAGTTCCTCCTCCATTAAGAACTCAAACGTACTAAACTTTAGTTGCCATATCGAAGTGCTTGAAGCTTTAGAAACTGGAATTAAACTCTGTTGTAGCTCGAGAAGGTCGGGTGAATCTCCAGAAGCTCGAGAAGCTCAAATTGAGTCGAAATTGTTGTAAATAGGCCGGAAATGAATTATGATAGGTCGGAATGCAGGTAGCGTTACAAAACTTTGGATCGCTTGAGAGATCGCTCGAGAAGATTGCGTCGGTTTCGAAAGGCGGTTGAAGCAAAATGTCTGGAAGAAATTAGGAATGAAAAAATGGGATTGAAATTACATTGAAATTAGAAAATGTGATTATTACACGAGTCGTACAAACAATTAATGAATAGATGCCCGCTTGTACTACCTCTATCATTGTTTAGGAAAACAAGAAAATTAATCCCGCCCGCAATTTAAAATTTAAAATCTTTTAGCCCGCCGCCCGCGAATATCCCTTTCCCCAACTACTTTCCAATCATTGGCCTGTACTAACCGTCTATTTTAAAAATGCCCGCCAATTAATTTGTGTTCTTGGCCTCGCATTGGATCATAGAATTTGTGTTTCTCCAATGCGCATAGAGAAACACAAGAACTATGTTTTCATTACAGTGTTTTAATTCGAATTTAGGATGTCGGCAAGAAGGAAGCTTGCTGAAGCGCTGGATCAGGCTATCGAATCTCAGGTAGTTCTCTATCAAGTGAGTGGATTGAGGCGCCATGACTTGTGCAACCTAATTAACAAAGCTTTGCAGGTCGAGGAAATGAGCAATCAAGCAGGAGAAATGAAATTTTCCATTGGAGAAGCATGCTTCTTGTTAGCAGAAAACAGGAAAGATGTCATTGGCAAGGGCATTGTTGATAACATAGCACCAACTACATCATGCCTTGGAGTGCCCTTGGAACCTCATTATATTAGAATTAGATTGACAGACTGCTATGCTGCCACTCATCCATTACAAAGACCACATGCAAGACCACATGCAGGAGCAGAAACACTTGGAGAATCAGTAGGGAGTTTCCTGGCTTGGCCAACAACACTACTCAGAGAGGTATGTACTGAAAAATTTTCTGTAGCATTGTTGCTCTTTACTGTAGCTACTGTAATATATTTCACGTGTCACCTATTCATGTGCTACTCACATGCATACTCGTATGTCTACACAATAATGTTGCTACTGTATGGCTCGTGCTATAAATATGTGGCAGCGCATTAGTCATGTCCCACAATCCGATCATATCCTGTTCTAATTGCAATTGTCGATCTACCCTGCACCGGCTCCAGAATATGTGGATTCCATCATTTGCTCCATGAACTATTCTGAAATTTATAGATGCCAGCAGAGGGGCTTGGAACTCGATCCTTAGTTGCAGGGAGTTGCAATGGCCTCTGCTAGAAGTTATCCTGATACATATAAGGTTGTCATCCACCTTGTATGGGTTCCAGAGCATGGTGTTTATGAAGTTAAGAGAGTGACTATGCCACCTGCTCATGATGAGCCTGGTTGGTAAAAGAATTGTCTTCTTTTGTAACTGCCATGGTTTTCCCTTGTTGAATAAAAAGTCGCCTAAATCCAGGCAAGAACTTGATTTGAAGTAACTCTGTAGTGGTTTTTTGGGTTAATTAACTAAATGTAATATGTATAGTAAATCTAAGGGAAAACTACCAAACTACCCCTATGAGTATATGTGATTATCAAAATGCCCTTATGAGTTTCAAAATTACCAAAATGCCCCTACACACCTACTATACACAAGGGCATTTTGGTAATTTTGAAACTATGAAATTCTAATAACTATGAAATGAATTTTATAGAGCATATTAATCTATCGCGCTCAGCGCGAGAATAAACGACTCGTGCCGAGCGCGAGAAGAACACAACAACTAGAAAGAATTGTGAAACAAAAAAAGTTTTTTATTCTAAAAAATATTTACAAATGAGCTTTATGAAAGCTATTCTGGTAGCAGTGGTGCAGGATCAATAACTACTGTTCTCTGTACAATGTAATCCAGTCTATCTGGATCCATGTTTGTGATCATCAGGAGGCTGTTCATCTTGGCCTCCAGCATTCCAGAATGGTGGGTCCTTAGACTCTCTAACAAGTCTTTCTGCCCAGGTTTGAGGATTAGGAAATGGGTCAAAACAAATTTTATGCCGATAATTGCAGCTGCATGGAGGACTACATCTGCAATTTCGGCATTAAACTGGGCTTCTGTTAAGCCCTCCACTCCCGGCTCCGTACTTCCACATCCATCTCTCTCCTCAGAGACAGGGAGGAGATGGTCGAACCTCCTCATCATGTTGTTGAAATCCCGGAAGAGTGTTGCTTTCGGGATATCCCTCTGGAGTGCCCTGTCACGGGCTTTGGTGAGGCTCAAGGGCCAAGCCTCGCTCATGCACATGTCCACGGTTAGTAGCATCGACATGCACCAAACCGGTTACATAGCCCATTGCGAAGACAAACTGCAGATATTGAAATGGGGAAATGATATTTGTACTGATTTAGCCAATACGAAATTGGAAATGTGCTACGAAATGGGAAATGTGGTGACGTGTCCAAATGGGGTACTTCTGTATGAATCGCGCCTAGCATGACATATCTGCATTTTGTAAATTAATACAATTTTCTTATGTTCTTTACAAAATTATGGTCCATACTTGTCGCGCGCACTGTCGCGCGTAGCGCGGTGTAGGCATTGTATAGATATTTTATTTATTGTTATTGCATATAATACTATGTTTTCCTCAACCTTTCTTCTAATTTTCAGATTTCTCATGAAGCTACTGCCGGGGAACCTTGTGACCAAGAACCTCGAACAGAGAAGAATGATGCTGATTACATGGATGTGGAAGAGATTAATACAAATAAGAATGAGCAGCCACCTGAAGAAAATGTAGAAAATATTAAAAACCCAGATAGTACTAATGAGGAAAGAAGAATGGTAGTTTCCAGATTAACATGGAAGAACGAGAAAGTGATTTTGCATCATCAGTGCAATAGAGGAATTGTTGGTGAAGGTGTTCTTATACTATGGGATCCTATGCACTGCTATAATGGACAGGCTATTAGTGATGACTTTGTGGGAGTCTCCATTTCTGAAATACAGCTTCATAACTTCAGTGTTGAGCTGAAGGACAAACACTGCTATGCTTGCAATAATATCAACAGTGATTTAGAGTTGCCAGCCTTATTGCTCTGGCCAGTGGACTCCATAGAGATGATAGGAAAAGGGATGCTTCAAAGAATTGAGCGTGTTGGAGAAAATAATGTGGTGGTGGATAAAAATTACATTCCTTCCATACCTCCCTTGGATGTATCCATACCAGAAAGAAGGGCCTGCAATTTCTTGAAGAGGAAGAAGAGGAAGGAAAAGGTGCGGACTGTGAAAGATACTAACAACTATAGTGAAGAGACCATGCAAACCGTCAGAGGGGGGGATTGTGGCTGCCCCAACAACTGCTTTGGTAGATTCACAGAGAAAGAGCTTGTGAATGCACGATCAATCTACAAGAAGCAGAGTTTCATTAAAGTTGGAATTCTGAAGACAAGTTGGAATAATTTTTATATAGTATACCTTGGAGGGTTATGTATACCTCAATACTTATAGTATGGTTATGTGTATTACAAAAGGTTATGTATACCTGTTGCATACTATGGTTATGTGTATTACAAAAGGTTATGTATACCTGATAACAATAAGATTACAATAAGATAACAATAAGAGTACAACCAGATTACAATAAGATAACAAGTACTATTATTTTACTATTACTTATATTACGGTTATGTGTATTACAAAAGGTTATGTGTACTTGTTGTATACTAACACAACCAGATTACAATAAGATAACAAGTAATATTATTCTTCTACTATTACTCGAATGATCGAGAACTAGCGAGAAGCTCGAGAGATCCTTTCGATCATGAACATTTGATACTCCCTATTCCACGGAGATGGATGATAACATCGGCGGGATCGGGATAATGGCGAGGATTGAGAGCAACGATGGTGAGCAGGTCTTCAAAGCGGTATATCTCGCTCGCGGCACCGCTTGAAGTCCTCATGATTCATCTTGCAAGTGATAGAATCACGTTCAAGACCGAGAATAAGTCATAGCTAGGCGGAGGCCAATGTTGTCTTTTCGGCAATTTGATGTATATTTATACCCACCAAAATTATTGATGGTATACCCACCAAAATTATTGATGGTATATACTCACCAAAATTATTGATAGTATATACATAGAAATTATTGGATCATATACATGTATGGTACTTTTCATTATAAAGGCAATGAACACCAATAATTCACATCAATAATTTTACTTCACTATAAAAAGCGACTCCATCCGGTGGTAGAGCTCATTCATCTCCCATGGCTTCCTTGCCTGATCGTCCAGAGAACATCCAATCCTTCAGGTGCTACCTTAGCTATAATGATCTGTGTGAATGCTACAGAAATGGTATCAAACTTGATCCATGGCTGCAGTCCAAAGCAGATGGTCCTGCGAGTGCTTGCAGGAAGCTCACTCGTGTTAAGGTCCACCTTTATTGGCTTCCTGATCAGGAGATCTTTGAGCTGAATAGCATCACGTGCTTTGATGTTGATGATGAGTGAATCTGTATCTGCTAAGGATATAATAATGACATGAGTACCTATGAACTATGCAAGCTGTCTTTTATTTTCAATCACACCTATATTAGTCAAGCAGCAATGACGAGTGAATCATCTATGATATGTATACCTGTTAAGGATATAATAATATAAGCACTTATGATTTGTGTATCTGTTAAGGATATATATAATATAAGCATAGTGAATATTAGTTGATGTATAGAATCTGAGTACATGATAGAATCATACACATGCAGTACATGATACTTGTATACGGCTCAATGATGGCGCTACAGTCCACCCCAATAATTCACATCAATAATTTTACTTCACTATAAAAACAGCTCCATTCGGGGCTAGAGGTCATTCGTCTCCCATGGATTATTTTCCTTCTTCTATTCACCACATCGAGGCGATCAAGTGCTCAATGAGCCACTCTGATCTTGTTGGTTGCCTAGATAGGCATCTTCTTCTTGATCCCTACCTGCGAAGAAAAGCTTTGGGCGCTGAGATTCATTGCCCTGCGTCAATTCGTGTTATGATCCATCTGATATGGCTTCACGGCGCATGAGCTATGAGATATCGGGGATCACTACTACGAGATCCTCGAAGATGATTGAATCACATTTCAACATATAAGCACTTCCGACCATCTTATCTATGAATCATGTATGCATTTATATATTAAAGATGTAAGCGATTATATATGATCACAAATATAGTAATGTTATGTATTAAGATGAAAGATATGTATTACAAGTACAAGATCTCATGTATTAAGATGAACAATGTGCTATGTCTTTCCACATGTCTACAATATATTTGAATTTGGATTGTTTTCGGCCTCTTGCCATTGGCATCCCAAGCATAATGAATGGCATCTAAATTTTTTCGTACCTTGAAGGATCGGAAGGATTAGGCATAGCCAACGCTTAGTCAAGCAGTCTTTGTAGTCCCCTCCAAAGAGGCTTCCACCACGATACAAAAATATGTCCAAAATATGTAGATTCGGATCAAGAACGAAGCATTCTCCTCTGCATATCCTAACCAAGTGGCGGTGTTATCATCTCCGGTCCGACTAGAACAAACATACCCTTTGTCACATGTACGCGTGAGGATCAAACTCTTCAAGAGGCAACACTTTGGCTGACCATCGGCCAGGCCCTGATAAGATGGTAAAGGTCGTGTGACCAATGCAGAATCGTCGACCTCCGGAACAAATCTTTGTTTGTTCTAGAGGAACTTGTCTTGTTTGTGGCCAAAATGCATCATTTTGAGGGCGTCCCGAGCAACATCCTCCAAAGAGATAAGAAGTCGGCTCCAATACTCAACACTTGCCGTGTATTGCCTTGCAAACAAGCTAGTTTCTTGATTCTTACATATGTCCTTCCATAGGGAGATGTATTTGTTGATGCTATCCTTCAACCCCGGAAGATCTTTCAATGTTGGTCTAGGAGGAATATTTTGTGGCACACCACTTGGTATCATTGGTTGACCATGTTCATCCTCTTTCCACATTCTAACTCTGGAGAATCTGCTGGAAGCCACTCTTTATGTGTAGGACGCATTTTGTATTGCATTATAGGCCAATCTCACGCCATCTTAAATTTGAAGAGCAATGGTTCAATATGCCCAACCAGTTGGCCCTTATCGGGGATGAATCCCTTCACAAAATCCTTCCAATTTGGAACTTCATCAATAAAGTATGGAATTGGGGATTTTGCATTGCATTTGCTAAACAAGTAAAGTAGCTCACGGTAGTGTCAAAGCATCCGACCGAACTCATCAAGGTTGAAAAATTTCCAAATAAAGCATCAATATCATCATGGGTGTGGCCGACCATCATAAAAGCCCACTTGGATCTCATCAAAGACCTTAAGCCAAGTCAAATAAGATAAGTATAAAAAGACATACCTATTTTTGTTTTGCCCCGATGCATTATCAAGTTGCAAATAGAGATTTGGGGAGAGGGTTGAACACCTCGAGGATTAGTTGTAGTTGAAGCATTTGGCAATACTTACGCCATAGAAGCAAGTTTGTTCTTCAAAGGATTGGTATCCTTGACCGCTTGCATCCATTTGCAATCTGGAGACTTACTTCCACATAAGTCACCTATCTTGTCCTCTTGTACCAATTCCAAGTTATGCAATATTCTAGAAAGTGAACCAATGTGGAAGTTTGAATCATCTTTCCATAAATCAAGTGAGAAATGACCATATGCACGATCACCATGCCCATGAGTTAAAGCTCTGTCAAACCGCTCTTCAAGCGATCACCTCTCCATCTGATTTTGCTAGATGATGACTTCTAGGCACTAAAGTCTTAACCTGATCCATCTTATCATGTATTATACATAGATGATTTTCAGGAGACCGCTGTGACAATGCTCTCAATGCCAATATTGACTTACGCAAGGCGTTGCTCTAGCATATGAGGCGACGTTGAATTGCAAGATTTCGTCTCTCTCTTGTATCTTTTGTTTTTCCGACTTAATTAATTCACGGCCTTGAGATGTTGCATTTAGAGAAGCTGTATTTTTTGCAATGCTAACATCTGGAAATTCTCTTTTCCATATACTATAGAAAGAGTTCAAGGCTACGATTGTTCTGTAAGCTCTTCAACGATTGCACCAACTTCTTTATGTATAAGCTTCTTATTAAGAATGGAAGGAAGCTTCCAGGTACATTTTCTCTTACATCATCTCTACCTCTTTTTGCTCCTATGGGGAATACTTTCAACATTCTCTGAATGAATCATCTAGCACACATTCGGTTGGCCAGTGTAGAAGATCTAGGCTTCTTAGAGCCCGGTATTGCCATGTTCACTATCTTTGCACCTGCTTCAAATCTGTTTCTCCAATTGTAAAATGTTGGTAGACCCGATACCTAAAGCCATCGCCACCCAGCCCACGGAATTCCATCCCCTTGAGCACTATCACATCCTCTCCTTCTCACAGTGTAAGTCACACTCGGCCGTCAAAAAATTACGTAACCCTTGCATTGTATGGTTGAGATAAAAATTCTTTTCTTAATTCACATACTTGATGCTTGGTAAGTTTCTTGTTGCAAGTATTTTTGCAGCAGCTAGACTTCATGAACTTATTGATTGAAGTTGTGGAGCATAGCCTTTCCTCTTTGCTCTTTCCCTTGGGCTGTCTTGGAATCCTATGTGTGTAAGTATACTTCCTTTTTCGTTTGAATTGAGCCTGAATGTTGTCCTCAAATGATTCTATTTCCATATCCTCATTTTCTTTAGCTTCTCGAGCTTGCAGATGTTGTGAGACAGTCCTTCCATCCTGCAGCATCACATCGCTATTTTCCCATTGTACAAGTGCATTTTCTGCTGGCCTTTCTGCACAAGCATGACATTTGAGATCCTCTGTAATTAGTGCAGGAAGGATCTTTCCCACACTGAGCCCCACCTTTGAGTCTCCTAAAAATTCATCGTCAACAGCATCCTGGGGATCACTGAAGACAATTATGGCCTCTGCATATTTACCGGTCACATGCATGAAGAATGTGGCAATGCTTATCAAGAGATCGGTTCTTGAGAAACTAGGTGGTGGTTCATCATCATCGATGCTATCTGCGAGGAAAAGCGTGTGCGTAGATCCAGCGTAGGATCAATTTCTTCATCGCATCGACCTTTGCCTCTCTGATTCTACATTCGAGGTCGGTGATGGAGTAGCTAAATCAATGGCATGATATCTTATATCTCTGCCGGGCCCATTCGATAAGCGTGCCTGACCTCTTCCAATGTTGTCGGTATCATCACATGGAATCGGAAGGATGTGTGTAGGCACCACGGCCTCGGTAACTTGCCTTTGCTACGTTGAGTCGTCAACATTCTTCCCATGGATGCAAGTTCTATTCACCAAGACACCCTTACCAACCCGCGTATTATTCTTGACAAGGTTCACCATATTCTCTGTCTTTGCTTCTTTGTTTGTAGGAGCGGGCGATCGAATACGAGTCCGATGATGTTGTGGAGGTACTACTAGGCAAGTTGGGGTATCGGTATCGGGCGTTTCGATGACATAGTTGGGGCTCCTTCCACGATTACTTCACTTGATTTGAGGCCATTCGATGAATGTCCCCGCGGCCCGACAATGTTATCTGCTCCCTCACCGGAATGGGAAGCACATGGGTGGGCACTATGGCTTGGTGACCTCCACGACCACATTGCTCCATGGAATGTTCACGCCATGCGGATGGCCTCTATGCAATTCATGTCCCACGCAACTACCACATCCCCATCGACAAGGTTCTGCGGGGGCCCTTTTCTGTGAGAATCAATACACATATATATATATACTTGTTAAGGACATGCAACCCTCGATGACATATCACGTGAGTAAAAATAAGCCTTAAAATCGAAAAGAAATTATCGACATGAGACAAATGGTAGCATTTTGCTCCATTCTGAAATAAATGGCCTTGATCAGCGCCATTTACCTTTAAATGGCGCATCTGCGCCATTTACCTGTCAATGGGCCATTTTAGTTGAAATGGAGCAGCTGCGTCATTTTCATTGAAATGGAGCAGCTGCGCCATTTTCCTTGAAATGGAGCATTGCGCCATTTTTCCTTTTAAATGGCGCAGCGCCATTTAAAGGAAAATGGCCATTTGCTCCATTTCAAGGAAAATGGCGCTGATTGCTCCATTTCAAGGAAAATGCCCCATTGACAGGTAAATGGCATCTTCAATCTAAATGCTATATCTAATAGCTAGAGTTATGGATTCCTATTACTACAAGATTGACAAACATCAATTGTTGAGAACTTATCTCTTGAACAAGATAGAGAAGATCTACCCTTAAACATATTAAAACATTTAACATCCTACATCCTACATTAAACATACTAAAACATTTAACATACTAGAACTGAATAGCAACTAACACGGAGGTCATTGGCGTTTAGGATCGCCATATCGAGGAGAATGCTTTGAAGAATTTGGACAAAGCGCTGAATAATCTGGACAAGTCCGGACAAAGCGCTGGAGAATCTGGACAAGCGCTGAAAAATGAAGACGAAGCGCCACTAGAATGAAGCCAAAGCGCTGAAGAATGAAGCCGAAGCGCCCTAGAAGAACGGCCGCGCCCGAGAAGAATGAAGACAAGGGCTAAAAGCGGTACGCAAAAAGAAAGACAAGCGGCCAAAGCGGGCAAACGCTATCGACTAAGGAACCTCCCCGACAACAGATAATGAAGCCCATTATACTGGCGCGGGCAAATTCAAATTTCAAATTTGAGCAGCGGTAGGCGGCGATTACGAGTGATGACTCAAAATTTATAATGGCGAGCGAGGCGGAGAAACGGACGGTAGGAAAAATTCAAATTTTAAAATTTGTAGAGAATTTGATCAGGGGGAAAAATCGAAATTTTAAAATTTCCGTAAACGGACGGTAGCAAATTTGAAGAGATTCCGGCAGGCGTGGTTTTCCCAGGCTTTTCTTTCCCCGGCTTTTCTTTTCTTTTCTTTCCGTCCATTTTTATTTTCAATTTCATTGTTCTTTTCTCCGCCTCCGCCTTAGCCTTCCTTGGTATACAAATAAGCGCTTGCACACTCTCTCTCCTATTCAAGCATCTTCTCTCTCTAGCGCTTTGTTGATCCCGGCCTTCGGGAAAAAAAAAGTGGAGTAGGATTTATCTCGATCCTGTACATTTATACTTTTATACAATGGCGCAATCTTCGATCAAAATCCAGGAGCCAGGCTCAGGTTAGTAACTGTTGTTTCTATTCTTATCGATTTGTAGTGTCTTAGGTAACTGAAATGGCGCGGCCGCGCCATTTCATTATGAGAGGGTGGGCTTGTAGCAGCCTTTCTCTTTCAGTGTATGAAATGGCGCCTTTCTCTTTCTGTTCATGTTCTTGTAGAAGCGGACCCATAGAAGAGCAAATGGCGCAGGTGCGCCATTTAATCTAAATGGCGCATCTGTGCCATTTGCTTTTCGAAGGGACCCATAATAGAACAAATGGCGCAGGTGCGCCATTTAGACTAAATAAGCGGTAATCGCTTATTTAGTCTAAATAAAGCGCTCATTTGTTCTATTATGTAAAAGCTAAATGGCGCACCTGCGCCATTTGCTCTATTATGTAAAAGCTAAATGGCGCACCTGCGCCATTTGTTCTATTATGGGTCGCTTCGAAAAGCAAATGGCACAGATGCGCCATTTAGATTAAATGGCGCACCTGCGCCATTTAGTCTAAATGTCGTTTGCTGTATTAACTTTCTAGCACATGGCCATTTGTCTCACCATGCTTACCATGCAGCGGCTAGTGCGCCGAAGAAATGGAACGTGGTGACATCGAGGACCATAGTCCTCACTGGAAGGTCTTGGTGTATGGAGATCGTTAGAGCCATACCCTTGACTGAAGGCGTAGACCCAACCAAGGGAGACAAGAGGCGAGAACTTTGCCTCCTTGTCAAATCAGGTGCAAGTGAAGAAGGAGCCTCAGCCGTGGCCCAGATGGGCATCATTGTCAACATGAGGGAAGTCAAGAAACAAGGAAGACTTGACTTTCTTGGTTGCACAGTGGAAGATCCGGTCACTGGCACCATTGATCTCTATTGCATGGATTGGCAGTGCTACGAGCCTGCAATGATGGAGTCCAGCATGAAGGACCAAGCACTGTCGGCCAAGAAAAAAGGTTGGCCGCTGCCATCTTATGAGTCCAGAGAGCAAGCAGATATCAAAGGCACGGTAGAGATCCTCAAAGGATTCGGTATTCTGCGAGCGGCAATGGACATGTCCAAAAACTCCGTGTCCTACATTGTAAGAGCGAAGATCTCAGGCAACATGCCAGCAGTAATGGATAGCAGATGGCTGCTGGGAGAGATGCAGAGAAAATGTGTAAAAACTAAACAAGCCACCAAAGCTGGCAAAGGAACAAAAACAGGTGGAGGTGGTGAAGTACAAAGGGAGACAGAACAAGAAGAAGGACGAGACGTTGAGAAAGGGGAGGACCATAAGGATGAGAAGATGGATGAGGCTGATGCTCACAAACATGATTCTCCCGTGAAGTCCACTGAGAAGCCTGCTGATGTGAAGCCTGCTGATAGTGACCGCACTATTAGTGACAATAAGGAGGCTACAAAGCACGTAAGAAATGTAGCATCCACGGAGAATAGCACTCCGGCAAAGAGAAAGCCGTAAACCAAAGCACGGATAAGGGCGGGGAAATTACAAAGATTGCGGATCTTCAAGTGCCCGAGGAACTAAAGATGGGCCGTGATGAAGAAGAAGAAATGGCAGAGGAAACACTAAAGAAAATACAAAAGCACGGCCATATGTTCCCCCTTGGAGTCACATACACCAGAAGAATATCTATCTGGGATCTAGAAGAGGCCCCACCTAACATGACCGCCAGGGTTATTAACCCCGAACATGTTAGGAGGCTCTGCAAATCATTCTTTGAGGATCCACATTTTGTATTCACTCCGCCAGATGTAGTGCCCTTTGATCCGGATACAAAGGAGTTCTTTGGTTTGGTCACGGGGAATCGTCGATTCGGAAAAAGATTTTATATTATCAATGGTAATCATTCGGTTATCGCCGCTTTGCTTTCGGCTCGTGTGCGATAAGTTGGGGACGAGAGGATGCTAGAGCCGAGCTCGGCAAGATCTATGTCTATAGAATATCTGAGAGTTCTTTCGGGAGAGATCGGTGACTGGACCTTCTTGGTGAGTGTGGATGTGAATGATATAGTAGCAAAGACCGTCTTCAAGGAACCATATGTGGATCGATCCACCATCTTATGCGATTACCGGGAATGCGGAAGACCAGCCCCCTATTTGGTAAAGGGCGATCAAGAAATGACGAAATTACAAAGATGCGTTCGTCTCCTTACCCATACATTTATCGAAATGGCGCAGCTGCGCCATTTGATGTAAATAGCGCAGCTGCGCCATTTGATATAAATAGCGCAGCTGCGCCATTAGATGTAAATAGCAACATTTGGAATTCTAAAATCGCCAGTTCTCTTGCAGCACTACCTTGAAATGGCAGACAAGATTCTGAGGGGCAAACACACGAAGGATGTCAATCGGTTTGTCTTCATGCCGATGATGTCTATGCACTCTTCCGCGGATGTGGAACAAATGGAGGAAGGGAGAACTTAAGGATAACAGGGGTCAAGCTATAGTAATCAATTTTGCCAAAGACAAAGATTACTTCAGTGACAACTACCTTAGATGCATGAGGGGCTTGGACTATGATGATTGTAGAAAGGTCCTCGAAGAAGCATTAAGCGGGGATATATAATGGAAAGTCACCTCAGTTACAAAGGCGATAATTTCTTCAAGGCAGGGCTGAGAACCTAAGAGTACTTGCTTACATGAAGAAGGAGATATTGCACTTCATTGCGCATCAAATTGGCACTAAGTATAAGAAATTCGAGGACCTACTGAAAAACCACGGACCACTTCTCGGATAAAGCACTTCGCTTGGGGGTATGCCACCATAAGTGGGTGCGAGGAAGGAATACTCAAAGAGGAAGTTCATGGTAACATGCCATTCTCCTTGTCCAGTCCATTCGAAAAATCCTTCACTGAAAACGTAAAAGGACCTGCCAAGATGGTTTGTGGAGCATGTCAACGCCGGGATTCCGAACGTCGTGATTCTACTACCCGCCAAATATGATATGTTTAGATGCAAGGCGCCTTACTCCAATTTGGAAAAGTGAGATCAGAATCTTAAGCGTTCTTCGATAATGTCTCAAAGATGACAGATGTAGAGACATCTTTGGATTCTATGTTTACGTCGGTAGGAGCATAACTTACTGTTTGCGAGTGCACTTGAAAGACTAGAATCCAGGTCAAGAGTGTTTGTAGGAATCTATGAAGAGGAGACTGGAGCTACAGGTGGTTCAGGAATCAAAGAGCCACAAGCTCTTCTATTTGCTACGAGGATTTCGGCACAGACGGGAGAGCCTGACGAAGACCTGGACCTCAGGCTATTTGGCGACCATCCTAGAAAGCTCCCGCAAATTCCTCCTATTCCTAAGGAAGCCATCGGAAGTGAGGGCGATGTTATGGCTAAAAAACTCATGCAAGACAGGTTTAAGTGGAGTTGGCAGGGTATGGAAGGAGAATATCTGGTGCATAAACAGATTGGTCCTGCAACTGCGTTCTACCTTGTTGATAAGCTCTGCCCTCAAGGTAACATCGTACTAGATTTCTTCTCTGGTGGAGCCTTCTCTAGGGCATCCCTTCATGTAGGAAGAATCGATGTGACATACTGAGCATGAGTTAGGAAAGATGAAATCGTGAGCGGGCATTCTGGGTAGGGTCGAGAACGTCATGTACCCCTGGCTTGACCCAAAGGCCATTGACCAACGCCAACGGGAAGTCTTGACTTTGCAAGATGTTGAATCTCAGAAGGGGGCAGACGAAGAAGCTTCTCATCCAGAGAAAGGTGAGACGTCGGGCACAGGTGGGAGCGGCGGATCAAATTGACCGCAAAGAAAAATTAACCCGGATGATTATGAGAAACTCTCGATGAACACTTCGCCAATGATTATTAAAAAAAAATCTGTATTTTGAAAAATTGTATCTTATATTTCTATTTATATATATCTACATGGCCTTCTGAAAATATGTGTTATCTATAGCAAAATGGCGCGAGAGCACTATTTGCTTGGTCTTCACGTTCACGCAAATAGCGCGCCTGCACTATTTGCTCGTTCTACACCTTGAAGTAAATAGCGCGCCTGCACTATTTGCTTGCTTTCACGTTCAAGCAAATAGCGCGCCTGCACCATTTGCTTCCTTTCACGTTAAAGCAAATAGCGCGTTTGCGCTATTTGCTTTGTGGTTATTTCTAAGTTAAAGGAGCGGCCGCGCCATTTTGTTTGCTTGCTAGGCACTTTTTGGCAATTCAATAACTGCTTTTGTGGTTCTCGGGCCGCTTTTCCTCATACTTTCCAAGTAAATGGCGCCATACTTCTCTTCCTGACAACTAAAACCGCGCTGTTTTATATTAAATGTAGCGGTTTTTGCATGATAACTGGTTTCTTTTTAAGCAAATAGTGCCATATCTAGCCATAAATGTGTGATAAAACAGGGAAGAAACTGATTTCATGAGAAATTGGAATCACGAAATTTCCACCTTTAATGAAACTCTGCTTCAAGGAGAAAACTCATGACGCTAGAAAAATTTATATTTACAATATAATAGAGCATGCATTTGGGCCGTCGCCTAATGTCAGAAACATAGGATTTTCTATTGGTGGGAAATGGATATGCAGCAATGCAGTGACAACCATACTAGGTATTTCAGCCACTACATGGTGGAGATTAAGGCAGAACCAAAAGAGGGGAGCTCAAATAGGTTGGTATGGTAATCGGGGAAAGGCGAGGACAACCCCCAAGGTGCTTGCAGCTCAGAGTTTATTCGAGAAGTTTGTTAACTATCATGCTGAGAGTATGCCTCACAAAAGTGCGGTTGATGAAGAGGGATGCAGGAAAGTAGTTCGAATGTTGCCTGCATATTTCACACAAAAAGTGATTTTACAAATGATCAACAATCTTCTAGAGGAAATGGGTGTGGGCAAGATTTCACAATCAGCCTTCAGCAAGCTCTGGAGTAAGCATTTTTCAGATGTCAAAAGAATGCAATATAACAACTTCTCAAAGTGCAATATATGCGTGGATTTGTTAGATAAGCTCGAGAAGTCGAAGCTTGAGGTAGAAAGATCAACGGTTCGGAAGGAAATGAGAATTCACACGATGGAGCAAATGTCATGTCGATCAACATACTGGATGTAGAGATGCTTGTCTACAATGGAACTAGAGAATTTTCTATGCGTCATTCATAACAAGATGGATCAACAAAAAGCCTGTTTGCCCCAGTTTAGGGCTATACCAAAGTCTGTTGCAAGGTCTTTTCCATTGCAAATATCACTAGCTGGATTCATAACTCATGCGGCAGGGAGCATGTGACGTTCCAGTACGATATACGGTCTCAAGACGTATACCGTACTGCGCCGTCACGCGTACACGCCATCCAGTCGACGTGTACGCCGACGTATACCCAAGCAAGGACGCCCTAGGGGGCAACTTGCAATGGTGCGCACACTTAGCAATGCGCGCACCTTTAGACCTTTAACCCATTAAAGGTAGACCAAGGGTCATGGGAACCCTAAACCTAACTAATAGCCTACATAAGGCATCAAACCCTAACATTCCCTTTTTGGCCCACAGACTTTCCGAGCTCCGATTCGCGCGCCTGAGGAGTCGATTCCAAATCCCACGATCTGCCCGTACGCCCCAGCGTGTCAGATCGCCCTTCCGACCGCATCTCAGAGACATGGACGCCTTCGGATCGAGAGGAGTGAACCAGGGATCAGGTATTTGGTCGATCAAATAGCATAAACCGTACTCCAGCCTTCGAACCAGTAGGTTTAGCCTATTAGATCACCCCTAGCAACCAAGTAGATCCCGAGATTGATCTAACTAAAGAACCTAACTCTATGAGATAGATTAGTTCTTTATTATTTATTATGTTGATATGATGGACGGATGGATTCTGTGAACTCATTGTATTGGGAAGGGGGGTAGAGACTTAAAGCTTAGTAGATGATGCTCCTAGTTAGTCCCTCTTAGTGCATTACTAGATTTCGGCCTGTGTACAAGAACCCACCTGGTTGTGGGTGAAGGGACCAGACTGGCTCAGAACGAGGTTCATGTTCTGACCCTTGACCGATCCCTCTGGTGTGTAAGGCCTACCGGGGATCAGAGTGACTAGGTCTAATGGCTTGCCACTGCGTATGGGCAAGGCATGGGCTCGACACCCGTGGGGTGGAGTTCACCTTCCAGTGGGTTAAGTCGAATAAGGGCAGTGGCCCTCTAGTCACCTGGGGTCAGCATGTAGATCTCGGGTGGGAGTGATCCCTACCGCCCCCATCGGGCCTGGGAGATGTAACCCGTGAGTAGCCCCTTTGGCTATGCACCCGGGCTACTGATCGGGTCCCAACACTCTTCAATCTACTCGCAAAGTGTGCACGCGGGGAGGGGTGGATGGAGTGGACAACCCAATGCCATGCTCTTATGCCGGCCCAATCCATTGTCATGATTAAATGCGCAAGGAACTCGAGACCCAAGCTTGTCGGTCATCCCCGTGTCGAGCCTTGGGTAGGAACTTCCTTTGTATCGATCTTTGTCTTTGTCTATGCAGATGTTGATGTACCACCCTTCGAGGTGGATATATGATGTATGTTACTGACGTGTATGTTTATGCTTCCGCAGCTAGGTAGGCTCCGAGGGAGACGGGGTAAAATGACCCCTTCATTCTTCCCCACTGTGGGTTCCAGATGGTCACAGTGATCTGTGGAGGGCCCTGTATCAGTATGGAGCTGGTATGGGGGATGAACTCCTGGTTGTATATGGTGCGGGCATCGTATACGAGTAGGGGACGTCACAATGGTATCAGAGCTATGTTCTTGGAGACCAAGAGCAGAGCACTGACCATGCTCCCAGTAGTACTAACTTGATAGGATCCTTAAGCCTCGAAAAAGTGGGAAATGTTTTTCTCATTTTTGTAGTTTATGCTAAGCTAGTAACAATTAAGTGAATTGGATCTTAATAAGACTAAAAAGAATGACCCAAAAAAAAAAAAAAAAAAAAAAAAAAAAATCCAGTGAGGTGGTCTCCACGTTTCACGCCGGTCAAGAACTAAACTTTAGTTTTTGAGCGAGGCTAAGTCGGGAGACATCGAGCCAAGATGACGCAAAAATGATGAATTTAAGAAAAGTAATGTAGTAAGCTAGTTCTAAGATAGGAATTAATTAGAATAGCATGTTTTAATTACCTAAATAACCTAGAAATGTATGAGATCTCACATTTCATACCGGTCTAAAAAACTAACTTTAGTTTTTGAGCGAGGCGCAAGCTGTGAGACCAATAAGTAGGAAAAGTCTGAAATAAGTGTAAATTTTAATTAAGTAGGTGCTTTAGCATGTTAAATAGAGCAACTTGAATTTTGACCTAAAATTTGCCAATCTATAAATAGAAGTAGAACCCCCCTCATTTGAACATTCCCGCCTTAGAAACCAGCTCTCGCTCCCTAAGGCGATCTTTGGCGCCCGAGACCCGATTGACGATCCGTCAAACATGGCACGGACCAAGCATACTGCGAGGAAAGCCCGCCCAGGCGAAGTGACCGGCGCCATTGACGCCATTATTTCCGCACATGCCAGCAGAGCCTCCTTAACTCTAACGACCAATCTTCTTCGAGTGAGGGAGAACCTTCGAACGAGCACAATCAAGAAGATGAAGTACACTCAGAAGCAGGGACGGAGGTAATTGAGGAAGAGGAGGAGGAAGCGCAGCGGGAAAAGAGAACCAAGGCCCGAGAAGAACGGAGGATGCCGACTCCAGAGCCGACCATTGAAGAACAAGTCGAGGCCTGGATTCGAGAAAAAGAAGCGGAGGAGCAGCAGGAGTGCATCCGTTTCCGAGGCTTCCTGCAGGTGGGTGGGTACCTCGCCGTTTTATCGTGAAGTACGAACGCCGAGAGAGGAAAAGAGAAGAGAAGAAGAGGAAGAGGGAAGAAGAAGAGAAGAAATTGGCCGAGGAGCTCAGGGAGAAGAAAGGGAAATGGGTGGGGAGCCCCAGGAAGTTCAAGGACGTCCCCATGGTGAAAAAGCCCAACCCCAAGATCACCATTACCGAACAGCCACCTGACCAGCCCCCGGCCTCCTTGGAGAGTTTTGACGAAGAACCTAACCCCAAGATCACCATTACCTAACGCCACCGACCAGCCCCAGCCTCCTGAGAGTTCTGACGAAGAACCTAACCCCAACACTGAGGGGGCAGGCTCCTCCAAACCCCCGACGGTTGAACAGGTAGTAACCCTCTTCCTACGCCGGGAGATTAGCCATGCATCCATGTAGATAGGTGGGGTGGTCACCATATAACCAAAACTTTATAATAATTAAATATGGTACTAACATAGTGTGACCTGCAGGCCAATAGAGCGCTCCGGAGGGCTAGGAGGTCGGACTACGAAGACTTGCAACATAATTTTGTCTAAAAGTGTTGCAAGGAATAAAGAGTACCTCGAAGAATAATAGTATATATAATAATTATAAGTAATCATTGTAATGACATGCAGATAATTAAGCATTTGATTAAATAATAGTGCAATAATGTCCTGTAAATATTACCTTAAGGTAATTCTAATAAATGTATAAATGTAATCATAAGTATATAAATGCGCATGAGGTTGATTGCGGAGTTAAATAGATCCCAAGGTGGGGAGACCCACGATGTCATGGGACAACATCAATTCAAGGTGGGGAGAATGTGACGTTCGAAAGACGATATACGGTCTCAAGACGATACCGTCTTCTTGTCATCCACGCTGCACACACGCCATCCAAATGACGTGTCTGTGCGACGATACCCAAGCAAAAAACGCCCTAGGGGGCAACTTGCAATGGTGCGCACACTTAGCAATGCGCGCACCTTTAGACCTTTAACCCATTAAAGGTAGACCAAGGGTCATGGGAACCCTAAACCTAACTAATAGCCTACATAAGGCATCAAACTCTAACATTCCCTTTTTGGCCCACAGACCTTCCGAGCTCCGATTTGCGCGCCTGAGGAGTCGATTCCAACTCCCACGATCGCCTGTGCCTTGGCCGAAGTCGGATCGCCCTTCCGACCGCATCTCAGAGACATGGACGCCTTCGGATCGAGAGGAGTGAACCAGGGATCAGGTATTTGGTCGATCAAATAGCATAAACCGTACTCCAACCTTCGAACCAGTAGGTTTAGCCTATTAGATCACCCCTAGCAACCAAGTAGATCCCGAGATTGATCTAACTAAAGAACCTAACTCTATGAGATAGATTAGTTCTTTATTATTTATTATGTTGATATGATGGACGGATGGATTCTGTGAACTCATTGTATTGGGAAGGGGGGTAGAGACTTAAAGCTTAGTAGATGATGCTCCTAGTTAGTCCCTCTTAGTGCATTACTAGATTACGGCCTGTGTACAAGAACCCACCTGGTTGTGAGTGAAGGGACCAGACTGGCTCAGAACGAGGTTCGTGTTCTGACCCTTGACCGATCCCTCTGGTGTGTAAGGCCTACCGGGGATCAGAGTGACTAGGTCTAATGGCTTGCCACTGCGTGTGGGCAAGGCATGGGCTCGACACCTGTGGGGTGGAGTTCACCTTCCAGTGGGTTAAGTCGAATAAGGGCAGTGGCCCTCTAGTCACCTGGGGTCAGCATGTAGATCTCGGGTGGGAGTGATCCCTACCTGCCCCATCGGGCCTGGGGAGATGTAACCCAGGAGTAGCCCCTTTGGCTATGCACCCGGCGGGCTACAGTCGGGTCCCAACACTCTTCAACCTACTCTGCAAAGTGTGCACAGGAGGGGTGGATGGAGTGGACAACCCAATGCCATGCTCTTATGCCAGCCCAATCCATTGTCATGATTCTGTCTGCAAGGAACTCTGGAGACCCAAGCTTGTCAGTCCATCCCTGTGTCTGAGCCTTGGGTAGGAACTTCCTTTGTATCGTGCTGATCTTTGTCTATGCAGATGTTGATGTACCACCCTTCGAGGTGGATATATGATGTATGTTACTGACGTGTATGTTTATGCTTCCGCAGCTAGGTAGGCCCCGAGGGAGACGGGGTAAAATGACCCCTTCATTCTTCCCCACTGTGGGTTCGGATGGTCACAAAGGATCCGTGGGAGGGCCCCCCGACGGATGGAGCTGGTATGGGGATGAACTCTGGTTGTATCACGGTGCGGGCATCGTATACGAGTAGGGGACGTCACAATGGTATCAGAGCTATGTTCTTGGAGACCAAGAGCAAAGCACTGACCATGCTCCCAGTAGTACTAACTTGATAGGATCCTTAAGCCTCGAAAAAGTGGGAAATGTTTTTCTCATTTTTGTAGTTTATGCTAAGCTAGTAATAATTAAGTGAATTGGATCTTAATAAGACTAAAAAGAATAACCCAAAAAAAAAAAAAAAAAAAAAAAAAAATCCAAGTGAGGTGGTCTCACAGCTCGCGCCTGGTCGAAGAACTAAACTTTAGTTTTTGAGCGAGGCGCAAGCTGTGAGACATCGAGCCAAGATGACGCAAAAATGATGAATTTAAGAAAAGTAATGTAGTAAGCTAGTTCTAAGATAGGAATTAATTAGAATAGCATGTTTTAATTACCTAAATAACCTAGAAATGTATGAGATCTCACAGCTCGCGCCTGGTCTAAAAACTAAACTTTAGTTTTTGAGCGAGGCGCAAGCTGTGAGACCAATAAGTAGGAAAAGTCTGAAATAAGTGTAAATTTTAATTAAGTAGGTGCTTTAGCATGTTAAATAGAGCAACTTGAATTTTGACCTAAAATTTGCCAATCTATAAATAGAAGTAGAACCCCCCTCATTTGAACATTCCCGCCTTAGAAACCAGCTCTCGCTCCCTAAGGCGATCTTTGGCGCCCGAGACCCGATTGACGATCCGTCAAACATGGCACGGACCAAGCAGACTGCGAGGAAAGCCCGCCCAGGCGAAGTGACCGGCGCCATTGACGCCAGTACAATTCGGCACATGCTGCAGGAGCGCCTCCTTAACTCTAACGACCAATCTTCTTCGAGTGAGGGAGAACCTTCGAACGAGCACAATCAAGAAGATGAAGTACACTCAGAAGCAGGGACGGAGGTAATTGAGGAAGAGGAGGAGGAAGCGCAGCGGGAAAAGAGAATCAAGGCCCAAGAAGAACGGAGGATGCCGACTCCAGAGCCGACCATTGAAGAACAAGTCGAGGCCTGGATTCGAGAAAAAGAAGCGGAGGAGCAGCAGGAGCAGACCGAGCCGAGGCTTCCCCCGGCAGAGGTGGCAGACCTCGCTCGGTTTATCAGGAAGTACGAACGCCGAGAGAGGAAAAGAGAAGAGAAGAAGAGGAAGAGGGAAGAAGAAGAGAAGAAATTGGCCGAGGAGCTCAGGGAGAAGAAAGGGAAATGGGTAGGGAGCCCCAGGAAGTTCAAGGACGTCCCCATGGTGAAAAAGCCCAACCCCAAGATCACCATTACCGAACGGCCACCTGACCAGCCCCCGGCCTCCTTGGAGAGTTTTGACGAAGAACCTAACCCCAAGATCACCATTACCGAACGGCCACCTGACCAGCCCCAGGCCTCCTCGGAGAGTTCTGACGAAGAACCTAACCCCAACACTGAGGGGGCAGGCTCCTCCAAACCCCCGACGGTTGAACAGGTAGTAACCCTCTTCCTACGCCGGGAGATTAGCCATGCATCCATGTAGATAGGTGGGGTGGTCACCATATAACCAAAACTTTATAATAATTAAATATGGTACTAACGTAGTGTGACCTGCAGGCCAATAGAGCGCTCCGGAGGGCTAGGAGGTCGGACTACGAAGACTTGCAACATAATTTTGTCTAAAAGTGTTGCAAGGAATAAAGAGTACCTCGAAGAATAATAGTATATATAATAATTATAAGTAATCATTGTAATGACATGCAGATAATTAAGCATTTGATTAAATAATAGTGCAATAATGTCCTGTAAATATTACCTTAAGGTAATTCTAATAAATGTATAAATGTAATCATAAGTATATCGTACGCATGAGGCTGATTGCAGGTTAAATAGATCCCAAGGTGGGGAGACCCACGATGCTGCGGACAACATCAATTCAAGGTGGGGAGAATGTGACGTTCCAGTACGATATACGGTCTCAAGACGTATACCGTACTGCGCTGTCACGCGTACACGCCATCCAGTCGACGTGTACGCTGACGTATACCCAAGCAAAAAACGCCCTAGGGGGCAACTTGCAATGGTGCGCACACTTAGCAATGCGCGCACCTTTAGACCTTTAACCCATTAAAGGTAGACCAAGGGTCATGGGAACCCTAAACCTAACTAATAGCCTACATAAGGCATCAAACTCTAACATTCCCTTTTTGGCCCACAGACCTTCCGAGCTCCGATTTGCGCGCCTGAGGAGTCGATTCCAACTCCCACGATCTGCCCGTACGCCCCAGCGAGTCAGATCGCCCTTCCGACCGCATCTCAGAGACATGGACGCCTTCGGATCGAGAGGAGTGAACCAGGGATCAGGTATTTGGTCGATCAAATAGCATAAACCGTACTCCAACCTTCGAACCAGTAGGTTTAGCCTATTAGATCACCCCTAGCAACCAAGTAGATCCCGAGATTGATCTAACTAAAGAACCTAACTCTATGAGATAGATTAGTTCTTTATTATTTATTATGTTGATATGATGGATGGATGGATTCTGTGAACTCATTGTATTGGGAAGGGGGGTAGAGACTTAAAGCTTAGTAGATGATGCTCCTAGTTAGTCCCTCTTAGTGCATTACTAGATTACGGCCTGTGTACAAGAACCCACCTGGTTGTGAGTGAAGGGACCAGACTGGCTCAGAACGAGGTTCGTGTTCTGACCCTTGACCGATCCCTCTGGTGTGTAAGGCCTACCGGGGATCAGAGTGACTAGGTCTAATGGCTTGCCACTGCGTGTGGGCAAGGCATGGGCTCGACACCTGTGGGGTGGAGTTCACCTTCCAGTGGGTTAAGTCGAATAAGGGCAGTGGCCCTCTAGTCACCTGGGGTCAGCATGTAGATCTCGGGTGGGAGTGATCCCTACCTGCCCCATCGGGCCTGGGGAGATGTAACCCAGGAGTAGCCCCTTTGGCTATGCACCCGGCGGGCTACAGTCGGGTCCCAACACTCTTCAACCTACTCTGCAAAGTGTGCACAGGAGGGGTGGATGGAGTGGACAACCCAATGCCATGCTCTTATGCCAGCCCAATCCATTGTCATGATTCTGTCTGCAAGGAACTCTGGAGACCCAAGCTTGTCAGTCCATCCCTGTGTCTGAGCCTTGGGTAGGAACTTCCTTTGTATCGTGCTGATCTTTGTCTATGCAGATGTTGATGTACCACCCTTCGAGGTGGATATATGATGTATGTTACTGACGTGTATGTTTACGCTTCCGCAGCTAGGTAGGCCCCGAGGGAGATGGGGTAAAATGACCCCTTCATTCTTCCCCACTGTGGGTTCCAGATGGTCACAGTGATCTGTGGAGGGCCCTGTATCAGTATGGAGCTGGTATGGGGGATGAACTCCTGGTTGTATATGGTGCGGGCATCGTATACGAGTAGGGGACGTCACAATGGTATCAGAGCTATGTTCTTGGAGACCAAGAGCAGAGCACTGACCATGCTCCCAGTAGTACTAACTTGATAGGATCCTTAAGCCTCGAAAAAGTGGGAAATTTTTTTCTTATTTTTGTAGTTTATGCTAAGCTAGTAACAATTAAGTGAATTGGATCTTAATAAGACTAAAAAGAATGACCAAAAAAAAAAAAATCCAAGTGAGGTGGTCTCACAGCTCGCGCCTGGTCGAAGAACTAAACTTTAGTTTTTGAGCGAGGCGCAAGCTGTGAGACATCGAGCCAAGATGACGCAAAAATGATGAATTTAAGAAAAGTAATGTGGTAAGGCTAGTTCTAAGATAGGAATTAATTAGAATAGCATGTTTTAATTACCTAAATGACCTAGAAATGTATGAGATCTCACAGCTCGCGCCTGGTCTAAAAACTAAACTTTAGTTTTTGAGCGAGGCGCAAGCTGTGAGACCAATAAGTAGGGAAAGTCTGAAATAAGTGTAAATTTTAATTAAGTAGGTGCTTTAGCATGTTAAATAGAGCAACTTGAATTTTGACCTAAAATTTGCCAATCTATAAATAGAAGTAGAACCCCCCTCATTTGAACATTCCCGCCTTAGAAACCAGCTCTCGCTCCCTAAGGCGATCTTTGGCGCCCGAGACCCGATTGACGATCCGTCAAACATGGCACGGACCAAGCAGACTGCGAGGAAAGCCCGCCCAGGCGAAGCGACCGGCGCCGTTGACGCCAGTACAATTCGGCACATGCTGCAGGAGCGCCTCCTTAACTCTAACGACCAATCTTCTTCGAGTGAGGGAGAGCCTTCGAACGAGCACAATCAAGAAGATGAAGTACACTCAGAAGCAGGGACGGAGGTAATTGAGGAAGAGGAGGAGGAAGCGCAGCGGGAAAAGAGATCACCATTACCGAACGGCCACCTGACCAGCCCCCGGCCTCCTCGGAGAGTTCTGACGAAGAACCTAACCCCAACACTGAGGGGGCAGGCTCCTCCAAACCCCCGACGATTGAACAGGTAGTAACCGAGCAGTTAGCGGCCGAGGAGGAGCAGCAGGACATAGTGAAGAAGCCCCCTCCTTACCCGAAATGGGACAGGAAGAAGCAACCCCGGCCTGCCCGAGAGTCCTACGTCACAGACCCGGTAAAGATCTACGAACGTAA
Organism: Isoetes taiwanensis; assembly: GCA_021234155.1. Lineage (NCBI taxonomy): Eukaryota > Viridiplantae > Streptophyta > Lycopodiopsida > Isoetales > Isoetaceae > Isoetes > Isoetes taiwanensis. The sequence continues at coordinate 12,385,310 of JAJEKV010000019.1, forward strand.
GATGCGGGAGCACAATGCCTACATGAAGGAGTGGGAGGCATATGACAAATACTACCAGGAGAACAGGGTCAGGGCCATCGAAGGAGGACACCCAACTAAGCAGCAGACCCTAAGGCCGCCACCACCAAAGCCCAAGGCCCCGAAAAAGCCTGCACAGAAGAAGCTCACCAAGAAACAGCTCGAGCAAAGAGCACTACGGGAAATCCGACACTTCCAACGCAGTTACGGCCTCCTGATTCCCCGCGCCCCCTTTGCTCGGCTAGTTAGAGAAGTAATGCAGGATTTTAGGACGGACTACAGGGTCACAGATGAGATGCTACTCGCACTCCAGGAAGCAGCTGAGCAGAAGATAGTGCAACATTTTGAAGACTCAACAGCTTGCACTGTCCATGCGAAGCGTGTGACTCTGATGAGGCAGGACATGCAACTTGCCACTTGCATCAAGGGAGAACGCCCTTAAACTTTTTTGTAAATAATTGGAAAATTTTTGTGATAATAGAACAATTTTGAGTACTTTAATTGTCTGAACTTGCTTAATTAGGACAAGTTAGCAAGTTTTAGTTTTTATTTTAGTAAAATAGGACAATTGCAAGCAGAAAAACGTGATGTCTCACAGCTCGCGCCTGGTCAAGAAACTAAACTTTAATTTTTGAGCGAGGCGCAAGCTGTGAGATCTTGCCCAAAACTCGCCCAAAACAGCTCCAAATTGACCAAATAAGGGGTCAATTCTACCTGATTTGATGAACCCATCATCTTTACATCCTTAGTTTATCCAAATTGAACATGTTTTGATCAAAATTGGACTGATGTCTCACAGCTCGCGCCAGGTCAAGAAACTAAACTTTAGTTTTTGAGCGAGGCGCAAGTTGTGCGACCTCCTACCATTTCTTCACCAGCACTTGCCCGAATGAATCCCAACCTGTAGTATAGCATCTTTTAGGTAATCCAGCCACGCTAGTCTTCACATTCCCATTTTGACCTCAGTATAGACTAGAATTGGCCAACCCCAGGAATTTTCCAAGCCATCCAAAAATTAGGGTTTTCCCCTTTTCTATAAATAGGTCCCTCATTTCACATATAGCATCCTACAAGTTTGCTCCTGCCTTCTTAGCCGATTTTCCAATTCCCTGAGGCGCTCTTGCAACCGTTTGATACCCTCTTCCGCATTTAACCAATGGCAACCTCTGATTTCCGCAGATGGTACAGCGCCACAACAATCATGCTTTGCCGGGCCGACATCGACCAAATTTTCCATGTCTTCCGGAAGGAGGTAGATGTCCAAGCAACTCTGCACGCAACCCCAGCTTACAGTAGAGTCCTGTCTGAATTCCAAGCTAGGGTAGAACCAGCACTAGTGCAGCTCCCACCTTGCATAGGTTACTTTGTTCCTAGGCAGTCCTTGCAAGCAGCTTTAGGTGATGTTCCAAACATTGCCAAGTACCTGACAAACAAGGCGCAGCGCACGCCTGAGCCAATGGTCCTAACTGTCAATAGGACCAAATATTTCTCCTTCAACACTGCCTTGGCAATTTTTCTTACCCATCGCTACCGAGAACACCGTGGGAGAAACCTCCATCCCCCCCATGGACGTGGACCCAATAGCCATAGCAGGAACAACGGCTCCTTACGCATATCTGAATCAGGAGCAGGAAGGGAAAAAGAAGAGGAGGACTCGGGGAAGAGGAATCGAAGAGGAGGAAGACTACGCCGAGCCTCGACCCAAATGAAGAGCGCGACAAGCGTAACAAGAGTGGCAAGACTTTGAAAGGAGCCGCAAACTCTTAGAGTCGCGCCGCCCCTTGGGTTAGGCATCACAAGCCTAGCCCCCATCATTGTCGAGGGCGAAGAATTTTTGATCCTCAGCGACATCCAAAACCTCCCCTGAGTGCGCGGGAAAGGGAGTACCGACTGAAGAGTTGCCGCACCAACTCCGAAGAACGGACCCAGGACGACTTCATCGTCCCCGAGGAGCATCCGACTTTTCTCGCTCCAAATAAGGGAAGCCGACACTTACACGGAGAGTCGACTTCCGGACATCCAAGCCTACAAAATGACATCGTGCGATGATGGAGGCAGACAAGGCCGCAGATAGACTACCGACGGAGGAAGAGTTCCTCGCTCTACAGGAATAGGTGGGGATTCGCCACGCGACATCGAACATCTTAACGGCAAACTCTTCGGCAACGCCTCCCCGAGAAAGAAGAGGTGAATTCGACCTCAGGAGAGCTTCAGCAACAGTCAGGGACTACAGGGAGCTAGCACCACGGTAGAGGTTGATGATTTTACGGGAAGACACAGAGCCGGATACCGAACGGCCAAGGACCCATCTCGCAACGACAGTTCGTTGCGGTATTACCTTCCCCTGCTGATGGATGGAAGAATAGCGGTAATTCACCGCAAATTCACCCCCAGAGGCGAGGAAGGAGTATCGATGCTAATTGCGCTCTCAGGCTTTGGCTGGCATGCTCGGCTACCCCTCAACACCGAGTATGCCATCCTGGTGAAGAGAGCAGTAGCACTCGATGTTTTTGACTTCGCCATACCCTACAGGCGGCAAGGAAGGCTAGCAGTAACCGCAGCCTATACCTCCGAGCGCAGAGTAGAAGACTTGGCGAGAGCTTTGCAGGGTGGATCCTCCGCCAACATCCTTAGGAACTTGGGTCACTCAGTGGGAACAGCCCAAGTGAAAAAGTTCCTAGAGGATAATCCATCCTACCGACGGCATCAAGAATAGTTAGCAATCTTGATACCGGAAGTCTTTTTGTAGTAAACATATTATATAATATGAATATAACTTCTTTTGCATTTTTAAATGTTTTGTTGATATATTTTGTCCCGCAACTATACCAACAACACGTATAATGCAACAGAACAAACAAAACTAACTGCACAACCATGACCAATTGTGTATGCAGAAAGGGAACAACGAACCGTCGAGCAAAACAGGAGGCCCAACAGAGAAGAAGAAATGCCTGACAGGCAACCCCTTCAAAGGAACCTCTTCGAGGGATATGGCCCCATGACACCAGAAGAAGAGTTGTCGCAGATGCGAACAGACCTGGACCACATAAAGGCCCTACTAGCAGCCCAAGCATCATCCGGGCCACAAACGACACCCCAAAAGTCCAGGAAAGACAAGAGAAGGAATAAGAGAAGGAGGTCCCCTAGCACAGAGACCTCTGACTCAAGCTCGTCCTCGAATTCTGAATCCGAGAAAGAGGCAGAGCAGGCGCCGGACCGCAGAGACAACGGACAGAAAGACGCTAAGGCTTTAGACTACCAGAAGAAAGTCAACTCGGCACTGGGAAATGTGTGGAAAGCCTGGAAATTAGAACAGTTCTCAGGCGAGAACAGATCCGGCCTTGAAGCAGAAGCATGGCTCGACGAAATGAGCGAATATGGCAATGCCTATGGCATGAAGGATAAGGATAAAGGCAGGGTGGCAACAGCCAACCTGGAAGGGGCCGCACGAATATGGTGGAAAGGTTATGCCAAAAGCCATGGGTTGAGCAGGGATGCGTGCCGCTTTAAGAAGTTCTCAAAAGCTTTCAAGAACCACTATGTTCCCCGGGAACACAAGTCAAATATGATGCAGCAGTTCTACAGATTGCAGCAGGGGTACAAGACGGTGCAGAAGTACACCGAAGAGTTTATGAGACTAAGGCTATATGTGCCGAAGCTGAGCGAGAAGCACGCAGTGGAAAGCTACATAGAAGAGCTGAACGAGGATCTCAGGAAACTCGTGCGAGCAATAGACCCCAGAACAGTGTCGGAAGCGGAATCCAAGGCAATTAGTTTGCAAGGATCGGGGCCGCAGAGCAGCACACAGAGGCAGCCATACTATCAGGATAAAGGGAAAGCAACAGGAAGCTACAGTCCTAGGGCAGCCAGCCCAAGCCTAGCAAAGTCCCCATACAATAGCAACCAGGGGAAACAACAGGAAAGAAAGCAAGTGTCCTTCAAGGACAAACAGGAAGGGTCCAATTACTCGAAAGCAGTACGGTCCTTCCTACAGGCGTTGCCCAAGGAGAAAAGGCAGGAATGCATGGAGAAGCAGCTCTGTTTTAGATGTTTCCAGTCGGGCCACCGAACAGCGAACTGCCCATTTGTTATGAGCTCAGCGCTAGCAGAACTGGGGGGATGGGACACTCCGTCAGACGAGGACGGCGAGGAGGCACGCGATTACATTCAGGGTGAGTGCCACATCTTCGCTGCCATAGATACAGAACAGGCAGAGACCCAGTATAAGGTAATCACCACAGTAGGGAAGGCAAAGGCCAACTCCTTCATAGTCTTGATAGACTCCGGAAGTAGCCATAACTCTGCATCCCCGAGGATGGTTGAAACTGAAACCCCTAAAGTCCAAACCAAGGCCCGTAATCTTGGCAAGCAGAGCAATAAGACATACAGCTGGGAAGAGAATCAACTTCGACATTGACTTGCCAGGGATTAATATCCAGATGGGGGCATAAGTAATGGGTATTGGCAAATACGACTTGATTGTTGGAATGGAGTACCTTGGGCCAGCAGGGGCCGTCATCGATTGTGGGAAGCGGAAGGTGACATTCCCAATGCCCGACGGAAAGGCCATTGAGATCACAGGTAAAGAAGTTACCCCCATCATGCAATGTATGTCCGCTAAGAAGCTGCTCAAATCCATAAGGAGCGAGAAGGTAGCATACATCTTCAAACTCGAGATTGAGGAACCCGAGTCGGAAGAAAGCAAGGAAGACAAGGTGCTCAGCAAGTTACCCAAGCCAATCGCCAACTTGATTACGGAGTTCCACGATCTCTTTCCAGATGAGATCGAGAAGCTTCCTCCTTACAGGGGAGTAGAGTGTGAGATAGCACTCGAACCAGGGACCAAGCCGACAAGCAAGGCCCCATATAGAATGACCACACATGAACTCACGGAGCTAAAGAAGCAGCTACAAGAATTGCTCAATCTAGGGTTCATCAGGCCCAGTGTCTCACCATTTGGGGCACCCATCCTCTTTGTCAAGAAGAAGATGGAAGCTTGAGGATGTGCATAGATTACAGACAATTGAACAAGCACACCATCAAGAACAAGTACGCACTCCCCAGGTCAGACGACTTGATGGATCAGCTCCAAGGGGCAAAGGTCTTCTCCAAGATCGACCTAAGGTCAGGTTATCATCAGATCAGAATAAAAGAAGAGGACATCCACAAAACGGCTTTCAGGACCAGGTATGGGCATTATGAATTTACCGTAATGCCATTTGGGCTATCCAACGCTCCAGCTACGTTCATGAGACTCATGAACGACATCTTCAGAGAATACTTGGACACCTTTGTGATAGTATTCTTTGACGACATTCTGGTGTACAGTAAATCCATTCAAGAGCATGCTCAGCACGCCAGGAAGGCGCTCGAGAAACTAAGAAGGCATCAGTTGTATGCCAAGTTGTCGAAGTGTCACTTCGCAACAGGGAAGGTGGAATACCTCGGTCATGTGATTTCAGCAGAAGGAATCTCGACAGACCCCGCCAAGATTGAAGCAGTAATCCAATGGCCGGCACCAAAGAACGTCCATGAGGTCAGAAGTTTCCTCGGCCTAGCAGGGTATTACAGGAAGTTCGTGAAGAACTTCGCAAAGATAGTAGCCCCACTGACGGACTTAACAAAGGTAGAGAAAGTCAAAAATTGGGCAGACCATTGGCTCAAGAAAGCCCAAGCAGGATTTGAGTTGTTGAAGGAAGCCTTGACAACCGCCCCCGTCTTGACCCTGCCAGACCCGGAAAAGGACAAGTTAGTGGCAATGGATGCAAGCAAGATAGCCACAGGTGCAGTGCTGATGCAAGAAGAACGAGTAATAGCGTACGACTCAAGGAAAATGAACGACGATGATCAAGAGCTGCTACCAGTTGTCAGGGCATTGAGAATCTGGAGGCATTACCTCTTAGGGAGGAAATTCCAGTTGGACACTGATCGCCAGAGCCTCCAATACGTATTCACGCAACCACATCTCAATCTGAGGCAGAGAAGGTGGATGGAATTTCTCTAGGAGTATGACTTTGAGATAGTCTACAAACCCGGGAAGCTTAATGTGGTAGCAGATACGCTTTCAAGGCATCCACTGACAACCAGAGTGCACTGCAATGCAATTTCGACGCTCTTCAGCGATTTCGGGAAAAAGATAGAAGAAACCCTGCCAACGGATGTGGACTTCAAAGAAGTATGGGCAAGCTTGTCCAAGGAAGTGAGAATAGACAAGGAGAGGGAAACCTTCAAAAACTTTAAAAAGGAAGGTAACCTCCTATACCACAAGAACAAGTTGTGCGTGCCGGAATCATCGGGAGTAAGAAAGTTGATCCTCCACGACACCCACAACAGCCCAATAGCTAGCCACGCAGGATTCATGAAGACATATTTCAAAGTGCGTAGCAGCTACTATTGGCCAGGAATGAAGAAGCAGATAGCTCGCTACATCAAGGAGTGTCAACTATGCCAGCAAACGAAGGCAGAACAACTTCGAATTCCAGGTGCTTTGGAACCATTAGCTGTACCAAACGCTAAATGGGAGGTCGTCAGCATGGATTTTATAATAGGACTGCCAAGAACAGTAAGAGGTAAGGATGCCTTGATGGTTGTGGTCGATAAGTTGTCGAAGATGGCCCATTTTGTGCCTTGTAGGACCACGAACACAGCTATGGACACGGCAAAGCTCTTCACCAAAGAGATTTTCAGACTTCATGGCATGCCAAGAGAAATCATCTCCGACCGAGATCCGAAGTTCATCAGCGCCTTCTGGCAGGATCTCTTCACAACGATTGGAACAAAGCTATCCATGAGCACGGCCTATCATCCACAGACAGATGGACAAACGGAGCGTGTCAATAGAATTTTGGAAGACATGCTCCGAAACTACGTCTGGAACAAGCAAGGTATGTGGGAGGAATTTATTCACTTGGTGGAGTTTGCATACAATAGCACCAAGCAGGAATCATCCCAAATGTCGCCGTTCATAATCAACTACGACTACCAATGCCTGACTCCAGACACTTGGCACAATCCCGTGTCAAAAGTGGAAGTCTCCCAACAAATGCTGAGCGACATGCATCAACTCGTAGAAGAAGTACGGGGATATCTCCTAGCAGCCAGGAGTCGTCAGAAGAGCATCGCCGACAAGCATCGAACAGTAAGACAATTTGAAGTTGGCGACAATGTGTGGCTCAAGATCAAGGTGAAGCGGGCGAAGCTCCGCATCGGGAATTGCAAGAAACTTGCTCCAAGGTGGGCTGGACCCTTCAAAATGGTCAAGAGAGTGGGTAACCAATCCTACAAAGTTAGACTTGCCCGGCACTTAAAGATCCACAAAGTCTTCCACGTGAGTTTCTTTGAAGAAGCACACTCCCAACCCGATGAAATCTGGACACCCCAACGATGTTGGAAATGACAGAGGAGCAGTTGGAAATAGTTCCAGAGCTAATTCTTGATAAAGCATTCAAGAAAACAAGGAGATCGGAGTTCCTCCAATACTTGGTCAAGTGGAAGCACTTGCCGGTGGAAGACGCAACATGGGTACTTAAAAGAGATCTGGAAAAACAGTACCCACAGTTTATGGAGCAATGGGACGGCAAAGTCATCTCCGAAGAAATTGGCTCGCATGTCGATTTGTGTAGATTAACAAACTTGCCTAGTTAGGTATAATCTCGCGATGCAACCTTTGAGGTAAGGGTTGCATGCGTTGTAACCGATGATGAGATTACTACGGTGATCTCTAGGGCGTGGTGTAATGTCAATGTAGGCATGACCACGGTGCCGCTTGAAAGTCTACTGCTCCACGGAAGTAGACGACCTCGAGAGAAAGGAGGTCATTGAGGAATGCATTGATAGGAAAAGCACCTCTAGCCCCATATATGTTTTGATAGGAGGAATCTGGCCTTCACGCCCCATATACGGGAAGGACCTATCCTCCACGCTGGGCAACTAAAGGTGTAGGCATGAGTGGCATATAGGCATATAGGCCGCCTCCACGGCCATAATGGAAGATTCACCCTTTCCTCTGCCGGAGATTAGCCATGCATCCATGTAGATAGGTGGGGTGGTCACCATATAACCAAAACTTTATAATAATTAAATATGGTACTAACGTAGTGTGACCTGCAGGCCAATAGAGCGCTCCGGAGGGCTAGGAGGTCGGACTACGAAGACTTGCAACATAATTTTGTCTAAAAGTGTTGCAAGGAATAAAGAGTACCTCGAAGAATAATAGTATATATAATAATTATGAGTAATCATTGTAATGACATGCGGATAATTAAGCATTTGATTAAATAATAGTGCAATAATGTCCTGTAAATATTACCTTAAGGTAATTCTAATAAATGTATAAATGTAATCATAAGTATATAAATGCGCATGAGGCTGATTGCGAGGTTAAATAGATCCCAAGGTGGGGAGACCCGCGATCTTGCGGACGACATCAAATCAAGGTGGGGAGAATGTGGCGTTCCAATCAGATGCGATATACGGTCTCAAGACGATCACCGTCTTGCTTATTTGCCGCCGTTGCGTACATCCATCCGACGCGGCGATGTCGGCGTATACCCAAGCAAGGACGCCCTAGGGGGCAACTTGCAATGGTGCGCACACTTAGCAATGCGCGCACCTTTAGACCTTTAACCCATAAAGGTAGACCAAGGGTCATGGGAACCCTAAACCTAACTAATAGCCTACATAAGGCATCAAACTCTAACATTCCCTTTTTGGCCCACAGACCTTCCGAGCCCCGATTCGCGCGCCTGAGGAGTCGATTCCAACTCCCACGATCTGCCCGTACGCCCCAGCGAGTCTTCCGACCACATCTCAGAGACATGGACGCCTTCGGATCGAGAGGAGTGAACCAGGGATCAGGTATTTGGTCGATCAAATAGCATAAACCGTACTCCAGCCTTCGAACCAGTAGGTTTAGCCTATTAGATCACCCCTAGCAACCAAGTAGATCCCGAGATTGATCTAACTAAAGAACCTAACTCTATGAGATATATTAGTTCTTTATTATTTATTATGTTGATATGATGGACGGATGGATTCTGTGAACTCATTGTATTGGGAAGGGGGGTAGAGACTTAAAGCTTAGTAGATGATGCTCCTAGTTAGTCCCTCTTAGTGCATTACTAGATTTCGCCTCAGGTACAAGAACCCACACGGTTGTGGGTGAAGGGACCAGACTGGCTCAGAACGAGGTTCGTGTTCTGACCCTTGACCGATCCCTCTGGTGTGTAAGGCCTACCGGGGATCAGAGTGACTAGGTCTAATGGCTTGCCACTGTGTGTGGGCAAGGCATGGGCTCGATTGCCCGTGGGGTGGAGTTCACCTTCCAAAGGGTTAAGTCAATAAGGGCGGTGGCCCTCTAGTCACCTCGGGGTCGCATGTAGATCTCGGGTGGGAGTGATCCCTACCGCCCCATCGGCCTGGGGAGATGTAACCCGGGAGTAGCCCCTTTGGCTATGCACCCGCGGTGGCTGGGGGGTCCCAACACTCTTCAACCTACTCAAAGTGTGCAATGTGAGGGGCGGATGGAGTGGACAACCCAATGCCATGCTCTTATGCCCGGCCAATCCATTGTCATGATTACGTGCGCAAGGAACTCGGAGATCCAAGCTTGTCACCATCCCCGTATCGAGCCTTGGGTAGGAACTTCCTTTGTATCGTCTTTGATCTTTGTCTATGCAGATGTTGATGTACCACCCTTCGAGGTGGATATATGATGTATGTTACTGACGTGTATGTTTACGCTTCTGCAGCTAGGTAGGCCCCGAGGGAGACGGGGTAAAATGACCCCTTCATTCTTCCCCACTGTGGGTTATGGTCACAGTGATCTGTGGAGGGCCCTGTATCAGTATGGAGCTGGTATGGGGGATGAACTCCTGGTTGTATACGGTGCGGGCATCGTATACGAGTAGGGGACGTCACAGAGCAGTGCATCACGGTCATTTTACATTAGAATTATGGGGTGATGGTCCAAACTTCCATGTCGGTAGCATTGCAAAAGCATTGCGCGATTTGGAACATGGTTTTAATGGAGATGTTCATTCTTGTAAGCCATTGCAACATCTCTTCAAGGCATTGCATGACACTGGTCCCATGAAACTAGAGAATTTGACCATAGGAAGGATGAATGGGCCAGCACCTTCAATTCATGTGAACCCAATACCGGGGCGCCGACTACCCAAGAAGCTGCTCTTGCAACTTGACAATTGTGCTGGCCAGAATAAAAATAGATACATGTTTGCATACTTTTCATATCTTACATGGATTGGAGCGTTTGAAATGGTCTATGTTGGTTACTTGATGCCTGGCCACACTCACGAAGACATTGATGCAATGTTTGGGCATTATAGGATCAAATTGCAGAAAAGTGACGTCACCACCTATCCGAGGCTTTTGGAGCTATTTAAGCAGTGTTCTTCACCTCCTCCTATTGGTTCATTGATATAAGAAGTCCCCGAGTGGAAAGAGTTTATAGAGGGTTATGCTCGTGAAGACCTTATTGGGCATAGTGCTCCATTGCAATTTAGGTTTTGGGTGAAGAATGGAAAGCCAATAATGCAATACAAGATGAGGGCTGGAGATCCTGTGTGGAAACCGGAAGATAAGGATATATTGATTTGGAAAGAGGATGTGGCAGGTAAACCAATGGTGCCGACGGGAGAGCCTAAAGTTATGAAACCATTAGGAGAAGTGAAGGATTGTGAACGGACTATGGAAGGGATAATGGATTATATAAATCACAGGGAGAAACCCTTAGCAGTTAAACACATAGCACCAGAGAGAAGAGCGTGCAATGAAGCATTTGTAAATTATTGGAATGAAGTTCATATACTTTTAGGGAGTTTGGACACAAGTAGTAGCGTCCTTCGAGAGGGTTGACTACCTCAAAGTCGATGGAGGCTCGACCATGGTAAATTCCAACCTGATCAGCAGCCGATCCACTTGATGACAAAGGAATGTGAAGAGGAGGTGGAAGAGGATGAAGAGCACTATGTTGGACCTAGAAAAGAGCATCCCAAGTATTATGGACTTGCTCCATATGATCCTAAGATGGATTTGAAGGATGGCCAATATTTGATCGTCGGGCCATCAGATGAAGATACTTATCCTATTTGGTTAGGGTATACCATCTCGAGTGTTTGTAGGGAAGCTAAACCCTAACAGAAACAAGGTGCGTGTGGTTGAAGCCTTACCTTTTCAGGATTGGTTCCTTCTTTTTGGCCCATGCTTGAGGTAATAATTGAGAATGCCATATTACTTGCTTAGCCTGGCACTACCATTGCACATAATCTAATAGATGTATGTGCCTTTTTTAAAAGATTTTCTATTTTAAGCTGATTTGTTCTGCAAATATAATAAGTTGTTTGTATGAAGGTAGATCCATAACTGCTTCTATATGCCCATCTATTTGCATGAAGGTAGATCCATAACTGCTTTTATACACCCACACCCATGTGCCATGCTGTTGTAGACCTATATGGTCATACATCAACAATGCTTATCTATACATGTCATTTTAATGTAGGCATATTCATGGGCAAGCTAAATTCAAAAGCATTTGCATCTGGGCCTTTGTATAGTTTTAGAAATGTGTAGTGTGCTTTATAAATTTCCATCCTCTTGCTGTTAATATTTGACTCAATCTAAGCAAATGTATTGTGCACGTAAGCACAAATGTATCACTCATAAGTAGCTATCTTCTACATGATATGAAAAATTCTTTGTCTAAAAATGGTCGTTTCCTTTCCTGCAGGTCTTTATTGATTGCTTTATCAAAAGCAGCTCAGAAGTTCCAAGTTGATCAACGTTGGAGGAGAATGAAGTTAGCCCCTCCGTGAAACTCAAGCTTCCTACTTTTGTGCTTTTTGAAAACTGGAGATACTTTGCTCTATGGCATCAACGATTATTGGAGGAGAATAAAGCTGGCCCTTTAGTGGAACTCAAGCTTCCTGCTTTTGTGCTTAAACATGGACCGCGTTTTTGTGTAAATGTGCACACACAACATTTATTGAAGCAATGGAATTTCTACAGCAGTTTGGATATTCTAAATGAGGTACACCTAGACTACCACAATCATCGGATTCGTCGATCCTACGACCCAGATCGTATGTTGGGGCCTGTGAGCACCTCTCGTTTCGCTTATAGTCATTTATGATTGGAGGCGCCTATGATTTTGAAATATAAAATACGATTTCGCCTAAGGTTTTGAGGGAATATCGAACCTCTATACGGCTTTGCCTATGATTTTAGAATATGAAATACGGGGGCTCGAACCTCTACCAAAATAACTTAATGTCCTAATAAGACTACTTTAACCAATATACCCAGTGAGCTAATGTAATTATTTTTTATCTTGAATCTATGTTTTTTTTTTATAACAACCCATTCAATTGTTTTAGGGATATATCGTCTATGGTTTCAGGATTTTATTTTTTACATCCATATCAAATCCCCCTGGAACCCTCTATTATTTTAGGGGAACCCCCTATTATTTTGCTACATATGCAGGTCAGAATATTGAATATTGTATTATTTCTTAAATTGTGTATTTTCTGCATATTCATCTCTCTTCCTTCTAATTTGTGACTTGCTATTTCTATGTTCTTTCTTGCAGTTGAGAGGTAACAAACATCAAACTCCATCAAGCATGGTTTCGTTAATTGGAGAGAATAACTCGATTTTGAGAATTTTGACCTCAGCTAATCTCGTCAAGCAAGAGTATTTTCTCCTAATTCTAAAGCACGAGTATTGATACATACACCACTATTATTGATAGTAGATACATACACCATTATTATTGATAGTAGACACATACACCACTATTATTGATACTAGATACATACATCATTATTATTCATGGGTATAAATATATCCGCACTTGAGCGCAGGAGGCATTCATTTATAATGTCTCGGCACTCAGGATCTGCTACCGATAGAGCATGGTCTACCGATATCGAGACCATTACTTGCTCCATGACTTACAATGATCTGGTTAAATGCATTCATAGAGGCATCCAACTTGATCCATACTTGCAGTTTATAGCTAGTCGCCACCAGATGGATTCCCCCGGTTACCACCATGTTGTTATTTATCTTGTATGGCTTCATGAGCGCAATGCCTACGAGATTAACTCCATATGCCTGCGTGGTCATGACGAGTAACTGCTGTGATATAACTGTGCTTTAGGTGTATGTATCATCTATTTAGCAATATATAACATAGTGATGTTCTGGCATATAAGATATAGTAATGTATAAGAGCACTTGTATTAATCTGAAAAATGCAGAGAGTAATGAATAACAACTACTTTAATGTACCTTGAAGACTCAAGTTTCTTCTTTGTCCTCTGAGGCCTCTTTGGCCAGTAATTCCTGTAACTGAGCCGCTACACTTGCAGGTATCACTACCATCTGAGGCTTGTCCTTGACTGACCAACCATAGTCTATGGTCTTGAGATGCTGATAACGAGGCATGTCATTCGGATTTGGCCTCCACCTTTTATGCCAATAGTCCCTATACGGTTGTGCATAAGTGGTACCTTTTCTTGCTGTCGGCTCCCACCTCTTCGTAGTGGGGAAGAGTTGGGTCTTGTACGGGGTCCTCTTCCGCAAAGACCATCCATGCAGGAGATGAGTCTTCTGGTCTAATGAGCAAGAGCATACCTTTCTTGACATCATGATATGGGTCGAATGTTTCAATTGGGTTCTGTGGTTTATCCTTTGCAGGGCTGACATAGTGCAGAAGTGTTGTGTACTCGTCGAGCATTACTGACTCAGGCTCCATTAGTACGGACTGTCTAGTGAGAGGCCAGAAGTCTCTAATTTCCTAGGTCCCGGGTGGGAGCTGTCTAAGTGAATGCATCAGAGATGACCAGTAATCAATGACCTCATTCATATAGGTATTAGCTAGACCATGAGTTCACACCACCATGAGATATATTTGCCCAATGCATCATGTACTTCGCAATGGACGATCGTAAGGCACCCATATCTTTGAGGCTATCGTATGGCTTCACATCCTTAGGTGCTCTAGTAGGTATTATTGGCATACCATCAGCACCTGTCTTCCACATTCTTATTCCATTGTCAGGGAGCCATTCTCGACGCCCTGGCCTCATCTTGTAATCTTGCAAAATTTGAAGAGCAGGGGCTCCAGGTGCCCAATCAAGCGATCCTTCTTGTCTGGAATGTATCCTTTCACAAATGACTTCCAATCAGGAACCTCAATGACTAGGTACGGCACTGGTGCTTTGATACTACATTCTGAGCTACATTAGTTTAGGAATAGTGAGTGCATCCGACCTACGCAATAACGTTGAGTAACTTCCGAACAGTGCATCAATGTCATCATGCGTGCGGCCAACCATCATGAATCCAAGCTGTATCTGATCAAAAACCCCCAGCCAGACAGGATAAGAAAGGTAGGAGAAGAGATATCTGTTCTTGTTCTGGCCAGAGCAATTGTCTAGTTGTAAATATAGCCTTCTGGGTAGGTGTTTGGGGTGAATTGGAGCATTAGAAGGGGCCATAAATTCTTGTCCAGTGCTATTGACCTTCTTAGTTCTCAATGCCATGGTGTTGAGGACTGCTGCTCCCCATGTACAATCAGGGCATTCAACTTCTCTTAAATCGCCCCAGTTGTCTCTCGAAGCATCCTCCAGGGCTTTAAGTATGTGGTTCAAGGAACCAATATGAAAATTAGAATCATCCTTCCATAAATCTAGTGAAAAATGGCCCAGAGCGCCAATACCGTGGCCATGCATCAGTGCACCAGTCACACTTACTTTCAAGCGTTCTTCTCCACACTGATTTGGCTAACTTCCCCAATCTAGGTACCATTGTCTTGTTCTGATCCATCTTATCATGAATGATCGTCAGAGCTTGCTCAGGAGCACGATGCGATAAAGCTCTCCACGACCAATACAGGCTCCTACAAGAAATATGGGCTGTCATGTGTGCCTTCCACAAGGCCCCCAAAAAGTAACTCGCATTCATAATCATGATGGAAACTAGTATAAGTGTGGTTTTTAATACATGCAACTCGTAATGTCAATGAAAACTAGATGACTTTCATGGTTTTGTAATAGCACTACTAGTTTGATCATAGTTCTTATACTAATTCTATGTCTTACACTAGTTTCTTAAAATTATTGCTAGTTTAGGAGGTGATTTTTGAGCCTACATTGTTAATATTATAATCTATGATGATTTTACATACTGGTTAGCATGATTAGATACATGGTTTTAACCTTAGTTTCAATCCTCCCAAGCTTTTTTTATTAGTTCAAGAACCATGTTTGATTTTGGAAGTGTGTTATATGTTTTTGGCACATGCTTATTTACTATGCATGTTAGCAGGCTATTATGTTGGTTTATGATGTTGTTTTTTATACACTTGTTTCAATCCTTAAAGTCATTATGAACTTTGAGCATAATTTCTTATATTAACTAGTAACTAGTTATGGTGCCCGGCGTTGCCGGGCGTAACTACAAATTTATTGTAGAATTATATGAATAAGATGCAACAATATGAATCATAAGGAGTTGTGCATATCAAATATGACAATGCCAGTTGCAAAGCATATTGGTCTAGAATATTTGTGTAGTTTTTATTGGTTCACAAAACAACGAACAATGATTGTCCAACAAAGAATATGTAATTTAGATGTCATGTAATTTAGACGTCATGTCTACCCTAGAAAATATCTAGTCTATTTTAGGTTTTTCCATTTTAAGAAAGCAACCCAAGGGAAGGAAGCCTATGCATATCATGTGCACTGAATACTCGCATTTGGTACTGGATTTGTGGCATGGTAAATTTCTGCTATGTTGATATTGTTGTGATTCTTCTATTTTGTGATGTGCATGTGATTACACATTTGGCTCTATATGTATTTTATTTTTTTTCTTAATCAACCCTGAATCTTTGAAATCTTTGGATGCTAAAAGGGAATTCGTTTTGTCTATTCATTTGATTGCCCATTTTTCTTATTACCATATTAAGCCTTGGCGCAATAGTTTACTTGAAATACTCATGAAGTTGTAGCTAGCTTTCCAAATATAAAGGAATTGTATCTAGAAATCTAAGCCTTAGCACCAATAGCTTATTTGGGGCTATTCATTAAGTTGTGGCTTGGTTGTCAAATCGCTATTCATTAAGTTGTGTCTTGCTTGCCAAATCTAAAAGAGTTATCTCAAAATATGTGAGAGATGCCTGTTGAGAGGTTCTAGCAATTATTTTCTTAAGAAAGTGAAGCACTTATTGCCTTCTTAAGTCATGCAACCATTGGAACATAAACCCAAGATAGCCTTGCTTCATGTGTTTTTTCTTTATAATTTTGTTTTTTCCTTAAAACTCAACGAATGCAAAATATTGGCTTTGCTAGTCAACACACTTTATGTGTTGAAAAATCTATAAAATAGAGCATTGAGATTTTAATATGTTATATGTCACAAAAGATGATCTAGAAACAATACATCTCAACATGTTTTTAGGCAATATGGATGCTTTTCTTTGAGATTCTCTTGAAAAATGAAAACTTGTGGACCAATTAGACTTATCTTCTCAGATACTACATATGGAAAGTTTTGTAACTCGAGAGTAGCAATTAGGTTGTGTTGACGATTTCCATTGCTAGCATCCACTTATAAGAAAGAAGTCTTGATTAATTAGATAAACTCTCATCTTCTCTAGATCACATAAAGATCTACATGACTTCTTGCAAAAAAACGATATTATAAATCTCAAGAGTAGTGACAATGCCAGAAGATCTAAGAATATGAACTATGATGATATCTTGCTGAACTATTTTAGAAAATATAAGTAATCTTATTGTCAGAGGAGGCCCAGTTGTCAAAATCATGGCAGAAGTTTAATAGTAAGAACTGCTTGCCTGCATTTTATATTGTTCTATCGGCGTATCTGCTTTTTGATCTCTTCAAGATATAGAACCAATATACACAATTAGACATTGTGTTTGCGCACATTTTTTAAGGAACAAATGGTATATAACAATAAAGAATCATACAACAGAAGACTCACATTATCAATCACACACCCAGGCTCACAACACTGCTATCTAATCTATTAATCCAACTACACATTTTTTTTAGCATGCCATGTTCTGGATCCTCTTCTCCTGTGAGAAAGGGGGATATATTTTATCAAGCAGCACTTAAAAAAGAGAACTATCTAGGCTAAATCATTGTTGCCCACACTCTTCGTTTGGTGGGCATGAAAACAGGCAGTTTGGGATCTGAAACATTTAGTTAACACGGTATCTAAACCTACAGAATAATTCAAGGTTTCCTCATCATGGACTGCCATGATGCCCCATTTTTGAATCACTAAAAACCATCCTATCACAGCAAGGAAGGAATCGATGTGCACCCAAAAAGGAACTGTTACATGTTACAGTCAGTGTTGATTTTAGTGGCTATTTATCGCAAAATTGCTATATTTTTGGATTTTTGAAAAATTTGCCACTATGCTTAGTAGGTTTCCTTTAATAAAATAGTGAGATTAATTCGCCAAATTTTTTTGGAGAAGCTTTCCCTCTTTTACCACATTCGCCAACTATATGGACTCAGTGAAGGAGTTTTTTCGCCTCTCTATCAATAATCTCAATTCATAAATCTCAAACAGATGGCCTACTTAAAGAACATAGAGTTACCAATTTCATATAATTAGATGAAGGTTTTGAATTTTTATTTACCTGTGCCTTAAATGTCTATAGAACATGATAAAGCCATACCATGTCTTTACCATGGGATACAATCATATTTGAGAAAATAGTATTCTCATATATAGAAGCAAAAGTAAATGGGGGCTTACGACATTAATTAGTGGCTCTTATGTGTGTCATTATGTTGCACTCGTAACAACAATACTATGGTAAGATTTTAGACATCGTGACAAATACTAAACAAATACTTTTGTAATTAATATTTATCGCCACATGCACTACAGAAATTCTTGAAGGGACAAAATTTATCGCCTTCCAAAGAAGTTTCGAATATAAGATTATCGCCAAAATAGTGATACCCATATTACGACATAGTACCACTAAAATCATCACTGGTTACAGTACTCTATTTGCACATAAGGTGAATATGAGAACTAATGAATCACAAAGTAGCAATGCTTTAGGAGCCAAGAAATGCTTAAACAGTGCAAATATGCAAGTATACCTTTATTTTCCAATCGTTTTGGGTGTGGAACATGCACATAAGATATAGAACATTGTTTCCAGCATATCCAATATGAAGTATAACTCACCAATAAAGTTAGCCTTAATATGTTTCATAGCTGATAAGCGTAGTTGATATGGCCGAATAAGAGCCAACCTTATCCTTCCTTACTGCACGAAGATTAGAGATGATAATTTAGTGGCATCTATTTGCAGTGAGCAGAAGAAAACGTAAGAAGAGGATCATTTTCGATAGGAGCCAATATCATAAACTTACCATGAAGGATGCACTTAAAGATAGTAGCAATTTGCAGCGGACAGAAGAAAATGTAAGAGAGATCATTTTCAAAAGATCCGAGTTCAAATGCTCGATATAATCCTAGTTGCATATTATTCATGGGTAGTCATATTTTGAAGCAGGGCACGATTGTTTGACCCCTCATTTATCTTATCTGTTTCGTAGTTAGGAAATCTAAGTATGCTGATGAGAGTAACAGTGTGTATCTAGAGAAGAAGTTTACAGTGATTTGCGTTAGAAGTGAACCATACCTCTCGAAATGCAAGAAATCCAAAAGGTAAATGGAAAACCAAATGCCTCTACTGACTGAATGTTGTTGTTGCTGCAAGAAAAGAAGAGACTTATCAAACTCGCCATGTTTTTAGTCAAATATGTTTATGGAAAAAGGAAAACATGCGACACAACATTTAAAATGGACAGCAAGATCGTGACACAGAAAGAAAGCAAGGCCTTGATAATGACAATAGATTGACTTTTAATGCATTTTGGTCTTGGCTATTCTGGCCATTAAATTAATACCTCTCAAATGCAAGAAATCCAAAAGGTAAATGGAGAAGATATCACTTTTGGGCTTAAGGTTCAATTCTCCAGTTGTGCCTTATTGAATCTAAGAGGTCAACAACGATGTGCATAATGAATCTTTCTGACTTCTGCATAGTAAATTTAATGTTTATGGAGTCAGAGCTTTTCTAATATGCACTTTCAAATGTCAAGTATAATGTTTATGGTACTCAATTTTAGATTGCAAAACTTTTATAGTTGACCATGATAGCTTTACAATAATAGACTGATAATTCATTCACAATCGTGTGTTATGTTTGCAGGGCTGGAAATAACCCATCTGCAATGCCACACCTTGGAGAGGCCCGTCTCAAAAGATGCTAAAATTTGAAAACCTATATAACATAAGATATATAAGAGCTTTCAATACTGAAAATTAGTTGCTATTTACATCAACCTAATGCTGACACCTTAACATTCAACTCAGCATCCTACATTTTCTGCTCACGTAAGGAATAGTAAGCATGGCATCTGCTCCCACAACTTCATGCCAAGAATGCGCAAACCACAAAAAGTCCCTTGTCAATCTTGGCAAAATTTTGTTCTGATCAAGATGGGTTTAGATTCCTATCCATCCTTTAATCTGCATAAGTTCCATAACACTGTACAACCTCAGCAAAGAACAATATAATATTCTACCCTGCTGTATTAAACTGAAGCATGGCAACTGAAAGAAATGGCTGAGGGAAGAAAGATACCAATAAAGCCCCATTTCTTTAGTGAAGCAAGTGTATGAAAATCCCTCGTGTCCTTTCTATTTTCCGAAATTATCTCAACATGCTTATCATTTCAATCGTATTTTCAATCATCCAGATTTGCACGACACAGAATTCCATTGCATCCCAAACATTCCAGTTCAGTCTCATCATTCTGCCATGTACCAGTTGCCATAATACATATCGGAGAAGGACAAACACGATCTGTGATAAAAAATGAGATTTTGCGGTTATCACTTAGGATCTTCCCATCACATGCCCAACCATGAGAAGGGAGTTTAAAACTTTGTCAAAATTTATAACGTCTAAACCTAACACAACTGCAACAAAGATCCAGATCAGCATTGTATGAAAGAATGCTCTAGTCATCAGCCGACTAAGATTATACAACTGACACTTGCTTGCCTTATGCAGGGATGCTTCCACCAGGCTTAAGCTACTCGATATCAATCTGAATGCAAGACAATATACTTGGAAGTTAAGGAATGAGGTACTTGCCACTGAGTTTTTATAACCACAGACATCTCAAGCTGAACAAATTACAATAAGCCCTTTGAAATAAGGAATATCTGAAGTTTTTAAGGAAAGAAACAATCCCTCTGCGGATGATGCATTCCTGCCAACATATCAGAGAATATTATGCTGATGGATACTTGTAACATACATCCTGTTTTACTCCGAACTGCACAAGCTCCACAAATTGATTGGAAGGTCATGACCTGACAATGCATGCACAACTGCATGCCATGAATCATTTCACACTGCCAGAGATGGCCTACATACAATCAGAAATAAAGATTGCATCAAGGTCCTTCGCCATCCTTGTTCAGCTTCCTACAAAGGACAAAAAGCATTAACTACCTTAAGAGAAAATGCAGCCTATTAACTTAACACCTCTATTTGTCCATAAAAGAAGCATGCGAAAATGCAATCTAGCATAACCGAAGCAAGCATTCTATTTTTCATCTTCCAGCTTTTGGAATTAACTGAGACAGAGAGCATGTTACAGGTTGCAAAATCAAATAGGAAGGGTATATATTAACTCAAGTGGTCTAATGAATGCATAAAAAGGTTGTAACTTAGAAATGAGCTATTCTAGAAGATGGTGAACTTGCACATGCCAACATCCTATTCTGCATCAAGAATCACATGACTTTTCCTGCATTATGGAGTCGAGGGTTAATTTTGAAAATCTGAAAAATAATCAAACACAGACCTACTGCTGCACATAAGAAAAAAATGCATTGGGTTTGCTAAGTAAAATCTACACACATGCCATAAACACAGAAGCTGCAAACAAATGGGCTAAACAATCGAGTAACCTGCATATCATAGCTTAGACTATACCTGTCACATCTGAAACGACTTCTTAATATGCATCATGGTGCAGGTCAAGACATCAGCAACGACATGCACAGTTTGTAAACCACACGAGATTGATGGGAAACTGCCAACAGTGAATGAATGAGAAAAACCTAAACATATATCCATCTAATCATTACTCCAGATAAGGAACCCTGAGGCTGTCTACATTATAATAACCTTAGTCTGGCTGGATGACGTTATTGGAGAAGATTCATCCCTTAGTGTTATTATAGAAGTTGAATGAGGGTCTCCGCCATCACAATTGCTCAATTGCCATACTGCAGGAGGACTGGCAGATACTACAGACATTTTCAAACTGCAGTTATGTTGGCTGAAAGACAATCCTTATATACCATCTCACAGGCAAGTTTTGTGCATCTAGTGACAAAAAGATTTTCATGGCAAATCACAATGAAGAATGGATTTACTTAGATGATTGCTGCATGTCGAGAAACACTTGAATCATGCGCATTTATAGCTAGTACCATAGGCAGTGAACCGTAACATGGCTCTATGAACTTCAAAAACCATAGATTTTGTTGAGCCCTTACCGTAAATCTGATCCAAACCAAATCATGAATGAACATTTTTGCATCCCTGGCCATTGCACAGACCAAAAGACGAAACCCTACTCACCAAAATCGGCCCAAAAAACAAATTTGTTATAAGCAGCAAATGTCGACATGCAGCTCAATTAGGATTGGAAGAAGCAGAAGCTCTTCATCACTCCATGACGAATTAGAAATCCCAATGAAGATACCACATGAATGCCACGCGAATGCATGCAGGTTTCTCCGTGTTGGGCTTTCGACCAGATAATACTGGAAATCGAAGAAGAAAAAATGACAATAGAATTCTCTACGATTTTTGTAAATCGGCAAGTTTTTCCCGCGGCTAAAATACCTCAAAATCATAGGAAATCACTTAAAAAAAAATTCCAAAAAGGTTTTAGCCAGACCTGAAGATTGATAATTAACAAGATTGATTCCAACGATTATATCTATTTTTGCACTCCTTTTAGAGCTCTATCTTGAGTTCACAGGCAGTCTTGCATGCCCAAAACCGGCCAGTATTAGGCCTTGATTCCATCCAAATCCATGCTCTGGAGCTCAAGTCGAAGATCTGGCAGGCCGGATTCCATCCACGAACCCATTTCTCTGATATATTAGATTTCTTTGAACCCATCCAATATCTCGATGCCATGTGTCCCTTTTAATAACATTAAAAACCATAGCTAGCATTTTTATCTTACATATTAACAACATTGGCCCCTAGGGCCTATACAACTTACATTAACATTAATGCAACCCTATAGAAGAATCTCTTGCCCGCAACCTCGCTAGCTCTTTCCGCACTAATACTTAGTGATATTAGTGCCCCGCCTAGCAACCCATTACCCGTTGCTTAGCCATTATTACCATTTACCCCGCATACAGTCAACACGGCCCATTAAATCACAACTGCCTGGCAATCGCGACCAACAGTACCCCTGTGCTCATGGGCGTCCGTCAAGGGCCCGATTCTGGCTATGCCCTTGGGAGCACTTGTAACAACACCACAATGATAGAAGGCAATGCAATAATGTCGTGAGAAGGGCATTCACGTCAGGCCTACTGTGTACATCATGCTGTCGCGAATCAAGGATAGAAAACAACTGTCGATTGTATCGCCAATTACGATAGCAGACTTTGAGCCAAACAAAACACTGCAAATGTAGTAGAACATCTGTTCTGCATGCTCATTTGATCATTGATCCATGTAAATGATTACTTGCAAATATAGTCTAGTCCAAACTAAATCCTACGAAAAGTCACATTTACTTGCTAAATGGTTGTGTGTTGTGTGTATTATCCATGACTTGAGCTACTAGCAACATTTCTAGAGCTTATTGCATTAATTGTATGAACAAGGGAAGCTAATAGAACATATGCTACACATGTTCGTATCCACCGAACAATAAGAAACCTATGTAAGACCTCTAAAAAATAAGAAACCTATGTAAGACCTCTAAAAAAACCTTATGTGCTAGGGAACCGCCTGGTACGAGGGGTATGAGGGAAACCGACAGCGGCGCTGCTGGTTTCCCGCCGGAAACCCCGAGAACCAGTCGGCTCCCTCACGTAAGCCACCGGAAAGCAAAATTTTGGTGACGAGACAGAAAATATTTTTTTTTTCCAGCTGTCCTTTCTCTTTCTTTCTGCGTCCGGCTATGGCAGAGCTCCAGAGCTTCACCCATGGCGCTCTCCATGCTCGCCGAAGCGCTTGAGTTCTTGGCGAGTTTTTGGAGGACTTGATAGTTGAGGCTACATGTTTGGCTACTTTTCTTTTGAAATGGAGCAGTTCTGGAGGTCAGTGATGTATATTTTCTTGTTTTTCGAGTTCATTCCCTGTGTAGGGATCCTGATGCCGTCATTCCTTGAAATGGAGAAGCTTCTAATGATTTTTTTGATGTTTTACAGGTTCTTGAGTTCCGGTGGCAGTATAGCATCATTTTTCCCTTGCAATATATATGCATTTATGCCTTATAAGGAGACTTGCCTTCTGAGGAAGGAAGGAAGGAAGGAAAGAAGGAAGGTTCTTTTATCGTCTGCAGAGGCCAATCAGCCTATGGGATTCAAATTACACGGGTGCAGCAAGCCCGTTGCTACCCGGATTAAAAAACCCCCCCTTAGGAGGGAAAAACCATCGCAAAGAACAAGCCTCACCGGCACCGCACAAATATACATATACACATAAATTCCCCTCGGCACCTCGTAGGCGCCCGGGCGAGGTGAGTCCGCGATCCAAAACCTCCCCGGAGGTAGGAGCCAAGGGATCGAACCGATGGCGCATCGAGTATCTCGCGGTGTAGCGCACTGTGTCGCACTAAGAGAATGTAGCGAGCCCGAATCGACTATAGGGTCGGACACTCTGGAAGGCATGGCTTTCATCCTCAACAACCCCCAGCGGCAACACTAACAAAGCCGCGCCCGGCGCGCTCTCCAACCCACCGCGAATCTCAAGCCGAGGGATGGTGGGCCCCGCTCAATGGACGCTTGATGATGCTGGCGCTTCTTCATGGGCAAATCGAGAACGCAGTAGAGTCAGGGCCTCAACCCGGGTGGGGTTTATGTCTTTGCTTGTAGTGTGCCATCTTTACCTCGTTCGAGGCGTGGTGGTCCCGCAGAGCTTCCCCAGAAACAAGAGTCCAAGTACCCCCTCACCCTATCCCCCACGGCTGCTCAGGCACTGGGCGCACCTATGTGCGCCTACGTTCCAAAGGCCAAATCATCGGGCTCTCTTGTCCTTCCAACAAGCCTTGAGTCATTGCGGGCTCATCGCCCGTAACAGAAGCCAAGTCGGGAGCCGGGTGTTGCCCATGCTGGCCGCCTTCTAGAAATAAACAATGTGTCTATCGAGGGTCGCATGCTGCAGGGGCATGAATCCTGTCTCCTGCAACAAGATCTGATATGGAATTGAGGGCTTGACCCCAAGTGCCCGCGTCAAAAATGCCTTCTGGACCTGCTCTAAGTCATTCCAAGTCGCCAAAGACACCACCGGGCCCCACACCTCGACCCCCATACGTAAGAACCGGCTCCACCAAAGGTTCCGGAACAAATGTGGACCGTGGCCCCATCCCATACAGATCCGCCTGTGACTATTGTTTTGCATTATACATATCGCCTTCCAACTCCTTGTCACCCGAAGGCGAATGGATGCATCCCAATACATTGAGGACGGAAATTCCACCCCCAGGTACTTGTAGCTGGGTGTGACCTCTACCATCTGCCCCTGATAAGACGTGAGGAGGATATGAGGACCACCTTAGTCTTGGCCAGGTTGACACGCATGTCCGTCGCCGCGGCGAAATGTGTCCGTGGCATCTAGGTATGCCCGCATGCCCTTTGGTGTATGGGCCAAGAGGTCCACATCATTCGCATAGATTAACTGGGGATGACCTGGTGCAAGAGTCAGATACCGGCCCCCCCATTGGCGACAAGCCGGGCTTCCAACCGGGTCAATGTAAAGTCCAAAGAGTGTGGGTGAGAGAGGACAACCTTGCCTAACTCCAATGCTACCGGCAAATGACCTGTCCTTCCGGTTGCATGTGGCCTGCAGGCTCTTTTGTACACAGCCCAATCGCTGCGTTCGCATATAGGGAGCCCCGATGGTGCAATCTCGCCCACAACTTTTCCCGGTACCGTGGTCGAAAAGCTTTTGCAAAGTCCACAAAATAAAGAAGATGTGTCCTCCGACGATTCTGTTGTCCCCACCGTGGCCCCGAGTGTGAAGATGTGATCAATGGTCGAATGTCTGGCTGGCTTGCGTCGGGTAAGTGTCCCGACTTCCGCCGCCTCTCCGCCCATCCGTTACCTGCCGTTCGAGAATGCCCGGCGCACGCCTTGGCAAAGACCGAAATGACCATGATGGTTCGGTAATTGGTCGGACAAGGTGGGTCCCCTGCCTTGTAGATCTAACAACCCCGCCAGGGTCCATGACCAGGGAAAACCCTCTTACGCCTGTTGAACAATGCAAAGAAGGATGGGCACCATGGGCTGTCCCCGCCCACTTGAGCAACTCCGCTGCGGGCCGTCTAAGTCTGCGGCCCCTCTTCGACATCTTCTTACTGTGATCACCAGCGGTGGAATGCCATGTTCTTGGGGGCACATCTGTCCGTGTTCCCGGGATCATAAAGCTGTTGTAGGTATGCGCTCCCATTGCACCGCCGTGATGTTCCCGTGGTAGGCTGTGGCGGCTGCAGAGTACCCTGCGCCAGAAAGTTCTCGGGTGGGCGTCCGGTGGGCGAACATTTCTCCTTGGTGCCTTGCCGGTACCTTGCCTTTGTTTCCTTGAGGAAGGCATGGTAATGGCTGGGTGGCCCGCTTCAGCGGTCCCGATCCACGATGAGGCGGAGTCGCGGCGTTTGCCTTCCCTTACACTTTCGGCATCAAACCATCCGCTACGGGAAGGTTGCGGCCTCGATCTCTCGGGGGAAGGGGGGTCTCCCAAGCACTTGTTCCGCCTGCTCGAGGAGCTCAACCACCGACGGCTTGTTGCTCCAGCGCAGGGGCCCTCGTAACCGCTTCGGAAAGGCTTCTCAAGCATGTCATAACAGAACCCTCCGCTTCCATAATCCAAGCAAAACCGGTGCCTGGCAAGGTACCGCTATTGAGGGGTCGTAGCTTGACCGGGCCGTGCCAGCTTCACATAGAGTGGGAGGTGATCTGAAATCGCCTCCTCGTTCCGGAATCGCTGGGGCGACGTGAAAATGGTCGACAAGGTGTACATCCCGCTAACTACTATGACATAATCCATGACACTAGTTCCGGCCAGCCATGATTGTCCCGCCTCGCAAGTGTACCCGTGGGAAGAGGGCCATTGTGGTAGGCCATTGCATATGAGCAGCCGGTGACCCACCGCCATCTGAGTGCCATGTGCAAGCCGCCTTTTGGACACAACCGCAAAGACGCCATCCGAGGGGTAGCCGCGCCGCCTGTTCCACCCATGTCCGCTGCATTGAAGTCTCCAAGGAGCAGGACTCGCCCATCCGCTTGTCCCGGTATGTCATCATATAGATCGACATACGGGTCCATCCCCATCCCACCTCCGGGTGGCTGTGATAGAAGGGACTCTCTGCATGGGGAAAGTAGCAAGCAGCTAGGAAGAGAGGATCTCCACCGCACTCGGATCCACAAGTAGCGGTTATGTCCGTCGGTCTTTTGGAGGGAAACCAAATGCCCAAGGCTACCCTAGTAGCAGCAACCCCACCGCGCCACGCCTCCTCGCACAACCATTGAACATCGAAAATGCCTGCATTACGGCGGACGGGCAGCCTGTGGCACTGGTGTTCTCATGTCTCCATGAGGAAGATGAGGTCCATGTCTACAACTCCATCAATTGAGGCTATCGCCCCTTCGCCACGGAAAACCCCGACAGGTTCTAGACCACCACACGGAGGCACAATTCCTATTGAGCGGCCTGAGATGCTTGTGTAGTGTGTCACTCTGATGGACCAAAGAAATGAACAGACCGAGTTCGGGGCGCACTTTGGACAAGCGTATGGGAGGCGCTAGGGCAACATTTGGCGAAGCGGGGTAACGAAGTTGTAGGGGCGTGATCGGGCGGAGGATCGAGCGGAGGGAGCGGGGGTAGCATTTGGTCGGAAACGGCAAACAGCAGCGATTTGGTCAATCTGGGGCGCCCCCGACCGGGCGAATCCCCTCCCCGCATCGAGGAAAGATCCCTGGGCCACATACGAATGTGCCCTTCAACTTTTGCCATGTCGCCATTGTGGCCTCTCGAACTCGTGCATCCGCAACCATGAACACCACGACTGGTGGCCCGGGCGCCGGACCCCACACCGGCCGGTCGAGGTAACCCTCAGACAGTCCCCGACCGGGGAAACATCATGCCCAAGGATGCGTATTATTGTATCATGTCGGGTGAGATTCTCTCCCGCCTTCAGGCGACAGAACACTACCGGTTGTGGCTCCGTCGCTAGCTCCACCTGAGCTCGGCGTCCGGTGAGGGCACCGCCCACTGCCCTGGTGGCGACGCGCGATGATGGTGAATGCGGCGGCTGGCGCTGTTGGCATGTTCGGGGTTGACACGAGTGACCCGATTGGCGTCATGCGCGGTTGTTGGGCTTGGCGATGCTTGGGTGTGTCATGTCTTTGCAGCTTCGTTCTCTTAAGTGCGGAGTCGGCTCTTGCGAAGGCTTGGTCTGTCTTGCCATCTCCCCGTGCAATGCCACCATTGTTCATGCGCCTACGAGGCCCTTGCCTTCTTCCGGGCAACGACAGTCGGAGCTCTTGCATTTCACGGTCCCGTGCCGTCCCTTCTCCCAAAGGGCGCCGTCTTTGCTGTTAACTTCCAAGGAGGCTGCGAACCTCGTCCTTGCGGCGGTAGCCTCCTCAACTTCCAACTTGAGTGTGGCTCAGGCGCTACCCCCATGGCATTGGCCTCATCAACCTCGATGCGGGCGAGGCGTGATTCGCGATTGCAAGTGTCTGGCGCGCCCGGTCCCCGTCTGTCTCGCGGCGTCCGGGGTATCCATGCGGCTTTGCATGTCTGCGAGCACTTGCGGTCTTGCTCTCTCGAGTGCATCGGTGGATGTTGTCGTCGGCCGGTGTGCTTGGATCTCCAACTTCGGTGATCTGTTGTTTAAGCTATCACCAACTGTCTGCGCAACCGTGGGATGTTGCGAACTCCATCTCCGCCTCGAGGCCCTGGCAGGCACTATTGGCCTCAACCCGGCTTGGATGGCGGCCCAAGGTTACGCCAGCGGAGGGGGCCACAATGGGGCACTGGCGATAACTTCGGCTGCTTGCCGGCCGGCTGGTTATGTGGGCCTTGGCCCGGGCCTCCTTCTTCGTGGAGGATATCTCTCCCTTGCCCACTAAGCGTGCGCCGCTTCATGGTGGCCCTTCTTGGTTTTCCCAGGCGGGGCTCCGACTGAGGTCAGCCGAGTTGTGTCCGGGTTTGCCCGAGGTGGGGTGTCAGTGGTGCGTGGAAGCTCCCCGCTAGAGGTGAGTCCGGACACCGGGTCGCTTCGTATGGCCATGGACGGGGGGTATGGCACGCCAAGCAAGGTTTAGGCTATGGCGGGGGCTTGTCGTCCCAGGCAGGGGAGCTAGGCGGGGCTATGGCGGTGGCAGGCCGGGCTAGGCAAGGCCAAGAGGCAGTTGGTTGGGCTATGGCAATGTCAGGCAAGTGTTGGAGCCTAGCTCAACATTATTCTGTGCGCTGACTTCCAAAGGCAGTGGGGTCTCTGGCATACAAAATTGCGCTCAGAATCCAATTTGGTGAGGAAGAACGCGCAGAAAAGAACTATTTTCCAGCCTTCAAAGTGTCAGCTATGGCGGAATTTCTGTATTCTATGGGTCGCCTAAAGAAGAAACGGAATCGGAGCTATGCTTTTTTACAGATGGAATGTTATCTGAGAAAAGCTTGGATGTGGTAGCTGTTAGACTCAAGCAAATCAGTGGCTTGCATAACAGGGATTTATTCTTTGAAATATATGTACATTTTGATGATTAATGAATACTCGGTTTTATTGTTAACCGATCTGTATTAAATCTGTGTAAAGCAGTGTTAAATCTTGTAAAAACTTGTGGCGGCGCTCTAAGCGGCGCCGCCGAGAAATCCCAAGGCAAAAATTACCCATTTTAAACAAACATGAAAAAAGCAAGGAATTTCGCTTTCCGGTGGTTTACGGACTTGAGGAAAGAATTATAGCAGGTGAGCACTCAAAACACACCCTCACCCTGTAGCCCTCACCCCAACCCGCATTTCCTTCACCCCAACCTACATTTCCGCTATTTTTTTGTCTTTTTTTCCCAAAAGAATAGGAAAGAACGCCTGATTTGTGAACAATAGAAAGAACCTGATTTGGACAAGGATATCGTCCTGCACCGTAGAAGGGCAGGGGGTGCACCATCAAGGCCAAAAAGGAGCTCCATTTAGTCTCATCTCAGGCACCCCAGTAGGCGCCCAGTAGGCGCTTTTAGGGTCTTTGGAAAGCCCCATTTCCAAGGCATCCAATGAACCAAATTTGGTCTGATTCTGATCTGTGAAAGACCTCCAACGATCCATTTTGGCGACTGGTAACCATTTGTGGGCAGGCTCCCTTATAACAAATGCAGTTCACTTACAAGTAAGCCCTCTTGCTCAGTGTCCATGCCATTATGCCCATAAAACTACTTTCCTAATAAAATAAATAAAATGGCAACTAGATATAGCTTCTTACACACCAGGATTAAATTGTCAACATACAGGTAGCAACATGGTCTGAAAGAACAGAAATGGAAACCACACAGACTTGGTAAACCAATTAAATGGAACTGAAAAGATTCGCGTACAAGTATTTAGCTGGCTATTTTGGGACACATATCAGATCACTTACGACTCGGTTGCTCCAAAAGCATTTGTTCTGTAAAATGATGTGTATACAACTGTATCATTCTAAATAGGACATCTTCAAGGACTTCATGCTGTTTGTCATTTCCAGGGTGAACATTCTATCCAGATAGTTTTGCTAGAGGAAATCTAACAAATGATGATTTAGATCTGGCAATTATAAGGCTATGCTGAAACTTAATAGTTAGAACATGCTTAGTTACTGCATATATCTTTTATGATTTGTTGGTACATATAGTGGAAATCAAAGTTCAGCCACATACATTATCTCCACATAGGTTCAGACCACTCACACTATTGTTAGCAAGGTACAAAATCTGCCCTTGCGGATTGTTGTACCCTGATTTATCAGCACATGACAAACTAATCAGGCAGCAGATTATTACCCTGATTGGCTTCCCACACACAGATGCACCTCTCCAGTGTTGTGTATCTGCTCTAAGCTGTTGGCCTTATAACAATATTATCCAACTCTGCAGTCAGAAAATTTGTTAGTTCTCACGGGTAATGACTGTAATTCTTGAAGGAAACTTACTGAGGTTAAGACAAATTTATATCATGGAGCATAATCTGTCCTTGGGAAATGTCTAGATCTTAATCTTCAGCTGAGAGTGTTGCCATGTTGAGAAAACAAAACAAAAGAACGTGGCATTATCTAGACTATGTCCTTGAAGAAACCACTCTATCTTTGAACAGTAATATTCATGCAAGGAAACCCAACTATACAACGAAAGCAGACATGGACATCCCATTTTCAACATACTACAGAATAAGCCAGCATCCAGTTCTTTAGTCCCAAGGAGCTTACCTAACCCATAATATGCATAAAACACCACAGCAGATTTCCAAGAAAGTCGTCTAGAGCACAAAGTTAGCTATGCAAGAACTGAGCAAGTGAAAAATGATGAGTATTTATAGACAAATTTGTTATCAACCAAGTCTTCACAAGACCAAAAGATCACTAATAAACTTACTGGCAAACCTGGATATGGCAGTCAGGAAACTGAATCCTCTGGGCAATAATCTAAGGTAGGTTAATCTGTTGTCAATTTCTATAGAAACATTTTATGTGAAACGGCATAATAGAGCTTTCATATAAATCTTCACAGCATAAATTCATAGCTCTCTGGAAACCCTGTAAAGAGGAAAGCGATTAACTTTTTTGCCTAACGTCTAATCAGCTGGATTTGTTGGAAAAAAAAAAGGCCATCATATACAATCGTGGCAGATCAGTCGGAAATTAGAACGACATGCATAACAGGGAAAACAGCTGGATTCAAGACTTCTTACCGATGTGCAAAGAAGTGCGATAATAGCATCAGCATTAATTCAGGCCGTTGTGCTGAAAAATCTAAGAAAGAAATAACACGACCACGGTGGGAATCGAACCCATTTTGATCCGAAGTCAAACGCGCTAATCCGCTGCGCTACACGGCCTTTGCTATTTTGATGTTTATATGCGCTATAAACAATCATCACATAAATATAACTGTCTTCGAATATTTCACGCCACAAAAGTTCAAGTTTCATATGTTCGAACTTGACCCATATGATCATGGAAGTTCTTTACATTTTAAAGAGCTTTAAAAATTTAAGAAACAAATTTGATAACAAAAAAGAAAACTAGCTATCAATAAATCCACAAGCAACATTCATGACTTCGTAAAAAACAGTTAGAAACATTCTGCCGTTTTCCTCCAATCGCAACATGCCACGTGGCAAATTTCTTACCCAGGAATGTCACAGACATTTCTTGACTGCGGCGAAGAACTTCCCTGGCTCCCTGTTACGGCAAATTTACTCCACGATTCAGGCATTTACCTGCTATTCCAGCCATTTTACCCAGCATTCAAAAGTTTTACCCCTGCATTCAGAAGTTTTACCCTACATTCCAAGGATTTTTACAGCCGGGCAGAATATTTCTAACTGTCTTCCACGTTACAAGAATGGCTCTTTACATGCCATTCCTGTATACAAGAAATGACATGATAACGCAATTACAATCATATCAAAGGAATTACCATCATTGTTGTTCACATGCGAATCCACGAGAACACTTTGGCGAAAACTTTGGAACTTCATTCTAGCAAGAATTAGTAATTATGTCACTTGATAACACATGAACTTCAAATACGTTGGAATTACTAACATCCTTATAGCCATCTTCCACAATCTCAGTATTGATACCACCCTGAAATGCTTATAAAGGTATGGCACTAATTGGTGAAATACTCAAAAGATTGTTCTTCTGATATCTTGAATAAGCCTTATGCAATTAAATTTGAGAGATAGGATTTCATTTTTTCAAGTAAGAACAAGTTTATTTATCATACAAGTTAATTTCTTTAAAGATACTCAAAAAAAAAAAAAAAAATTTTTTTTTTTTTTTTTTTTGCCGGGGGGGGGGGACGGGTATGGGGATACATGAAAGAAACAATAGGGGTAGAACCAGTGAGAGGCGGCAAAGGTAGGCAAAGCAAAGGTGAGAAAGCCTGAGTCCAACTTGAAAGATGTAAAGGGCCTAACGAGCTCACAACTTTCCATGCCCTAAAAACCCCTCGAAGGAAAGGAGAGGCATGGGAAGATGGCTTCATGGGAAAGAACAATGCCTAGGATAGGCATGGGGCAAGTATAAAAGCACATGAGTGCCTATTAGCCTGAACAAGAAATTGCATCCCACACAACTTTGTTTGTCTTAACAAGATCCTCCAAACAAACCATGAAAATAAGATCTTACTGCGAGTCCATCATGCCACCCATCATCATTTTTTTTTACCGTACACACTTCTTCGAAGAAATCTTGGCCACTGCTCCTATTTTTTTATCGTCCCAAACAAAGTTATAAGCCGTGATGAAAACCTCTTTGAATTTAAACGCTAGGACAGCAAAGCAGAGGCGGCATGTACATGAGTATTATTCAGAATTAATTTAGCTACTTGAACCCGTCCAATCAATGACAATGTTGTGCCCGTCCACCACAGCAGATGTCTTTGCAAACCTATGACTTGATCTCAAGACTGTGTGGCAGAAATGCCAACACCAAAGGAACATCTGGGAGCCTAATCAAGAAATGATAGTCCACGGATAGTATTGCACACAAGTGGGGACAGGCATGTTCAAATCTCTCAAGATGCTACATTTTTGCCAATTAAGCAAACATCCAGATTCCAAAGAATAGAATAGAATAGAATAGAATAGAATAGAATAGAATAGAATAGAATAGAATAGAGTAGATTTTTTAATGTCTACGAAGACTAAGAGGCCATGGTACCTATACAATGGCCTAGTACGGCCATTACTACTAGGATTAGAAAAAATTGCCTCGAAAGTTTTTCAAGGGAAAAACTTTTGCTGTAATGATGATACTAGACAAGCAAGAAGAAAAATATAAGTAGAACATAATGACTACTGAGGGCTCAGTAATTGAAGACGCTCATCTAGAACCTCAAGTATATATAATGCCAAGTCATGCACGGATGGTGCTCTGAGAAGTTGTGGGAGCATGGAATGGAATGCTAACGTCAAATAATGATTCCTGATCATCTCAAAAGCAGGACATCCGCAGAGTATGGCTTTCATCTTCAATAACCTGTAACTTGCAACATGCACATATTCTCGCTTCTCGTAGCAATTGCGGCCACTCCCATCTATCTGTCTCAATCCATAGCTTGTGAAACCCTGTGGGAATTGATGCAATATCTACAAGCTTTTCCTGGACAAGGAAGCAAGCAAATAAGCCGGTGGTCCTAGTGCCAAAGTGGGATTTATATGTTCATGATAATGATCAATTTTAACTTGGGCTAAGGTAATTGCATCCCACATCTTCTGAGAAAAACGACCATCAAGATATTGCTGCAAAAGCTGAGAATCAGAACTCGCTCCCCTCCCTCCCCCCCTTTTTTATCCTACCTAAATTTAGTGCAGATTTTTATGAAATCCACAAATATTAGCCAAATGGCAAATCATAACCACTAAAGACAACACATTGTGTGACTCTCATGCCAAACATTAAGTGTTGTGACTGTCACAATCACATCATTCACAGATGGTAGAATATTATTATCAAGACCAAAAGGGTTACACTCATTAAATAAAAAAAAGACACATTTAAGTTTATCAAATAAAACTTAAATCAAATCCATTGATTGGCTTACAGAAATCAAATTTCTAGCAAGAGAGTATACACAAAGTACATGGTTCAAAGTAACAACCTTTCTATTCAAATCAAAAAGCTCGAGTACTCCAATACTTTGAACTTCTTGCATTCTCTAGCTTAATATATCTTGCTTCTCTTTCACAACATTTTTTTAAGTAATTCTATATAGAGCTAGTTATTGTCTTCTCCGATCGTCTATCTTGAATTACCCAGTCATTCTCAACATCAGTTTATTTTAATTCAAAAATAGAAAAAACACTTTCATGTCTTAGCTCAGCATCTATGGCTGATGGTCTCTAGATAATTTGCAATTAATTCACAGAGGATACCTTCCCTTCCTCCTACTGACGCTAACTTAAATAAAGCTAAGTAGCTTCTAGTGGATTTTACTTCTGCCATTGATACAATACCTCGTGAGCTTCTTTGATGGCGCTTGCAACCACTTGGGTTTTTAAAAGACCTTCAAATGCAGTTTATTGGCTCTATGAAAGGGTGTTTGCTAATTTTTCAGCATCGGGTAACCAAACCACTAGCAATATTGAAGTACGTCAGGGTTGCCCTCTATCTCCTACACTCTTTGGCTTGTACATTGATCAGTTGGAAGAATGTCTTGATCACCATGATGGCGGAGGCCCACATTTAGCACACTATATCATCAGACAACTTGGTTAATCTCCAAGAGACCAAGCTCTTGGTAGTTCAATATTCTCGGCACATTGTTCCAACTTTGAACTATAATAGCCACGCAGTTGAAGTTGTAGTTAGCTACAAGTATCTTGGTGTAGAGTTCTGTAAGAACACACTCGTTCTGTGAGAACACACTTTGAGAACAATGTATTACCAAGTGTATGACTGCTGGCTGGAGAGCACTCTATGCAATATAAAACAACTATTTTCGCGCAGAGATTTATAATTGGTCACGGAAAACCCACTTGTTTTGGGCTTTGGTAAACCTATTGTATTGTATGGTTCTGAAGTATGGGGGCCTGTCATTAGTACTACTGCTTGGAAGAGCTTGGAACGGGTGCAAAAGTTCTTTCTCACTTACAGTATAGGAGTCAAAACTACGGTGCCCTATGCTATTCTTTTCCAAGAGATAGGTTTTGGCCTCTTCAATATATTTTGCCATGAAGCACCATCTCCACTATATCAGCAAGGTGCATCACATGGATGATGATAGGTACCCTCTTCTTGCGCTTGTCATGGCTGAATCTCGACAGCATTTGAAACGATGTTGGAAAGAGAACCCGCTTGGATGATATGTTGGATGCCGCCTTCGAGCTCTGAAAATGGATATAAGGCTTGATTTGAAGCAAAAACATGCTAAGATGCTCCAATAGCTGCCTGCTTGGAGCTTCAAAAGGGAAGAGAGGGTGTTCTTGTGTGGCGAATAACAATGGCGGCGCCGCCTGAACATTTAGATATCAAGGTTCCTTAAAATAAAAATAACAGGTAAAACACAGAAAATTCCACCTACCGGTGGTTTTCGAAACATAAGTTCCATGTAGTTCAACATTAATGGTAACTGTAACATCCATATTACGCCTAGACAATAGTTTGCAATAAAGTGAAATAAAGACACCATGATTTGGCATGTGGAGAGAAACATATGGGAAGAGCATCATATATGCTTGTGTTCTTGAGGGGTTGAAAAACATAACAAGGATGATAACAGCAAAAAAAGGAAATTATTATAAATACGAAAAGATTGCATAATCCTGGTGTGATGAACTAGCAGGAATTAGGTTGTAAATGCATGCCAAATTCCTTTAGAATCTTGGTGAGAGGAAATAAATGTAGTGGCCTTTTCCAGAAAATACGGCTATCTTTTTCTTTTCTTTTCGCCAAAGATGCATACATGATAGTTATAAGACAGAAAACGAGCACAATAGGCCAACTTATGTCATTTAATGAGAAATTTTAATAATGCAACTGAAACAGTACACTTTTTGAGTATATTTCCGTCTATCATTCCACCATGACTGCATAAAAGCAGCATCCATGACGTGACGAGACAAAGAATCTCATTTTGTACAAATAGCACTCAGGCAAGCTGAAGCAAATGAATCACACTGATGCCTATATACAAATAATAACAACACAATAATGCTATAGGTTCATGTTATGTCAAAATAACGATCCAAAATGGAAAGATTTTCCAAAGCATCAAAATTGGCACGTAAGCCCACCAAAGTACTACCTAAACGCGCACATGCAGCGTGAGGCCAATTACACCCTTCCCTGCATCCATTGAGATGATTTGTTTCTGCAACCTCTTCTTCTTGGGTCTGAGCATGAGCCTGGGATGTTGAGACTAATCCGCCAATCTCATCACCGCCTGAACCTGATGCATCGCTCTCTGCCAGAAGGGATACACAGATAGACAGCTGCTGTTCATCTCCAGATTCCCTGACTGTTGCTTCTGATGAAGAATCATTTCCTGCCTCAGCTTCGTCATCATCGAGCCCATGATTACCAGGTCTTGTAAATCGAATCTTGCATCCCATAGTTTCCACTGCGTGTTTAACAGCAGCTGCCTGCTTCTGATAGCGGGCCGCTATAGACATCGCAGAAAGTTTTGCTTGCCTCTCAACATTTACCTGTTCAGCCATCACTCGCATTGCTGCAACTAGTTCTTTGACCTGGGATCTTGCAGAGTCTCTCTCCTGGTGCAAAAATGCAGGCAGTCCATTTTCCAATAAGGAGTTGAAAAAAGAACAGACATGTTGAACTAAAGGCTTTAATGCGTGAAACACTAACCTGGCCATGTGAGTATCAAACAAAACAACTCAAGTTAACTAGAATTCTGACCTAGAACATACCTTTTCTGCAGAAGACACACGATGGTAAAATGCACGGGCCTGCATCTCAAGCTCCCCTCCTTGCTCGAAACATGGAGCACAACCATAAGAAACCCAACGAAGATAAAAATGAGGCCATAACACTGGAGCTAGTACAGCAGCAGGAGGCAGTAATGCTCCAGGATGATGTGTAGATTTATAGAAGACGTTGAAATGCTGATGTTGGTGTCCTGCTTGTGAACGCTTAATCTCCAAATACTTCCACAAACAGCCACATGAATCCCAAACTTGAGCATTCAATCGCTCCTTTTCACTGCAGTGGCATGCCGACCATGATAATTCATAATACATTAGACAAATCCTTTACAAGTCTCATGCAAACTCCACATGAAAGCTACTTTTTAGATTCTAATTTTAAAGGACAAATTACTGGAACCAGTAAATCAAGGAAAAATTGATATTACATGGTGAACCTGGTACTGAAGATTACCTGTTACAAAGGAAATTTCCAAAACGACATGAGAGGATGCAGTCTAACAGCTCCACCAAATATGCCTGCCATAACAGTACCACAGCTATGGAAGCACATTCCATGAAAATTAAGGGCATGAAGATACATACCGAGGTAAACTCAAATGCATGAGGGTAGAGACGAATAAGCTGAGAGACACAGTCAATCCACTGCACAATTTCACAAGTCAATATCCTCATTATAATAGTGGCATACTTCCCATAACAAATTTCACATCCTCATTATAGTAGTGGTATACTTCCCATAACAAATTTCACAGTGCAAGAAATAATGGGCACCCTGGGATGCATAAAGGTTCATATATAGACAGCATAAGAACATGTAAATGAATATTTGAAGAAAAGCTAGATTGACGCCATTGACACTGCAACTAGGTTTTTTTTTATCTTCATTTCAAAAAGCAAAGAAAGGATCAAAAGTTGGCTTTTTCTTAAACAGAGAAATTATCGCCTTACCAATCAAGCAAAAGAGGGTACACCAAAATAAATTTCCATCACTGTGCATCGCATTCCATAATTTGCATATACAGAATTTTTCACATTCAACGGATGACTAGGAGCTATAAAGCCCTAGTTACTAGCACAGCAACAGATTGGCACTCCACAAATTTCCAGGGAATATTATTTATTCAATAATCAAAGGTACATTATATGATCAAATGGTAATGCACCTGTAGAAAAATAGGAGAATAATTGTTTGATTGTTGCCCTTGAGACTGCGCGGCAGCAGATGGTGTAAACGTAGATCCAGATGCAGCACGGAAGGAAGAGCTTTGCCCCAGGCCCGTTGATGAATTACGTGTTACCTCCATTGAATGATTAAATGTGGGCATCCCAAGTCGATCAGCAAAAGGATGACCAAATGCCAACCAGTCTTTCTCGACAAGCACCTTTATGCATCAACAACAAAAACAATAATTCATACAGGAAGGTGTTCGACTACAAGGTTTTATAAAATCGATACATATTTCTTACACAAATAAAATGGTATCTTGAAACAGCGTCCTACATTTCAATTCATTTTACCCTTGATTGAAAACTAGGTCTATAAAGTCATTTTACATTCATAGCAGAATATACACAAGAAAACATACATGCATTTTCAAAGGTCTTTTAATAAGAGTAACAGATCCAAGTTTTATGCCCTAAGTTGAATCTGCATAATCAATGGGAAAGAGACCATGCTCCATAGGTCAATGTAGTTCAAATTTAGACAAAATTTACCTTAAAAAAACCATGACCAGCTTATGCCCTTCTACTTGGAAATTTAAAGTTACCAAAGATGCCCATTGCCAGCCTTGTTGCATGGCAATTTAGATATTCTAAGCAATTGGTCAGCAAAATTTTTGACAAAAAAATTGGCACATTCGACCTCTGTTTGATATAGTGTGAAACACATTTGAAGCTGATATTATGGCCGAGTGATCAGAACATGCAGCATACAGGACCCTAAGTATCTGGTGACTAGAACACCTTTCACACAGTTTCCAAAATATAGTCCCTAAAGATCAATGCATGTCAAATATTAATGTCAAACATCTGAGACATGCATAGGGAGAGAAGATTTTCCAATGATAATTTTTTCCACCAAACAAACTAATAAGAAACAAGCGAATCACCACCTGAAATCCTTAAAGTGTTAGATAGTATGGATCTAAAAGAAACAAACCAATGAAAAACAAACAAATCATCACCTGAAATCCTTGAAATGTTCGATAGTATGGATCTAAAAGGAGACTGGCCAATGAAACAAGCTGCGTAGTCCTATCCCAGCCATCACTGCATTAGAAACAGCATTATGTTATTGCCCAGTAACATTCTCCACTATGTAACTATTAGACACCAGAGGCTATAACTAGTTTCCAAATGTGCTCTTTCTGTATTTTTTATTTGAATATCCAGCACAACATGTCTGCCATTTTCCTTAATGCTACATCCTGCAAAGTTTCATCCAAAGGAGAGGGCCAACCAAGGCTCTTGGTCCAGCATCCCCCATGGAGATCTAACGAAGAAGTAATAGACCTTATAGCGTATGTATAACGACCATACATACAAATGCAGCTACAATCATCAGCTGACTTACATTTATATAAGATATACATTTTCTATGTCCAAAGCATCACTCAATATGTATATGAAAAAAACCCAACATACCTGCAATGTACAAGCACAGAAGCGCCTTCAAGAGAAACCCTTGCAGCAATCCAAGCTGCACCTGCAAGGACACTATGCACATGCACCAACCATCCACTATCTCCGAGGGCGGATACAGCTGCTGACATGCCACTAACATTCCCACTAACCCATGCTGATCCGCCGCTCCTCTGCGG
Source organism: Isoetes taiwanensis (assembly GCA_021234155.1). Classification (NCBI taxonomy): domain Eukaryota; kingdom Viridiplantae; phylum Streptophyta; class Lycopodiopsida; order Isoetales; family Isoetaceae; genus Isoetes; species Isoetes taiwanensis. The sequence goes on from JAJEKV010000019.1 coordinate 12,425,172, forward strand.
GCCAAAGACTGTTAATGAAGTAGTCCTGTTTCTATGTCGGTACATAAATACGGGATTTGAAGGAAGAAACAGGATCTAGCAATGCTGTTCACAACATATTCTATTTATTAGAGTCCTACTCTTGATGTGCTACTGTAATTTTGATAACAAAACAGAGTTGGTTCAAATGCAATAGCAAGGACAAATGACAGCCATGATACTGGACACTGCCCGTACCAGTAGAGAAAACAAACCATCCGATGAAGCACCACCATGCATATCTAGATAATCCCTCAAACGTGCAAGGCTATCACGCATTGCATGGATGTTATCAATTCCCAGAAAGACCACCTGTCCACAAACAGAACTATGAACCAAATTCTTATGCATGCAATAAATATGTACTGCATAACCCACTAACCTCACATTGTAAGTAATTTGCCGAGGATTCAGATCCACCACCCATAGCACCATTTGCAAGCGCATTTTTCCTTGGCCTCGCATCTGCTATGTACAACTTTCTGCCACAACTGGATTGTCAGCAGGAACAGTATAAAAGAACGTTGCTTGATTCAAAAATAACAGTATCCTAATTTCCATAAATACCTGTGACCAAACCCATTAGATGATGATGGACATAGTGCAGCGACTAGCTTTTCATCTGCAGTGCTGAAAGATTAGATGTAAGATGTCACTAGGCAGCTATAGATTTGAGAACCTTATATTTTACTGTTCGAATCGCATTTCAGCCAAAGGTTTGGATAATGCAAAATACAAAAACATATTGCTTACTTTTGACCACATGATGTCCTTTCTTACATTGTCATTGAGTACATCATAATGAATTTTCACCTAAGATGTATAGGTTGAAGATGCTGAACTCAAGTACCAGAGTAAATGAAGAAACAAAAAATACAAAAACTTCAATACTACAATCCCAGCAGTTCCTTGCATACTATGAGTGATATAGTAGCTAAAGCTTCTTAAATTTTATCATCTGGATAGAATTAAAGCTTCAGGTATAATGACCAGACTGTTAATGCACAAGTGCTTGAAATTTCTCTTATCATCTGTTTTTGTATAAACCTGTACTAGCATTTCTGGTTACACCATTGTAAATAGTACAAACGAAAACTGTGCTAAAATTAGACATGTTACATGTATCGATTATATACTTCTTAAATATCATGTCCACAAATTTCTTGCTTACTACAACAATGTATATGACATAAGTAAAGAAAAAGCTTCACCTGCGTGAGTTCATCATGATCCCTACTCGTGGTTGAGAAGATCGTGCAAGAACAGCGCCATTCTCTAAACAAAGGTTAAAATACAATAGATAAAGAGATAGAATTGAAATACATTGCACAAGGTAAATGCTGGCCATGGCAAAATACAATGCCAAATCAATGGTCATTATTACGTATGTACGGCATATTCAAGATTTTCCGTTGTATAAAAGATCTTTGGATCTTGAGTCTTGACCCCGATCTCTCAAAAGATAAAAGAAAACACAGAGAGGACTGTCATAATCTACTATCAAATGCATTTCTAAGCTTATTCCATTTGAAATAAAGCTTTCCCTGCACTTGAATGTGGAATACGCAAGTGATAGTAGTAACTATAAATCCTAGTGCTTAAACGTTGCCAAGGCCTGATCCACTGTGATTACGCATAAAAATTGCACAACATGTCGTTAATTACCTGGATGTTGCCAACAAAGGACTGGAAACCTTCCACGCACTCGAAATGCAGCAGCTTGTTGAACCTCTTCATCACTATATATTCAAAATAGGTACATTTTACTTTGGAGAACAGATACTAACAACTTTAAAAATGCTATTATCCCTCTAGACGGAAACACAATAGCCCCTATATATCAAATGAGACAATAGCAGTTTATTTCTAGTAAATGAAGTACATAATGAACCTATCTTGCCAAGATGCCCTTCAAAATTGGCTAACAACGGCATAACATTATTCAATGTTTAAAGTATCAACGACTCCATACAAACAAAAAAATTCACATTCAACCATCAGAATTCCTTGTAGTTAACCAGCATGCTAAAAATACCTCACAGATGATGGCATCATAAACATGGAAGGATAGGTTGAGCAAAGATTGTAGTCTGCATTTGCATCACTCAAAGTCCACCAGCGTTTCTGGTAACTCTCTTTGTGCAAACCAATAATTCGGAGGTATTCATCGCGTAATCTTAGGCGTGGATTCCCACCAGGATAAGATGTTGACAGTCCACTTGAAAATGCATACAGGCCCCAGAGGTGCAAAGGCCGCAGTAACCTTGTCAATGTCTCAAAGACATTTTTTCTCTGGAACATTATCACTCAAATGTGTTGGTGCAAAGAAGCACTGACCACATGCAACAAGAGATGTTAACAGCCCTTGGTCTTACCTGTTTTGTATGTGGACGAAAGCCAAACACAAGAGTGCGCATATCCTTGCCTGTATGATGGATGCTGTACTATTAGAAGTACAAGACCAAAATCATTCATTGTTGCCCAGGGCTAAATGGCAATTGACTTACCCACAATTTGAAGAAAACGACGAGATGGCAACCGTTCTCTATTACGAGAGCTCATGGAATGCACCGTTTGCTGCATGAAAAGAAATCTAATAAATTGTTCATCTGACTATCACTAATCAATAAAACAGAAGAGCTGCTGAAATCACAAAAGGGCATGGCAATTAAATTCGAATTTGTCCAACACGGAGGCATTAGACTAAATACACCTACTTGCTTGCCAAATTTCTCAATCGTTGCCAAAGGTATGGTGCCAAAATTGTTGACTTTCCCCGCATCGGTACCCTGACAAAAGTAAACAAGCATGACCATTGCTGCTTGTTATGCAAAACATTTTCTATAATACAATTATGCCACTGGTTCATGGACTAATATATCGAAACCAGATGAAGTGTCAACTTAAGACAGCATATTGATGTCACAATTTAGTACTGTAAAATAAACTATTTTGCCAACATTTAAGTAGAATAAATAAACCCAATATGTTTTTATATCAAAGGAAAACTCAATTAGATCAGCTTTGTGTCTAACTAAAAATTACCATGACAAAGATCAGCCGAAAGTTTGTCACAAACAGGGTGCCTGCTGCATCAATATTTAAAAGTACAACAGCATAGCCCTAGAAAATCCAAATAATAGCATAATCAGGGTTTGCGCAACGACAAGATATTGTAGCTAATAACAACCAACTACTTAGAAAATACCCGACACTTAATTATTCATACCTCTGAAATCATGTCTTCTGCCTGCATTAGTAATCCTTCAATACTACGGGATGGGGGTGGTAATGGAACCGAACATTGTGTTGCCTGACAAAAGAACCAAACTCAATATAATCTGGTGCGCAAAAAAACCAAAGGGCATTGGGATTAGAAGACAAAAAGCTCACTCACGTCTTCCACAGATGTCCAATCCACACCTCCCAACCAACTTGATCCTCCCTCCATACGTACAGCTCAATAAGTAATACTTGAACTAGATCCTCCTTCCACCTGTACTTCAAGAACTAAGACCTCAGATTCCTGTATTGGGATCATGCTGATTGGCACATCCTTTGTTTCCGACGAATTTACTATCAATTGACGTAACACGAAATTACACAGCTTACCAGTTGTGACGGCCTAGTTTTTTGCCAGAGCTCTAGTCTGTCCATGCCTTAGGTCACGCTAACAGAGCAAACTCACCCCGTTGTTTAGGGCCTTCAGATCATCCCCCGTTCGGGTCTCCAATTACTTGACATCTAAATTTGACAGGTGTCGACCTTTGCTGCCCGTCGAAGGAAGATTTCCAAAAAATAGAAAAGAGGTCTTGGGGAGATGGTTCTCAATTGAATCTTTACTTGTGCGGTGTTCCATGGTTGTTGGAGTATGTAGTAATTTGGCCCATTGCAAGTAGGGGCGGCCATTTTGCAATTAGAGGTAGGATGTTGAGGCCTCCATCCCACAACAAAGGCCAGTTTGGAGTGTTCCTCTCACAGCCTCTATTGGTTGCCTGATCGAGTAAGGTTGTGGAGGTCGAGGCCCCCAAAAATTCCATGCCTGTGGCTAGGCCTAGTGCAGCTGTTATAGGACTATCGCAACGATTTTATTTTGTTCATCAAGACGAATTTAATTATAGTAGTGCAACAAAGGTGTTTGTTTTGGTCCATTGGGAAGGATGCGCCCCGATCATGTGAGTAAGAAGTAGTTTTGGGTTGCCTCCATAGGGCAAACCCTCGTTCATGTGGGGTATGTGGAATATTCCAGGTATGGTATATACCCAAATATTCCCTCTGATTGGCTGAAACTTGCTATCGACGGTAATTTCCACGTAACTTATTATGGCTTTTTAAAAAAGTGGATGTAGTCATGGTCGAAGGCATAAGCAGATAGTGATGTATATCCCGGTTCGAAAATGCACCCTTGATAAATAGATTTAGGTGTGGAGACAGTTTGTTATTTTCCTAATAAGCAGATGCATGTAGATCAAGTGCAGTCCAGTAGAAAGCATATGTGTTCATAACAGAAGTCATTTTCTCAAAGTTTTGGGAAGTTGTTTACATCAATAGAAGGGGTTGACCATTTCGTATGATCTAGAACTTGCTTGCTTGAATGATTTAGGGCTTATGGAATACATGGAAGTGGTTGTTATATGGAATCTTAGAGTGGCAGAACCGGTTTATGCTTGATGTGCTTGAGCCCTTAACATCAAAGAGAAGAAAAAGAACTTCCCGTGAGAAATGACATATCTTTCAGGAACAGTGAGTATCAGCCCCAAAGAATGTTTGGGGAATCGTACCATAGAACATTGCAAAGGAACAGATTGGAGCGTACAAATTTAGGTTTTTATGTTATATTTTTATGGTTCGATCTATTTTAAGCATTATATGTACCTCCAATTAAGAAGCCCTAAAAACAAGAATCTAAAACAATGGCTACTATTGGCAAAAGCTTGATTAACTTGCATTCTGTAGCGACAATATAAGTTGCCAAATGAGATAAACCTTTCTTTTTGTTGTATCCCCAATGCTAGTATATACCTAATCAAAAGCACATAAATCAATATAATTGGAGGTCAAAAGCATTATAAGGATCAATAAGTAAACATTCATTAGACCTGATATTACAAGTTATTTCATCTCGTACAATTTCAAAGTCACCTAGTGACAAGAAAAGTAAAAGGAAGACTATTTTCTTCCTCCACATCTCTTCCACTTATTTTGTTTGCTAAGTTTGACTTGTTATCAACTCATATATAATTCAGTTTGGTTTTTTGTTTGAGGCTATTTTGTTTGATGTTATTTTGTTTAAAGTCTTATGGTACTGACACGTATGTTATTTTGTTTGAAGTCTTATGGTATTGACACGTGTACGCATTAAACATTGGAACCTAATAAATTTAGTGACGTCATGTTTGCTGCTATTTTGTTTGAAGCTATTTGGTGGTGACACGTGTCTACAAGCAATAATAGAACCTAATAAATGCAGTGACGTCAACTTCATTGGGGTTCCTTTCTTGCTCTTCAAGAAATCTATTGATCTTCCTATTTCTTGCCCTGCAATCGGGAGTAAGGCGCACCCTGCAATGGCCCAACGATTTTCGATTTGCTCTGGTTCTGATGACCTCTGCATCTGCACTTCTCCGCCATAGTCAAGCCAAGCTCACCTTTCTTGCTGCCAAATGTTCTAAGTTTTGGAGAAAGCTTGCAAAAGGGAAAATTCTGGGACAATATTCTTGATCCCCGTGGATCGTTCCGGGACGTTATACCGGTCCCGGGGCGTATCTTTATCTTGCCTGCCACGCCGCATACCGCCACTCAACCGACGCGGTACGCTAACGTGTAGCCAGGTGGGTAGCCCTAGGGGGCAACTTGCCAGAAATATGTGCAACTATTAATGTGCACATTTTCCAATGTACACATTAATGTGGGCACACATTTCCATGTGGACACTTCATGCCAAGTGGGCCACACCCATAGGTGCAATTAATGTGCACATTTTCCAATGTACACATTAATGTGGCACACATTTCCATGTGGGCATATTTGGCCACCTAGCCCTTAAAGGCAAGTGGGCCCATTTCCAATTATCCCACATGCCAAAAGGGGATAATTGGAAACCCTAACCAACCCCCTTGTCTATATAGGGTAGGAAACCCTAACTTGCCCATTTTCGATTCTAGGGTTTTAGAACTCTGCTTTTGGGCCGCCTCAACAACCAAAACCGCCTCCTGCTGCTGGGAGAATTGCATCCTTAGTTTCCCTTGATTCGAAGCGTTTCAAATAGGGATGGTCGAGCTCAGTCGGGAGGAGCCCCTCAAGGATCGGTATTTAGCCAATTAGATAGTCTAAACCCTATTTCACCATCGAATCAAGAGGTTTTAGCCTCTTAGATTGCCCATAGCAGCTCTCTAGATCTCTAGATAGCGATTCTAACTAAAGAACCTAACTCTATGTTGTAGATTAGATCTAGTTCTTTAGTTCTCTATGAAGTATCTGAGATGATGTATCTCTATGAACTCCTTGTATTGGGAAGGGGGTAGAGACCTAAAAGCTCAGAAGTTGATGCTCCTAGAGTAGCCTCTCTAGCACACCGTAGATTCGCCTCAGGCACAAGAGCCACACCGGGATGTGGGTGAAGGGGCCGATTGGCCGAGAAAGGAGGTTCATGTCCCCGACTCTTGAACGATCCCTCCGGTGTGTAAAGCCTACCGGGGATCATTGTGACTAGGTCCAATGGCTTGTCACCGCGTGGGGCAAGGCATGGGCTCGACACCGTGAAGTGGTGTTCACTTTCCGTGGGTTCACCGAATCACGGGCAAAGGCCCTCTAGTCACCTTGAGTCGGCATGTAGATCTCTCGAGGGAGTGATCCCTACCGCCCCATCGGAACCGGGAGGATGAGCCCGTGAATAGCCCTTTGGCTATGCATCCCGGCGGGCTCGGTCAGTCCCGACACTTTCCAGCCCACTCGCAAAGTGTGCACAGGGGGCGGATGGAGTGGACAACCCTATGCCATGTTCATATGCCAGCCAAATCCATTGCCACGAATTCTCGCCCCGCAAAATGAACTCGAGACCCAAGCCGTCCGGTCCATCCCCTTGAGTCCGAGCCTTGGGTAGGATTCCCTATGTGATGTCTTGATCTTTGTCGATGCAGATATGTGGAGGACCATCCTTCGAGATGGTCATATGTTGTTGATGTATGTGCTACCGACATGTATGTTTACGCTTCCGCCGCACTAGGTAGGCCCCGAGGGAGACGGGGTGCAATGACCCTTCACTCTTCCCACCGGCACCCGGGCCACGGTTCAAGTGTCATGTGAAGGGCCCCAGATTAGCATGGAGCTGGTATGGGGATGAACTCCTGTTTGTGTGCGGTGAGTGCACCGTATCACAGTAGGGGACGCCACAGTGGTATCGAGCTATGTTCTTGGAGACCAAGAGCAAAGCACCGCCATGTTCCCAGTAGCACTAACTTGATAGGATCCTTAAACCTCGAAAAATGGGAAATTTTTTTCTCATTTTTGTAGTTATGCTAAGCTAGTAACAGTTAAAATGAATAAAAATGTAAAAAGACTAAAATTGGTGAGCCAACATCCAAAAAGTAGGGTGGTCTCACACGTCGCGTCAGGACCGAAAATGAGATTCTCAAAATCGGGTCGGGCGCACGCGGTGAGACATTCAAATTTTGACACCAAAAAGTTGTAAATTACAGTAAAATAACTTGATAATTCTAATTTTAAGCTAAAAATCAGTGGAATTAGCATGTTACATGTTAATTTAATAGTGGGTCCCACCATGTCTCACACGTCGCGCCAGGACCGAAAATGAGATTCTCAAAATCGGGCTGGGCGCAACGTGTGAGACCTTGCTTAATTAGGTGTTTTAGATGCTTTAAGTAACCCAAAAAGGTAGTTAAAAGTTGACCTAAAATTGGGCCCCTATAAATAGACCTAGACGCCTCCCATTTTTCGTGTTCTTCCCTAGAACTTTGCTCGTGCTCGCCAAGGCGATCTTCTGGTGCTTAGCTCCGATCGGCAAACGACCAAATGATGGCCCGCATCAAACAAACTGCAAGGAAGCCTAGCCGAAGCGGATCCTCCAAATACGGGCCCCTTTCTTTCGAGAGTCCTTCGAGAACGCCTTCTCCATGAAGGTGAATCTTCTTCGAAATGAGGGAAGCAGGATCGGATCGAGCGACCGCATGACAGAGCTCGTAGAGGACGATCACGGACATCATGCACCAAATCCTCGAGGAGATCGCATGACCGAGGAGGGAAGAAGCAAGGAGCAAGCAGGAGCGTATAGGGCGGGGCCAACGTTCCCCCAGAGCAGCCCCAGAGGACACCGCCTACGTGAGGAGCAAATGAGCAAAGCGGACGGCTTAGTAGCCCAGAGCAGCCCCTGTGAGGACACCCTACCACGTGAGGAACAGCGAGAGCAAGCGGACCAAGCAACAGCCCAAGAGCAACCCCAGTCCGAGACCCACCCGCAAGAAGAGCAAGGAAGAGAAGAACAAAGAATAAATAACACTCACCCTCACGGAGGAAGCCGATCTTGCACACTTCATCGCCAGTATGAAGCCAAAGAGCCACCGGGAGTAGAGGGATCTAAGAGTTGGGAAGACGACCCTCCTCACCAAATGGGTCGAAGAAGAGAAAGGCCAAAGCCATAAAAGCAAAAAGTAAAAAAGGAAAGTGGTGAAGGCCCGAAGCGAGCAAGAGGGTCCCGCCATCAACGAGCCGTCCGAGAGAGGAGACCCCGCCTACCACCGACGACGACTCAGATGAAGACTACGTACCAGCGCCAGAGGGAGCAAGCTCTTCAAAACCCCCGGCCGTAGAGGAAGAAACCCATGAGCAGGTAGCACAGGAACAGGAGGAGGCGGGACAGTTGGCGAAGCCCCCACCTTTCTCGACATGGGATAGGGTTAAAGCCCCGGACCACAATGGGAGGCGTACGTGATAGACCCGGTCAAGGTCTATCAGAAGAGGATCAAAGAGCACAACGCGTACATGGTGAAGTGGGAGGCATATAATGCCTACTATCAGGAACACAGGGTAAGAACTATTGAAGGCGGACAGCCGACAAGAAGTCAGACCTTGAAGCCACCGCCATCCAGGCCCAAGCCTCCCCGAGCACCAGGTAAGAAGCGGAGCAAGAAGAAGAAGTTGGAGGACAGAGCCCTCAAGGAGATCCGCCACTTCCAGAAGAGTTACGGACTCTTGATCCCCCGGGCGCCATTCCAACGCTTGGTTCGTGAGGTAATGCAATAATACAACACGGATATGCGAGTAACCGACGGAATGTTGCTGTGCCTACAGGAGGCAGCAGAGGCAAAAATAGTGCAGCATTTTGAAGATTCAACGGCCTGCACGGTGCACGCGAAGAGGGTTACCCTCATGAGGCAGGATATGTATCTTGCCAGGCACATCAAGGGAGAACGCCCTTGAGATTTTGTAAATAACTGTAAAAGTTTGTTAATATAAAGAATTTTGGAAGTAAATAACATGTCTGATTTAGCGTAATTAAGTTAAGTTATAGAATTCTAGTTTTTGTTTTAGTCAAATTGGAGCTTTTAAGCAAAAAGGAGACGATGTCTCACACGTCGTGCCAGGACAGAAAATGAGATTCTCATTTTCGGGCTGGGCGCAACGTGTGAGACCATGCCCAAAAATGCCCAAAACAGCTCCAAATCAACCAAATAAGGGGTCAATTCTGCCTAAGTCGACGAGTTTAGTGGAATTACAGCCTTAAATCACTTAAATTGAGTAAACCTAGTCCAATTAGGACCCATGTCTCACACGTCGCGCCAGGACAGAAAATGAGATTCTCAAAATCGGTCTGGGCGCAACGTGTGAGACCTCGTACCATTTCTTCACTAAATGATCTCCAAATTGTACAATAGGTTCAGTAGTTGTTCTTAGCATGCTCAAACCCTAGAAATAGTCTTCAAACTTGCAATTGCATCCCTTAATAGATCAGAATTGCCTAATCTCAGTAAATTCTAGGTCATCCAAAAATTAGGGTTTTCCCCAATTCTATAAATATGTTCCCCATTTCTCATTTAGCACCCTGCAAATTTGCTCTCCACTGCTTAGACGATCTTCCAGCTCCTTGAGGCGCTTCTGCATCCGTCTGTTACTCCCTTCCTTGCTAGATCAATGGCCACTGCTGACCTCGGGCGATGGTACAGCGCCAATGCCCATGCTGCCGAGGCGGATGTCAACGACATCTTCCAAGTCTTTGGGAAAGAAATTGATATCCAAGCTACGCTAAATGCAACCCCAGCATATAGGCAAGTGCTAGCAGAGTTTCGTGCTAGGGTAGGACCCTTCCTTGTTCAGTCCCCCTTGCATAGGATATTTCGCTCCCCTACCATCCCTTCAAGCGCCTTGGGTGATGTTCCTAACATCGCCAAGTACTTAACCAACAAGGCGCAGAGATCGCTCGACTACATGGTCCCGACAGCCAATAGGACCAAGTATTTCTCTTTACACCGCCGCCCTAGCCATCTTCTTATCCCAATCACAAAACCCGATGGGGGCAACCTCTATCCCTCCGATGGAGGTGGACCCCATAGCAAAGGTAAGAGGAAGAGCAGATGCTTTTCCGCAAAGATCGCCAGGAACAAGAAGCAAGAGAAGGAGAAGAGGGTCGGACGACGAGGAATACACCTGAGCTCGACTCGCACGAAGAACGGCCGCCAAGCTGAGCAGAGCTGATCAACTTCGAAAGGAGCCGGCAGGGCATCGAGTCGCCGCCCCACTTTCGGCTAGGCATCACAAGCCTAGCCCCTATCATCATCAACGGAGAGGAGTATCTACTCCTCAACGACATCCGTAACCTTCCCCAATGCGGGGAGAGGGAGCTCAGTTGGACGAATCTGCTCCACCAATCTGCTTGCAGCCGACATGGATTTACTTCATCGTCCCCGGAGCCTCGGACTTTCCGCTTCAAGTGAGGGAAGCCGACACCTACACAGAGAAGCGACTCGACATCCAAGCCTATAGCAAAGATCGCAAATGATGGACGAAGCCGAGCTACCAACAGAGGAGGAGTTCCTCGCCCTCCAAGAACAGATGGGGATCCGTGGGAAGACCACGAGCATCCTAATGCCCAGGCCTTCGACACCACCCCCGGCAAGAGGAGAAGGAATTGACCTCAGGAGGGTCGACCGCACAATTGAAGACTACCGGGAGCTCACCGAGATAGAAGTCGACGAGTACGCCGGGCGGCACAGAACAGGAGGCCAAGCAAGTGGAGAATCATCCGCGACGCACAACGACCAAGTCGCCAGTACTACTTGCCGCCGCCGGATGGGAGAGTAGCGTAATTCACCGCAAAGTTCAGTCCCCCGTGAGGAGAGGAAGGGGTGTTCATGCTGATTGCACTCTCGGGCTTCGGCAGGCATGCTCGCATAGCGGCAAATGTTGACTATGCTGTCCTGGTCAAGAGAGCAATGGCACTCGACCTCTTCGACTTCGCCATACCCCATCGGCGCCGCCGCGAGATTACGATGGATCGCGCCCCTTACATCCGGCCGCTAGGGTAGAAGACTTGGTGAGAGCCTTACAGGAGGCTCGTCGGCAAGCATCATCGAACTTGGGTCACTCTAGGGACGGCCCAAGTTAAGAAGTTTCTTGAAGACAACCCGCCTTACCTACGATTTCAAGATTAGTTAGACTCTTGATCCCTAAACTTTTTGTACTAAAATATTATATGATATATAAATACAATTCTGTTGCACTTTAAATGTTTTGTTGATGTAATTTTGCCCCACAATTATACCAACAAACATAAACAATGCAAGAGAACAAAGGAAACTAACCATATAGCCATGAATTACTTGTGTATGCAGCTAGAGGCCTAAAGCGCCAGGGGAACGACAAATCGCGAGACCTTATAGAAGAACGGACCCCCAGACCACCCCCGGCAAGGAACCTATTTGAAGATATGGAGCCCATGACCCCAGAGGAGGAGATATCCCAAATGAGGACAGACCTTGAGCAGATAAAAAGCCTTTGTCCGTCCCAGGCAAGGTGAGCGGGTTCGGTGGGCAATGCTCAATTGCCACAAGCATCGGCTCGGAAAACAGAAGGGACAAGAAGAGGAGCAAGAGAAGGAGATCCCCAACTCCTGATTCCTCCGACTTAAGTTCGATTCGCATTTCGACTCCGAGGAAGAAGAAGAGCAGCCCGTGACCCAAATGTAAGGAAGGCAAAGGAACACCAAGAGGGAAGGCGAGAGGAACACCCCGTATGATCAAAAGAGACACCGTGGCCTCCGACTACCGGAAGAAGGTAGATTCCGCGACCGGCAATGTATGGAAGGCCCAGAATCGAACAGCTTCGGGAGAACAGTCGATTAGAAGCAGAGGCATGGCTGGATGAAATGAGTGAGTACGGCAATGCTTATGGCATGAAGGATAAAGACAAAGGAAGAGTGGCAAATGTACCAACTTGAAAGGAGCCGCACGGATTTGGTGGAAGGGTTATGCAAAGGCACATGGCTTAAGCAGGATGCTTGTAAGTTCGAAGTTTGCTAAAGCCTTCAAAAGCCATTACGTCCCAAGGGAACATAAGTCCAAAGATGATGCGCAGCTCTATAGGCTCCAACAGGGAAACAAATCAGTCCAGAAATATACAGAGGGAATTCATGAGGCTAAGGTCAGATGTGCCAAAGTTGGGAGAGAAGCATGCAAAGAGAAAGCTATATTGAGGGGTCAAATGAGGAGATCCGCAAGCTTGTGAGGGCAATAAACCCTAAGACAAAGATCGTGGGCGAGTCCAAGGCTATAAGCTTGCGGGGGCGGGACCTCGAGGAATAGTGGGCGTAAGCAGCAATTTCCGGATAAAGGCAAGGCAACAGAAGCTACAGCCCTAGGGCAGCCAGTCCGTGTCCAAATAGAGCCTCGCATGGTGGAAACCACGGAAACAAAGCAGGAGAAGAAGCGTGTGTCCTTCAAGGACAAGCGAGAGGGGTCAAACTACTCCAAAGCAAAGGCGATCCTTTTGCAGGCGATGCCCAAGGAAAAGAGACAGGAGTGCATAGAAAAGCAGCGCTTCAGGTGCTTCCAAAGGCCATAGGGCGAAAACGCCCCTACGCCATGAGTGCAAAGACTAGCGGAGTTGGGAGATTGGGGCGCTGTCTCGATGCGACGATGACGCGAAGAAGCCCGCGACTACATTCTGGGTGAGTGCCATATCTTTGCCGCAATAGATACAGAGCAAGCAGAGAGCCAGTATAAGGTAATTTCCACAGTAGGGAAGGCCAAGACCAAGTCCTTCATAGTCTTGATAGACTCAGGAAGTAGCCATAACTTTGCATCCCCCAGAATGGTTCAAATGTTGAAGTTGAAGCCATTAAAGTCAAAGCCAAGGCCCGTCGTCTTAGCAAGTGGAACAGTAAGGCAGACGGCAGGCAAGAGAATTAACTTCGACATCGACTTGCCAGGGATTAATATCCAGATGGGGGCAGAAGTAATGGGCATTGGCAAGTATGACTTGATCATAGGAATGGAGTACCTTGGACCAGCAGGGGCCATTATCGATTGTGGAAAGCGGAAGGTGACCTTCCCAACACCCGACGGCAAGATCATTGAGATAACAGGTAAGGAAGTTATTCCCATCATGCAGTGTATGTCTTCTAAACGGCCGTTCAAGTGCATCAAGAGTGAGCAAGTGGCATACATCTTCAAGCTTGAGATTAGTGAGCCGGAATCGGAAGGAAGCAAAGAAGACAAAGTGCTCGAAGAAGTTACCGGCAAATAGCTAAGCCGATCACGGAGTTCCATGATCTCTTTCCGGATGAGATCAAGCAGCTCTCCTCAGATATAGGAGTCGAAAAGAGATAACACTTTCGAACCGGAACAAAGCCAACAAGCAAGGCTCCATATAGAATGACAACGCAGAGTTGCCGAGCTAAAGCGATTCGCGGGAGCCGCTTGACCTAGGTTTCATTAGACCTAGTGTCTCGCCATTTGGAGCGCCCATTCTCTTTGTAAAGAAGAAGGATGGCAGTTTAAGGATGTGCATAGACTACGAGCGCTTGAACAAGCACACTATTAAGAACAAGTATGCGCTCCCCATCGATGACTTGATGGATCAGCTACAAGGAGCAAGAATCTTCTCCAAAATCGACTTAAGGTCGCTTATCATCGATCGATAAAGGAGGAAGATATCTATAAGACTGCCTTCAGAACGCGGTATGGGCACTATGAGTTCACGGTAATGCCTTTCGGCTTATCAAATGCCCCCGCGACGTTCATGAGGCTCATGAACGATATCTTCAGGGAGTTCCTAGACACCTTTGTGATTGTTTTCTTTGATGACATTTTGGTGTATAGCAGATCCCTTGAAGAGCACGTACAACACTTGAGAAGAGTGCTGGAGAAGTTGAAGAGGCACCAATTGTACGCCAAGTTGTCAAAGTGCCACTTCGCAACAGAGAAAGTGGAGTATCTAGGTCATGTGATCTCAGCAGAAGGCATCTCGACGGATCCTGCGAAGATTGAAGCCGTCATTCGCTGGCCTACCGAAGAATGTGCATGAAGTCCGAAGTTTTCTCGGCCTAGTAGGGTACTACAGGAAGTTCGTGAAGAACTTTGCCAAGATAGCGGCCCCGCTAATGTACTTGACGAGGGCGAGAAAGTGAAAGATTGGGCGAGCATTGGCACAAGAAAGCCCAAGTAGGGTTTGAATTGTTGAAGGAAGCTTTAACAACCTGCCCCTCTTAACCTTTAACCCCGGGACCGGAGAAAGACAAGCTTGTAGCGGCACGCAGGCGCCAGTAAGATAGCTACAGTGCAAGCTTATGCAAGAAGAGCGCATGGTAGCGTATGATTCCGGGAAGATGAACGACGCCGAAACACGCTACCCCACGCATGATCAGGAATTGCTTGCGGTTGTCAGGGCATTAAGAATTTGGAGGCACTACCTTTTGGGAAGGAAGTTCCAGTTGGATACGCACCACCGTGAGCCTCCAATATATATTCACGCAACCACACCTCAACCCGAGGCGAGAAGGTGGATGGAGTTCCTTGAAGAGTATGACTTTGATATAGTCTACAAGCCGGGAAGCTCAATGTGGTAGCGGATGCGCTTTCAAGGCATCCCCGACAACTAGAGTGCATTGCAACGCAATTTCGACCCTCTCCTAAATGACTTTGGTAAGAAGATTGAAGATTCCTTGTCAACGGATGTGGATTTCAAGGAAGTATGGGCAAGCCTCTCTAAGGAGGCTAGAACGGTAAGGAGCGGGAAGCCTTTAAACATTATAAGAAGGAAGGCAACCTGTTGTACCATAAGAACAAGTTGTGCGTGCAGAATCATCGGGTGTAAGGAAATTGATCCTCCACGACACGCTAACAGCCCAATAGCCGGCCATGCGGGATTCATGAAAACATATTTCAAAGTGCACAGCGGCTATTATTGGCCAGGAATGAAGAAGCGGTAGCTCGCTACATCAAGGAATGCCGGCTATGTCGTGATCGAAGGCGAGCAGCCTTCAATTCCGTGGAGCTTTAGAGCCATTAGCGGTGCCAAAACGCTAAGTGGGAGGTGATTAGCATGGATTTTATCACAGGACTCCCAAAAGGACCGTAAAAGAGGGAAAGATGCTTTGATGGTAGTAGTCGACAAGTTGTCGAAAAATGGCACATTTTGTGCCTTGCAAGACCACGATACAGACTATGGATACAAATGAAGCTCTTCACCAAAGAGATCTTGGGCTTCATGGCATGCCAAGGAGATTATCTCAAGCGAGGGATCCGGAAGTTCATGGCGCCTTTGGCAAGACCTCTTTGCAACAATCCGCACGGTTATCCATGAGCACGCATATCATCCTCAGACGGATGGCCAAACGGAGCGGACCAACGAGGATTTTGGAAGACATGCTACTGAAACTATGTCCGAATAAGCAAGGTATGTGGGAAGAATTTATTCACTTGGTGGAGTTTGCCTATAATAGCACCAAGCAGAAATCATCCCAAATGTCGCCGTTTATGATCAATTACGGCTATCAGTGCCTAACTCCAGACACTTGGCACAACCCCGTGTCAAAGGTGGAAGTTTCGCAGCAGATGTTGGCCGATATGCAGCAGCTTGTGGAAGAAGTTCGAGGGTATCTCAGTAGCGGCAAGAAGTCGACAAAAGAGCATCGCCGACAAGCATCGAATCGGTAAGAGAGTTCAAAGTTGGAGATGATGTTTGGCTCAAGATCAAGGTGAAGCAGGCAAAGCTCAGGATCGGGAATTGCAAGAAGCTTGCTCCAAGGTGGGCTGGACCTTTCAGAATAGTCAAGAGAGTAGGTAATCAATCCTACAAGCTAGACTTGCCAGCACACCTAAAGATTCATAAGGTCTTCCACGTAAGTTTGTTGAAGAAGCATACTCCAAATCCAGACGAAGTCTTGGACACTCCAACGATGTTGGAAATGACGGAGGAGCAAATTGGAAATAGTTCGAGAATTGATTCTTGATAAAGCCTTCAAGAAAAACGAGGAGATCGAGAATTCCTCCAAAGATTTGGTCAAGTGGAAACACTTACCGATGGAAGACGCGACTTGGGTACTTAAGAAAGATTTAGTAAAGCAAAGCGGTACCCACGGTTTATGGAGCAATGGGGCGGCAAGGTCATCTCAAAGAAATCGGCTCGAGCATGTCGATTTGTGTAGGTTAATTCTTGTGTAGTTAAGATTAATCTCACGCGATGCAACCTATGCTTGGTATGGGTCGCATGCGTGTTACCGATGATGAGACCACTACGGTGATCTCTAGGGCATGGTGTAATGTCAATGTAGGCATGACCGCCGGCTTGGGCGCTTAAGGAAGGTAGATTAGAAAGTCTACTTCGTCCCCACTAAGTAGACGACCTCGAAGAAGGGGAGGTCATGAAGGAGTGCGATGGGAAAAGCACCTCTAGCCCCATATATGCTTTGATAGGAGGAATCAGGCCTTCACGCCCCATATACGGGAAGGACCTATCCTCCACATTTGGGCAACTAGGGTGTAGGCATGAGAGGCATATAGGCATATATAGGCGCCTCCACGGCCATAATGGAAGATTCACCCTCTTCCTACGCCGGGAGATTAGCCATGCATCCATGTAGATAGGTGGGGTGGTCACCATATAACCAAAAATTTTATTAATAATTAAATGATACTAACGTAGTGTTGACCTGCAGGCCAATAGAGCGCTCCGGAGGGCAAGGAGGTCGAGCTACGAAGACTTGCAACACAAATTTTGTTGGAATGTGTTGCAAGGAATGAAGAGTACCTCAGACGTTAATTTTAATTTTGATAAACTTAATTGTCATGTTAAGTGAATTTTGAGTAACCTGTTTTAATGATGTTATGAATTGATAAGTTATTTCATAATATAATGGTGTGATAATGTCCTAAAAATATTACCTTAAGGTAATCTTAATAAATGTGTAAATACTATAGTAGTTATCGTATGTATCAGGTTGATTGCGTGTTAGGATGATCCCAAGGTGGGGAGACCCGCGATCTTTGCCGCGACAACATCATTTCAAGGTGGGGAGAATGTGACGTTCGGGGGCGATATCACGGTCCCGGGGCGTATCTTGTCTTTTACCTCGTCACGCATTACACGCCACTCCCGACCGACGCGTACGCTAACGTGTAGCCAGTGGGGGTAGCCCTAGGGGGCAACTTGCCAGAAATATGTGCAACTATTAATGTGCACATTTTCCAATGTACACATTAATGTGGGCACACATTTCCATGTGGACACTTCATGCCAAGTGGGCCACACCCATAGGTGCAATTAATGTGCACATTTTCCAATGTACACATTAATGTGGGCACACATTTCCATGTGGGCATATTTGGCCACCTAGCCCTTAAAGGCAAAATGGGCCCATTTCCAATTATCCCACATGCCAAAAGGGGATAATTGGAAACCCTAACCAACCCCTTGTCTATATAGGGTAGGACACCCTAACTTGCCCATTTTCGATTCTAGGGTTTTAGAACTGCTTTTTGGTCTGCCTCAACAAATTAAAACCGCCCTCCAGAACTTCTGCACGGGAGAATTGCATCCTTAGTTTCCCTTGATTCGAAAGCGTTTCAAATAGGATGGTCGAGCTCAGTCGGGAGGAGCCCCTCAAGGATCGGTATTTAGCCAATTAGATAGTC
The DNA here is from genome assembly GCA_021234155.1 of Isoetes taiwanensis. Taxonomy (NCBI): domain Eukaryota; kingdom Viridiplantae; phylum Streptophyta; class Lycopodiopsida; order Isoetales; family Isoetaceae; genus Isoetes; species Isoetes taiwanensis. The sequence continues at coordinate 12,443,333 of JAJEKV010000019.1, forward strand.
TAAACCCTATTTCACCATCAATCAAGGGTTTAGCCTCTTAGATTGCCCATAGCAGCTCTCTAGATCTCTAGATAGCGATTCTAACTAAAGAACCTAACTCTATGTTGTAGATTAGATCTAGTTCTTTAGTTCTCTATGAAGTATCTGAGATGATGTATCTCTATGAACTCCTTGTATTGGGAAGGGGGTAGAGACCTAAAGCTCAGAAGTTGATGCTCCTAGAGTAGCCTCTCTAGCACACCGTATTCGGCCTGTGGCACAAGAGCCACAGGGATGTGGATGAAGGGGCCGGGACCGGCCGAGAAGGAGGTTCATGTCCCGACTCTTGAACGATCCCTCCGGTGTGTAAAGCCTCACGGGGATCATTGTGACTAGGTCCAATGGCTTGTCACTGGCGTCTTGGGGCAAGGCATGGGCTCGACACCCGTGAAGTGGTGTTCACTTTCCAAAGGGTTCACCGAATACGGGCAAAGGCCCTCTAGTCACCTTGAGTCAGCATGTAGATCTCTGGAGGGAGTGATCCCTACCTGCCCCCCATCGGAACTGAGGATGAGCCCGGGAATAGCCCTTTGGCTATGCATCCGTGAGGCTAAAAGTCGTCCCCCGACACTTTTCAGCCCACTCGCAAAGTGTGCACGTATGGGGCGGATGGAGGGACAACCCTATGCCATGTTCATATGCCAGGCCAAATCCATTGCCACAATTCATGCGCAATGAACTCGAGACCCAAGCCGTCAGTCATCCCCTTGAGTCTGAGCCTTGGGTAGGATTCCCTATGTGATGTGCTGATCTTTGTCGATGCAGATATGTGGAGGACCATCCTTCGAGATGGTCATATGATGTTGATGTATGTGCTACTGACATGTATGTTTACGCTTCCGCAGCTAGGTAGGCCCTGAGGGAGACGGGGTGCAATGACCCTTTCACTCTTCCCACTGGCACCCATCACGGTTGCAGTGTCATGTGAAGGGCCCTGTATTAGCATGGAGCTGGTATGGGGGATGAACTCCTGTTTGTGTACGGTGAGTGCACCGTATACGAGTAGGGAACGTCACAGATCCTCCCAAGCAACATTCCGGCAATGGTAGCCAGGCGGTCGAGGTGGACATTGTCTTTAACTTCTAATCGATTTCAAATATCGTGCCCCATTTTACGTTCCTTAGCAAGTAACCTAGCCCCATGTTTAAGAGGCTTCTTTCAGCTAGAAGCAGAAACAACGGCTTCGGGAGTATTTGGGTTATTCTTTTGCCGCTAATCTTATCGCCTCTTAAACAGAGTCCGCTCCGAGCCGTTGCTTCTTGGTCTGATACTTATGGGTTCTGCTATTGAGAAGGCCGGCATGTAAGCACCGGTTTACTCTAATTTTTAATCCCTTAGGCCTATTTAAGAATCTTGAAAGTTTTTGTTTTTTATTTACAGTCTTCTGCTTGGATATGCAGAAATATTATATGATCAGCTAGTTTTACTTCTACTCAGTAAGCACTTGAAGAATGATTACCATGATCTTGAAGAATAATTACCATGATCGCGAGTCGGGAAACGAGAACAGTATTGGTCCTATCCAGAAGTCGACGTTTTCGACAAAAAGATCGATGCACAGCTGCATTTGCAAAATTTTCAACAGTGACAGAGCTTCCCATCATGTCCATTATGATGTGATCCAGAACCGTTTCCTTTCCTTCCTGTTGATCTTTGGATTTGCAAGGCCATGTCAAGAGGTCAGCTTCCCCTGTACAAGGCCCCAGATTCTTAATGCTTTTCCTAGCCCTCGACCTAACAAGTTGCAAAGCTCCATTGATCTTGAACACCTTCCAAACCCGAATTCATCCGGGTGATCCATTTTGCATCGATGCTGAATTTTGAAGATTACTTCATTTCGGGCACAAAAAATGATCCAGCATATCTAATTCTTCCCCGTGAAGAAGATAAAAAGATCTGCCAGACAGAATCAAAATAATAAATGCTTTCACCCTACATTTGTCACTTGAAAACCAGAGTTCGCTGTAGTCGATTGAGACGATTCAACCAAGCAAAACTGTTTCCGTCCGACCCCGTATTCAAACTCCCACCACGTAAAGAAACGACCGCAATTAAGAGCAAATCTTGCAAAATCCTTATCATTTTCAGGTGGTTAGAACAGCTTTCAAAAGACTGAGCTTCACATTTTGATCCAATGCAACAATTCCGGCAATGAAGCATCGAAAAGAAAGGAGGGATGGATATGGAAACACGATCAAACGAATTAAAGAGGTGCAAGAATCAAAGAATCAAAAACAGGGAAGAAATGCGCCGGATTTAAAGAAAATGAAAACGGGCAGAAGGATGGAAGGTAGATAGATAGTAGATAGATAGTAGAGAGAGGCGTACAAGCGGACATAGCCACCATAGCCAGAGCTCGGGGCTACCATGGTCCATGGTAGAGGGTGGGGGGCTTATTTTAAGAATATCGAAAGCAGACATGCTGACTCACTCTGCTCATGCCCGAAACTGGTGCAAATACTGGTAATCACAACAACAACAACGTATATTTATTATTATATTCTTCGAAGCGAAGTATTAAGTATTAGGGAATCAATGGTTCGAGGATTCTCCACCGAGGAATACTCCTCGGCAGCGCCGCCAATGGAGGCGGCGCACGAGCGGCAAAATTTAGGCTTAATGCATCTGAATCCAGCAGTTCAGCATCCATGTTCAAGATTTCTTTACAACTTTCATGTAGACATGGATCTACATCTTTAGCATCTTCCCAAGTTATGGGAACACCTGCAGGAAACAGCAAATAATATGTCTAACTGCACTCCGTGCATCAAGGCCAATGCAATCACCCGACCACAAAAACAAAAATAAGTGAGATGTCTAGGATTGATGCCAAATGCTGCAAAAAAGAATGTTTCCTAAATTTTACCTAAATATTGATCACCAAGTGCAAAGGCATGTCTCATAAACAAACTAAAAATCTAGACAACATGTCCACAAGAAGGTCCCAAAAACTTTGTCCAATTCTTAAAAACTTTGGTGCTCAAGGTATATGATGCAATTGGGTTCTATAGACAGATATTCATGATGAGCAAAACCTTTCACTTGGTTGCAAAATATATATAGGTGCAAATGTTATATTATCAAAGACTGGCAGATGCTGGTTACCAGGAGCCTACATCTACGCTTCCTTTAGATCTTCTTCCTTCATAATTCCATGGATATGCTTATATGCTGAATCTTTTGTGGCAATATGATTTTCTGTTATTGCTAGTGTTTGTTAGCTTTTGTTTCAACATTCTTCTATCGTGCGGGCACTGAACACAAGGCAACAAAATGCAGGTTCAAATTCTGCATGTTCTAGCATGTATAGACGAGTTGGGGAAGAGAAACGTTCGCGGCGGCCTTGGCCGCCGCGATAAGTTTCTTGTACATCTTATGCTCATCCCTTCTCTTTCTTTTCTTATATTAGTCTCAAATAATAGGAGATTCTCCTTGCAAACATTTCATTCGTGATATAAGAATGCTACAGATCATGGCTATGCCACCAAGACATTTTTACTGAATTGATCTGCCCTTCTCCCACAACCATAGAATGCTGATATTACATTCATTTCTCAAATACAGATATATCAAAGATTTATGGAAATTTTCCTTATTTACCCAACAAAGGCCTGTGATGAAAGAGTTCTACACGCCATCTTCATTTATTGCGGCAAACATGACCAAAAATACATGCAAATCTTTTATTGGTATTTGCTTGGAAAATCTTGAAGCAAGACAGGGCTTAAAAAAAAAAGAAATCTTGAAATAAAGTTTTGATTTAACCTGCACAGCACAAACTAAAATCATGCAAAAATGCAAAGCTACAACAAAACGAAGTGCATTTGTTCCCTCTAGATCTCTAAAAATCATTTTAGCAGCCATGCTCCAGAAAGTCTAAGCAAAGCCCAAGGTGCCAGAATGGTGCCCGAATGGCCGAGAGAGAAAATGTCCAAAGAAACTGCAAGAAGGGGTGGAGAAAGCAGGGTAGATAGGAAACCACAACAAGAAAAAGGTCATTTAGCGACGTCTATAGCGACGCCAGGCGACGTCTATCGCGACGTCGGCGGCGTCGCCGCGACAGCGTCCGCCGCAGACATCGCCGCATCGCGGCGTAGGTCGCATGCTTATCGTCGGCGGACATCGCGACAAACGCCGCCTGAGACGTGACTCGACGCGTCGCATGCGCGGCGTGACACGTGGAATATACACGTGGAATATACACATGGAATATCAAAAAAATCCCCGTGTGCCGTAAAATCCACGTGTATACGTCGCATGCGACGTCACGCAAAAAAATTATGAAAATCCACGTAATTGAAAAGCCACGCGTGGCAATAAAAAGCCGTGGATACGTCCGATGCGGCGTGTATGAAAAAAAAAAAAAAAAAAAAAAAAAAAAAATAAAAAAAAATGTTTGGCTTAGATAATTATTACAATATGATGTACAAGGAGCAAAATGGCATTTATATTTTTATATATTTATATTTTAAAGTAATCACAAAAGTATTTTTATATTTATATTTTAAATAATCACAAAAGTGAATTGTATTTATATTTTTAAATAATCACAAAAGACTCGATTAAGGGGAGTATCCACCCTTTTAGCCTAGAGCTAATCTATGTTAGATTTAGTGGAGTAGTCATCCCATCTCGGGTTTGCATTGGATGGCCCTCCACCATAGTTTGCGAGATCCCTCGGCCCGACCAGGCTGCCCCTCGCCTAGGGCTTGATTCATCTCCGCCATGCTTCCTATAAAACCAAAAGAATATGGCATTAATGTGGTTCATAGAATTATAATAATTTTCTACAACGCACCCCGCATTCCCGTGATGTGGGACGGTTCCCTCTTCAGATAATCATTGATACAGGATAAACAAAATTCCACGTTAAAGTGGCTATTTTTACGTCTTTGCTTGCTGGGGAAACCCGTATAGCCGTGTCTATGACAATATAACGAGTATTAGCTAATGGCATTTAAAGTTCTTATTAAAATTAATGTGAACTAATATAGCTCTTATGAATCTATGGTGAAACCCTTTCCGACCGCTGGAGCCCAAATGAGATCTTTTCGTTCACTTTTAGTTGCTTTGTCGGGCCGAGCTCTATGTTTCGCTCGGATCCTTTTGCACGCTCAATGCAATCTGATTGCAAGGCACACAACATTATCACAAGTTAAAGTGAACGAATGGCAAAAAAAATAAGAAATACCTTGATATCTTCCTTGTGGAGATTAAGTGGTTTAGGGACTTTTGACCAATCGCCTCCAACTTTTTCGCAAGTCATCTTCAGTTCCTTGACCACTCTTTGCCTTTGACATAAATCGATAGATCAACGCAATATTAAAATAATAAAAACAAGACTATGACTAGGTCATGTACCTAACAAAAATAATAAGAAATGTGGGACTAGGGCCCGAACATCTGGTCCCCTCCACTCATGGTGGAGCCGACCATATGTCTTTGCCCTAGCTACCTCTAGCTAAAACTGACAATGAACGTGAACTAAGGCCCGAACACCTGGTCCTCTCCACTCGCGGTGGAGCCGACCATGTCCTTGCCGTAGCCACCTCTACCTAAGAATGAGAAGAAAAGTGGACTTGGACCCGGACATCTGGTCCTCTCCACGCAAGGTGGAGCCGACCGTGCCCTTGAACAAGCCACTACAATTTTATTTTAAACCTAACAAATAACAAGTCGAAGTCGACTTGAACCCGGGTAAGTGATCCTCTCCACTCTAGGTGGAGCCGACCGTGCCCTTGAACAAGCCACTCCTTAACCTAGGAAAATAAAATTTGATCATAGTGGAAGTGGACTTCGAACCCGGGTACACATGGTCCTCTCCACTCTAGGTGGAGCCGATTCGCGTTCTTGAACAAGCGAATCTGGCCAATTTTATTAACCTATTTAAAGCTATAAAAAAAATGCAAGTGTGATAAACTTACCAAATGAAGAACGTGTGCAGACAAGATCCTGCCGGGCCCAAATAAAAAAGGACAGCTGCCAAACCTGCAACAAAAAGTTAAAAGAATAAGAACAAAAAAAGAAGAAGATCGAAAAAAATAAAAAAATTAAAGCGGAAAAAATAGAAAATCAAGAAAAGAAAAAAATAATCGAAGAAGAAGATAAGGGTGGGAGAAACAAGAGAAGGGGGAAGAAGAAATAAGGGAAGGGTCAAGATGGGAAGGAAAAAGCACGAAGGAGAGAAGAAGAAATGATGGGCCTGGGAGGGGAGGGGGAGGGGGGGAGAGAAGAATAGAATCGAAGGGGAAGAGAAAGAATAGAAGGAGGAAGAAGGGAAGAAGGGAAGGAAAAGAAATATGAAGAGAAAAATAAGAGAAGGAGAGAAGAGATAAAAAAAATAAGAGAAGAAGAAAGAATCGAAGAAGGGAAGAAGAGAAAGAAAGAATAGAATCGAAGAGAAGAGAAGAATAGAATCGAATAAGAGAAGAGAATAAAAGAATAAGAATAAGAGAAGAGAAGAATAGAATAGAATAAGAGAAGAGAAGAATAGAATCGAGAAGAATAGAATAAGAGAAGAGAAGAATAGAATCGAAGAGGAAGAGAAAGAATAGAAGGAGGAAGAAGGGAAGAAATAAGAGAAGGGAAGAAGGGAAGGAAACGAAATATGAAGAGAAATGAGAGAAGAAGAGAAGAAGGGAAGAAGAAAGAAGAGAAGGAAAGAAGAGAAGGGAAAGAAGAGAAGAAAAGAAGAGAAATGTGAAGAGAAATGAGAGAAGGCGAGAAGAAATGAGAAGAAATGAGAAGAAGAAGAAGAGAGAAGAAGAGAAGGAAAGAAGAGAAGGAAAGTAGAGAAGGGAAGAAGAAAGGAAGGGGAAAGAATAGAAGAGAAGAAATGAGAAGAAATAAGAGAAGAAGAAAAATGAAGAACACAAAAAACCTAGGTTAGGCATGCACCATTCAATCTAAAAAATATGATGTACTAACCTTAGAATAGTTGCTTGCAGGTCGATCAGGGTAGTAGCGAGACGCCCAAAAAAGCTCAAGAGGAAGCGAAAAAAAAAAGGAGCTGGAGCCGCCGCCGGGTTTAAAATTTCATTGAAGCGGCCGCGATAGCGGCGGATCGCCGCATGAGACGCCTCCCCCGACGTATTTTGTTATAGCGACGTTATGGACTTTATATATATATATATATTTTTTTTTTTTGACGCCTTTTTAAATGTGATGCTCATTAAAGTTTGTCCCTAGGCTTATTTAGACAGTCCCGAGGCCTTCCCCCAAAGGCCCAGAGGGGCCCCCGAACGGAGGATCCAATCTGGCTCGGATAGGGGAACCAGGCTCCCCTAGGGTGGTCATTAGCGTGGCGACCCCCAGACCTAAAATCGGCCCCTGCCGAAAACTTTTCTGGATCCCGCCTCCGGGGTCCGTTTAGACCCTCTCCCTCTTGTGAGGGATCCCCGCAAGGTCCCGGCCTCGTTTGACTTGGGGGAGGGTGCCGCCGGGTTGGTCCCCGCGAATCCCCGTTCCGACCGCTCTAATACTAACCCTTTGACCTAGACCTTCTCCAAAAATTCCAAAAATGTCAAATAATCTTTAGATGAATTAGAATCCAGCGGCAAAAATCAGAATTTATTTTATCCAATGCATTAATTACGAATTTATGAATGTCTTGCCATCATTAAAAAAGCTCCCCCAAATTCTAATTGCCACATCGGGAGGAGGACAAGCCCAAACTCCGTTTAACTTCATTTCCTATTGCTTTAGCATTCTCGTAATCATTTTTTCATTCCAAGTCCCAATTTCAACAGACCAAGACTCGCCCCCCCGAACGCAAACCCTTCTAGAACCCGGCAAACCCACATGTTTACCTTTGGAGGCCCTCTCTCTAGTCGATTCTCGACCTTCGTGACTTGACGTGGGGAGTGGGGGTGTGGACGCCAGAGCAAAATTCCCCCAAAAATGCATTAATTTTGCCCCGAATTTCCTCTCCCTAAGGCCCCGGGGACGGACGAGCAACCTCCCTTCTCGAACTACAATTTGGCTCTGCCAATGGACTTAGAACGCCGACATTGCCCTAGGGACCAAGTTCTCGCAGGGCGAAGACCAAAACGCTTTTACCAAAACGAAAACCCTTCTAGAACACGGCAACTCCACGGGGTTTTACGTTTGAAGGTCCTCTCCTTGTCGGTTTGGCCGGAATCTTGCTTGGCCGGTGTCTTGACGTGGAGTGGGGGTGTTGATGCAGGCGATGACCCTAAAATCCCCAAAAGCTGCTTGCCCGAATTTCCTCTCCCAAAGGCCCTAGGGATGGACGAGGCGACCTTCCCTCTCCTGGAATCGCAATTTGGCTGCGCCAATGGACTCGAGCGTGGAATTGCCCTAGGGGACCAAGTTTCGTGGGCCGAAGACCAAAACTTCGGCCCCCAAAAGCGAAAACCCTTCCAGAACCCTCGGGCAACTCAATTGGTTTACGATTGGAGGCCCTCTCCTTGTCGATTTGGCAAGGCGACCTTTTCTTTTTGTCTTGGCGTGGAGTGGGGGTGTTGACGCCTTGAGGCGGTGACCCTAAAATCCCCGAAAGCTGCTTGCCCCGGAATTCAGCTTTTATTACGAAGTTAATTATGCCATCCATGTCAAATAGCTTTAGGAAGCGACCTGGGGCGAACAAGGGCATTCTCTATCCATATGCCTTGATAATGAAACACAACCATCATTACAAATCAACCAAATCTAACCCCCAACCCGGGCTCAGGGGTCTTTTCTTTTAGCGTCATCGCTTAACTTCATTCTAGTAGTTATGATGCTTTTCCTCGTAATCATTTATCTTCATTCTAATAGTTATGATGCTTATATTCTCAATGCAATCTTAGACCAAGTATAACGTCCCACTTGGGGAAGGTCAACCCCAAGTACAACGATCCCACAAACTCCATTTCTTTTGACCTTAGCTAACCCTTTGATCTAGACCTTCTCCGAAAATTCGAAAATTGGGTCATTGTCGGAGATGAATTAGGAATCCAAATCGGCAAAAAATCTGAATTTATTTTTGTTACAATGCATTAATTACTTAATTTATGAATGTCTTGCCACCTTCTACTTGCCACATCGACTTCTACCCGCTCCTTCAGATTTCTCCTTGCTCAGTATTCTCATTAAACTTCTCCGGCCCGAGTCCCAAGTGCAGCAGACCAAGTCTTGGCCCCAAAACGCCAAACCCTTCTAGAACCCGGCAACCCACGGGGATTTACGTTTGGGAGGCCCTCTCCTTGTCGATTCGGTAGGGGCCTTGCCAGGTGACTTGGCGTGGAGTGGGGTGTTGATGCCGAGCGGGGACCCTAAAATCCCCTGAGGTCGCTTGCCCCGAATTTCCCTCTCCCAAGGCCCTCGGGGCCGGGACGGGCAACCTCCCTCTCCCAATCGCGATTTGAATCGCCAATAGACTCGAAGCGTGGACATTGCCCCGGGGACCAAGTTCCGTGCCAAGACCACACCCGACCTCCAAGAAGCGCCAAAGTAGCTCACTTCCATCACACTCGTAGTCAATTGGCCTAGGATGTGGATGCGGGATACCGGGAGGAGGTGGAGTTTTTTTTTCTTTTGCAAAACCGACCTTGTAACTTGCTCCCTAGGGTAATTTCGCCATTCCGGACGATTTGCCATTCCCATTCCGGAGCCTCCCGGTGCCCGAACGACAAAACATTGCCGGTTTATACAAGACCGACCTCGGGGCGCCCCACGGTTTGACAAGTTCTCCCGACCGTCTGAATCTTTTGGGCCTTCCCCAAGAGGGGGGGCCCCCAGGAGGATCCAACGGTCGGATAGGGGAACCTGCCCGGAGGGTGGTCATTAGCGTGCAGCCCCTGTGGGAGCTGCCGCCAGAAGGGCTGCCTCGGGAACTTTTTGGATCCCGCCTCTTGGGTTCTGGACTCTCCCCTCTTGTGAGGGATCCCCTACAAGGTCCCGGGTCTCGTTTGACTTGGGAAGGGTGCCAGCTCGGTTACCCCCAGTAGGGCTGCCCCGACCGTTCTAATGCTAACCCTTTGACCTAGACCTTCTCAAATTTTCAAAATTGGGCTCATTGTCTTTGGAGATGAATTAGGAATCCGGTGGCAAAAAATCATAATTTATTTTTCGTGAAATGCATTAATTATGGAATTTGTGAATGTCTTGCCACCGCAAAAGCGCCCCCCCGACTTCTACTTGCCACATCGGGAGGAGGGATGCTCCAAACTCCACTCCGCCGGTTCCCCTTGCTCCGTATTCTCGCTGCGGCTTCTCGGCCAGTCCCAAGTGCAACAGACCAAGTCTTGGCCCCCAAAACGCCAAACCCTTCTAGAACACGGCAACCCACGGGGTTTACGCCGGAGAGCCCTCTCCTTGTCGGTCAGTAGGGACCTTGCGCCCGTGGACTTGGCGTGGAGTGGGGGTGTTGACGCCAGAGCGGGGACCCTAAAATCCCCCCGGAGTCTGCCGGCCCGAATTTCCTCTCCCCAAGGCCACGGGGCCGGACGGGCAACCTCCCCTCTCGGGAATCGCGATTTGGCTCGCCAATGGACTCGAAACGTCGACATTGCCACGGGGACCAAGTTCCCAGTGGCGAAGAAGACCACCCGACCTCAAAGAAGCCAAAGTAGCTCACTTCCATCACACTCGTAGTCAATTGGCCTAGGATGTGGGTGCGGGATATTCTTTGGAGGGACGTGTGTGTTTCTTTCTTTTGCAAAACCGACCTTGTAACTTTCTCCCTAGGCTAATTTCGCCATTCCGATTTGGCATGTTCGATTTGCCATTCCTTCTCAGAAAACCTCCCCGTGCCCGACGACAAAACATTGCGGTTTATACAAGGCCCAGGCCTCGGGGCGCCCAGCGGTTTGACAAGTTCTCCCGGACCGTCACGGAATCTTTTGGGCCTTCCCCAGAGGGCCCCCGGCCCGAGGATCCAGCGGTCCGGATAGGGGAACCCGGGCTCTAGGGAGGTGTGGTCATTAGCGTCACCCCCCGGCTTTTGCCGCCTTGAAGAAGGGTTGCCTCGGGAACTTTTTGGATCCCGCCTCTTGGGGTCCTGGGACTCTCCCCTCTTGTGAGGGATCCCTACAAGGTCCCTCGGTCTCGTTTGACTTGGGGAAGGGTGCCGGCTCGGTTGCCACCTTGTGGGCTGCCCCGACCGTTCTAATGCTAACCCTTTGACCTAGACCTTCTCCGAAATTTTCGAAAATTGGGCTGTGTGCTGGAGATGAATTAGGAATCCAGTTGGCAAAAAATCTTAATTTATTTTCGTACAATGCATTAATTGCGAATTTGTGAATGTCTTGCCACTGCAAAAGCCCCCAGACTTTTACTTGCCACATGGGGGGGAGGACAGGCCCAAACTCCCACTCCGTCCGGTTCCCCTTGCTCCAGTATTCTCATTGCGGCTTCTCGGCCAGGTCCCAAGTGCAACAGACCAAGTCTTGGCCCCCAAAACGCAAACCCTTCTAGAACCTGGCAACCCACAGGGTTTACGTTTCGGAGGCCCTCTCCTTGTCGGGCGGGACCTTCTTGGCCGTGACTTGGCGTGGAGTGGGGGTGTTGGCCTTGAGGCGGGGACCCTAAAATCCCCCGGAAGGCTTTGCCCCGAATTTCCTCTCCCCAAGGCCCTGGGGACGGACGGGCAACCTCCCCTCTCCGGAATCGCGATTTGGCTCTGCCAATGGACTCAGAACGTCGACATTGCCCTGGGGACCAAGTTCCGTGGCCAGAAGACCACCCGACCTCCAAGAAGCGCCAAAGTAGCTCACTTCCATCACACTCGTAGTCAATTGGCCTAGGATGTGGGTGCGGGATACTGCCGTGGAGGGCGTGTGTGTTTCTTTCTTTTGCAAAATCGACCTTGTAACTTTCTCCTAGGCTAATTTCGCCATTCCGGACGATTTGGCATGTTGATTTGCCATTAAGCCTCCCGGTGCCGAACAACAAAACAACTGCCGGTTTATACAAGGCCGACCTCGGGGGCCCCCAGCGGTTTGACAAGTTCTCCCCCACCGATCTGGAATCTTTTGGGCCTTCCCGAAGAGGGGCCCCTGACCGGAGGATCCAACGGTCGGATAGGGGAACCGGGCTCTAGAAGGGTGGTCATTAGCGTGCAGCCCCCCAGGGAAGCGCTGCCAGGAAGGGTTGCCTCGGGAGCTTTTTTGGATCCCGCCTCTTGGGGTCCTGGACTCTCCCCTCTTGTGAGGGATCCCTACAAGGTCCCCGTCTCGCTTTGACTTGGGGAAGGGTGCCGGCTCGGTTGCCCCGCAAACGGGCTGCCCCGACCGCTTCTAATGCTAACCCTTTGACCTAGACCTTCTCCTAAAATTTTTCAAATTGGGTCGTGTCTTGGAGATGAATTAGGAATCCAAATTGCAAAAAATCTTAATTTATTTTCGTACAATGCATTAATTGCGAATTTGTGAATGTCTTGCCCTTTGCAAAAGCGCCCCCGACTTTTACTTGCCACGCGTCGGGAGGAGGACAGGCCCAAACTCCGCCGTCGGTTCCCCTTGCTCCGTATTCTCATTGCGGCTTCTCGGCCGTCCCAAGTGCAACAGACCAAGTCTTGGCCCCCAAAACGCAAACCCTTCTAGAACACGGCAACCCACGGGGGTTTACCTTTGGGAGGCCCTCTCCTTGTCCGGTTTGGTAGGGACCTTGGCTTGTGACTTGACGTGGAGTGGGGGTGTTGGCCTTGAGCGGGGACCCTAAAATCCCCCTAAGGCTGCTTGCCCCACTTTCCTCTCCCGGGGCCACGGGGACGGACGGGCAACCTCCCTCTCCTGAATCACGATTTGGCTCTGCCAATGGACTCGAAACGTCGACATTGCCACGGGGACCAAGTTCCGTGGCGGAAGACCACCCGACCTCCAAGAAGCGCAAAGTAGCTCACTTCCATCACACTCGTAGTCAATTGGCCTAGGATGTGGGTGCGGGATATTCTAGCCGTGGAGGCGTGAGTGTTTCTTTCTTTTTGCAAAACCGACCTTGTAACTTACTCCCTAGGGCTAATTTCGCCATTCCGACGATTTGGCATGGTCGATTTGCCATTCCGGAGCCTCCCCGGTGCCCGAACGACAAAACACTGCGGTTTATACAAGACCGACCTCAGGACGCCCCGCGGTTTGACAAGTTCTCCCGGACCGATCTGGAATCTTTTGGGCCTTCCCGAAGAGGGGCCCCCGACCGGAGGATCCAATGGTCGGATAGGGGAACCGGGCTCCCGGGAGGGTGGTCATTAGCGTCAACCCCCCCGAGGCTTGCCCGAAGGGGCTGCCTCGGGAACTTTTTGGATCCCGCCTCTTGGGGTCCTGACTCTCCCCTCTTGTGAGGGATCCCCGCAAGGTCCTGGTCTCGTTTGACTTGAGGGAAGGGTGCCAGCTCTGTCGGTTGCCACAACGGGCTGTCCCGACCGCTCTAATGCTAACCCTTTGATCTAGACCTTCTCCTAAAAATTTCAAAATTGGGTCGTGTGTCTTTGGAGATGAATTAGGAATCCAGCTGCAAAAAATCATAATTTATTTTTACACAATGCATTAATTGCGAATTTGTGAATGTCTTGCCACACTTTGCAAAAGCCCAGACTTCTACTTGCCACATCGGGAGGAGGACAGGCCCAAACTCCGCTCCGCCGGTTCCTCTTGCTCAGTATTCTCCGCTGCGGCTTCTCTGCCAGGTCCCAAGTGCAATGACCAAGTCTTGGCCCCCAAAACGCAAATCCTTCTAGAACCTGGCAACCCACAGGGTTTACGTTTCGGAGGCCCTCTCCTTGTCAGATTTGGCCGGGACCTTGCGCCGTGACTTGACGTGGAGTGGGGGTGTTGACGCCAGAGCGGGGACCCTAAAATCCCCCCGGAAGCTGCTTGCCCCGAATTTCCTCTCCCCAAGGCCCTGGGGACGGACGGGCAACCTCCCCTCTCCGGAATCACGATTTGGCTCTGCCAATGGACTCAGAACGTCGACATTGCCCTGGGGACCAAGTTCCGTGGCCAGAAGACCACCCGACCTCCAAGAAGCGCCAAAGTAGCTCACTTCCATCACACTCGTAGTCAATTGGCCTAGGATGTGGGTGCGGGATACTGCCGTGGAGGGCGTGTGTGTTTCTTTCTTTTGCAAAACCGACCTTGTAACTTGCTCCCTAGGGTAATTTCGCCATTCCGGACGATTTGGCAGGGTCGATTTGCCATTTCGGAGCCTCCCCGGTGCCCGAACGACAAAACACTGCGGTTTATACAAGACCGACCTCAGGACGCCCCGCGGTTTGACAAGTTCTCCCGGACCGATCTGGAATCTTTTGGGCCATCCCGAAGAGGGGCCCCTGACCGGAGGATCCAATGGTCGGATAGGGGAACCAGGCTCCGGGAGGGTGGTCATTAGCGTGCAACCCCCCAGGGAAGCGCTGCCAGGAAGGGCTGCCTCGGGAACTTTTTTGGATCCCGCCTCTTGGGGTCCTGGACTCTCCCCCCTCTTGTGAGGGATCCCCGCAAGGTCCCCGGGTCTCGTTTGACTTGGGGAAAGGTGCCAGCTCGGGTTGCCCCGCAACGGGCTGCCCCGACCGCTCTAATGCTAACCCTTTGACCTAGACCTTCTCTCGAAAATTTCAAAATTGGGTCAGTGTCTTTGGAGATGAATTAGGAATCCAAATGGCAAAAAAATCATAATTTATTTTTGTACAATGCATTAATTGCAAAATTTGTGAATGTCTTGCCATCGCAAAAGCCCCCCCGACTTCTACTTGCCACATCGGGAGGAGGACAGGCCCAAACTCCGCCTCCGTCAGTTCCCCTTGTTCAGTATTCTCCGGCTCCGACTTCTCGGCCAGTCCCAAGTGCAACAGACCAAGTCTTGGCCCCCAAAAATGCAAACCCTTCTAGAACCTGGCAACCCACAGAGTTTACGTTTCGGAGGCCCTCTCCTTGTCAGATTCGGTCGGGACCTTGCGCCGTGACTTGACGTGGAGTGGGGGTGTTGATGCCAGAGCGGGGATCCTAAAATCCCCCTAAGCCGCTTGCCCTCAATTTCCTCTCCCTAGGGCCCTCGGGGGCCGGACGGGCAACCTCCCCCTCCCCCAATCACAATTTGGCTCTGCCAATGGACTCAGAACGTCGACATTGCCCTGGGGACCAAGTTCCGTGGCCAGAAGACCACCTGACCTCCAAGAAGCGTCAAAGTAGCTCACTTCCATCACACTCGTAGTCAATTGGCCTAGGATGTGGGTGCGGGATACTGCCGTGGAGGGCGTGAGTGTTTCTTTCTTTTGCAAAACCGACCTTGTAACTTGCTCCCTAGGCTAATTTCGCCATTCCGGACGATTTGGCAGGGTCGATTTGCCATTCCGGAGCCTCCCCGGTGCCCGAACGACAAAACACTGCGGTTTATACAAGACCGACCTCGGGGCGCCCATGTTTGACAAGTTCTCCCGACCGATCCGAATCTTTTGGGCCTTCCCCAAAGAGGGGCCCCCGACCGGGAGGATACAATGGTCGATAGGGGAACCGCTCCGGAGGGTGGTCATTAGCGTGCAGCCCCCCAGGGGAGCGCTGCCAGGAAGGGCTGCCTCGGGAACTTTTTTGGATCCCGCCTCTTGGGGTCCGGACTCTCCCCTCTTGTGAGGGATCCCTGCAAGGTCCTGGTCTCGTTTGACTTGGGGAAGGGTGCCAGCTCGGTTGCCCTGCAACGGGCTGCCCCGACCGTTCTAATGCTAACCCTTTGACCTAGACCTTCTCCGAAAATTTCAAAAATTGGGGTCAGTCTTTGGAGATGAATTAGGAATCCAAATGGCAAAAAAATCAGAATTTATTTTCGTACAATGCATTAATTGCAAACTTGTGAATGTCTTGCCATCGCAAAAAGCCCCCCAGACTTCTACTTGCCACATCGGGAGGAGGACATGCCCAAACTCCGCCCCGCCAGTTCCCCTTGCTCCGTATTCTCTCACTGCGGCTTCTCGCCAGTCCCCAAGTGCAACCAAGTCTTGGACCAACTCCCCTCTTGGGTTTACGAGGAGGCCCTCTCCTTGTCGATTTTCCTAGGGACCTTGCGCCGCGTGACTTGAGTAGAGTGGGGGTGTTGACCTTGAGCGGGGACCCTAAAATCCCCTAAGCTGCTTGCCCCGGAATTTCCTCTCCCTGGGCCCTCGGGACGGACGACGGCAACCTCCCTCTCCCATCGCGATTTGGCTCTGCCAATGGACTCAGAACGTCGACATTGCCCTGGGGACCAAGTTCCGTGGCCAGAAGACCACCCGACCTCCAAGAAACGCCAAAGTAGCTCACTTCCATCACACTCGTAGTCAATTGGCCTAGGATGTGGGTGCGAGATATTGCCGTGGAGGGCGTGAGTGTTTCTTTCTTTTGCAAAACCGACCTTGTAACTTGCTCCCTAGGCTAATTTCGCCAGTCCGGACGATTTGGCAGGGTCGATTTGCCATTCCGGAGCCTCCCCGATGCCCGAACGACAAAACACTGCGGTTTATACAAGACCGACCTCAGGACGCCCCGCGGTTTGACAAGTTCTCCCGGACCGATCTGGAATCTTTTGGGCCTTCCCGAAGAGGGGCCCCTGACCGGAGGATCCAACGGTCGGATAGGGGAACCGGGCTCCCGGAGGGTGGTCATTAGCGTGCAGCCCTCCAGGGGAGCGCTGCCAGGAAGGGCTGCCTCGGGAACTTTTTTGGATCCCGCCTCTTGGGGTCCGGACTCTCCCCTCTTGTGAGGGATCCCTGCAAGGTCCTGGTCTCGTTTGACTTGTTCTAATGCTAACCCTTTGATCTAGACCTTCTCCGAAAATTTCAAAAATTGGGCTGTGTGCTGGAGATGAATTAGGAATCCATCTGGCAAAAAATCATAATTTATTTTCGTACAATGCATTAATTGCGAATTTGTGAATGTCTTGCCACTGCAAAAGCGCCCCCCGACTTCTACTTGCCACATCGGGAGGAGGACAGGCCCAAACTCTGCTCCGTCAGTTCCCCTTGCTCCGTATTCTCCGCTGCAGCTTCTCGGCCAGGTCCCAAGTGCAACAGACCAAGTCTTGGCCCCCAAAACGCAAATCCTTCTAGAACCTGGCAACCCACAGGGTTTACGTTTCGGAGGCCCTCTCCTTGTTAGATTTGGCCGGGACCTTGCGCCGTGACTTGACGTGGAGTGGGGGTGTTGACGCCAGAGCGGGGACCCTAAAATCCCCCCGGAAGCTGCTTGCCCCGAATTTCCTCTCCCCAAGGCCCTGGGGACGGACGGGCAACCTCCCCTCTCCGGAATCGTGATTTGGCTCTGCCAATGGACTCAGAACGTCGACATTGCCCTGGGGACCAAGTTCCGTGGCCAGAAGAAAAGTAGCTCACTTCCATCACACTCGTAGTCAATTGGCCTAGGATGTGGGTGCGGGATACTGTCGTGGAGGGCGTGAGTGTTTCTTTCTTTTGCAAAACCGACCTTGTAACTTGCTCCCTAGGGTAATTTCGCCATTCCGGACGATTTGGCAGGGTCGATTTGCCATTTCGGAGCCTCCTCGGTGCCCAAACGACAAAACACTCGGTTTATACAAGACCGACCTCAGGACGCCCCGCGGTTTGACAAGTTCTCCCGGACCGATCTGGAATCTTTTGGGCCATCCCAAAGAGGGGCCCCTGACCGGAGGATCCAATGGTCGGATAGGGGAACCAGGCTCCAGGAGGGTGGTCATTAGCGTGCAGCCCCCCAGGGAAGCGCTGCCAGGAAGGGCTGCCTCGGGAACTTTTTTGGATCCCGCCTCTTGGGGTCCGGACTCTCCCCTCTTGTGAGGGATCCCTGCAAGGTCCTGGTCTCATTTGACTTGGGGAAGGGTGCCAGCTCGGTTGCCCTGCAACGGGCTGCCCCGACCATTCTAATGCTAACCCTTTGACCTAGACCTTCTCCGAAAAATTTCAAAATTGGGTCAGGTGTCTTTGGAGATGAATTAGGAATCCAGCTGGCAAAAAATCAGAATTTATTTTCGTACAATGCATTAATTGCGAATTTGTGAATGTCTTGCCACTGCAAAAGCGCCCCCCGACTTCTACTTGCCACATCGGGAGGAGGACAGGCCCAAACTCCGCTCCGTCAGTTCCCCTTGCTCCGTATTCTCTGCTGCAGCTTCTCGGCCAGGTCCCAAGTGCAACAGACCAAGTCTTGGCCCCAAAAACGCAAACCCTTCTAGAACCTGGCAACCCACAGGGTTTACATTTCGGAGGCCCTCTCCTTGTCAGATTCGGCCGGGACCTTGCGCCGTGACTTGACGTGGAGTGGGGGTGTTGATGCCAGAGCGGGGACCCTAAAATCCCCCCGGAAGCTGCTTGCCCCGAATTTCCTCTCCCCATGCCCCTGGGGACGGACGGGCAACCTCCCCGCTCCGGAATCGCGATTTGGCTCTGCCAATGGACTCAGGACATTGCCCTGGGGACCAAGTTCCGTGGCCAGAAGACCACCTGACCTCCAAGAAGCGCCAAAGTAGCTCACTTCCACCACACTCGTAGTCAATTGGCCTAGGATGTGGGTGCGGGATACTGCCGTGGAGGGCGTGAGTGTTTCTTTCTTTTGCAAAACCGACCTTGTAACTTGCTCCCTAGGCTAATTTCGCCATTCCGGATGATTTGGCATGGTCGATTTGCCATTCCGGAGCCTCCCCGGTGCCCGAACAACAAAACACTGCGGTTTATACAAGACCGACCTCAGGACGCCCCGCGGTTTGACAAGTTCTCCCGGACCGATCTGGAATCTTTTGGGCCTTCCCGAAGAGGGGCCCCTGACCGGAGGATCCAACGGTCGGATAGGGGAACCGGGCTCCGGGAGGGTGGTCATTAGCGTGCAGCCCCCCAGGGGAGCGCTGCCAGGAAGGGCTGCCTCGGGAACGTTTTTGGATCCCGCCTCTTGGGGTCCGGACTCTCCCCTCTTGTGAGGGATCCCTGCAAGGTCCTGGTCTTGTTTGACTTGGGGAAGGGTGACAACTCGGTTGCCCTGCAACGGGCTGCCCCGACCGTTCTAATGCTAACCCTTTGACCTAGACCTTCTCCGAAAATTTCAAAAATTGGGCATTCCTTATCAAATAATATTTTAGAAAGCCCCCACTCCCCCCATCCCCCCCCGCTCCGTGGCCCTCTCCTCCTAATCATTACTACGATTACCAAAGAAGCCTACACTAACAGATTCTTGCACTGCGACTCGCATGAAAACAACAACATCCCGATAGATAGGCCTTTCATTCATCTCAGCTGTTTTTTCTACAATGGTATAGGGTGGGTAGCTGCACATCGCAGGCTACCCAAAAAATGAAAAACATAGGGAATATCCAGTTATAACACCTGGACCTCAAATAAAATCGTGTGCTACAGATGTTGGCTAGTGTACCTGCCGAGAGCTTATCGCCGGGATTAAAAAATCCCGCCCTTTCGGATTTTCGAGGAAAAACCCTAGCGATAAAATCTCGGCAAGGGGCTTGGACAACGCAGGGCTGCTAAACGTTCCCACAAAAAAAACCCACGCTCCATAGAGAATACCGAAGTTGCGCATCACCCCTGGACCTGCACATCACCAACAGAAAAACCAATAGCGAAAAACCTCGAAAAGCGCGGGGCTGGTCATGCGTGCCACGCGACAATTATAACAAATATGAACATATAAATAACAATTTTAAGGGGGGGGGGGAGGGTGGGAGCCATGGATACTGCTGAGAGATGAGAAAGCGCCGATGAAACGTCGATGAAGAACTCTGCAATAAATAGCGATCCCCCAACCTGATGAACGGCCTAAAAATGCATGCGATGCATGCATGCGACGCATGCAATGCATGCATGCTTGTCTTGTGCAAGAATCCCGATCCGCTACACGAATCGATGACATTCTTGCACTGTGACTCGCATGAAAACAACAACATACTTCAAATACTAGATCCGAGGAGAAAAATTGAAGATTGTCCTATGCCGGACAAAAGGGCAAAGATAGAAGAGGTTCGAAAGGATATGAATGGTCAAGAAAGAGTAGCTCATGCAAGAAGAAGCCCCTCCTCCACATGAGATCAAAGAATAGAAGCCATGGATACTGCTGAGGGATGAGAAAGCGTCGATGAAACGTCGATGAAGAACTCTGCAATAAATAGCAATCCCCCAACCTGATGAACGGCCTAAAAATGCATGCGACGCATGCAATGCATGCATGCTCGTCTTGTGCAAGAATTTCGATCCGCTACGCGAATCGATGACATTAATTCAAGGTAAGGATTACCCCTAAATATCCATCGTGGTTTTACCCAGGCCACAATAAGCACCAGCTTCGGTTTTAGCACAACAATCATTTGATAGATCATAGATTACATACAATAATTAGCAAACATTATTGGAGTAAGCCATCTTTCATCCATTCATAAGGTTACAGGTTTAATTCGACAAAAATACTAAGGTTTTGCGTACAAGAGAAGCTGACACACAGGATGGAGTGTTTTTGTGAGTCAAAAAAAGCTTGTAGCAGGTGATGCAGTGCTTTTTGTGCGAGGTGACAACGGGGAGGAGGGCCGACACACACGTATTGTCTCGTCTGGGCACCTCCGCCAAACCAAAGGCTAATTGATGAACCCCCGGAATAGCTGGATGCACACTCTGAAGCCCATAGTATTCAAGATACACTCGGAAACTCTTTCGAAAATCCTTCAACAATCTAAAGAAATATCCAGTATCCCAATTTCCAATCATTATAGACTTGTTTATTTCAGATTTTTTACATTAAGTCAAACTTCTAACAAAAAGATCTCACCAACTCACTTTGTCTGGCTAAGAATCAGTCCTTGTGTAATTGATTTCAAAAATTACATAACAAGCAGCTAGGAGATGTAGTCTTGGCTACTGCCTCCAAACATACCAATATTAGTATATTAATGGTAATCAGGAAAGGAGTGACAGGTAAGCTATAAAACTAGATGGCTCATCCTCCTTCAGTTAATGTTTAATCATATTCAATATAGAATAATAAATTTATGCTGCTAAAATCTTATACTCTAATTACATGAGCATATTATAAGCTGAAAATCTACTGCTTATATTAACTGTCCTAAAAGTGCCAATTTTTAGCCATAAACATCATGTTAAAAATGGCGACATTATGAAAATATAAAAACCCATTATGTCTTCTGCTGGAGGGAAAAGAGAGCTCAATGGATGGCTAGATGGAATGTGCAGGAGCACAGGTGCATACATGTGCAAACAGAGGCAGATCGCCATAGCTTGAGGCAATATCTTGACGCTTGCTTCATCAGCAAGCTTTGGGATGCCAGCGCCCTTGAACAGGTCAAGACAACACACTACCAGCGCCACATAAATCCTACATTGGAACGAGGCCCACAATGCTACCTGCGCACCCACTTGCCCATGAAAAGACGCAGACTCATTGCCTCCATTCGCACAGGGGCACATCATCTTCGAATTGAGACAGGCAGATGGATTGGTGAGCCACGTCAGGACAGGCTCTGTCAATGCTGCCAAATGGGAGTCATTGAGGATGAATCTCATACCCTTCAAATTTGCCCAGCATATGATCAAATCCGGACGCGCTATGCCGAAGTTGGTCGCCCGGCCAGCCGCTACATGTGACATTGAGCACGGCATCCGCATGCGGATGCTAGGATCATACCTTCGAGAGGTCATGGACATGCGAGATCAGCTATGTCCCTCGCACGCGACTTGACATGTACATACACATTTATTTCATGATGATGTATACTTGTACGGTTTTGACAAAGATTCTTATTATCGCCCACGCTTTTTCCTCGAAAACCCTTTCTGGCGGGGTTTTTACCCCGACAAGAATAAGTTTGTCAAGCGCCCTTCTGGGTCCCATAGGCCGATTGGTCTCAGTGGACGATAAAAAAAACTATTCTATTCTATTCTATTCTATTCTATTCTAACAATTTGAACTCGATACGTGACTATAATGTCTTAGTTTCTGCTGCTAATGCATCTAAGATGGGTGTGCTTACTGTGTGGAAGTCCTATATGGATGTCACTTTTACTCAAACAGATAGGTTTGGGTGGTAGATAATAATCAAGTGGAAAGATAAGGGCCAAGAATGGGATTTGATAAATGCCTATGCTCATAATAGACTCGCCAGCATGGTGCTTTGTGGGCAACTGTGAAGAGTAACATTCTTCAGCTTGGCAAGAATGCTGCATGGTTGATGGTTGGAGACTTTAACATGGTCAAGTTGGAAAGAGATAGAAGTGGTCGAGGTTCTGAAGTGGAGCAAAGGTTCGAGCGATAACAATAGTTATGCCTTTTACACGATTGCCAGCTTATGGAGATTGATGGTGATCAGTCCTTCACGTGGTGTCATGGTTGGACAGGAGTTGGCAAAGCTTATGCAACACAGTGGGTATTTTCAAGTCAAAACACTATACCTACAGAAGACAAAAACAAACATATTCATTATTAAAGACACATTTAAGACATATAAGAGATAAACATACCGCAAACAAAAACTAAGGCATTATTTAGAGTAATGTTACAATGGAGAAAATCAGGAACAAATAGAAAACAAGCAATTAATGCAAAAGAGAGCCAACTTTCTACCCGTGTAGCTTCGTAGTCTATACTGATCGTCTCCACCAATTGAACCTATAAAACAACGAATTGTCCTATTAGTATTTCAGGGGATTTGCAGAGAAAAAGAATGATAGACAAAACATTGTCGAAATGAACTAGATGGAGCTTTACACAAACTGAGTTGCATAAGGTCTGGGCAAAATGGAGCATTAGAATCAAACAATTGGTAAAACATAGCATAAACAATAATCGCGAGCATGCTAGAGCCTATTAGCTGAAATTGGTAACAAGATTGTTGGGTCATGATTTCTCTGCAGCATAGAATACAATAGATGACGATCTAAGATCATAATTAGCACCAGACCAAAAGTGGATTTTTGTAAACATACATCAAACTCTGCAAAAATGAATGTTAAAATGTCTAAAGCACAAAGATTTCTGGATATATTGGAAGCAAGGTTATGACTCAAATGAATTTTATAGAGCTATAAGTAAGGACTAAAAAATACCTGGAAGGAGGATCCTATGCAGACAACTTTTAAGAAGTGAAGGTTTTTGTTGTCAAAATAAATCAAGTCGGCATGTCAAACATTTTGGAAGTGGTAAGAGGCAACTGAATATATGTTATGACATGCTATGTTTACCTTCATTGAATGAGGCCCACAAACTTGTTCGCATATCCAATTCGTAGCATCAGATCCACTAACATTCACCAACAAATTGCTATCAAGATTTTGTTTAAATGAATGCATTTACGTAACTATGTCAGACATTCTCAACGGGTAATAGCTAGAACTACTCCAACTTATTTGGTTCTAAACTCAACAAACTCAGCTGAGAAATTAGGCATATCTGCAATGCTGGACAACTACTTACAAATGGTCTAAATGTTAATCTATAATGATATCTTACCATGTCCAAAATTAAAAAACTATCTGCCTGCATATGTGGCTTGTCTAGCCATTCTAACATCAAGGAGCAATAAACTCACAAGTGTGTGGATAAGAGTTTGGTCAGATGTACAAATATTTAAATCCCTAACTATCACAACAGCGTCTCTGTATACTGAACAAATCCATTTAATTTCTGTAACATTTAGTCCATTATTGGCAAAGGCTCCACATGAATAAGAAAACCGATGGTTGCGGATGAATGTTGTTTTATCTTTGAGTTTCTGCCGAGCAGTTGCGTGGAAAGGAATGCCAAATAAAGTATGACATTGTGCTTAAGCAAATAACAATCCATACTGGCAATATTCCCAATCTTGAGCACCTGAAATTGCCAACATGAGGACGTAACCACTTTGTAAAAAAGCTTATCTCTGGTACATTTTCCAGCTTATGAACAATAACTGGGCGGGTCCCAGATTTATATAATAGTAGCATCAAGCACAGAAAGCTTTGAACTCTGAGAATAGAATAGAATAGATTTTTTAACGTCCACGGAGACCAATAGGTCATGGGACCCATACAATGGGCTAGTACAATCATTACTACTAGGATTAAAAAACCCTTAACACAATACTTTCTACTGCTTATCCATTCATAAGGAAATATATGGGGCAAAAATACACGTTGCAGCCAATCAATCCCCTCACAGCCCTCCTTCATTTTCAATTGGCCATCATCTATATGGTGGAAATTTAGTGTATATTCAAAGGTAAGTCTCAAGTCATAGAAAAATACAGCCAAATCAAACCTAGAGAGAGAGAGAGAGAGAGAGAGAGAGAGAGAGAGAGAGAGAGAGAGAGAGAGAGAGAGAGAGAGAGAGAGAGAGAGAGAGATTTTAACGCCATGCCACATTGGCGATCCATGAGGACATATGACGGGAGAGAGAGAGAGAGAGAGAGAGAGAGAGAGAGAGAGAGAGAGAGAGAGAGAGAGAGAGAGAGAGAGAGAGAGAGAGAGGTGATCCTTGCCTGCAGTATTATAGGATTTGAAGGATCAACGTGTGCATCAAGCGGCTAACACAGTTCATGCAAAGAACAAATGGAGTCTAAACCTTCATCCTTCACACACAGAAATAAGGAATGCAAGATTGGAGCTTCGGTCTGCCTTGCCAGTTAGTCGGTTCAAGCATATGCGACCCACAATGCAGGTGACCGCCAATTTACAGGGAACAATAGGTTTGTAGCAGTTACTGGCATATCCTAGGTATATTCTAGCATATACCTAGAATATGCCGAAAACCCACATGAGCGAGGATTTGCCCCCTAGGGGCAACCCGAAAAGGATTAGTAAAATGGGGACAATCAATAAATATACAAAGTGCTTAAAATATTGAAAATTGAGAGCCCAAAGCTAGACCAGAAGAAAATCAAACTAATCACGTCAAGGAAAGTGGCTATTTATTCTTGCTTATCATCCAACCACAAACTGCCATGTGGCGATCATTCGAATCAAGAATGAAATTTGCCTCTCTGTTTCAAGAAGTCGGAGAATCTTTCTTCTCTGCTGCAACAAGTCGTCATGACATGCCCTTCATTTTGGATCTTTCTTTGACGTCGTGGAGCAGCAACAAGTCGTTGATTCTTGTCCTGGAATAGAAGCTGTCTACTGCCAGCAGCCAAGAGCACCGATCCTGGAATGGGAGCTGGCTACCATTAGCAGCTAGGAGCACCGACCGGGTAGGTGTGACTGGCTACTAGCGGTAGCCAAGCTCCCTTGTTGCTGTTCCACATCACATCATTCACCTAAGCGCGGTGATTTTAACAGACCAATGATGTCAGACATGAGACTGCTAAGAAGTTATTGTCATGGACAGGTGGTATGATTCTGCTTGTATCAAAAACATGCTCAAACTAACAAAAGCAGATAAAGCAAGTGGTTTGGTGGAACAGCGGGCTGGGTCTGGGAATTGTAGGGCCAGTAAAGTGGAAATAGGTGCGTCAAAAATACATAATGAAAGTTCAGAGGTGAAGTCAGATGCGGAACTTGTTTTTTCAAACCAGATACCTGTGTCCTCTTTCACAGACATTTTTGTCTTGCAGAAATGCAGAAAGGCTAAACTTTTAGATAATGCAAAATGCATATATGGGCACATATGCCAGAGTGGACCAGAATTTGACAAGTCCATAGGGAATTACGTTGTGCCAATGTTTGTGGAATGTGGAAGTGTGTATAATGCTCAGGAGGTTCTTACCAGATTAGTCCATCGGAATGAGCATTCTTGGACTTCCCTCATCTCAGTGTATATTGAAAGCAGACAAGTGGAGAATGCTTTCCTTATGTATGACAAAATGCAAGAAGATGGTATATCTCCTAGCAGTTACACACTTACAGCCTTACTGAGGACTTTTTCACAATTGAAGGACGCAGGCAGACTTAAGCAACTTCACATTGAAGTCATAAAGAAGAGTCTTCTAACAGATCTGTATATTGGCAGTTGTTTAATTGATATGTATGCCAAATGTGGATTACTTGCCGAAGCAGAGGCAGTTTTTGATAAGTTGCCAGTTCGGAATGTTGTCACCTGGACCACAAAAAATGCTTTACACACACCACAAACAAGGCATATACCTTGTAATTTAAAACGTTTATATTCTTTTACTTTTTAACGTTTATATGGACACGTTAATTATGTCACCTAATTACGTGCCACCTAAGGCAACTAGAACTAACTTCAAGGATATGAATTTAATTTCATTTCTAGATATGAATACAATTCTTATTTTACAAGGATATGAATTTAATTTCGTGTGCTCATTGGACAACAATGTTCGACAGATATAGTAGCCTTAAACATTGCAGAATTCGTACTCTATTTCCAAAGGCAGTGTGGAGTTTACTTTCATTGCGCCTCGATTAGTTGTAAAAGGATTTGGAAAGCTACAGGAGTTGACATTGCCATTTGTTAATGGGCGATGTGAGCTGCAACATAGCTTGCTTTGTGCAACATTTGGTTTTGATGAAGCCACTCTTTGTGTTGTTCAAGAAAATACGGATGGCACTAATGCAGTCAGTAATCTCGTTGATGAAACGGAGGAAAACAAATTTGTGGTTGAAATGCAATATGGAACTACTGTTGTAGTGTATGGGGGTCTAGTTGCAGGCAACACCCCTGCTACTGCAATCAACGTAGAATCTCCTGTGGCCTCTACAAATCATATCTGTAGCTCAACTTTTTGCAAAGTCCTAGCAGTTCCCTCAAACAGCAAGTTGAAAAGAATTATGATGGAAGTTAGTGAACCTCAACAAGTTCAATGCTTGCCACCATTTTATGACGGGAAAGTTGTATTTGAACTTCCTCCACAAAAATCTGGTAGTAGCATGGAAGGCATGCAACAAAACATGGATCCTCATGTTTGGACTGCACCGAGCCACACTCATATTCCATGTGTTCGTGGGATTGTTAGGCTATCGTATTGTGCTGGAGAGCTGGAGTGTCTCAACCCCTGGTGTGATTATAATCTTACACATGGGAAGGCAAACAATGTGCAATGGAAAGGGGCTATAAACAAGAGGCCTGTAGTTGGTGAGGTTAACGAGGAACATGGATCATTGTGTTGTGAATATTGCAAAGAGCAACCTTCATGTGTGGGGTTGTGCAGTGCAATGGTATATTACTGTATTCCAGACAATATTCATGATACAAGGCTAGTTATACACACTGGCAGTCATAGTCATCCAATAAGGCGTGTGCAATCAAGATCTGATATATTGCACTTGAGATCGCTCTTAGAGAGTTTTGTGCAATCTTCTTGCAAGCTGAAGGGAACTAGACATGCTCAAAACGAAATTGCCATGCAAGAAATTTGCGAAAGTGTCATTGAAACAGCTGATGTAGATCATGTGGACAAGTTGAGTTTCGAGCAAATGGATGAGCTGCTAATTCGACTGGAACCACTTTGCAACCAGAGAAGGTAAAGAAAAAAAACTCATTTCATAACTACATTATATTGACATTGATTATCCTATGATTAAAATTTACTTATTTTGTAGGTTGAGAAGATGGTTAGACAATGCTCGAATAAAGAATAAAGAATGTTGTGATGATATTAGCAGTATACTCAACCTAAAACGAAGGTGTCGTTATGAATATTTTCATGGATCCAAGTTTCCTTATCAGGCACATGGCGAGAATGAGAGATGTTATGTTTTCAAAATGTCTACTAATGGACCAGGCTCTGGAGTTGATTTAGTAAACAGAATGCGGCCATCTGGTGATTTATCAAAGGCATGGGTGCATTTTGATCACGTGAAACACATTCAAGGTTAGACAACCCTTGCTTGCCATGTATATGACCCCACGTAAGTATTATTTATACAAGAAACTTATCGGCGGCCTTACGGCCGCCGCGAACGTTTCTCTTCCCCAAATGCATGCTAGAACATGCAGACATTAATTTTTCTAAATTCATAATGCTTTCCTTTTCTTAACAATGAAGTTTAGAACCCATATTGCATGATGGATTTAAAGGTATTGAAGATGAAACAGGAGTATGGGCTCTGCTATGGCAATCAACTAGGCCTCTATTTTGGGGCCTATAAATCAGGCCCATGGGCCTTACAAATCATGGCAGAGAGACAACAAATCCGAGTAGTGAGCTCTGTTTGAAGACACATCAAAGAATTAGTTGTTGTCTTTGGGTAGATGCGCATGCGATAAAAAAATGAACTTGCGGACTTGGCCTTCGATGCAACAAATGTTGAAACCCATCCGCACTCCGTAGATAAGATGCACAAAAGCGTAGTAAACATTTGAATCGTTTTCTCTCGAAAGCAATAAATTTAAATCATAACTAGATTACATCGACGACAAACAAAAAGACTTTAACATTGAAGCTCGGAGTTCGCTTTGCAATTGCGCCTCTCTAATCTTGTTGGGCCAGATTCACACCTAGAGAGAAAGGTTTGCCTTGTTTGCAAGATGCTGCCAGTACAGTGATAATATTTACAATTGATAACATTTGAAAGTATAGGAAAGACAAACGAACAGAAATCAAGCACAAAAGACACTAAAAGTAATCAAATTAAAAGCCAGTACAATGATAATATTTACAATTGATAACATTTGAAAGTATAGGAAAGACAAACGAACAGAAATCAAGCACAAAAGACACTAAAAGTAATCAAATTAGAAGAAAATGACGCTAAAAGTAATCAAATTAAAAGAAGAAAACGACGGGCTCCAACTCCGATTCCAATAACTACTCACAACTGTTGGGCAAATTCCGGGGTAGAGAAGGTTTGTTCCGGTTGAAACTAAGAATTTCCGGTTGAGTTAACACATTGCAGGAAAAATTCCGGTAGAGTTTTATGCATATTTGTATAAGAGTAATACAAATTTCCGATTGGGAACCCCGAAAATATCCTGGCTATTTGATGAAAGAGTAGGAAAATTTCCGATTGGGTTTAAAAACTTTGCCCAACAGACAACCTCACAAGGAAAAAACCATTTTCTTACAGAGCTGGCTATTTAAGTAGATGCCCATCGCTAACAACAATCTTTATGAAGCTCTCAAAACACGGACCACATTCTAGTTCTAAGCAAATGCATTTTAATGCCAAGCAAGAACAATGGCTTTTAAAATTTATGCTCCCTTAATAAACGTGTTAGTAAGTTTAAACATGATGGCTAACCTGGATGAATGGGATGTTCAGCCACATAGTAAAGAACGGCATTGTGATACTCCCCGTCTAGAATCTGCAACAGCAAAGATGAACGATTTAGGGTTTTTGCCACGAAAACAATCTTGGCAAGAAAAACAAAGGCTATAAGCCCAAAGTACTCAAAGGAGAGGTCGCCAAATCTGTAAAAATGCAGAGCTATCTATGGAATAGAAGAACCACAAAGAAACTCTAAGCTCGGCTATAGAAGAGGACAACCAAGGGCTCACAACTCTGCACAAAGTCATGCACTGATGCGCCATTTTGGAAGATAATTTATTTCTTCTGCTAGCCTGGTTTAAAAAAAAAAACGACTCCACAAAATGTTCTGCTACTTACATCTTTTTCTTTCTAGATTGGAGATAACTCAGCGGGTTCCATTTAATTTGTATAATAACCAAAATCGGGTGGAGAATGGAGATAGTGTGGTCAATTTGCTTAGCCAGCTTGTTTCACGGAATCAATCAAACGTAGATCAAAATACAGTTGGGCTTTTTTCTTCTTACCTGTTATTCTTGAGTGGCCAATTTTTAGGCCCAGGTCTTTGTCTGCGATTTTAGCCCCGGCAGATTCGGCCCCTGGCGCATTAGGCAACCAATCGTCCTCTTTTCCCCCGTTTGGATTCGCCCTTTCTTTGGGGTTCCGACTTACAATAGCTTCCTTTTCCTAAGAATTTCTTATCTCCAACACAAGGATTTGTTGCCGGAATTGCCTGAGAGCATCTTGGCCTTGCATATCCGGCTAATTGGCCCTGATCTTTTGCCCTGCTCTTTCCTTGGGCTCTGATTCGGCCCTATTTCTTGCTTCGAGTATCTTCTATTTTTTATCTCGCCTTATTCTTTTTCAAGATATGCCAAAAGCCAAGGCAAAAACCAAAATCATCATATCTTGAGAGTTGATATTGAATATAAACTGCTGATAATTCTGGTGATGCTGCTGGGAAGGCACAGGGTTCTACCAGAGAACATAGATGTGGCTGTGGCGATTTCTTCCCAACCCATAGCTTGGAAGGACCAGACCTCCATACCCCAGCCTGGAATACCCTGGTTTCATCTGTTTAAGACCTCCATAGCTTGGAATACCCTGGTTGGTTCAACAGATGCAGGAAAGCTCCCCCTGGTGAGGCGGAAGGGACTCTAGACCATCTGCCATGGCACATCTGGAGTTAGAAGAAAGAAAAGCGCCCTCAAAGAGCGCCTCCAGGCCATCAATCGGCCATCGCCAGAGCTCGGAGCAAAAAAACAGGGGAAAAGAAGTGTCGTGTCATGTCTTTGGCACAGAAATATTACCTTAATTATTTTAGAAATGAAGAAAAAATGTACGTGCAGCGCCAGGGCTGCTCTCAGCCCAGAAAAATTAGCTCCTTATTTTTTAAGAACAGAAATGTTACTGCTTTATATATGGTATGATTGCATTTGGTAGTATCCATTCAACTGAAGTCAATATATGATATCTTGAATGCTTTGTATTGTTACAGTGTTAGAGGTTTGATGACCATAGCTGTATATGACATGAACACAGAAGATGTCTTGTCTCAAATGAAATTTTGGGTCAAGCTAAATAAGGTCATGACTACTAAGAACTATCCACCAGCAGAGTTTCACGGGTTCATGGCAGATGAGGCCCAAGCCAATTGGACAGCAATTAGAGAAGTCTTTTGTAATGGCCAAATATACACTGAAAAAGAAAGATCATGTGTTTTCCATTTTGAACAATGTCTACAACGCCATACTAAGAGTTCTTATATATCCAGAATATAGACAAGAACATCTGAAGCTTTGTAGAAAGTGGAGAGGGTGTCAAACAATAGATGATGCTGAGAAGATGTATCAATCAATCATAGATTGGTGGCATGGCAAGGCTTCACCAAGTGATGTAAACTCTTTGTCCTCATGGTTAGCATGGTGGCACCATAGAATAAGTAGATGGGGAAATTATATGAAGGCCAGCACAGACTTATCCACAGCTATGTATATGCCTGACACAAATTTGTCAGAATCCAGACATGGGAGTTGGTTAGCTGCAACTGGTTACACTAGAACCTTAACATTATATGATGCAAGTCTTTTTGACCTTACTGAAGCATTACTGCAGAGCACAAGGTACAAATCATATTTAGAGCACAACTATGTTGGTCCTGGACCTGGAATTTCGACTTTATTTACCAGACTGCAAGGGCAACTTAGTAGTGGTATTAAGTCAAAAGCTGCTGCTGAATGTTTTAATCAGGAAGTTGGCAGACATGGCATGTATCCACATGTTTCAGGAACAGGTGGAAATGATCAAACTATATCCAAGAAGCAAAAAACAGTCTCAAATGATGGGAACTTGACACGGGGTTCTGGAACGCATCGCCCAGATACGCAAGCACATAATGTTCCAAGAGTTGCTTCCAATGATCCGGTGGTCAGAAATCTGTTTGCTGCTACATTTTCAGTTGTGGTGGAGAGAGATGTTCACAACACTTTTTGGGCTATCAGAAGAACAACTGCTGGCAGTCAAGTAAAATGTCAGGGAATGACATCTGAAAATGGAAGGAAATGTAACAAGAAAATTAACAAGGGATTGTCTCCAACTGCAGCACCTAGCTTCTATGGAATCAGGACATTCAGGGGGGGATCACAGGAACAATTAGTTTGGTTTTGTCCAGATAATGTGAAATGCACATGGTACCCAGATAAGGCTCTGTTGCACCCACCTCTAAGACCACAACTATGGCCAGTTGCAAGAGGAAGCAATCTGGGACAGGATGAAATAGAGTTCTTGGTGAACAAAGGATACCAGTTAGATGGGATTCGCATGCAACCAGTCATTCACACTGGTAAGGCAGTTCAGGAAACATCACAGAATGAAGTTTCTGAAAGTGTCCGCATGACAAGGGATGGAAGACGTGTGAATAAAAGGAACGAGTTGACCAAATTTGGGATGGTGCGCCTTGAGCAAAGTAAAGATATGGTGGTCGATGATGTGGCCACGGAAGCAGTCATTCAAAGGAGGCATGTCAACTACACAATCCAAAGAGAAGGTAAAGTATACACAGTTAGCCTGCATCTGTCCAGATTTCATGCATTGGAGCGGCAAAAAACAATTTGTTCCTTGCAAGCACTTGTTCTACATATACACTAAGGTGTTTGGGAGGGATCCTTTGGCTGATCTACGACTGATACAACCAATGTTTCCAGATTCCGTGCTGGATGTATTCTAGCTTAGGGTATTATTGTAGTGGATAAATGTTATTTGTGTTTCATCTACTATTAGTATATTATAGCACTATTATAGTAAGTGTTGATTGAGTACTCAATCTATTAATATTATTTGTTCTGTTTATTTTAATTGGTAGGCATTTTGCCAATGCTATTATAGATTTTGTCGTTGCCCTGAAATTTATTTGCGCACGTGTGTTACACAATGTCTCAAATTCAAATTCTAGCTTCCCAACAAGAATAAGCCCCTTCTATTTTGTTGCATATAATATTATTCGGTCTGGAAAAAAAGCCCATTATGCCCAGCGAAAAAAAACCACAAAAAAGTTACACTCTAGATGGAGTAGACTGCAAAAGTTTTTTAGTCTAACATGCTAAACAAATGCTTGAGGTATTTGTAGCTGACATACCCACATGGCATAAAAATATAATACTAAATTTGACTCATCTGAATGCCACCAAGCAACCTTGTGATATTGTTTACATTCCTGAAATACCTTGTCTGTGCGACCATTGCAGGGCAGAAGCCTTCACAGATTCTTGTATAAGCATCATATATGCAGTGTAGGAATATCCAAAAGATCCTTCTTGTTGGTAGCGCTTCCATTGTCTCAAAAAATGATGTGAAGGCCCATGGAACTCAATAACTTTACACAATAAATACCTATTCAATATAATTTATCAAAACAGAACTTATTTTCAGGGGAACTCTGTGATAGAGCTAAGCTATTGATGGCATGAGAGTTCCAAAACCTATTGTATCGAAAAAACAGGGGCCTTGAAATTTCGGCCCCAAACTACTCATTCTTTCAAACTAAAAAACCCACCTGATCTTCAGCTGATTTGCGCGATGATCTCCCTTGACTTCACCTTCCCCTGTGAAGCGGCGCCGCCAAGGAAGAGCTACCAGAAATCCGCCGGAAGGGGCCAAATTTCAAGGCCCCAGTTTTTTCGTAAGGAAATTTTCACCGGCAGAAAATTTCGCCGTGAAATTTCCTGGCGGCCGCCAGCCGCGAGCCGGTGAAAATTACCTCTTCCAAAATCAAGCTTATTAGAATAATAATGTTTATTATAATTCCCAAAATCATGGCTGGCAACACGAAACAAAAAATCAAGGTTTCTATATTGCTGAGATTACCTTATTTTTCATTGACTCATGTACCTCTTCTTCGTCACTCCAACATGTTTCCTTTCTATTTGCATCATTTGACTTGCCTTTGCTTCCACAGCCTTAACGCATATAGGTTGGCATTTTCTAAATTCATCTGAACTAGCTGCTCAAAGCATCTCATTCCTAATTCAATTTCTCCATAAGTCTTACATGAACTAAGCAAAGCTGTCCACGTATCCTTACATGGGAAACATGGAACAGCCTTAACCAATATCTCTGCCTCGTATAACTGCCCCGACCTTGCAAGAAGGTCGATCATGCAAGTATAATGATCTACTGTTGGTGCGATGCCATATTTTTCTATCATCATTTTGAAATAGCTCTGGCCCTCAGACACCAGGTTTGCACGGCTGCATGCAGTAAGAAGACATAAGAATGTGATGGCATCTGGCTTAACACCCTGCCTTTGCATTTCCTCAAAACACTGAATAGCCTTCTTACCTTCATAGTTCGTGCCATATCCACTTATCATTGCAGTCCATGGAACAAGATTATGAACTGGAAGCTTATCAAAGACTTCCTGTGCGTTTGTAAGCATGCCACATTTTGCATACATATCAATGAGAGTGCTCCCAATAGAGAGTTCACTCTCCAGACCCTTTTGAGCAACTAAATTATGTATTTCTCGACCTGTTTCTAAGGCTCGAATGTTACCACATGCTTTCAAAGTGCATAGAAATGTCACAGCATCTACAGACACACCCTCCACTTGCATCTGTTGAAATAATGCCAGTGCTTCTTGATTAAGACCATTTGCAGCATATCCTGCAATTAGTGCATTCCATGACACAACGTCTCGAGCTTGCAGATTGTCAAACACTTTACGTGCATCTGTGGGTGCACCACAATTAACATACATGTGGAACAAGCTGCTGCAAACAGTGTTGGAGCCGACTCAGGTCGGTCCTCTGCTCCGACCCGTTTCCGACCTGTTCCGACCTGT
Organism: Isoetes taiwanensis; assembly: GCA_021234155.1. Taxonomy (NCBI): domain Eukaryota; kingdom Viridiplantae; phylum Streptophyta; class Lycopodiopsida; order Isoetales; family Isoetaceae; genus Isoetes; species Isoetes taiwanensis. Next base: position 12,477,790 of record JAJEKV010000019.1, read on the forward strand.
CTAAACCGACCCAGGTCGATTGGGTCAAAAAGACCCAAAAAAAATTTCCCTCCTTTTCTTTATGTCCTGCCTCCCCTGTTTCTAAAAACCAAAAAATAGAGACTTTTTGGCCGACGAAGCGCTCCCAAAACCCCGCTGTAAGCTTTTACCTCTCTGTTTTCTCACTAATGCTTCAAGATCTGAGCATCTTTGCATCTGTAGATGGATTTCGGCTGATTTGGAGAGGGATTTCGGCTGATTTGGAGAGGGATTTCGGCTTCTCAGGTAAACTTTTGAAACATTCCCTCTGATTTCATGATAGAACAGGCCTGAATCTCTGAATCTCTGCCTGAATCTCTTCTTTCATGCCTGAATCCAAAGCATTGTGTATTTTTGTTTATTAGGAAAGACATATAGCGTTGTATCTTAGTATTTCGGATTAAAAAACTTTTTTTGTTTTAAATGTATCTTATGTTTATATAAGGAAAAATCAAATTTGTCAGGTCGGCAAAAATACCCGACCTGGGTCGGGGTATATCGACCTAGGTCGGAAGGTCGGAGAGGTCGGAAGGTCGCTCCAACTATGGCTGCAAATTAAAGGATCATTTTCAAGACCCTTTTGTGCAATCTCGGTATGTATTTTCCGGCCCTCATCTATGGCTCCAATGCTACCACAAGCTTTTAAGCTGCAAACAAATGTGATAGCATCTCCAGGCACACCATCTTGTTGCATTTGTCTAAAACATTCTAATGCTTCTTGATGAAGTCCATTTTCCATGTAACCTGTAATTAGTGCTGTCCAGCAGACGACGTCTCGAGCTGGCACATTATGAAGGACTTCACGTGCCTCTGCAAACAAGCCACACTTTGCATACATGTCCACCAAGGTGCTGCCAACATAGTTGTCCATTTGAAGTTCCTTAAGTCTAATTTCAGCATGTATTTCTCTACCCTTCCCGATGGCTCCTATACTGCCACACGCTTTCAGGATGCAAACAAATGTGAAAGCATCAGGAATTAAGCCAGCCAGCCGCATCTGTTCAAAACAATTCAGTGCTTCCTGACCAAATTTGCCTTCGGAGTACCCAGCAATAAGTACATTCCATAATATAACATCTCGAAATGGCAGGCTGTCAAAGACTAGCTGTGCCTCTGCAAAGGAACCACATTTCACATACATGTCCACTAAAGCACTGCCAACATGAGGGTCCTTCACATATCCACTTTCTGCAATCTCTTTGTGGATTTCTCGGCCCTTGTCTATGGCCCCAATGGTACCACAGGCCTTCAAGCTGCACTTAAATGTAGCAGCATTTGGCAATATGCCTTCTAGTTGCATTTGTCCTAGACATTTCAGTGCTTCTTGACCACCACCATGTTCAGCATATCCTGCAATTAACATTGTCCAAGACACAACGTTCCTAACAGGCAAATTGTTGAAAACTTCCTGTGCCTCTACAAGTGAGCCACATTTTGCATACATGTCAAGCAAAGTACTGCTGACGAAAAGATCACTTTCGAGCCCCCGCTCTAAAATCTCCATGTGTATTCTCCTACCCTCATCTATGGCTCCTATGTAGCTACAGCTTTTCAAAATGGAAATAAACGTCACAGCATCTGGGAAAATACCTTCGTATTGTATCTGCTGATAGCACTTTAATGCTTTCCAGTCAAGTCCACTTTCGACATAGCATGCAATAATTAAAACCATGCATTTTGGCCTTTAACAAAGAAACAAGTAAAAAAACATGAAACTGAAATTGGCTACTGGCGGCAACGAGCTTTTGCGGCAACGAGCTTCTGCTTCCGATACCATCTTTGAAGCACCGATTACATCTTTGAAACCTGGCCGATTCAGTAAACACTGATTACAAACCTGGCCGACTCAGTGGAATGTGGAATCACTGTTCTGGTGTTTAAGAAATCTGTATCGCTGTTCTGCTGTCTGCATCGAGCCCCTCCTTTCTTTCTTTGTTCTTTCTTTGTGGGGTAGTTCGGATTCAGACTCTGTTCGGCTTCACATTAAGCTTCACATCGGATTTGTTCTCTCTTTGTGGGGTAGTTCGGCACCGAGCCCCTCCTTCAAGCAGACTCATATTTTTTTTTTCTTTTTTGGATTCAGACTCTGTTCGGCTTATCTTTGGCTTCACATTCAGCAAATATTCAGCAGGTACATCGGATTTGTTCTCTCTTTGTGGGGTAGTTCGGCACCGAGCCCTTCCTTCAAGCAGACTCATATTTTTTTTCTTTTTTTGGATTCGGACTGCTTAGAAACATCTTTGGCTTCACATTCAAAGAAATATTTAGCGGTACATCGGATTTGTTCTCTCTTTGTGGGGTTCCTTCAAGCGGACTCATTTTTTTTTTTTTTTGGATTCGGACTGCTTAGGCTTATCTTTGGCTTCACATTCAAAGAAATATTCAACAGTGTACATCATGCTCCCCAAGCATACTCATATTTTTTCCTTTTAGGTTCATTTTATCTACGGCAGGTTATATTCGGCTACACATTAAGCAAATCGTGCCCCTGTTCGGCCATAGCTCGGCACCGTGCCCCCCTCTATAGCTCCAACAGCTCCAACGGGTACGAAAAATTTTGTTCCCATTTTGCTTTGTTCTTTCTTTGGGGGGTAGATCGGCACCGAGCCCCCCCTTCAAAGAGACTCATATATTTTTTTCTTCTTATTTTTTCTCTGGCTTTTAGGAAAAAGCCTTACGCCAACACAACTGTTGCATCTTTTAGGGGTAGTTCGGCACCGAACCCCCCCTCCAGCAGGTAACAACATGAGTTTTTTATTTGTTTTTTAATAATGCTTGGGTGTCCAGAAGAAGGGAGGACGGTACCGAGCCCCCTCTTCCAAGCTGGTTGTCTCTGTCTCTGCATTTAATTTTGGGTTTATGAATTCATATTTTTTTGTAGTTTCTTATTCACCTTTACTATCACATGTTGTAGTTTGCTCAGAACAAGGTAGTTCGTCATCGAGCCCCCTTTCAATTAGGTAACATCATTGTTGTCCTCATCGTGTCCTTATATAAATTAAAAAAAATACATATGCATTGTTCTTCTTGGCCATATTAAAACCATGTTCATATTTGTTCTTTAGCACGGTACTTCCCCAGAAGGAAGCACGCTACTGAACCCTGGCGTTGCAGGTAATATGGATTATTATGTGTCTTTGCATTTGTTTTGTCTGTGCTATGGCATCCAGATATTTTGTTAGAGTTTTCATGTTTTTGTTTATTTATATTCTTATTTAATTGCAGTGTTATGGTAGAAACTAGGCGCAGCTCAAACAATTTTGTGTACACCTCCTTAGCAACTCCAACTAGGAAGAGTAGAGCTTTGCAGAAAGCCATTATGATGGCCTCAGAATTAGATACTGTTACAGAGTCAATTGCTGCAAATGTAGATAATGTTCACATTGAACATTCAGACCAGTAATTTGAATGCTCTATCAGAAAAGACAAATGTTCCACCAGCAGATGAATTAGATGATGTGCTAGATACAGATACAGTGAAGGCAGACACAGTGAAGGCTCCTAGAAGCAAATCTTCCAAACGAAAGAGAAAGGATGATGATGATGATGATGCCATAGAGTTTCCAAAGAGTTTCACGGTACAAATAATTTCAGAAACATTGAAAGAACTGAGGATAGTGCGCAAGACTCCACCCCCTTTGATTCCATTATGTAGGATCATGTTAAATCAAGCCGTGAGGATTGTAAGCAAAGAAGCAAAGGCTATGAGAGAGACATTGCGTGCAGATGGATATGTGATGGAAAAAGGTGGTTTCTTTTTATCGATAACGACAACAATGGATGGATTTTGTCATGTCATGGATGCAATAAAGGCCGGATGGGATCAATATTGGCAAGAAGAGAATGAGATATTTGAGGCCCAACTTGCAACAAATGAAGATTGGAGTGATCTTCGTGGCAAGATGTTCTTATGCTGGGATGGGAATCATCGTACTGATGCATGGATGCAGGAGATTCGGGATAGATATTCATTAGTGAGAGAGATGCACTTCTCTGTGCAAGCTTCATTTGTGCAAATTGATCAAGAAAAAGAGTCTGCACTCATCCGGGCAATGAAGAGAATTAATGAGTATGTATTGCATTATTTCTATGCTAGTCTTGTATGCTCTATATGTTTTATTAAAAAGTGTCTGATGTTTATGTGAAGGTTGAATGAAACTGGTATAGTGAGTACTACACTTAAAGACATTCTCTATGGGGTGTACAAGATGACAAACTCTAACTTGACCAACTTTGCTTCTAGTATTCCAGTGGAAGAATTGAAATGTAGTAGAGTGCAAGAAGTCAAGACTCTGAATGGTGAACCATGGTATCCTTATACACGTTACATTTTAGCATGTATTCTCTATCAGGTACCTTAACTTCAAACGTACATGTTATGAAAATTGTATTTTTTGTTCGTTGTTCTTTTTAACATTTTGGTTTTGCTCTATATATGCAGTCCAAAATAGAGAAAGAAATTGAGGAAGCCACTTCCAAGTATTCTGGAAGTTAAGCTCTAGAAGAAGCAAGAGCAAAAGCAGAAAAAGAGATAAAAAAAAGTGGGTCACAAAAATGGGTAAGTACTTGGCAATTGTGAATCCAGATTTGGGAACAAATTGGGTGAATTTGGTCACTAGCAGGGAGTTGGAAAATAAGTACATAAATTTGACAGTTGAGAAGTTGTATGACATGACAAAAGCCAAAGTACCAAACTCCACAAGGGATCGTTGGCTGACTTGGATGACATCTGGTACAGCTATTATTCGCAGTTACAATATTCCAGCCAATGATAGGGATTTCCATGAATGGGTTAAAAAGGAGACATGGTTGGAAACTCTTCTAACCAAGTCACAGGAAACTTTTGATGCAATTGTGTTAGATGAGGGCATTAAAGTCAACCTCGGGGGAGATGATTTGCAGATGTGGTTAAGACAATTTAAGGTCAAGAACAGGAGTGATATGTTTAAAGCTCATGAGAAGAATATGTCTGCAACAGCAAAAGTAGAAGATGCCTATGAAATTCAGAAGGCTTCAGAACGAGTCTGCTATAGGTAAATGATTTTTACATATATATGTAGAGGATTTAAACCCTCACTAAAATACATGTAGAAATATCCATTAAAATTGTTCTTTCACTTTTTAGGTATTTCAAGTATTGCCTCGAGAAGAAATATATTGATGCATTGCCATTCCTTCTGCAACAATGGGCAAAAGGACGTGAGGAGATCTCTATGTACTCAGCCAAAGGAAATCATGACAGGAAAGGAGGTTTATCTGAATGGGAAATTCGTAATTGTCGTTGGTGGATTGATTTCCCGCCAGGCAAATTTCCAGAAGAAGAGGGAGCGTTGTTTAAAGAGATGATTGATGGTAGGTTGTCAATAGTTGATGTTGATATTGATGTTGTGGATGATGGTAATCTTCTCGTCAGGAGGCGAACTTGCATTACCAAGAGATTCAAAAAAAGAAGTTAAGAAGAACGTTGTGAGTGAGACTATTTCCATGGATCACGGTTCTAGTGCAGAGGAGACACAAATCCAGGAAAATGAGGATTGTGGTATCCAACAAGTTGAACGAAGGTATGCTAATGTTTCTCTGTCATTGATTTGTGCTGATGTTTCGGAAATTGCTGCCACAATGAACTCTACTCAAGAGTCCATATTTAAGTCCATTAGAGAATTTGGAAGGAAAGTGACAATGGAAAAACGTACATACAAGACAAACAAATTGGACAGAAATTGGGGAACCGATGTTGTATTATTGGACTTCCCAACAAATGAAAAACCTACGATGGGTCACTTGGTAGTTCCTGAATGGAACGTATGTAGCAAACAGGTTATTGATGATGCTTTCACTATAGCCACACTTTGTGTTGATGATTCTGGATTTGTGGTATGCTTTTACGGTATTGAGCAATTGAAGATTTTGGATGCTGCTGCAAAGAAACGCAATCTTGAGAGGTAGTGCATATACTTCATGGTGCATAAAACTCCTTGTGAGGTAACTCGTGATGTCTTTGGACTTTTTGAGAGTTACTATTTCATTATCTACACCAGGATTGGAGTTGATGTTGGGAAGATAAACTCAGTGGTGTATTCTATGAGGGAATTGAACCAAAACAACAATGTTCTTTTCAATGTGCTTGCTGAAAAAGATAGGTTGCCAGTGCATGATGCAAAACAATCAAGATATGGCTTGGAAAAATCAACAAAAGTGATGGAATTTATACTTCATTCTTTTTGTGTGACGGGTGGCTTTGCATTGGACTTCTTTGCTGGTAATGGCTCTATGATGGAAGCATGCGCGTTAAAAGGTGTTCATTACTTTGGAACTGAGAAGGATGAAGTGTTGGTTCAGTCTGTGCTTGCTTTGCGGCGTTGTGGGGCTCCTTCTATTAATCTTGACAAATCAGATGAGCGTGGAGATAAAGACGATATTGAGAATGTTCCAGTTGAGGATGTGGACGAACCCTTGGACTAGTCCGTGAGTTTTGCAGTTTCATACTTTGCTCTTAAGCTTTTGATCTTTTTATGCATCGACATATTTATTAATACATCTTATTCTTTTGCAGCACATTACAACTACCAGTATATGCAGAAAGTGAAGCTCGATATATGTCAACGTACATGATTCCTATACAGTTGAAGGACAAAAAAAGAAAAAAATGCAAATTTGTAGATGATGAGGCACAAATAGCTTAGAGTGCATACTTTTGACTCTATGTTTTGTAGTTTATGTTATTTCACTTATGGTTTGTATGGTTGGTTTCAATTAAATCTTATCTTAATCTAAAAAAAGCCCAGAGTGCCCAACTAAAAAAGCCCATGAAAAAGATTTCCCCCTCCATCTAGTCTATCATTTTCTCTGCAACTAGCGTATTTTCACTTCTTCCATTTCTTATTTTTGCACCTATTGCAAATTTGTTTCCTTTATAACTTAGGGAAGATAGAAGGACGGATGTTGAAGCATTGTAGGCTGTGGAACCTGTCCCAAGGTCGACATGAAAACGAAAACTTTTGTTTGTTTCCTTTATAACTTAGGGAAGATAGAAGGACTGATGTTGAAGCATTGTAGGCTGTGGAACCTGTCCCAAGGTCGACATGAAAACGAAAACTTTTGCTGGGGAGAGTATGGACACGTCAGCAATGTGCGCCATTTTTCTTGATTATTTTGTCTTATCCGATTCAAACACAATTCTTGATCTGCTGTGCTAATTCAAGCTGTTTCTGAGTTAATTTGTGAGATCCAGTTTGCCAGCCTTGTAGGGGCTTGCAATTCCGATGATTCCCCATCAAATGCTACAAATGGATACCAATATCTTCACAATTATCAAGCATAATTCAAGATTGATCTGCGGATACCTGAAAGGCTCTCCCTCAAATTTATGGAATTCTCTAATCTCTGAGCAGCATTTTCCAGAAGAATTGTTTACCCCTGAATATTCATTTGTTCCGAGCTCGGTTGAATTTGAAGTAGAGATTGTAGAATCTTGGCTTCAGGAGTTCATTGGAAAGAAAGAAGTCTCAGCTTCGGGCATTTTTCATGTATATTGTGATTGGACAGAATCCAAGATTGTGGTAAAAGTCTACTCTGAACAATGATTCACGCCTTGGCGTCTGGTTTCTTTCAATTTGATACTGAGTGTGGCTATCCGGCTTCTCAATTTTAGATAGGCTCTTCCCCTGTTATTTTCTCTTGCCCTTTGATTTTCCCTTCTACAAATTCGCACATGTTCCTTCTGGCTTTGTAGTTTTCACCTGGTTCTTTCTACATGGCTCTTAAAGGCAAAAATTACCCTAAATTTCTCTCCATTCTTCACGCCTTTGCTGAATTTGCGCCCTCTGATCGACCCGAGCTTCTCCATCAGTTAAGATCTTTTCATGAAAATCCTAAAAACTTCATTTTCTTTGGTGATTTTGCTAACTCATGCATTGAACAGTCCTCAATGGATCCCTTATCATTTAAAGTTCCATGCTGGGTAACTTATCTAAGGATCCAGACTACAGAGGCCTGCCAAGCATTGGCCCCGTCCTCCAAATTCCTATTGCTTATGGGAAGAAGAGATCGGATCAGCAAAAGTTCTCGGATGCTTCTCTGGACAAGACCCTGGGACAGATCCGCCCCTTCAAGGCCCCGTTCAGTGCTAAAAAGACTGCTATCTTCAATGGTATTTCTTTAGATCTCCCCTCTGTTCACGCAAAATTGAATTCATTCCATGACTCTGCAGTAATTGTTAAAACAAATAAACATGGAATTAAATTAGACAAGCTTTGGGCTTTCTGCTTGAACCTCCAGAAAGGAATATTGATCAATGCTATCTATTGGCTTCACTCTCCATATATTATGATTGAATGTGGCAGTAAAAGAACTGCCAATTTTCTTGTAAATCATGGTCCTATGGCTTTTGAATCCTTCCAGCTTACCTTTCTAAAATGGGATCCCAAATTTGAAGTAGCCAATTTGGACAATCTCTGTGATGCCTCTACCACTCTTCATGGCCTAAACCCTATTTACTGGAATGAAGATTGTCTAAAATTACTATTTGACTCAATTGGTTCTTATATCTGCACGGAATTCTCCCCTTATAGACCACCTCGTTCCATTGTCCAGCTTGATATTTCCAAAGATATTCCCCTTCACATCCCTTTTCAAGATGTCTTTGGAAAAGAAGCCTCTCTATCTTTGAGATGGTCAGGTCTGCCACCTCAGTGCCAAAATTGCAAGGTCAGACATTTTTGGTATGAATCCTGCAAGGAATTCTCGGCCATTCCTGAACACAATTTGAGTGTTCCTGCTAATTTGTCTGTTAACAGTCAAGTCAATGAGCAGATCAAGCAAAAAGTCAATCTCAGTCAGGAGGTCAACAGTCAGCAGATAATGCAAAATTCAAAAGGACCAGTCACTGATCATCAAGATACTGAAGGGAACCTTGGTGATCTATGCATTATCTCCAAAGACAACAATTTTCAGTGGACTAAAGTAAATGGTAGTTACAAAAGAATTCAAAGGAAAAAGAAGTTAAGAGAAGCACAACTCAATGTTGGGGACGCATCTAATGGAAAGATCAGAGATGATTTCGTGAAGATTTTCAAGAATGGTAAATCTCAGTAAGTCAATGTGTTGCAAAATCATGAAATTTCTGCCAAAGTCATTGAAAAGGATAACAATTTGACAAAGGTCAACAATCTTCATGATACATTGAACAAAATTATTCTAGATGCCAAGAATTCTGCCAAGAATAAGGAGAATGCTGATATTCTCAATTCCTATACGATTAAGAATGGTCCATTAAACAAGAAAAATAAACATGGTAAGTTCCTGAAACAAGTTAGGTTGGAAAAAGAGCAACCTATGATTGATCCCAAAGATACCTTGGTGGAAGTTGTTCATGCTCCTATTCCTGATAAATCAATGGAGAACAATCAAGTTATTCTTCCAAAAAATGCTGCTGAATCAAGTTCTGCTCATGGAGAAGAATCTGAGATTGCTACCAACCACTTAATTGGTAATTCTAACCAATTCCAGGTATTAGCTAACCTTAACTCTGAACTTGATTTGGAAGTTTTGTTGAGCAAACCATGTGAAGGCAAACTGAACCATTGTCAATCCCCCATTATTGATCTCTCACCAGCCCCTGATCCTCTCCCTCCCCCATCATCAAATATTGCATTTGATATTGCTCAGCAGCTGGCATCTTTGCAAGAGGGTCTCAGTGCACAAGCCCAACAATTTTGCCAGTATAATCTCATGGATGAAGAAATTGTACAAGATACTCCAGAAAGGGATATGGCTGATCTAAATTATGATCATGCTTGGGAGGCCAGTGACAAGAACAAGACAACTGATTCCAGTCAAGAAAAGGTTGCTGCCTTGCAAGAAGACCTAACTCAGCCCGAGGATAATGGCAATCCAGATCATGTTTCTTCTCTTTCCCCCTCGTTTAAGCATAAACTTCTAAATCTTCCTGACTCTCCTAAGAATAGAATGTTTGAATTTATCCCTGGAGGGACTTTAGGAAGATGAAAATGATAAAGAAAACTAGGAAGGGGATAAGTATCTTGTTGACTGCTCTAATGTTGAGTTAACTGCCAAACCTAAAGCCTCTCGAGCCAATGCCTTGTCTAGGTATAAAAAGGATAACTCAACCCTTATTGAGCTCACTAATACTCCAGCTGCTAATACTAGAAGTAAGTATAGCAAAGGAAAAAAGAAAAAGAAATATATTTGACTTTCTGATCTGTTTTGCTTTTCCTTTTCCTTTTTTCCTGATTATATCTGTTCAAAGTATAATGAGGATTTTATCATGGAATGTTAGAGGAATTAAAGGTGCTATTAGAAGAAGAAGAAGAAGAAGAAGAAGAAGAAGAAGAAGAAGAATATATTATCTTTTGATTCTTCAAATCATTGGGAAGAGAAAAAGAAATCCAAATATTGACATGTATTTATTTGACATCAAGGCAAGCTATGGTGTCTAGGTTGGCGGAAGCATCGTTTTAAAATGCAAAAGATTTGTACACATAACCTTTACACTTATTATGGTATTTGGTGCATCTATTGCATGAAAATAAATGACGACGTGTATTTAATCCTATATAATGGCATCACAAATTAGTAGGGGTTCAAACCTTGCAAAGAATATATGGTTCCACAATTAAATTTAAAATATGGGATAAAGAGACTTTTGAAAATGAGACATTTGGAAATATTTAACAATGGTCTATTGCTCTAAATAGCTTATTTTGCCTAAAAGAAGGCAAAAATGTCAATGGATAGAAATTGGCTAGGAAATAAATGCATGTAAAAGTACTTTGGCATATTGTTCATAAACGGAAAGCATGGAGATAAGATAACACTGCAAATAGATAGTTAGATGATATTACGAGCACTTGGTGACCATATACATGAGAATATCACTATGGAAAATATTTAGATGATATTGACCTTAATGGTTGACGAAATTTGGCAAGGGCATAATGTAAAATTGGTCCTAACCTAAGGGCTTGGCGCCAAACAGCATCTGGTCGAAGCTATTTCTGAAGATCCAGAGATACATAAATGGCTCCGGTTTTTTTAGAACACAACTGGATTCTTGCTCTGATTTCATCCTTGATGATGCATGCAGATTCTTTTGTGACCTTATGCATGGTCATTCCCTAAGGAGGAGTCGTTAATGGCAGTTTGCATTCTCTGATATGAAGTAGCTGTAAGAGCTTCTAAACTAGCGGCTGCTAGGGCTTTATATTGCTTCAATGCCTTCAGAATAGAGCTCTATTGGTAAGTTTCTAATTGAAATGGCCCATATTTGTGAATTTCGAAATTAACATGAGGTTTAGGGGATCCACATCTTATTTCCAAGAAGATTGTGAAGCAAAATACAGTTTCTTGGAGTCGTCTCCTGCATAAAACGGCACTGCCTAAGGGTAAGAACGTATTCGAAGAAGAAGAAGAAGAAGAAGAAGAAGAAGAAGAAGGAGAAGGAGGAGGAGAAGAAGAAGAAGAATATTTTTCTTCATATTTTCATAAGCAACAAGATAACTAGGAAGTTGTACACATAATGCTGCTCATACAGTAATGATCGAGGCAATTTGGGCCGATAAGGTATGTCTTCGACATTACTATTTGCAATTTAAATTACAATAGCCATTTCGAAGTACACCCTTGGTACACAAGCACTTGATTATTCTTGTTGAGGTCAAATTATGGCATATATTTAGTTATGCACAAAGATGTGTAAGTAGAAAATAATTGTAAAATGTTTTTGGGGGACAATAGAATATGGCATACTTATTATGCATTGAGCTTGAAGGATGGTCTATTACAAGTGCTATGGGCAATGGTCAAAATATATACGATGAGGTAATTTATTGTTTTCATGACATTACACTTTAATATATTTAAAATATGCTAAGGTTGTTTAAATGAAATAAGAAATCGAGAAGGGAAGCACCTTTTATCCATACATATTAGAGTCTATTATTTATATAAAGAAATGGGGGCCATGCATGTGTGCCACATGTCACACATAGCCTTTTTGATAAAGCCTCCCATAAATTATTTGCTCCTACGATACATGCTTTTCTTGACGACTTTATTGTACAGGGGAATGGAGGTTGGGCCTCCATTCCGGGTTTCAGTGGGGGGGCCACCGCCGTTAGCCGGAGCGGGGCACCCGAAACCGGAATGGAGGCCCAACCTCCATTCCCCTACAATATAGAAGTTGGGGACGTTTTTTTTCCCTCATAGATCCGGCGAAGCTTCAAAAAGCAGAGCGGGGCTTCTTCTTTAATCCCAAGCAAAGCGGTAGGGCTTCAAGATCCGGCGAATAAGAGCAAAACAGAGCAAAAGATCCGGCAAAATCGGTCACGGGGTTTCAAAATCCCGAAACACACAAAGGCTTCGATGCGGCAAAACACAAAGCAAGGCTTCAAGATCCGGCAAGATCCCAAGCAAAGCGGATCAAAGCGGGGCTTCAAAAATGCTCGCCATGGCGAGCAAAGCAAAAGATTTAAAAATCGGAAGATTTATGTTTACGCTTCTATGTTACACCGGGGATCGTGTAAAGAACAAGCTTCATATGCTCATCTTCGATCTGCATGAAAAAGCGGCGATCTCGTGCACTAATGCATGAAAAACCGGCGATCTACATTGCTTGGCGGCAGCCCTAAAGATGAACCCTAAAAACAAAATGGAGAACCCTAACCCGCCACCCGGTTAAGTTTAATGCATTAACCCAACCGCCATTCCAAAGGTATTGGGAACGCGTGCGTGGCGCCACGAAAATGCACGCCAGTGAAAAAAACGGACCCAACTTCTATATTGTTTATGGATAGACTAAGAAGTCGTCTACATTAAATGAGGCACAAGTATCTTTATGAACAAGAATAAGGTATGGAGGACCAACGATATTATTTTATTATGCTTAGGCTGTTATATACTTTCTCCGGACTTTTTTAGCCGATGGGCTTTGGCGCCATCAAGAACATTTTGTAGAGCAGAACTTAGCCGCTTCTTGTTCTTCTGCTCAGCCGCTTCTTGTTCTTAGAAGAGGCCGCTTTCTACTTTATGGTGTGGCTGAATCTGCCACTCTGTTGTTGGAGGACCGAAATGTCTAAAAGGAGTATATATTCATGGAAGGGGATCACAACAAGATGGAAAATTTCCTCCTGATAAAGCTTTATGGAAAAATGATGGAATAATGCAAACGAATCAAACCTTGGTGGCCTACGCCAGGAGCGCCCATATCCAGGTTTCTATGATATATTTGGCTTTCATTCCATCTTTAGGGAATCGATGCATGTATATGCAAATCTTAAAATAGAGATTATGCTTTTCTTAAAAGTTTGCTTTTATTTCCTCAAAGTAATACATGCGAATCATGCTTCTATCTATCTGTTTACACATCATTGAATAAATCTGCTTGGATGTCTGTTATCTTATTTAATATGGATTAAGACCAGATTATATGGTGCTGCTAAACACACTGATCTATTTATTAGGATAGTGTCTAATGGTTCTGGATAAGTTAAACTAGGGTATACACTCATGTATAAGACCATGCACAGGGTTATATTAGTTAGATGCATTTGCTCCATTCGGTCGGTTTTAATATATATCTTTTAAAGATGCTTGGCATCGCTTATCTATGAGCTTCTTTGGGCGGCTCCTTGGTGATTTACAGACATGATAAAGCTCCATGTAGGGGTTCATAATTATCTTAGTCACTGTTAGTGTAATAGGGCTATATTCTTGAGATGAATGACTATTGCTTAGTGAGGTGATGCACGATAAAACCTTTGCCTCATTCTTGTGTAGGGTTAATAAGCAAGAATTGATTTTTCATGGCTGCTTAACAGGCTTTAATACTTGCCTTAATAAGATGATTTATAGGCTAATGTCTAAACTTGGTAATCATTCTATTATTAATGCTAGGTTGACTACTCATATGGTATTAGGCTCTATGCCGCTCCTATGAATGATCACTTATATACTTTAACATGCTGGGGTAAGCAGCATTGCACATAATTTTTGGCAAGTACTGAATCATCGAGTGTTATGGGTGAGCCTAAAAGTCTATAATGGTGCAGGAAAGATCAAAGGATTTGGAGACATGGCTGATATAGGATGTTATAGCTATCAGATAATAACTGGGATAAGTGGCAGCAGACTAAACATGGGTGCCCTCCCTTTGATGTTAGGCTGATATATTATGATATGTGGCTGGTGTAAGCAGCTACAATATAGAATATAAAGTTCTTGTATACTTTGGATTAATCATTATAAGTCTGTGAGCTCAGTTTGCTTATATTACACCATTCTACCTTGGAAAAGAATAGGTGAAGGGCGAAGAGCCATAGTGTCTCATTGCTTACCTGACGCCCCTTTCCTTATTACCATTTTCATGCTAATATTGGTCTGTTTGGGTGCAGGTAACCGAGACTCTATCTCCTGCTTTTTCAAAGTTACATGGTTGCAAAATTAAGTGGTTGCAGCATGAAGGCAACTATATTGTATATGTTGAAGACTATAATTTCTTGAAGACTATAAATCAAGATCAGCGTGTGCTGTTGCCACAATATTGTATTATATCTGGTGAGATCTTTCCACGCTAAGAAGATAATGTTGAAGATATCAGATGTCACAGATTATAGTCTTTTTCTTGAGCAACTACCAAAACTTAAACATTTTTCATAGATCACATTGAAGTGTCGTTTTGTGTATGTGTTGTTATTATATGTCTTGCTATACTTGAACAGATTATTACATCTATGAGTAAAAATGATTAATTACAAATGCACACACTATATTAAAATTTAATGCATTGTTTTTGAAACCATATGACTAATTGCCTACTTTGTGAAACTTGGATCTGCTGGAATGCTGAATTTGGGAATTACTTGACCATTTGTTTACTTTTTAAAGCCTTTATATTCTGAAAATTATATTCTAAAATGACTATCTAATAATATATGCTAAAGTTTGTAGACAAAATATAAGACTATTGCTTTGAAAGAAACTTAATAATTTTACTTTGCTACGTAATATCACATTTCCAACCAAGTAAAGGCTACCTTTCGGCTGTGGCTTGGGTTTTACCCTTGATGGATATAGATGGGAAAAATTTACATCTTGAACGGAACTATGAGTTTGTATTTATACATTTGTAGTGTAAGTCTAGATGTAAATGTGAAGAAGAAGAAGAAGAAGAAGAAGAAGAATCTGGCTTGAGAAACCTATAGGTTGGACAACATCTAATATGGCTTTAAAAGACTAACACTTGGGGGTCCTAATACAGGGGACCAAAGGAAAAATTATGGAAATGATGCAAATATGGTTTCAGAAGAAAATATATACTTGGTGGACCCAAAACAGTAAATGACTAAAATTTGGCTGAAAGTGACATGTGGTGTAAGAATGTATCCCATCGATCCGAGACATCGGATCGCCATTCTAGAATGGGACGAGCATGCATGTTTTGCATGCATCTCTGGGCGGCATGCCCATTACAGTTGGGAGTTCGCTATTTTAGGCGCGATTACGCATCAACATCTCATCGGTGCTTCCTCTTCTCTCTCGCCATTACCTTATTCTCTTTGAATTGTTTCCCGAGGCGGGGGAGGGCTTCTCCCCGCTTGGTTTTGGCCAATTGGCGTTTCTTTCTTCTTTGTCTTTTTCCCTTTAGCCTTCGTCTTGTGACCTTCGTCCTCGATCCTAGTTTGTAAGGAAGTCCTTTGGTATTCCGGGCGGTTTTGTTGGTTTCATCACGAGTCCCATTCTAGAATCCCATCGATCCAGAGACATCGGATCGCCATTCTAGAATGGGACGAGCATGCATGTTTTGCATGCATGCGGGCCCCATGCCCATTCAGTTGGGAGTTAAGCTATTTTAGGCGCGATTACGCATCAACATCTCATCGGTGCTTCCTCTTCTCTCTCGCCATTACCTTATTCTCTTTGAACCCACCCTCCCCCTTCTTTGTTTTGTGTTTTTATCGCGTGGCACGCTGCAGAATCCAACCCTCCACTCACGGGAGGTTTGTTTTGTCTTGTTGTTTTGTTAGTGATGTGCGTGTACGTGCTAGGTTAGCGGCGGCATCTATTTCGACTTTTCCATTCGTGGGTTTTGGGAGCGATTTTTATGCCTTATGTTTGTCCAGCCCCTTGCCCGAAGGCTTATCACTAGGGTTTTCCTCGAAAACCCGAAAAAGCTGGGTTTTTAATCCCTGATAAGCTTTCGGCAGGTACACTAGCCCAATCTCTATTAGCATTGTATTTTGTTGGGGTCCAAATGATATAATTGGATATTCCCTTTATTTTTGTGGGTAGTTCGCATGTGTGCGGCTATCCACTATCCACCATTGTAGAAATCTGCTGAGATGAATGAGAAGCAAGTCTAAGTCGGGCGGTTTGTTGGTTTCATGCGAGTCCCATTCTAGAATGGCAAATTATGGGTTGCAAGTACATGAGGGTAGGGAGAATATAATACGATACGAATGGGGCAAAGATATCCATATTGCTAGTTGGCTTGAACATTGGGAGCGTACAAATAATAAAGTCAAAGACAAAAAGTTGCTTGGGCTTGGTTGGAAGTGACATATGGTGCAAGATTGGATGGCAAATCATGGGTTTCAAGTACATGAGTGTAGGAAGAATTAAATACGCATGGGGCAAAGATATCCATATGGCTAGTTGGCTTGAACATTGGGAACCTATAAATAATAAAGACAAAAGACAAAAAGTTGTTTGGGCTTTGTGAAAATATTGACATTTGGAGTGCTTAAGGTCGAATGCAGATGGGGCTAGGGTTTGGGACCGAATGCTCCACCGTCGGCACATAATTCTGATATGGTTTCGTACATGGTTTTTTAAAAAAAAAAATAATAAGATGTCAAGAGGAATTATTCATATGTGGTATGGATAAGGTCGAACGGGGTATAATCGATATGGCTTAGGGCTTGTAGCCGATGGCGCCACCGACGCCATGGCGGTCGGGGTGCAGGCTTGCCGATAGGGAATGCCAAAAGGAGTATGGGATGCAGAGGAATAGAGGTCGGTGGGCCTATTTAAGTGATTGAAAGCATAAGGCAAAGGCATCAGTTGTGGTATCCGGTAGCTTTCCTGTGTTTACAGTGGTTATTCACAATGCCAAAAGGAGTGTATGAAAGGCATCCAGGGAAGAAAAGCAAGGCGCAGCTTGTTGGGAACCTGCCGTTTAACAAGTTTGCAAGATCCAAGTATGGCAAGAAGCAAGTGACGATTCCTAAGGAGCAAAAGCAAGGCACATCAATGGGAGGCGAACGAACTCAGGTCAGAAATGAATAATGAAATGGCATTCTGGATTCATAATTGTAGGATGAAGAACTGCTTGAATTAGTCTTATAAATAAAATATGAAGGAATGATAAGCTGGTAAATACATGAGAGGACTGTTACAAGAATAATTGTGAAAGGATATACCTGATCTGTTTTGTCCAGTTCATGCATGATTGCAGTAGGTCCCATTTCGCTTGGCTTTATTGCTGATATGCTTTTGATTTTGCTTGGTGAACATATTAGTGCAGGTGTATTTTACTTTGGGTTGCATAACCATGGGACTGTTTGCTTGGTGCCTGGGTGCTTTGGGCTGCGTAAAGGGCATGGGGGCAATGCTGCTTCTCCTTCTTTGTATATGGGCTAGTTTTTTAGTTTTATAATGTTGCTGTTGTTTGTGCTTTGGTCCTGATAGTGTAGTAGGTCTGGTCCAGCTTTATTTTGTTGTGGAGGGTGTTGGTGCCTGGCTGCTGTAGTTTCTAGTGGCTAGTATTTGCTTAATGGGTTTGTACCGAAGATTGGGTAAAGCCATTGCTTAAAGGTGCTGGTTGAACATGTTGAAACTAAGTAATTATGAGGTAGAAGGCTAATAATTTGTGTGCATTAAATGTATTTAATGCTTGCAGATTAATGGTGGCAGCATAAAGGATACGGTAAACCTAATGCGTATGTTTAAATAAATATTGGGTTTTCGACACTAATTGCAGGATTGTATGTTTGGTTATAAGTCTTGGATAAATTATAAGTGAAGGGCGATAAGCCAAGTAGTTTCATTGCTTACCTGTCATCCCTTTCCTCATTACCATTTTAATGCTAATGTTGGTCTGTTTGGGTGCAGGTAACCGAAACTACTTCTCTTGTAGTTTGTCTTATTCGTGTTACAAAAGAAGAAGGTGTATAATCCGGTTAATATGACATCTTTGTTGGTGAGATTGTTCTAGAAAAATATCTCAAAGTTTGGTTTGATAGAGAAAAGGAATTATGTAACTCTTATCAAATTGGAATAGAAATGGTTTATTGAAATAATTTGTGGCTTTAAAATTTAGAATATGGTAAAAAGGTTGACTGGTGCCTTAGGATGTGGCCTGGTGTAAAAACCAGGGTGGACATGGGATATATGTTTTTACCTTGAATGTATGCATAGTATGTTTTTGATAAAACATAGTATGAGGGTTATCTGGGTAGAAGCTTCTGTGGTTGATTTGGAAAAGACGGAGAGCGAAGGTCTTTCAGAATGCAGTGCTTAGCCCTTTTCGGTTGGTTCCGATCTTGAGGCATAAGTTGTGGCAGGCTTACCAAGTCTCAAGCTTGTCTGGCACAGTTAAGCGGGAAATTTGGTCGACATTCTTACAGATTGTGAATCATGATGGGCACTTCATTTCTTAGCACCACACTTATCATTGTACTTGATCACATTCTAGTGGTTTAATATATTCCTATATTCTTTAAAAAAAAAAAAAAAGAAGAAGAAGAATAGAATAGAATAGAATAGTTTTTTTATCGTCCACTGAGACCAATCGGCCTATGGGACCCAGAAGGAGCGCAGCAAACTTATTCTTGTCCGGTTAAAAACCCCGCCCGGAAGGGTTTTCGAGGGAAAACCGTGGCGATAATAAGAATGTTTGTCAAACGCATAAGTATACATCATCATGAAATAAATGTGTATGTACATGTCAAGTGCGTGCGAGGACATAGCTGATCTCGCATGTCCATGACCTCCCTCGAAGGTATGATCCTAGCATCCGCATGCGGATGCCGTGCTCAATGTCACATGTAGCGGCTGGCGGGCCCGACCAACTCGGCATAAGCGCCGTCCGATTTGATCATATCTTTGGGCAACTTTGAAGGGTATGAGATTCATCCTCAATGACTCCCATTTGGCGGCGTTGGACAGAGCACGTCCCGACGTGGCTCACCAATCCATCCGCACTGTCTCAATTCAAGATGATGTGCCCCCGTGCGAATGGAGGCAATGAGTCTGCGTCTTTTCATGGGCAAGTGGGTGCGCAGGTAGCATTGTGGGCCTCGTTCCAATGTGGGATTTATGTGGCGGGTAGTGTCTTTGTCTTGACTGTTCAAGGGCGCCGGCATCCCAAAGCTTGCTGATGAAGCAAGCGTCAAGATATTGCCTCAAGCTATGGCGATCCGCCTCTGTTTGCACATGTATGCACTGTGCTCCTCGCACATTCCATCTAGCCATCCATTGAGCTCTCTTTTCCCTCCAAAGATGCCTTGAGGCGTTGTGGCCCCATTGCCATGATATAAGCTAGTTTTTGGGAGACGCGAGCATCGTCCATGTTGACCACCTTCCTCGAAATAGACAATGTGGCGATCAAGGGCCGCCCTCGAAGAGGCAAGAATCCTGCTTTCTACTGATAGAATTTGATATGGGACCGTGGACTTCACCCCTAGTGCTCGTATTACCAAGAAGGCTTTTCGCTTTTGCCCAAGTCATTCCAAGTAGCGAGGGATACCACGGGCCCCATACTTCAACCCCCGTATAAAAGGACAGGCTCCACTAAGACTTTGAACAGGTGTGATCGATGGGTCCAATCATACAACTCCGCTCTATGAAGAAGAAGAAGAAGAATATATTATCTTTTGATTCTTCAAATCATTGGGAAGAGAAATAAACGGTATTGTGATGTGTAGATGCATTAAACGGCTCCTCCCGTTGCTAGAAATTATGCTTCTTAGATTTATAGTTCCGTGTGATAATATTCTTGTAGATTAGTTGCTTATAGGTAACAGATGAATATATCCCGTGATGGCGCCAAAGAAATACGACAATAGATGGTTGCTTGGTTATTGCTAGCGTTGCGGCTAGTATGCATGTATAGAGTTGCATGCAATAGACTTATTTGGCTTCGCATATTTTAGATTGCTTTGGTGGCTTTGGCTTCCCCGCTATAGTCTTGAATGTAGTGCTACCTGCGATTGTATATGTTTTTACAAAGAAAGAACGAAAAATGGTTTGTAGTGCTTAGTTGCTTGCTCGATATAGCGAGGCACAAGCGCATCCTTATGGAAGGCACAAACATACCACTGTCTATGGATTTATGGTTGTATATTATCTTTGTAAATTGTATATGATAGATCTCGTAATTGTATGGCTATATTTTGTCTCACTAATTTAGGGATCTAATGGGAAGCAATTGGATATAGTCCATGGTATGTTGTGGTGAGCAGCATAATATCTTGTTTTTCTCATAATACATTTATTGCATGGCATATTTGCTTACTACTTGTATTTAATCTGCTGAATTTAAAGGGTGAAGGGCGAAGAGCCATGATGTTTTACAACTTACCCGACGCCCTTGTCTTGTTACCATGATTTGCTAACATTGGCATTGTTTGGGTGCGGTAACCAAAACATCATCTCCCCGATTTGCTTTCGGTGGGTTTGAGTTACAATGGAGTGGATGCATGAAGACCAATGAGCTTCGTGGTGCATCATAAAACGTGGATCCTAAAATGGATTATGAAACATGGTGAGATCTATCCAATACCAATTTATTGTTGAACAATGATTGTATGAGAAAGTTTGAACAATGTTTGATCATATATGAACGCTTGAGAAATAGAAGATTGACATATAGCTCTATCTACATTGCAAGGTTGAATGACTACTTGGTATTGACAACTTAATGCTTCCGATATATATGACCTATATATATGACGTTTTGAATTCAAAATTGTGGAAGACTTGAATGTTGAATATGTTAACATGATTTATATTAATATGATTGAACATATTACTCTTGAAAAGGATAATATAGTTGATTAAACATGCAAGATTGTAGTTTCTTATATGGAGAATGATTTCAATGGTATTATGGATATTAAAGATGTAAAAAGTATATGAACGATATTTACAAGGTTTAATGGTTTGAAGAGTGCTCGATGTGGCCTCGCTTAAAACCGTGGTGGATATTTTGGGTTGTTTGCATCTTGAATGAAATCAGATAATGTAAATTGTGCATTGTATAGTGTATATCCGGATGTAAATGTAAACAAGAAGAAATTGTGACTTCCACTTGTCTGAGTTATCCGACAAACACATCTCTTCTTCAAACCGTACATTAATTTCTTAGTGCACTATTTGGTGACTAATGGCTTGCTTGGTTTCTTCATTATCAAACTATCGATTGCTACCCTTGGATAATCGGTGGTTAACACTACTCCATATCGGGTGGCCCAATCATAAATATTTGGGATTGCAAACAATCGGCAGAAGGTATTCCTGATCCAGTAACTTTTTTAGCTCATAATGTAATAACTGGAGGTTATGGTCCATGGTGCCATGAGACCTTTACATGCCAAGAATTTGATATCTGGCATTTGATATTGTCCCACTGAGCCTTATCAAATTACTACTGAAATGATAACTTATCTTGGCCCATTGTGCCATGGCCTAGTGGTCAACATTTTCAAATAATGAAATGGAGCATTTTCAAGTAAAGAAATGCAACGAAATATCTAGTTTCTTCTGGTGTAAGGAAGTAGGACCCCTCTTTTTATAGGGGGGGGTCCTACTCTCCTTATAAACAGAGTTGTCCTACATCCTGAGGGAGGGATGTGGGAGGAGAAGAAGAAGAAGAAGAAGAAGAAGAAGAAGAAGACAAAATTGTCTCTTTGTACTCAAAACATACAAAAAATTGATTTAGGAAGATATTTAATAGTTGGAAAGATATTTGTGCATGAAAGGGAAGACTACTAATATATTGAGTTGGAAAGCATGATTTCATGATTTGTTTATGAGAAATGTATATGTCAAAAAGTGAAAATTGTTGACTATGTAGGGAATTCAATTTTTTCCACATCTTAAATAGTATATGGGGGTTGTGGCATTTGTGGCCCATATAATTAAAATTGAATATGGGAAATATTTGGAAGTTTGGAATTATTGAAAGATGATATCATCTAACTGTGCTCAAAGTTTGAAAAATATTCTAAGTTGCTTACGTTTATATATAATGGTTGAAAAGAC
This sequence comes from Isoetes taiwanensis, assembly GCA_021234155.1. NCBI lineage: Eukaryota > Viridiplantae > Streptophyta > Lycopodiopsida > Isoetales > Isoetaceae > Isoetes > Isoetes taiwanensis. The sequence continues at coordinate 12,500,086 of JAJEKV010000019.1, forward strand.
AAGTTAAAGATTGTTAAAATATATTTTTACATCATATATTAGAGAGTGCCATTGGGAAATGATATTTGTCAAATTTTTGTACTTTACTTTTAGGAATGCTTTAAGATCTTGTGAATCACGATAATTGAGAAGGCACACGTATGTGGATATTATTATACTTTGGGGGCATTTTGAAAGCTTTGTGGTTTGAAAAAATACGTATCATATGAATGGAGGTCTTTAGGACCTATTTAATTTTTGTTTCCTTGCTAACATATTGTGCCGGCTTCTTTAACGGCATGGTTGCCCTTAGGCTCTATTGAAATTTGGGTGCCGAATTTCTTAATGGCATGGTTGCCATGGAAAGTGAAACTTGGGATATGTTAAGTCCTTGAATATATTATTGGACTCTACAAGGCACAACTTTGGCGCCTAAAACAGCCGACCAGAAGCTCTGTTACTTCGAGTCAAGAGTCTGGTAATCCATGCAAGTTCTTCTGCTACATAAAATCCGTTGTTGCAGCAATGGTAGTGGTAGTTCAGATGCTCAAATGGCTCTGTAGCACACAAACGGTTTCTCTGCTGTAGAATGCCAGTGATTTAGAAAGGGGGTTTTTTGCTTTCTGCTGCATCTGCAACTCCCTTGGATAATAAACATGATGCCGGTTATGAATGGGGCTCAAAGGACATATTTGATTGCGCCAGGTCCACTGATAAATATGCTATTGGAGGTTCGTTTTGCATTTTTTGTGATATTGTGGCCATCGATTTTATCCAGTATACTGCCGCAATGATGTCTACTTAAGATGCCAATGATGTCTGGACGAATTAATCTGAAGAACAAATGCCGCTGATGCAAATGCAATACGAGACGATCCCTATCAGGTTTGATCTGATACTTGGTGATTTGTCTTGGTATTTCTGAAATATGTATAAAGTGTTGTGCTCTGATATAAGAGAGCAGAATGGAAGAATGGAAGCAAATACAATCGCTCTTAATAGGTCAAATAGGTGTATTGTGATGTGTAGATGCATTAAACGGCTCCTCCTGTTGCTAGAAATTATGCTTCTTAGATTTATAGTTCCAGGTGATAATATTCTGTTGTAGATTAGTTGCTTATAGGTAACAGACTGAATATATCCCGTGATGGCGCCAGCAAATACGGCAATAGATGGCTGCTTGGTTATTGCTAGCGTTGCAGCTAGTATGCATGTATAGAGTTGCATGCAATAGACTTATTTGGCTTCTGCATATTTTAGATTGCTGGTGGCTTTGGCTTCCCGCTATAGTCTTGAATGTAGTGCTACCTGCGATTGTATATGTTTACAGCAAAGAACAGAAAAATGGTTTGTAGTGCTTAGTTGCTTGCTCGATATAGCAGGCACAAGCAGATCCTTATGGAAGGCACAAACATACCCTGTCTATGGATTTATGGTTGTATATTATGCTGTAAATTGTATATGATAGATCTCGTAATTGTATGGCTATATTTTGTCTCACTAATTTAGGGATCTAATGGGAAGCAATTGGATATAGTCCATGGTATGTTGTGGTGAGCAGCATAATATCTTGTTTTTCTCATAATACATTTATTGCATGGCATATTTGCTTACTACTTGTATTTAACTGCTGAATTTAAAGGGTGAAGGGCGAAGAGCCATGATGTTTTACAGCTTACCTGACGCCCCTTGTCTTGTTACCATGATTTGCTAACATTGGCATTGTTTGGGTGCAGGTAACTAAAACATCATCTTCCTGATTTGCTTTCAGTGGTTTGAGTTACAATGGAGTGGATGCATGAAGACCAATGAGCTTCTGTGGTGCATCATAAAACGTGGATCCTAAAATGGATTATGAAACATGGTGAGATCTATCCAATACCAATTTATTGTTGAACAATGATTGTATGAGAAAGTTTGAACAATGTTTGATCATATATGAACGCTTGAGAAATAGAAGATTGACATATAGCTCTATCTACATTGCAAGGTTGAATGACTACTTGGTATTGGCAACTTAATGCTTCTGATATATATGACTGATATATATGACGTTTTGAATTCAAAATTGTGGAAGACTTCGAATGTTGAATATGTTAACATGATTTATATTAATATGATTGAACATATTACTCTTGAAAAGGATAATTTAGTTGATTAAACATGCAAGATTGTAGTTTCTTATATGGAGAATGATTTCAATGGTATTATGGATATTAAAGATGTAAAAAAGTATATGAACGTATATTTACAAGGTTTAATGGTTTGAAGAGTGCCTGATGTGGCCTGGCTTAAAAACCAGGGTGGATATTTTGGGTTGTTTGCATCTTGAATGAAACTGTATAATGTAAATTGTGCATTGTATAGTGTATATCTGGATGTAAATGTAAACAAGAAGAAATTGTGACTTCCACTTGTCGGAGTTATCTGACAAACACATCTCTTCTTCAAACCGTACATTAATTTCTTAGTGCACTATTTGGTGACTAATGGCTTGCTTGGTTTCTTCATTATCAAACTATCAGATTGCTACCCTTGGATAATCTGGTGGTTAACACTACTCCATATCAGGTGGCCCAATCATAAATATTTGGGATTGCAAACAATCGGCAGAAGGTATTCCTGATCCAGTAACTTTTTTAGCTCATAATGTAATAACTGGAGGTTATGGTCCATGGTGCCATGAGACCTTTACATGCCAAGAATTTGATATCTGGCATTTGATATTGGCCCACTGAGCCTTATCAAATTACTACTGAAATGATAACTTATCTTGGCCCATTGTGCCATGGCCTAGTGGTCAACATTTTCAAATAATGAAATGGAGCATTTTCAAGTAAAGAAATGCAACGAAATATCTAGTTTCTTCTGGTGTAAGGAAGTAGGACCCCTCTTTTTATAGGGGGTCCTACTCTCCTTATAAACAGAGTTATCCTACATCCTGAGGGAGGGATGTGGGAGGAGAAGAAGAAGAAGAAGAAGAAGAAGAAGAAGACAAAATTGTCTCTTTGTACTCAAAACATACAAAAAATTGATTTAGGAAGATATTTAATAGTTGGAAAGATATTTGTGCATGAAAGGGAAGACTACTAATATATTGAGTTGGAAAGCATGATTTCATGATTTGTTTATGAGAAATGTATATGTCAAAAAGTGAAAATTGTTGACTATGTAGGGAATTCGATTTTTTCCACATCTTAAATAGTATATGGGGGTTGTGGCATTTGTGGCCCATATAATTAAAATTGAATATGGGAAATATTTGGAAGTTTGGAATTATTGAAAGATGATATCATCTAACTGTGCTCAAAGTTTGAAAAATATTCTAAGTTGCTTACGTTTATATATAATGGTTGAAAAGACAAGTTAAAGATTGATAAAATATCCTTACATCATATATTAGAGAGTGCCATTGGGAAATGATATTTGTCAAATTTTTGTACTTTACTTTTAGGAATGCTTTAAGATCTTGTGAATCACGATAATTGAGAAGGCACACGTATGTGGATATTATTATACTTTGGGGGCATTTTGAAAGCTTTGTGGTTTGAAAAAATACGTATCATATGAATGGAGGTCTTTAGGACCTATTTAATTTTTGTTTCCTTGCTAACATATTGTGCCGGCTTCTTTAACGGCATGGTTGCCCTTAGGCTCTATTGAAATTTGGGTGCCGAATTTCTTAATGGCATGGTTGCCATGGAAAGTGAAACTTGGGATATGTTAAGTCCTTGAATATATTATTGGACTCTACAAGGCACAACTTTGGCGCCTAAAACAGCCGACCAGAAGCTCTGTTACTTCGAGTCAAGAGTCTGGTAATCCATGCAAGTTCTTCTGCTACATAAAATCCGTTGTTGCAGCAATGGTAGTGGTAGTTCAGATGCTCAAATGGCTCTGTAGCACACAAACGGTTTCTCTGCTGTAGAATGCCAGTGATTTAGAAAGGGGGTTTTTTGCTTTCTGCTGCATCTGCAACTCCCTTGGATAATAAACATGATGCCGGTTATGAATGGGGCTCAAAGGACATATTTGATTGCGCCAGGTCCACTGATAAATATGCTATTGGAGGTTCGTTTTGCATTTTTGTGATATTGTGGCCATCGATTTTATCCAAAGATACTTGCCGCAATGATGTCTACTTAAGATGCCAATGATGTCTGGACGAATTAATCAAGAACAAATGCCGCTGATGCAAATGCAATACGAGACGATCCCTATCGGTTTGATCCGATACTTGGTGATTTGTCTTGGTATTTCTGAAATATGTATAAAGTGTTGTGCTCTGATATAAGAGAGCAGAATGGAAGAATGGAAGCAAATACAATCGCTCTTAATAGGTCAAATAGGTGTATTGTGATGTGTAGATGCATTAAACGGCTCCTCCTGTTGCTAGAAATTATGCTTCTTAGATTTATAGTTCCAGGTGATAATATTCTGTTGTAGATTAGTTGCTTATAGGTAACAGACTGAATATATCCCGTGATGGCGCCAACAAAATACTAATAGATGGCTACTTGGTTATTGCTAGCGTTGCAGCTAGTATGCATGTATAGAGTTGCATGCAATAGACTTATTTGGCTTCTCGCATATTTTAGATTGCTTGTGGCTTTGGCTTCCCGCTATAGTCTTGAATGTAGTGCTACCTGCGATTGTATATGTTTACAAAGAAAGAACAGAAAAAATGGTTTGTAGTGCTTAGTTGCTTGCTCGATATAGCAGGCACAAGCGCATCCTTATGGAAGGCACAAACATACCCCGCCTATGGATTTATGGTTGTATATTATGCTGTAAAATTGTATATGATAGATCTCGTAATTGTATGGCTATATTTTGTCTCACTAATTTAGGGATCTAATGGGAAGCAATTGGATATAGTCCATGGTATGTTGTGGTGAGCAAAGATAATATCTTGTTTTTCTCATAATACATTTATTGCATGGCATATTTGCTTACTACTTGTATTTAACTGCTGAATTTAAAGGGTGAAGGGCGAAGAGCCATGATGTTTTACTGACTTACCGACGCCCTTGTCTTGTTACCATGATTTGCTAAGATTGGCATTGTTTGGGTGCGGTAACCAAAACATCATCTCCCGATTTGCTTTCGATGGTTTGAGTTACAATGGAGTGGATGCATGAAGACCAATGAGCTTCGTGGTGCATCATAAAACGTGGATCCTAAAATGGATTATGAAACATGGTGAGATCTATCCAATACCAATTTATTGTTGAACAATGATTGTATGAGAAAGTTTGAACAATGTTTGATCATATATGAACGCTTGAGAAATAGAAGATTGACATATAGCTCTATCTACATTGCAAGGTTGAATGACTACTTGGTATTGACAACTTAATGCTTCTGATATATATGACTGATATATATGACGTTTTGAATTCAAAATTGTGGAAGACTTCGAATGTTGAATATGTTAACATGATTTATATTAATATGATTGAACATATTACTCTTGAAAAGGATAATTTAGTTGATTAAACATGCAAGATTGTAGTTTCTTATATGGAGAATGATTTCAATGGTATTATGGATATTAAAGATGTAAAAAAGTATATGAACGTATATTTACAAGGTTTAATGGTTTGAAGAGTGCCTGATGTGGCCTGGCTTAAAAACCAGGGTGGATATTTTGGGTTGTTTGCATCTTGAATGAAAGTGTATAATGAAAATTGTGCATTGTATAGTGTATATCTGGATGTAAATGTAAAGAAGAAGAAGAAGAAGAAGAAGAAGAAGAAGAAGAAGAAGAAGAAGAAGAAGAAGAAGAAGAAGAAGAAGAAGAAGAATATTCTCTTTGGATCTTCAAATTATTGAAAGATGTTACGGAAGATTGACGAAATATATGCCCAAAGATGCAACAACAGTACTTGACATGTTCTTATATAGTAAGTTCTTACATTTGAATTTTGTATGAATCTTCAAATCATTGAGACTTGAATTTATGCTTCCCATTGAAAATATGCTCCCAGATGTGAAAAGCATCTTTTATAAGAGGCATCTTTAGTAGTTATTTAACGTCCATTGTTCCTATGATCGGATCATGGGCCTTTGTGCAATTTATGAGGCCTTGTGCCTATTTAACTGGTGTGTAGTACTTTGGGGTTCAATGGATCAAGTATACATAACAAATGTTGTAGAAAGACAAATGGCAGGTGATGGAAAGATATAACTAGTTAACAAGCTAGTGGATATGATTGACAAATACATTTTTGACGTGGTTATGCTAGGGGATTCCTAGTTAAAGATGGACCATTGAGTATAACAAAGCAATTTTTTGATTGGCCTATAAGACCACATGAAGCAAATACAAACTTACATGAGCATATTATGCAAATCCATGCCTACAAATGGAATTATGGAAAAACTTGGATATGCTACGTGTTTAAGTGAAAAATCCAACAGGCTAGGCCCAGAATATGTTATGCTTGGCATGAGGAGGTATTAAGGAAGCTATTAGAATATAACCTTGGTATGGTTATTAACATATTTTGCATAGGACGTAAACCGCTAGTGCCTTGAAATTCCTCGATTTTTGAGGCTTTGTTCATTTTAGGTAATTTTTTGGGTTTCAAGTTTGTTGGCGGCGCCGCTTAGAGCACCGCCATTACAAGTAAACAGATCATTTCACTCTATTTCTATGCCTTTGTTGCTTGTGTTGCCCTTTCCGCTTCTTGTGCCATAACTACTTGTGCAGAAAAGAAAAGGCCCAACTCATTGGGCAGCAGATGTCGGTGGCGCTCTGTATTTCACGGGCGCAATTCTGAGCGATCAATAATGGCGTCGAAGCTTGAAGAGGGTGCCGAACTGATCCCAGAGCATTTCCAGCCCAAAGCAGTCTGAAAATCATCCCGCAGGTGCAGGTCCTGGTCCTGCTGCTTTTAATGATGACAAATTGGTATCACAAGCAATCAATGGGTTTCAGAATCTTGGGGCTAGTCAAGAGACTGTGATTGATAAGCTTCAAATTCCTGGAGCAAGAGGCGATAAGGCTATGGTGGAAGCATCAACCGCTGCAGCCGTTGGGAAAAGAGTACCAAGAATAGCCTGAAATTTGCAAGATGACCCTGCTGCAAGCCCAAAAAACTCAAACCCAAGCGATCTTGATGGAATGGCAACATGGGTAATCGAAGTCTACGAGAATTGATGATATCTGGAAAGCCGAGTGAATCCGTCTTCTAGCATCAAGCTCTGTCCGGGGTAAATCTGTTTCAAGAAACGGTTCAAGGCAAGCTCTTTAACACCTTGCCCTTAGTTCCTGCTAAAAGTAAGATGACTGCAGACTCGCCAAAGATTATGAAAATCCAAGTAAAGTCTGCATGCACAGTAAATGCCGCAACCCCGGACTCCAAAATCGCCAAAATCTTCAAGAAATCGGCAGAACCTAACAAAGTCTTCAAGAAATCTTCAAGAAATCGGCAGAACCTAACAAAATCTTCAAGAAATCGGCAGAACCTAACAAAATATCTTGATGCCTGAAGTCTGAGCTGCCTCAGAACCTACAAAAACAAAAAAAACGACGTCAAAACATCACAAAACAGAAAAAAAACCACTAAAAACAATGGCGCCATGCTCCCGAACCTGAAAATCAAGAAAGAACGTGAAGCGCCTCAGTAAATCCACGGATCGCCATCGCCAAAACTTGAGCGCGCTCCTCCGTCGGAGGGGAGAAAAGGGGGGAAAAATTGCCACGCCACGCACCAAAAAAAAAAAAATCGCCACGTCATCGCCGAAAAATCCCACGTGACCACCGGAATTTCAAGGCACTAGCGGTTCACGCTGGGTAGCCGGCCGGTTGTCGCGGTTTCCGGCCGGTTACCTAGCACATAACTATGAGGGCACAAAAAATAATATTTATGCTTGCATTTGTGAGGCAATTTTAAAGCTTGAGCCATTGCAAAGTTGTTGAAAATGACTTCATGGCATTAAATAGTTCTTTGACTTATGGGTCCAAGAATCGATAGTGTACATAGTAATAAATATAACAGTTTTAATATATCTAAGATAAGATGCCTAAAAAGTTCTTTGCTTCATGCATGCATTCGCATGCATTTGAGGCTTTTACGGTGCATGTCGAAATGTATAAATGGGCTTATCCAAGATGCCCAAAAATGTTTTATGCCTTGCAAAGGTAGCGTTCTAGCATGAATATGCGTTTGGAGCTTTTTCAATAGTTGCTTCGGTAAGGAAAGATATTTTTGGAAATATTGTACATGGTTTAAAAGTTATTTTTAGAGGCTAATATTTGACGTCTTGTAAATGGCCTTACATATTCAAAAGTATGGGTCAATATTTTTCATGAAAATGCTTTTTGGCCGAAGGCCTTGGCGCCAAACGGCTATGGTGGTCGAAGCATTCATGGTTATTTCTGGGAAGCCAATACAGGATCTCTACTCCCGGATCTATATCTGGTAGCATATGATCAGGATATAATGGAGTAGAACAAGTTTTGGATCTGCTTGGTGCAGCCCATCTGCTTGATGCTGTATATTGATTCTCAAGCAAACAAGACAAGGGGCTAATACTCGAAATTGCTCCAAAACTGGATGCCAAAGGTACTGAAGCAGTTTACTTTGCTATTTACTTTGTCATAGAATGCTTGAATGGCAGAGCCACAGTACGAAATGATATCTGATGTATGCAGATCGATGCCCTATAATGGCGTTTTGTTGCATAAAGATGGATTTTATGTGATCAAACAGTGGAATAGAAGGCTTATAGGCAACACAAAATGCTGCAGATATACTGTGCAACACAAAAGGATGATTTTTAGAGATCTAAGCTTTGTGCTTGGAATTTCGATTTATGTAAGTAATTGTTACCTGATATATATTTTCCTGCAAGATGTTATTACATTGCTTTTGGAATGAATCATGGGTTCTTATGCATACAGCTTGAATCCTAAAAATAGAGAATATATAGCCAGTTCAGGCTCCGGATGGCAGATCCGAATACCTACTATTGCATGGGCATATCTAGGTGCTGCTACTGCGCTTCAGGTTCAGGCCCTTTTGTTATTGCACACCAATGAGTCTAAGATCTACATCCAACAATGCTGAAAATTGATTCTTGGAGCACTACACGGCTCACCATGAATTCTAGGAGCGAAAAATACTCAGGTTTTTTCATCTTTATGATGTTTATATAATGTATTGAGCTGGGTTTAAGACATTTGAAAGTTAGATGGGAAATACAATGTTTCTTATAGAGTATATTGGATGATGATGTTCCAGTTGAGGATGTGGACGAACCCTTGGACTAGTCCGTGAGTTTTGCAGTTTCATACTTTGCTCTTAAGCTTTTGATCTTTTTATGCATCGACATATTTACTAATACATCTTATTCTTTTGCAGCACATTACAACTACCAGTATATGCAGAAAGTGAAGCTCGATATATGTCAACGTACATGATTCCTATACAGTTGAAGGACAAAAACAGAAAAAAATGCAAATTTGTAGATGATGAGGCACAAATAGCTTAGAGTGCATACTTTTGACTCTATGTTTTGTAGTTTATGTTATTTCACTTATGGTTTGTATGGTTGGTTTCAATTAAATCTTATCTTAATCTAAAAAAAGCCCAGAGTGCCCAACTAAAAAAGCCCATGAAAAAGATTTCCCCCTCCATCTAGTCTATCATTTTCTCTGCAACTAGCGTATTTTCACTTCTTCCATTTCTTATTTTTGCACCTATTGCAAATTTGTTTCCTTTATAACTTAGGGAAGATAGAAGGACTGATGTTGAAGCATTGTAGGCTGTGGAACCTGTCCCAAGGTCGACATGAAAACGAAAACTTTTGTTTGTTTCCTTTATAACTTAGGGAAGATAGAAGGACTGATGTTGAAGCATTGTAGGCTGTGGAACCTGTCCCAAGGTCGACATGAAAACGAAAACTTTTGCTGGGGAGAGTATGGACACGTCAGCAATGTGCGCCATTTTTCTTGATTATTTTGTCTTATCCGATTCAAACACAATTCTTGATCTGCTGTGCTAATTCAAGCTGTTTCTGAGTTAATTTGTGAGATCCAGTTTGCCAGCCTTGTAGGGGCTTGCAATTCCGATGAATATGTAGCATAATAACAGGGGGTTTTCTTTGTGTTTTTGTACGCTTTTCACTAAGGTTTTCCTATGATTTCGTGATGTATTCAAATGAATGTACTAATGCGTACATCTAGAGTGCACCATTTCTGAGCCATTGATTTTAGCCTTTTTTTTTCAATGGTCAACAACCAATGGCTCACAACAAAAGCCCTTTTTTTGTGCGTGCGGTGCATAATGGTCAACAACCAATGGCTCACAACAAAAGCCCTTTTTTTTTTGTGTGGTGGTGCATAATGATCAACAACCAATGGCTCACAACAAAAGCCCTTTTTTTGCGTGTGCATAATGATCAACAACCAATGGCTCACAACAAAAAAGCCCTTTTTGTGCGTGTGGTGCATAATGGTCAACAACCAATGGCTCACAACAAAAGCCCTCTTTTTGTGGGCTTGAAGGGCGCATGTAGTGCGGTTTCTCCAAAGCAACACATTTCTTATCATAACTTTTGATCCGTGAGCTCGTTTGAGATGATTTTTTATTGCGTTGGAAAGCTTTCTCCCGATCTTTTGATGGTGTATGATATGGATATGTTTGGTTAAGTTATCTATGTTAAAACAGCAATTTCTCGGCCGGGTTTGGTAGGCTTTCACATCCTACTAGTTGATTAATACAGGATTGCGCTATTGGATATTGTTTTATGGCTCATTCCGAATGAAGCTCGCAAAAAATTACCATGCATTTTTAGATTTTGAGGCAGTTATTAAGCAAATTCCAAGGCTTCTAGATCCTTGTGCTAACAAGCAGAAAAGTTTCCCACTTTGGTTTCTCACCACAAGAAAGGCTGCTGTTAAATTCCAGTTGAAAAATGTTTGTGTATGGGTGTTGCAAATTTTATGACTTTCAGAATAATCGGATCAATCCGCTCTATCTTTATGGTAACTTTTACTTATGTTCTATTCGTTTTATTGTGATGAAATTCAAAAGCTACAGGTGAAATTCTAATTTTCTTTCTGGTTTGAATTCTAAATTTTTGTCACACCGGGGGGAGGGCGACCCTAAGGCCCCGAAGGGGCCAAAAAAATTTTTTGCAACACAAACCATTAACATCCAACATATAAAAATTAAATCCCCCAACACATAACAACCATTGACATTAACAACCAACACATAACTACCATTGACATTAATTAACACAACCATTGGGTCCAACACATTTAAATTAAAATCCCCCTTAAACCCCCTTTGGTTTGGGTGCATATTCACACCTGGGTGACGTAGGGTAGCGAGCCCTCATAATTGTATTTTTGCACGCACAAAATCAACACCATATAGTATTTAAAACTTGAAATCTTATAGTATTTTCTTTAATCTTGTTATGCAAGATAGCAAATTTTGTACTTGCATACCCCACAAACGAGGAACTTTACGTACGGTGTAGATTAAGGAATAAGGGGTGAATATGCCTATCCAACAGCTCTCGTTGCCCGGAGTCACCCCCCGTGTGAATATGCACCCAAACCAAAGGGGGTTTAAGGGGGATTTTAATTTAAATGTGTTGGACCCAATGGTTGTGTTAATTAATGTCAATGGTAGTTATGTGTTGGTTGTTAATGTCAATGGTTGTTATGTGTTGGGGGATTTAATGCTACAAATGCTACAAATGGATACCAATATCTTCACAATTATCAAGCATAATTCAAGATTGACCTGCGGATACCTGAAAGGCTCTCCCTCAAATTTATGGAATTCTCTAATCTCTGAGCAGCATTTTCCAGAAGAATTGTTTACCCCTGAATATTCATTTGTTCCGAGCTCGGTTGAATTTGAAGTAGAGATTGTAGAATCTTGGCTTCAGGAGTTCATTGGAAAGAAAGAAGTCTCAGCTTCGGGCATTTTTCATGTATATTGTGATTGGACAGAATCCAAGATTGTGGTAAAAGTCTACTCTGAACAATGATTCACGCCTTGGCGTCTGGTTTCTTTCAATTTGATACTGAGTGTGGCTATCCTGGCTTCTCAATTTTAGATAGGCTCTTCCCCAAGTATTTTCTCTTGCCCTTTGATTTTCCCTTCGCAAAATTCGCACATGTTCCTTTCCGACTTTGTAGTTTTCACCTGGTTCTTTCTACATGGCTCTTAAAGGCAAAAATTACCCTAAATTTCTCTCCATTCTTCACGCCTTTGCTGAATTTGTGCCCTCTGATCGACCCGAGCTTCTCCATCAGTTAAGATCTTTTCATGAAAATCCTAAAAACTTCATTTTCTTTGGCGATTTTGCTAACTCATGCATTGAACAGTCCTCAATGGATCCCTTATCATTTAAAGTTCCATGCTGGGTAACTTATCTAAGGATCCAGACTACAGAGGCCTGCCAAGCATTGGCCCCGTCCTCCAAATTCCTATTGCTTATGGGAAGAAGAGATCGGATCAGCAAAAGTTCTCGGATGCTTCTCTGGACAAGACCCTGGGACAGATCCGCCCCTTCAAGGCCCCGTTCAGTGCTAAAAAGACTGCTATCTTCAATGAAATTTCTTTAGACCTCCCCTCTATTCATGCAAAATTGAATTCATTCCATGACTCTGCAGTAATTGTTAAAACAAATAAGCATGGAATTAAATTAGACAAGCTTTGGGCTTTCTGCTTGAACCTTCAGAAAGGAATGTTGATTAATGCTGTCTATTGGCTTCACTTTCCATATATTATGATTGAATGTGGCAGTAAAAGAACTGCCAATTTTCTTCTAAATCACGGTCCTATGGCTTTTGAATCCTTCCAACTTACCTTTCTAAAATGGGATCCCAAATTTGAAGTAGCCAATTTGGACAATCTTTGTGTAGCCTCTACCACTCTTCATGGCCTAAACCCAATTTACTGGAATGAAGATTGTCTAAAATTACTTTTTAACTCAATTGGTTCTTATATCTGCACGGAATTCTCCCCTTATAGACCACCTCGATCCATTGTCCAGCTTGATATTTCCAAAGATATTCCCCTTCACATCCCTTTTCAAGATGTCTTTGGAAAAGAAGCCTCTCTAGCTTTGAGATGGTCAGGACTGCCACCCCAGTGCCAAAATTCTAAGGTCAGACATTTTTGGTATGAATCCTGCAAGGAATTCTCGGCCATTCCTGAACACAATTTGAGTGTTCCTGCTAATTTGTCTGTTAACAGTCAAGTCAATGAGCAGATCAAGCAAAAAGTCAATCTCAGTCAGGAGGTCAACAGTCAGCAGATAATGCAAAATTCAAAAGGACCAGTCACTGATCATCAAGATACTGAAGGGAACCTTGGTGATCTATGCATTATCTCCAAAGACAACAATTTTCAGTGGACTAAAGTAAATGGTAGTTACAAAAGAATTCAAAGGAAAAAGCAGTTAAGAGAAGCACAACTCAATGTTGGGGACGCATCTAATGGAAAGATCAGAGATGATTTCGTGAAGATTTTCAAGAATGGTAAATCTCAGTAAGTCAATGTGTTGCAAAATCATGAAATTTCTGCCAAAGTCATTGAAAAGGATAACAATTTGACAAAGGTCAACAATCTTCATGATACATTGAACAAAATTATTCTAGATGCCAAGAATTCTGCCAAGAATAAGGAGAATGCTGATATTCTCAATTCCTATACGATTAAGAATGGTCCATTAAACAAGAAAAATAAACATGGTAAGTTCCTGAAACAAGTTAGGTTGGAAAAAGAGCAACCTATGATTGATCCCAAAGATACCTTGGTGGAAGTTGTTCATGCTCCTATTCCTGATAAATCAATGGAGAACAATCAAGTTATTCTTCCAAAAAATGCTGCTGAATCAAGTTCTGCTCATGGAGAAGAATCTGAGATTGCTACCAACCACTTAATTGGTAATTCTAACCAATTCCAGGTATTAGCTAACCTTAACTCTGAACTTGATTTGGAAGTTTTGTTGAGCAAACCATGTGAAGGCAAACCGAACCATTGTCAACCCCCATTATTGATCTCTCACCAGCCCCTGATCCTCTCCCTCCCCCATCATCAAATATTGCATTTGATATTGCTCAGCAGCTGGCATCTTTGCAAGAGGGTCTCAGTGCACAAGCCCAACAATTTTGCCAGTATAATCTCATGGATGAAGAAATTGTACAAGATACTCCAGAAAGGGATATGGCTGATCTAAATTATGATCATGCTTGGGAGGCCAGTGACAAGAACAAGACAACTGATTCCAGTCAAGAAAAGGTTGCTGCCTTGCAAGAAGACCTAACTCAGCCCGAGGATAATGGCAATCCAGATCATGTTTCTTCTCTTTCCCCCTCGTTTAAGCATAAACTTCTAAATCTTCCTGACTCTCCTAAGAATAGAATGTTTGAATTTATCCCTGGAGGGACTTCAGATATTAGTGAAGATGAAAATGATAAAGAAAACTAGGAAGGGGATAAGTATCTTGTTGACTGCTCTAATGTTGAGTTAACTGCCAAACCTAAAGCCTCTCGAGCCAATGCCTTGTCTAGGTATAAAAAGGATAACTCAACCCTTATTGAGCTCACTAATACTCCAGCTGCTAATACTAGAAGTAAGTATAGCAAAGGAAAAAAGAAAAAGAAATATATTTGACTTTCTGATCTGTTTTGCTTTTCCTTTTCCTTTTTTCCTGATTATCTCTGTTCAAAGTATAATGAGGATTTTATCATGGAATGTTAGAGGAATTAAAGGTCCTATTAGAAGAAGAAGAAGAAGAAGAAGAAGAAGAAGAAGAAGAAGAAGAAGAAGAAGAAGAAGAAGAAGAAGAAGAAGAAGAAGAAGAAGAAGAAGAAGAAGAAGAAGAAGAAGAAGAAGAAGAAGAAGAAGAAGAGAATATTCTCTATGATTCTTCGAATTGTTGAAAGATACTTTATATGGCATCTAAGACATATGAAGGAAGCATGTAAGAATGAAAATTTGTAAGTTGGACGACTAGCCCTAGTTGTATCCTGTTGTAATTTGACTTTAAAGGTCCAAACGATGGAACCATGAGATTATCGATACTGTGGGTTTAAATCAACATACTAACTAATGTTGGCATACGTTACTGTGCCATATCTTAGATTCTTCATATATTGCCTATATATTTGAAATTTTTATGGAAGTGATTGTTTGATATGAATGGTTGACATGCATAAAGTGACTATGGCAAAAATACCACGTTTCCATATGTCAATAGTCTAGTATTTATTGTGGCATAAGGAAAAGCATAAGGCATTAATGATATGCCATGTGCAATAATGATTTGCCATGTACAAAAAGTGTTGTGGCTTTTGGACTTGTAAAAGAATTAAATTTGTTCAACTATATAATTTTTACTTGTGTCTACTTTTCCTCACATGCTTACGATGTGGTCTACGGAGATGTGGTCTACGGAAACTGAAGATAGAAAAAAGCAATCGTTGGGTTCTCTAAAATGCCATTGTTGCTTTTGTAAAAGAATTTTTATGGTCCAAACAGCATATAAAGCTTTTCGCAACATGTCTCTGGCGCCAAAGTTGCCGCCATCGTGACCTATCTCTGTTTTCAAGCTAAATGGATGCAAAAATATCTATGGAAGCGGAGATCATCAAGAAGGCAAATAAGAATGGATTTTTTCTTTGGGTATGCATGTGAAACAGCAGTTGGTTTTAGGCCCAAAGGGGCATAGCCAGTTCGATGGTCTATGCTAAAAACAGAGATGAAGATCTGCTCTAAGATAAAGGGGCATAGCCAGATCGATGGTCTATGCTAAAAACAGAGATGAAGATCTGCTCTAGGATGGTCGGATTCTTAGTCTATATGCGGCCTGTAACTGCATATACAGTTAAAAAATCTTGTGCCTGATGGATGATCTGGGCTTGTCGGTTGACAGATTTTTGATGCCTCAATGGGTTGCCTGTATGCTCTGTTGTTCATAAACTGGCAGTGGCCGAAAATATGGAAGAGTAGATGATCTAAAACGTGGACCTTTGGCTCTTGACTGGAGTTCTGAGCTTTCAAGAAGCGAATATGGCAGTTATTCATGAAAAATGGAATGCCGGTTCTGCTGGAGCTAAATCATACCAGCAAATAGAACACCGGATGCTCTTATTCAGGTTTGAGTTATTGTTTATGTGTTGCTTGTAGCTTAAACGACTATTTCTGCAAAATGCATCTTGTCTGCAAGATCAGCCAAGCTAAAAGGCATTTTCGTTTGCAAACTTGCTATGTAATAGTATGTTCTTGGAACTTCATTACTATGCTAAACCTTTTTGTCTTCAAATAGATGCTATGAAATCTGAGTCTCTTAACTCAAAAGATATGTTTTAAGAAGCTTGCTGAAAGATTTATAGGGTTTTAAGAATGTCCAGAGATGCATAAAATCTGCTGTGTTAATGCTCTTTGCATTATATATGTAAAACAGATGTGGTACATTTACTTGCTGAATGCTTGGCTATGCTCTAATAGATTTTGTTGGAAAGCTAGATTAGATGATGATTGGATGCCTTAATACTTGGCTACATCACATGCTTTCCTATGCTCATTGGCAAATACATCTTTGTGAACACAACAATATGCAAGCTGGTAATATGCAGATGGTAATAAATGTTCCATATCTAATTTTCTTATAATACAGATGTTTTCAAGGCAGAGGATTGCACAAACGAATTCTGCTGCTTGAGAACATGGAAGACGATTCTAAGGTTTGATTCAATATTCTAAATTGTATGGATACGAAAAGTCTTGCATTGATTTATGTAAGACATGACTTATGCTTCTATAATAAGTTTTCTGGATTCATATTCTGTAGCATTCCTTATGCTTCCATGGTTTCTTTAAGTACCAAATGCATATATGGGATTATGTGAGCAAAAGTTCTAGCTGGTCGCATTATTATGCTTATGTGGCGCTTATTCGAGCAATCGGGATCCATGTGCAATATGCATTGCTCTACCTTAAAGTCTATTGCTTTGCTCTAATACGGTCTTAAAGTTTGAAAGCTAAGTTATATGACCTTTCTTAGCAAAGAATTTATAGCTGAAAATGGCCAAAGATATCGCCTTTATGGTTTGCAAGCTTCTGATTAATGGAATTATGCTATTAAACGGATTAAGATCTTGTACTTTACGCTATAAAACCAATTTATGATGTATGATTATGATGGATTATGCTTACAAGTTCAAATGCTTATACTTATGATATAAAACTGATTATCAAGTTAACCAGCTAGGTTTGGGACTAAGAAATTAGTTCTCATCTAATGGTATAGCTTGAAATTAGTATGATGGGAAGCTGAAATATTTTATGATGTTAAATATAGTATTCCAGGTTATCTTTCTTGTTAATGTCATCTCAGGGCAAAGGATACAATTGGTGATCAAGGATAAACCGAGAGACCCAATGTACCTTTTTGGCCCTTGCACATTTACCATTATCATGCTAATTGTGTATTGATTGGCTGCAGGTACGGTTCTCTCCTCCAATTGTCTCTATTTTGCTCGTAGAGTAGGCGTTGACATGAAAGCTGATGGAATAGCTTGGAAAGTACTTTATGGAATACGTCGCACTTTGATATTGCTTTCGATAAGATATAAATATGTTACTACGTTCTAAGAAAATCTATTGATTACCTTATACTTTATACATTATGTTTATCATGTACTAATGCGGAAATGATTATATGGATTATTCTATCTAAATGTACAATTTCGGAATTTGCTTTGTGAAATGTTCTATTTTTAAATTTTGATTTTACCAAAGGATAATGGAAGTAGGAGTACCTGATGTGGCCTGGCATAAAACACCAGGGTAGATATTGGGAGACATGTCTTACTTTGAATGAGGCGTTTAAATGTTTTTTAACATTATCTGACCGTAGTCTTTGTAAGAACATATTCGAAGAAGAAACTGTGACATCTATTTGCTGGAGGTATTCAGCAAACACATCATTTCTGAAACCATTAAATAATGTTGACTCCTTATTTGGATTTAGCATTACTAATTGTGATTATGATCTATTGCAGCTGATTGGTACTTGGCTATAACATCTAGCTGGGTTGGATGGTAAATGATTCATGACCTTTATCAGGTTGTCCATGGTATGTATAGCCTAATGTGCTGTATATACATCTCAAATCTATAAAATAACTTTGGTCCATTGTACCAAGGCATAGAGATTGGGTCCACTGTACCTAATTCTCTTAAATTCAATATTTCTTGCAGCTTTGACATATCAAGAACTGCATGCAATGAATTAGAATGACTTTTCTATTTTCTTCTGGTGTAAGGAAGTAGGACCCCTCTTTTTATAGGGGGGGTCCTACTTCCCTTATAAACAGAGGAGTCTTGCATCCTGAGGGAGGGATGTGGGAGAAGAAGAAGAAGAAGAAGAAGAAGAAGAAGAAGAAGAAGAAGAAGAAGAGAATATTCTCTATGATTCTTCGAATTGTTGAAAGATACTTTATATGGCATCTAAGACATATGAAGGAAGCATGTAAGAATGAAAATTTGTAAGTTGGACGACTAGCCCTAGTTGTATCCTGTTGTAATTTGACTTTAAAGGTCCAAATGATGGAACCATGAGATTATCGATACTGTGGGTTTAAATCAACATACTAACTAATGTTGGCATACGTTACTGTGCCATATCTTAGATTCTTCATATATTGCCTATATATTTGAAATTTTTATGGAAGTGATTGTTTGATATGAATGGTTGACATGCATAAAGTGACTATGGCAAAAATACCACGTTTCCATATGTCAATAGTCTAGTATTTATTGTGGCATAAGGAAAAGCATAAGGCATTAATGATATGCCATGTGCAATAATGATTTGCCATGTACAAAAAGTGTTGTGGCTTTTGGACTTGTAAAAGAATTAAATTTGTTCAACTATATAATTTTTACTTGTGTCTACTTTTCCTCACATGCTTACGATGTGGTCTACGGAGATGTGGTCTACGGAAACTGAAGATAGAAAAAAGCAATCGTTGGGTTCTCTAAAATGCCATTGTTGCTTTTGTAAAAGAATTTTTATGGTCCAAACAGCATATAAAGCTTTTCGCAACATGTCTCTGGCGCCAAAGTTGCCGCCATCGTGACCTATCTCTGTTTTCAAGCTAAATGGATGCAAAAATATCTATGGAAGCGGAGATCATCAAGAAGGCAAATAAGAATGGATTTTTTCTTTGGGTATGCATGTGAAACAGCAGTTGGTTTTAGGCCCAAAGGGGCATAGCCAGTTCGATGGTCTATGCTAAAAACAGAGATGAAGATCTGCTCTAAGATAAAGGGGCATAGCCAGATCGATGGTCTATGCTAAAAACAGATGAAGAAGATCGCTCTAGGATGGTCGGATTCTTAGTCTATATGCGGCCCCAGAATCGCATATCTGATTAAAAAATCTTGTGCCCGATGGATGATCCGGGCTTGTCGGTTGACGATTTTTGATGCCTCAATGGGTTGCCTGTATGCTCAGTTGTTCATAAACTGGCAGTGGCCGAAAATATGGAAGAGTAGATGATCTAAAACGTGGACCTTTGGCTCTTGACTGGAGTTCTGAGCTTTCAAGAAGCGAATATGGCAGTTATTCATGAAAAATGGAATGCCGGTTCTGCTGGAGCTAAATCATACCAGCAAATAGAACACCGGATGCTCTTATTCAGGTTTGAGTTATTGTTTATGTGTTGCTTGTAGCTTAAACGACTATTTCTGCAAAATGCATCTTGTCTGCAAGATCAGCCAAGCTAAAAGGCATTTTCGTTTGCAAACTTGCTATGTAATAGTATGTTCTTGGAACTTCATTACTATGCTAAACCTTTTTGTCTTCAAATAGATGCTATGAAATCTGAGTCTCTTAACTCAAAAGATATGTTTTAAGAAGCTTGCTGGAAGATTTATAGGGTTTTAAGAATGTCCAGAGATGCATAAAATCTGCTGTGTTAATGCTCTTTGCATTATATATGTAAAACAGATGTGGTACATTTACTTGCTGAATGCTTGGCTATGCTCTAATAGATTTTGTTGGAAAGCTAGATTAGATGATGATTGGATGCCTTAATACTTGGCTACATCACATGCTTTCCTATGCTCATTGGCAAATACATCTTTGTGAACACAACAATATGCAAGCTGGTAATATGCAGATGGTAATAAATGTTCCATATCTAATTTTCTTATAATACAGATGTTTTCAAGGCAGAGGATTGCACAAACGAATTCTGCTGCTTGAGAACATGGAAGACGCATTCTAAGGTTTGATTCAATATTCTAAATTGTATGGATACGAAAGTCTTGCATTGATTTATGTAAGACATGACTTATGCTTCTATAATAAGTTTTCTGGATTCATATTCTGTAGCATTCCTTATGCTTCCATGGTTTCTTTAAGTACCAAATGCATATATGGGATTATGTGAGCAAAAGTTCTAGCTGGTCGCATTATTATGCTTATGTGGCGCTTATTCAGAACAGGGATCCATGTGCAATATGCATTGCTCTACCTTAAAGTCTATTGCTTTGCTCTAATACGGTCTTAAAGTTTGAAAGCTAAGTTATATGACCTTTCTTAGCAAAGAATTTATAGCTGAAAATGGCCAAAGATAATGCCTTTATGGTTTGCAAGCTTCTGATTAATGGAATTATGCTATTAAACGGATTAAGATCTTGTACTTTACGCTATAAAACCAATTTATGATGTATGATTATGATGGATTATGCTTACAAGTTCAAATGCTTATACTTATGATATAAAACTGATTATCAAGTTAACCAGCTAGGTTTGGGACTAAGAAATTAGTTCTCATCTAATGGTATAGCTTGAAATTAGTATGATGGGAAGCTGAAATATTTTATGATGTTAAATATAGTATTCCAGTTATCTTTCTTGTTAATGTCATCTCAGGGCAAAAGGATACAATTGGTGATCAGTGATAAACTGAGAGACCCAATGTACCTTTTGGCCCTTGCACATTTACCATTATCATGCTAATTGTGTATTGATTGGCTGCAGGTACGGTTCTCTCCTCCAATTGTCTCTATTTTGCTCGTAGAGTAGGCGTTGACATGAAAGCTGATGGAATAGCTTGGAAAGTACTTTATGGAATACGTCGCACTTTGATATTGCTCAGATAAGATATAAATATGTTACTACGTTCTAAGAAAATCTATTGATTACCTTATACTTTATACATTATGTTTATCATGTACTAATGCGGAAATGATTATATGGATTATTCTATCTAAATGTACAATTTCGGAATTTGCTTTGTGAAATGTTCTATTTTTAAATTTTGATTTTACCAAAGGATAATGGAAGTAGGAGTACCTGATGTGGCCTGGCATAAAACACCAGGGTAGATATTGGGAGACATGTCTTACTTTGAATGAGGCGTTTAAATGTTTTTTAACATTATCTGACCGTAGTCTTTGTAAGAACATATTCGAAGAAGAAACTGTGACATCTATTTGCTGGAGGTATTCAGCAAACACATCATTTCTGAAACCATTAAATAATGTTGACTCCTTATTTGGATTTAGCATTACTAATTGTGATTATGATCTATTGCAGCTGATTGGTACTTGGCTATAACATCTAGCTGGGTTGGATGGTAAATGATTCATGACCTTTATCAGGTTGTCCATGGTATGTATAGCCTAATGTGCTGTATATACATCTCAAATCTATAAAATAACTTTGGTCCATTGTACCAAGGCATAGAGATTGGGTCCACTGTACCTAATTCTCTTAAATTCAATATTTCTTGCAGCTTTGACATATCAAGAACTGCATGCAATGAATTAGAATGACTTTTCTATTTTCTTCTGGTGTAAGGAAGTAGGACCCCTCTTTTTATAGGGGGGGTCCTACTTCCCTTATAAACAGAGGAGTCTTGCATCCTGAGGGAGGGATGTGGGAGAAGAAGAAGAAGAAGAAGAAGAAGAAGAAGAAGAAGAAGAGAATATTCTCTATGATTCTTCGAATTGTTGAAAGATACTTTATATGGCATCTAAGACATATGAAGGAAGCATGTAAGAATGAAAATTTGTAAGTTGGACGACTAGCCCTAGTTGTATCCTGTTGTAATTTGACTTTAAAGGTCCAAATGATGGAACCATGAGATTATCGATACTGTGGGTTTAAATCAACATACTAACTAATGTTGGCATACGTTACTGTGCCATATCTTAGATTCTTCATATATTGCCTATATATTTGAAATTTTTATGGAAGTGATTGTTTGATATGAATGGTTGACATGCATAAAGTGACTATGGCAAAAATACCACGTTTCCATATGTCAATAGTCTAGTATTTATTGTGGCATAAGGAAAAGCATAAGGCATTAATGATATGCCATGTGCAATAATGATTTGCCATGTACAAAAAGTGTTGTGGCTTTTGGACTTGTAAAAGAATTAAATTTGTTCAACTATATAATTTTTACTTGTGTCTACTTTTCCTCACATGCTTACGATGTGGTCTACGGAGATGTGGTCTACGGAAACTGAAGATAGAAAAAAAGCAATCGTTGGGTTCTCTAAAATGCCATTGTTGCTTTTGTAAAAGAATTTTATGGTCCAAACAGCATATAAAGCTTTTCGCAACATGTCTCTGGCGCCAAAGTTGCCGCCATCGTGACCTATCTCTGTTTTCAAGCTAAATGGATGCAAAAATATCTATGGAAGCGGAGATCATCAAGAAGGCAAATAAGAATGGATTTTTCTTTGGGTATGCATGTGAAACAAAGAGTTGGTTTTAGGCCCAAAGGGGCATAGCCATTCGATGGTCTATGCTAAAAACAGATGAAGATCCGCTCTAAGATAAAGGGGCATAGCCAGATCGATGGTCTATGCTAAAAAAAGAGATGAAGATCTGCTCTAGGATGGTCGGATTCTTAGTCTATATGCGCCCGTAATCGCATATACGCTTTAAAAATCTTGTGCCCGATGGATGATCCGGGCTTGCTCGGTTGACGATTTTTGATGCCTCAATGGGTTGCCTGTATGCTCACATTGTTCATAAACCGGCAAAGGGCCGAAAATATGGAAGAGTAGATGATCTAAAACGTGGACCTTTGGCTCTTGATCGAGAGTTCGAGCTTTCAAGAAGCGAATATGGCGCTTATTCATGAAAAATGGAATGCTCTGGTTTCTGCTGAGCTAAATCATACCAAAGAAATAGAACACCGGATGCTCTTATTCAGTTTGAGTTATTGTTTATGTGTTGCTTGTAGCTTAAACGACTATTTCTCGCAAAATGCATCTTGTCCCAAGAAGATCACCCAAGCTAAAAGGCATTTTCGCTTTGCAAACTTGCTATGTAATAGTATGTTCTTGGAACTTCATTACTATGCTAAACCTTTTGTCTTCAAATAGATGCTATGAAATCGAAGTCTCTTAACTCAAAAGATATGTTTTAAGAAGCTTGTTTGGAAGATTTATAGGGTTTTAAGAATGTCCGAGATGCATAAAATCTCTTTGTGTTAATGCTCTTTGCATTATATATGTAAAAAACGATGTGGTACATTTACTTGTCAATGCTTGGCTATGCTCTAATAGATTTTGTTGGAAAGCTAGATTAGATGATGATTGGATGCCTTAATACTTGGCTACATCACATGCTTTCCTATGCTCATTGGCAAATACATCTTTGTGAACACAACAATATGCAAGCTGGTAATATGCAGATGGTAATAAATGTTCCATATCTAATTTTCTTATAATACAGATGTTTTCAAGGCAGAGGATTGCACAAACGAATTCTGCTGCTTGAGAACATGGAAGACGATTCTAAGGTTTGATTCAATATTCTAAATTGTATGGATACGAAAGTCTTGCATTGATTTATGTAAGACATGACTTATGCTTCTATAATAAGTTTTCTGGATTCATATTCTGTAGCATTCCTTATGCTTCCATGGTTTCTTTAAGTACCAAATGCATATATGGGATTATGTGAGCAAAAGTTCTAGCTGGTCGCATTATTATGCTTATGTGGCGCTTATTCAGAACAGGGATCCATGTGCAATATGCATTGCTCTACCTTAAAGTCTATTGCTTTGCTCTAATACGGTCTTAAAGTTTGAAAGCTAAGTTATATGACCTTTCTTAGCAGCAATTTATAGCTGAAAATGGCCAGCATACGTCTTTATGGTTTGCAAGCTTCTGATTAATGGAATTATGCTATTAAACGGATTAAGATCTTGTACTTTACGCTATAAAACCAATTTATGATGTATGATTATGATGGATTATGCTTACAAGTTCAAATGCTTATACTTATGATATAAAACCCCGATTATCAAGTTAACCAAATAGGTTTGGGACTAAGAAATTAGTTCTCATCTAATGGTATAGCTTGAAATTAGTATGATGGGAAGCTGAAATATTTTATGATGTTAAATATAGTATTCCGCTTATCTTTCTTGTTAATGTCATCTCAGGGGCAAAAGGATACAATTGGTGATCGGGTGATAAACCGAGAGACCCAATGTACCTTTTGGCCCTTGCACATTTACCATTATCATGCTAATTGTGTATTGATTGGTCACAGTGCGGTTCTCTCCTCCAATTGTCTCTATTTTGCTCGTAGAGTAGGCGTTGACATGAAAGCCGATGGAATAGCTTGGAAAGTACTTTATGGAATACGCCGCGACTTTGATATTGCTCGGATAAGATATAAATATGTTACTACGTTCTAAGAAAATCTATTGATTACCTTATACTTTATACATTATGTTTATCATGTACTAATGCGGAAATGATTATATGGATTATTCTATCTAAATGTACAATTTCGGAATTTGCTTTGTGAAATGTTCTATTTTTAAATTTTGATTTTACCAAAGGATAATGGAAGTAGGAGTACCTGATGTGGCCTGGCATAAAACACCAGGGTAGATATTGGGAGACATGTCTTACTTTGAATGAGGCGTTTAAATGTTTTTTAACATTATCTGACCGTAGTCTTTGTAAGAACATATTCGAAGAAGAAGAAGAAGAAGAAGAAGAAGAATATATTATCTTTTGATTCTTCAAATCATTGGGAAGAGAAAAAGAAATCCAAATATTGACATGTATTTATTTGACATCAAGGCAAGCTATGGTGTCTAGGTTGGCGGAAGCATCGTTTTAAAATGCAAAAGATTTGTACACATAACCTTTACACTTATTATGGTATTTGGTGCATCTATTGCATGAAAATAAATGACGACGTGTATTTAATCCTATATAATGGCATCACAAATTAGTAGGGGTTCAAACCTTGCAAAGAATATATGGTTCCACAATTAAATTTAAAATATGGGATAAAGAGACTTTTGAAAATGAGACATTTGGAAATATTTAACAATGGTCTATTGCTCTAAATAGCTTATTTTGCCTAAAAGAAGGCAAAAATGTCAATGGATAGAAATTGGCTAGGAAATAAATGCATGTAAAAGTACTTTGGCATATTGTTCATAAACGGAAAGCACGGAGATAAGATAACACTGCAAATAGATAGTTAGATGATATTACGAGCACTTGGTGACCATATACATGAGAATATCACTATGGAAAATATTTAGATGATATTGACCTTAATGGTTGACGAAATTTGGCAAGGGCATAATGTAAAATTGGTCCTAACCTAAGGGCTTGGCGCCAAACAGCATCTGGTCGAAGCTATTTCTGAAGATCCAGAGATACATAAATGGCTCCGGTTTTGCCGAACACAACTGGATTCTTGCTCTGGTTTCATCCTTGATGATGCATGCAGATTCTTTTGTGACCTTATGCATGGTCATTCCCTAAGGAGGAGTCGTTAATGGCAGTTTGCATTCTCTGATATGAAGTAGCTGTAAGAGCTTCTAAACTAGCGGCTGCTAGGGCTTTATATTGCTTCAATGCCTTCAGAATAGAGCTCTATTGGTAAGTTTCTGATTGAAATGGCCCATATTTGTGAATTTCGAAATTAACATGAGGTTTAGGGGATCCACATCTTATTTCCAAGAAGATTGTGAAGCAAAATACAGTTTCTTGGAGTCGTCTCCTGCATAAAACCAAGACTGCCTAAGGGTATTTTGCCTCTTAAGTCATGTTCTTACTGCAGATTTTTAACCTGAGACAAAGGTATAAACTTTGATTAAATGGTTATATGCATATTCCTATTGCCAAAATCGTGGTCAATACATCTGCATTTACGCAATATGGCAAAGATTTGATGCTATGGATTGATAATGACTTTGTTATGGCTGATTCAAGGCAAGTTTATCTCATGGCATGATTCTCGCATTCTCGCAGACACCCTATGAAGATACAAACAAGAAGCAATTTTTAAAGGAGCTCCAAATCAGGTTTGGGAAATTAAATACGTCTGATTTCACTTTCAAATTTTCTATGGCCATGTTCTATGGCTATTTGTCTCATTTAAACATACTTAGACTATGAATTTGGAAAATGTCCGCCTAGTAATACTTTTAGGCATTTGATTTAGCTTTCCAATGCCTGATGTTTCAATGCAAACAGAGTTACGGTCTATTAGATATGGTCATTTCCCCAATCTGATGTTAATTCAGAACAAAGAAAGTATTTGTCTTGTTTAGACAAAGTTAGACTACGATTTTGAAAAAGGGTCGCCTAGCATTAATTTTAGGCATTTGATTAATCTCTGTAATGGCTGTTGTTTCAAGGCAAACAGAGATACGGTCTAGTAGATATGGTCATTTTTATAATCTGTTGTAAATGACATTCAATCCATGACTAAAATCTATTTAGTGCTGGATTTATGGTTGTCATGATAGGCATCTTCATAACATAAGCTGTATATTACCTGTATGATAAAAGTTCAAGTTTGTTATGCTAAGAAAGTCCTTGTTTCTATGCTAGATATTCCTAAAAGCTTACAAGTTATTCTATGATACGATGTACAGGTTTGAGAAGTTAAAAATGCTACACTTTTATATACTATAGATTTGACGTTGGTTCTTTGTAATATGTAAAGGATTATGCACTATGAAACTGATTATCAAGTAACCAGCTAGATTTGGGATCAAGAAATTGGTTCTCATCTAATGTTATAGCTTGATATTGGTTGATTATTTACATATTTTTACTTGAAAATTCCGATGAAGTTAATATTCCATTTCCTTTTTTGTTAATGTCCACCTCAGGGCAAAAGGATACAATTGGTGATCAGTGATAAACTGAGAGACCCAATGTACCTTTTGGCCCTTGCACATTTACCATTATCATGCTAATTGTGTATTGATTGGTCTGCAGTACTGGGTTCTCTCCTCTAATTGTCTCCATTTTGTCATAGAGTTGGCGTTAACGCTAAGAGGATGGAATATGCTACGCCAAGATTCAAAGTTTACTTTACACTTCATACTTTCAAATTCAAAACTTCATAGTTGTAAGATTTAAGTTAAGATTTAAGTTTATAGTTGTAAGATTGATTACCTTATATGTTATACTTTCAAGATTGATTACCTTATACTTTCAAATTCAAAAACGTTATGTACAAATTGGATATGCTAATATGGAAATGATGATATGAATTATTTTACTCAAGATTTTTATTTTTGGATATATTTTTCAATATAGTAAATTATATGGGCTAAGGTTTGTGGAGTGCCTGATGTGGCCTGGCCTAAAAAACCAGGGTGGATATTGGGATAAGTGATCTTGCCTTGAACAAGGTTCTTTTAATGTAATTGTTTGCATAACTGTGACTGTAGTCTTGGCAAGAACATGTACGAAGAAGAAGAAGAAGAAGAAGAAGCAGCAACAAGATAACTAGGAAGTTGTACACATAATGCTGCTCATACAGTAATGATCGAGGCAATTTGGGCCGATAAGGTATGTCTTCGACATTACTATTTGCAATTTAAATTACAATAGCCATTTCGAAGTACACCCTTGGTACACAAGCACTTGATTATTCTTGTTGAGGTCAAATTATGGCATATATTTAGTTATGCACAAAGATGTGTAAGTAGAAAATAATTGTAAAATGTTTTTGGGGGACAATAGAATATGGCATACTTATTATGCATTGAGCTTGAAGGATGGTCTATTACAAGTGCTATGGGCAATGGTCAAAATATGTACGATGAGGTAATTTATTGTTTTCATGACATTACACTTTAATATTTAAAATATGCTAAGGTTGTTTAAATGAAATAAGAAATCGAGAAGGGAAGCACCTTTTATCCATACATATTAGAGTCTATTATTTATATAAAGAAATGGGGGCCATGCATGTGTGCCACATGTCACACATAGCCTTTTTGATAAAGCCTCCCATGAATTATTTGCTCCTACGATACATGCTTTTCTTGACGACTTTATTGTTTATGGATAGACTAAGAAGTCGTCTACATTAAATGAGGCACAAGTATCTTTATGAACAAGAATAAGGTATGGAGGACCAACGATATTATTTTATTATGCTTAGCTGTTATATACTTTCTCCAGACTTTTTAGCCGATGGGCTTTGGCGCCATCAAGAACATTTTGTAGAGCAGAACTTAGCCGCTTCTTGTTCTTCTGCTCAGCCGCTTCTTGTTCTTAGAAGAGGCCGCTTTCTACTTTATGGTGTGGCTGAATCTGCCACTCTGTTGTTGGAGGATCGAAATGTCTAAAAGGAGTATATATTCATGGAAGGGGATCACAACAAGATGGAAAATTTCCTCCTGATAAAGCTTTATGGAAAAATGATGGAATAATGCAAACGAATCAAACCTTGGTGGCCTACGCCAGGAGCGCCCATATCCAGGTTTCTATGATATATTTGGCTTTCATTCCATCTTTAGGGAATCGATGCATGTATATGCAAATCTTAAAATAGAGATTATGCTTTTCTTAAAAGTTTGCTTTTATTTCCTCAAAGTAATACATGCGAATCATGCTTCTATCTATCTGTTTACACATCATTGAATAAATCTGCTTGGATGTCTGTTATCTTATTTAATATGGATTAAGACCAGATTATATGGTGCTGCTAAACACACTGATCTATTTATTAGGATAGTGTCTAATGGTTCTGGATAAGTTAAACTAGGGTATACACTCATGTATAAGACCATGCACAGGGTTATATTCGTTCGTCTGTTGCTCCATTCAGGTCAGTTTTAATATATATCTTTTAAGGTACTGGCATCGCTTATCTATGAGCTTGCTGGACGGCTCCTTGGTGATTTACAGACATGATAAAGCTCCATGTAGGGGTTCATAATTATCTTAGTCATTGTTAGTGTAATAGGGCTATTCTTGAGATGAATGACTATTGCTTAGTGAGGTGATGCCTGATAAACTGCTGCCTCATTACTGACCGAGGTTAATAAGCACAGAATTGATTTTTCATGGCTGCTTAACAGGCTTTAATACTTGCTTTAATAATGTCTAAACTAGGTAATCATTCTATTATTAATGCTAGGTTGACTACTCATATGGTATTAGGCTCTATGCCGCTCCTATGAATGATCACTTATATACTTTAACATGCTGGGGTAAGCAGCATTGCACATAATTTTTGGCAAGTACTGAATCATCGAATGTTATGGGTGAGCATAAAAGTCTATAATGGTGCAGGAAAGATCAAAGGATTTGGAGACATGGCTGATATAGGAAGTTATAGCTATCATATAATAACTGGGATAAGTGGCAGCAGAATAAACATGGGTGCCCTCCCTTTGATGTTAGGCTGATATATTATGATATGTGGCTGGTGTAAGCAGCTACAATATAGAATATAAAGTTCTTGTATACTTTGGATTAATCATTATAAGTCTGTGAGCTCAGTTTGCTTATATTACACCATTCTACCTTGGAAAAGAATAGGTGAAGGGCGAAGAGCCATAGTGTCTCATTGCTTACCTGACGCCCCTTTCCTTATTACCATTTTCATGCTAATATTGGTCTGTTTTGGTGCAGGTAACCGAGACTCTATCTCCTGCTTTTTCAAAGTTACATGGTTGCAAAATTAAGTGGTTGCAGCATGAAGGCAACTATTGTATATGTTGAAGACTATAATTTCTTGAAGACTATAAATCAAGATCAGACAATATTGTATTATATCTGGTGAGATCTTTCCACGCTAAGAAGATAATGTTGAAGATATCAGATGTCACAGATTATAGTCTTTTTCTTGAGCTACTACCAAAACTTAAACATTTTTCATAGATCACATTGAAGTGTCGCTTTGTGTATGTGTTGTTATTATATGTCTTGCTATACTTGAACAGATTATTACATCTATGAGTACAAATGATTAATTACAAATGCACACACTATATTAAAATTTAATGCATTGTTGGCCTTTTTTCCGAGTCGGAACTTTCTCATTCTTCCACTTGGCGTGACCTCTTGGCTTTCTATCAGGTTTTGCGCTCGGCCTTGCCTTTCCTCCATACTCGCCTGGTCACTGCTCGTGGCGATAATTTGAATGTTGCCACCATTCTCCAAAAAGGGGGTTCCTCTTCGCCAGATATTCATTTTCTCACCTTAGAGATCTTTCTCCTTTGTTTTCATTTTTCCATCTCCTTAGAGCCTGTTTGGATTCCGCGCTCCCAAAACGAGTGGGTCGATTATCTTTCTCGCCTTCCTCAATCCGATGAGTTTGCTCTTGCCCCGTGGTATTTTTGCTATATTGACTCTTTGTGGGGCCCGCATCATGTCGATCGTTTTGCTTCTCCCCTTAACCACAAGCTTCCCGTTTATAATACTCGGTTCGCATATCCACACCGCATTCCCCCTGATGCTTTTACTTATGATTCCTTAGTTCCCTGCCGCATGTCGTGCTCGTATTACACTAGTGGTTCTTCATTGGCCTTCTGCACCATGGTGGCCCTTGCTCTGGACAGGATCGGCATGGGCGTCTTTTATTAAGGATGTTATGTTTTTTGATGCATTTTCATTGGCTTTATTGCCTCATATGTCGGCCACGTTTATTGGGTGTCGACGTCATGTAGCTCTTTATGTTTTTCATTGTCAATTTGAATAAAGTTAACATGGTTTTTATGTTGTTTGTGGCAGCTACCTCTCGCCTGCTCACTCCTCAGGAGGTCCCCTTGTTCCTTTCGACTTTGCCTTTGATTTTTTCCTCTCGCGCTCCCTCTACTCTCACGGGCTTTTGCTATGTTCCCGCCGTTTTGTTGTTTGCGCCGCTTTACATCTTGTTTTCTTATCTCCCTGCTTCTCCCTTTGTCGTTGCCACATTTTTTGCCGCTCTTCATCATCCTCAGATGTCGCCTTCATCCGTTGCTTCAGCCTCGGCAGCCATATCCTTTTTCCATCAAATTTTCAACCTTCCCTGCCATTTTACCTTTACCGTCTTTGGCTCGTCAGTCCACCTCTCGTTGGGCCCGCCCCCCTCGTACCTTTCTTCCTCTCTTGCCTTAGCACGTACGTTCTATTGTTCTCCACTTCGCACATCCCTCGGCTCCTTTTTCCTCGTTGGCCCCCGCTGCTCTCGTCGTGCTTTCTGGCTTTATTGCCTCATATGTCGGCCACGTTTATTGGGTGTCGGCGTCATGTAGCTCTTTATGTTTTTCGTTGTCAATTTGAATAAAGTTAACATGGTTTTTATGTTGTTTGTGGCAGCTACCTCTCGCCTGCTCACTCCTCAGGAGGTCCCCTTGTTCCTTTCGACTTTGCCTTTGATTTTTTCCTCTCGCGCTCCCTCTACTCTCATGGCTTACTTTGCTATGTTCCGCCGTTTTATTGTTTGGTGCCGTTTACATGCTGTTTCTTATCTCCCTGCTTCTCCCTTTGTCGTTGCCACATTTTTTGCCGCTCTTCATCATCCTCAGATGTCGCCTTCATCCGTTGCTTCAGCCTCGGCAACCATATCCTTTTTCCATCAAATTTTCAACCTTCCCTTTCTGCCATTTTACCTTTACCGTCTTTGGCTCGTCAGTCCACCTCTCGTTGGGCCCGCCCCCCTCGTACCTTTCTTCCTCTCTTGCCTTAGCACGTACGTTCTATTGTTCTCCACTTCGCACATCCCTCGGCTCCTTTTTCCTCGTTGGCCCCCGCTGCTCTCGTCGTGCCTTCTTTTGCCGCTTTTTTGCGCATTTCCGAGGCCCTTGCTCTCAATTGGCGTGATCTTTCTTTTTCCTTGTCTCACGTTGATGTTCTTATTCGCCATTCTAAACGCGACCAACTTGCTCGCGGCCATACGATTTCCTTAGCTCGCTTGCCGTCGCTCGCCTGCCCCGTCACTATCCTCCAGCGCCTGATTTCCACCGGTTCTTATCATCTCCTCGATCCTCCGTCCGACGGCCCGCTTTTCCGGTCTTCTCCTTCCTCGTTACGTCCCTTATCCTATCCGACTGCCCGTGTGTGGTGGAGGGATTGCCTTCGCGCTATCGGCCTGGATCCATCTCAATATAGTACACATTACGCTTGCGTCGGCGGGCCTCCGCCGGCGGCAGCCTTGGGGTTCCACATGATCTTTGCTGGCGCTCCCGCGGTCGCTGGCGCTCTTCTTCTTCTCATTCTCGCTACGTGCTTCGCGACCTCGTGCTTCTCATTCTTCTTCGCGGCGACTGGGCTTATAGTTAAGGAAGTTCTCTGGTAGTCGGCCGGTTTTGTGTCTCTTGCAAGTCCCTTCCCAGAACGATAGCATTAGTAAACAACAAGGCTTCTTCCAGGTAAAAAGCATTTTGGACATAGCGAATGCCTCGGCTTCAACACTCTGCATGCGTATATGTTCATATATGTAGCTTCCTATGATAAGCAATTTCCATTGATCAGATAAAAGCTTTAGCAATCAAAAGAAAAGAAACCTTCTGTGCAGCTTGTGGTGATGCTTTATAGTGTTTCAGCCTCATGTCTTGCCCTAACGAGGACAAGGGTCTGCATCTTTAGGTATGGATTTGGAAAACTCAAAGAACTGGAAACCTTGAACCATATAAGTGTGGTATAAAGCTCCTGACGAAGGCCTCATATAAGACACGAGGGGCCTACAACACAAACAGATAAGTAAGTCTTTATAAATGTAAGAAGTGATATATGTTGTGGTCCATTGAAGAAAAAAACCATGGCTTACATGCTAGTAAATGCAGCGGACCACATTGCTCTTTGGAGATTGAAATAAGCTAGATTATGATCTGGATTGCCTCCTAAATTGCCTTCTGCATATATCTAAACAATATAAATGCTATAGGCAAGATGCTTTTGAAACTAAATAGTGACACGTTTACGCTTTAGCATATTCTGTGTTTCGGTGGGGGAGGAAAAAATAGCAAGAAAAAAATAACAAGCTAAAATTTCAAAAGCGTCCATGTTTCTCGTATTCGCTTCAACTCAAGGCAGAAGCAACATCTGTCTTCTTCAACTTAAGCTATATGCGCCAAGTAATCCGAACTGCTATTGCTGTTGTGGGAAATAATTAAAGACCCCTTCCATCCAAAATTCGACTTTCAAGACCTCTTCCATCGCAGTTGCGCCACTGCCATGGCTAGGCACTCTTGCCATTCTGTACTGCAGAAGCAAGCAATGCATCTGCAAACTAGGTATGTGAAGATAATGATTCAATAACTCCACCAGAGTCACTTTGCTCAAATAGTCGAAATTATGTAGCTCTTCATAGTTATTATGGCTATTCGAACTCTTTTTATACGGAAGAAGTGCACCTTCGCCTTTTCAACCTTTGCTTAATATGGCTCATATACTCGTATATATATTGATCTCATATTGAATACAATTTCAGCTGGTTGTGGGGAAAAGTCTTGTATTCTCTCATTCTTTCTTGCTTGCGTTCATATTTCTAACATGGTATCATAGCCAGGTTCATTACAGTCTAATAGTTTAATCTTATGATGATGCAAAAGCATTAGGTGGAAGTCGTAGCTATAGAGCAAAACAATAGGCCGACTTTAAAAGACCATAACTCTCTTAATATAGATCGGATTTGTACAATCTAGAGTTTGCTGGAAAGAATAGAATAGAATAGAATAGTTTTTTAACGTATGCAGAGTCTAGTTTAAGTAACAAGAAAAATCAAGGAAAAGGATAAGTACTTTTTGAATTCTTGAGATTTTAGTAACTAATCCTATTTTAAGACTGCAGAGTATTGGAATCACGCCTAAAGAATTGTATATGCATAGTTTTCAGCCTTTTAAATTCCTAGAGATCTTGAATATCTCCATAAGGTCGTAACTATTAAGTTAATCATGCAGCATGGAAGTCTTGAATTTGTTTCATATATGTTAATAGGTGTCTGCTAGGCTACATTGTTGAAATCGCGTTTAATAATGCATGTGTGTATTATTCTTGAACTGTGGATAATTCTTGGTTGTGGCATGCAAATTGTGTGCATTAATAATCCAAGGTGTTGACTCATTTCTTTAAATTGGATGTGTAATTGGGCCTGCACCACGATATGCATATACATATGAGTTAAGTTTGAGTAATGAATTTGTACATGCTATAAATTTGTACTACACCTGGTGCACCTGGTTGTTTTACTATCTCATGGATTCTATTCTATTCTATTCATGGAGGATACTGATTTACTAGAATTTGGCTAGTGTCATGAAAATCTCATTGGAAATGCTTATTCAAATTTACAAATATGTTATTGCAAATTAAAAATTTGACTACTATCTCATTGGAGATTGATTTACTAGAATTTGGCTAGTGTAATGAAAATCTTATTGAGATGCTTATTGACAATTGACAAATATGTTCTTACAAACTAGAAAGTTGTACAATATATATTATTCACAATCTCATTGGAGATTGACTGGAAACTTGCCAGTTCCTAATCGAATATCTCATTGGAAATTAAAAAATCTCATTGGAGATTGGCTGGAAATTGACCAGCATTTAATATAACATTTTATTGCAAATTGACTTACTGGAAATTGGTCAGTATTGTAAAACTGTTGCTACTGATGGCTTGTCTTTGTGCATGTTCCAAATGAATTCTTCTACTAGTGGATATTTGGAAGACTCTTGGACGACAGCATTTACTACTATATTACGCATTGGAAATGAAGTGCTTGGATCTTTCGCTTTTCACCCACAAAAGTTTTTTTTTTCATCCAAGCACGAGACTCATGCTGCATGGAGTATGATGTGATGCATCATTTAGTCTCAATTGAGATACATTTATTATTATGGAATACAATGTATTTTGTTAAAAAGACCAAAGTTGTAGGGAGGGTGTTCGAACTCTTCTTATAAGAATAGAATAGAATAGAATAGAATAGAATAGAATAGAATAGAATAGAATAGAATAGAATAGAATAGAATAGAATAGAATAGAATATGTTTTTAACCAAAGGATCCATTCTCAAGCTGTTGCTTAATAATGTAAGCATTCAACACCTTTTTTGTTTTTTTTTCAGAGAATATTGTTGAAGAACGGGAGAGCTGAAACAAAGCAAGAATCTATAAACCGTATATCAACAAATGGTGTGCAAGCTTTTGTTAACATAATTTTTTTATAAAGCTACTGAAGCCTTTTAGTGTTACTTAGGAGAGGAAGGTTTCTTCTGCCCTAGTGTGTTTTGAGCCAACCTTGGCACAACCTGAATCTTTCACATTCAATTGAAAACAAGGCATAAAGCAGATTCATAAAATCTCTTGAAGTACAAAGGTTAATCCTTTTGTCTCCTTTGATGAATGCATACTATTATAAAATGTGCCCTTAAAGATCATAATCAAAATTAAATTGCATGTATAAGTATGTATTTGGATGCTTTAAATGTTGATTGGCTATAAACAACAAAAGAACATACTTTCTGCATTCCTTCAAAGTTGATTCATGCTCGTCTGCAATTTCTTGAATGACCTTGGTTTTGTATCCCTTAAAAGCACATATTTTTTAGTTATAGAACCTTTAAAGCGACTTCAAGAATTTTGTGGTTTACCTTCAGGCTGCAATACATCTAGTTGTATAATGATTTGAAATATTCTTCCATCACAAAATGCTAAGTTTCAATCTTGCAATAGTTTTCTTCCCATTTTAGTAGACATGGGCATCTTAAATGCCTTTTTCCAGATTAAAATCCCTGACTGCCATGACAACTTAACTCGAGAATTGAAGCACACCCTTGAAGCTGCACAGATATGACAACTCTCTCATCTCATTGCAAAATGTTCACAATAGCATAAGTCCTACAATTTCAGCTTCAATTACATTCAACAATTATTTCCTTATTGACATGGGCCACACTAGAACACACCTTGCTAATCAGTTATTGTTCTTCCTGTTCCTTTTATTTTATGCATAGTGATCTCTCAAAGGTATTGAGCAAGGCTAGCTATACAACCCACAAGGAACATCACCTCAGAGCAATGGGTACAGTACTTGCAATAGCTTTACGATCCGCTGGGGGGCCGGACAACAATGCCTCTACAGATGGGCCTGGCATAGGTCATCACAGAGGGGGATGCCATAATGGGCCTGCAATGCTTAGCTAATGGGAAGGCAGCAGATTTAGATGGCATGTAGGCAGAACTTCTGAAGTGGACTGGGCCTTCAATGGTGCCTGTCCTCACAACACTATTCAATAAAGCATTGCAAGAAGGCTTCATTTCGCAGTGGACCACTATTAGAATTGTGCCCTTATAAAGGTAGGTGACCCTCAATGCCCTTCCAACTATCGCACTATCATGCTCAGCTCTCTCTTTGCAAAATTGTTGGCTGGCATCCTTGAGCAGCGACTGACGATGTGGGCAAAAGAGGCAGAGGTGCGTGCTCTGAAACGGGCAGGCTTGCCCAAGTATTCCACCATTGACCATATTTTCACTCTGTGCATGTTGATTGAGGATAGCAGGAATCGCCGGCAAAACCTATAATGTTGTTTCGTGGATTTCGCAAAGGCTTTTGACACAGTGCCCTGGGACAAGTTATGGGACAGATTGGGGCAGCTAGGGACCCCCGTTGACTTGCAGAATGCAATATACAGGCTATACTAGGCATGCTCAGCCTATCTCACATCATCAGGACAGCCGGTAGTCAGTAGTATTAGAGTATGCACGGGTTGCTCGCTCTCCCCCACACCCTTTGGCCTATACATTGATCAGTTGGAAGACTAACTTTCTAAGCACATAGGTGGGGGCACCCATCTCATGCACCACATAATCCGACAACTCATATATGCTGACGATGTAGACCTCCTGGCCTATACTCCAGAGAACATGCAATGTCACTTGGATGCTCTTGACACTTTCTGCCAGTTTACTGGCATGCGAGTTAACTTGGCTAAAACTAGGGTGCTGCTAGTTTCGTCATCCCATCAACCAAGGCTTCCCTCATTCACTTACCAGGGACAAGATGTGGAGGTGGCTCCGACCTACAAGTATTTGAGGATCGAGTTCTCTACGACCACCTACTGGGATGCGGCCATCAGGTTGCATGTCACGACGGGTTGGAAAGCACTATATGCCATGTAGAGCAACAACCACAAGGCAGAGTTGTATGTCAGGGGCCACCAGTCACACCTGTTTAGGGCCTTGGTCGAGCCGGTTTTCCTATACGGGGCAGAGGTGTGGGGTCCGGTGATATCCCTCACCACCTCATTAATTTTAGAGATTTTATGCCAAATGTTTGCGAACCATGTTGAATAATGGAACTTAAAATGAGCCTAAGATTTCGTTACTTTAGGCATATGGGATCTTATATTCAATATACAAAAACACTTATTGTTCTACACTTCAAACCAATTCAACTACATGTCGGGAAATGGTCAGTTTTCCTACATTATCAATCAAATATTGCCCATAGCAAAATGTTTATGGATGGCGCTTAATTGCTCTCAAGTATGGTATACATTCTCATTTTCACAAATGTGTTAATTAGAACAAATGAATATGCCTCCAAATTACAATCTCAGATGTGGAGATAATGTAGAAGCTTCATGGATTAGGAATAGTTAATAACATACTCTCAAAATGCATATTAAATCTACCATTAGAGAAAACTTTGTTATAAGCATCTTTAGCCCTCATTAAAAAAAGTCCAATTATAGTAAGCCTCCTACCTTCTTTCATCTACCCTTTGCCCCAAGACTGCCTTACTGCCAACATCAACATCAACACACTCCAATACACATCGATACATTGATTGCTTTCACTGCCTATGAACAGATAAAGATAAATGGTATTGGCCATTCAACCATGATAGACAAACACTGCAAATCTTTACAAAACTCTTGTGTTTCTATTTTTGTTTCAAGACCTCAAAAACATCTTAACCATTGATTCAATGGTTCACAAGATAAGTTTCTTTATAGACGTTGCCTTCTCCTCCTCACATTCACCCTCTCTTCTATTTCCTTTCCTTCCCCAAGCCTGTGCTTCCGCTAGTTTTCTGCGGCTGGGTTGAACTTCAGCTCCTGTGGCAGTGAATATGACGTTGGGGTGGATCTGGAGCAACATAGGGACGAATTTACATCGATTTTTTTGGGGCCTTTGACTATGTTTCGCAAGCTGTTGAGACCATCCAACATGTGGGTGACCTGACCTAGATTCTAACAAGGCTTAATGAGCCAAATGAGTTTCATCCATCACTCTATTAAAATAAACAAGCATTACTCTCGTGAACCTGAGTTTCAGATTGCACATGACAGGTGCGAGCTCTGGGAATGTGTGTGGAAACGGAATCAGATTCATCTATTTTTTTTTTAAGACATTGTATTATGACCTCTCTTTCTTCTACAACAAGCAGTTTACATGAATCAGGCAATTTTTCCTTTGAGATTGAGTTGACTTTGGTGGAAAAAGAACTTGTGGGCTGGGACTAGGCTCTGATTTCCTTGGAAGTAGTACCCAATTTATATCTTTGAGTATTGTGCAGCTAGCCATGTGCTGTCTATTCTCATGGGTATTCTGTTATATTGAAAGCCTTTATGACCCAGCTCGGTGGTTCCTTGTCACTAGCAAGAAACTTTCCCAACTCGTTGAATTTGAGCAATATATCTCTATCCTATCTTATAATGTTATAGGATGTTATATCTAGCCCTAATTTGGATGGCCCAAATTATGCCAACTCAATAGCCCAGATTCTGCTAAAAAGAAAACGGGCTTGGACAAAGCAAAATATAGGAAATCTCCTTTATGGTCTGCAACTTTATCTGGGGGAAAATAAAGAAGGCGCGGTGGTTAAAGTTGCTTGATGGAAGTGTGTGCACCCTAAAGCCATAGGTGGACCCGAAATCTTAGACCTCTCTCTTCACAGTAAGGTGCTGATCTCCAAGTTCATCTGGAAAATTCTTAGGAATGAGATTGACTCTCCTAGAATATGCCTGCTTCATCAATCTCTGTCTCACTCCATTGTGTTTCGTAAGCCCGCAGTCCCCGTGCGTCTATCGTGGGCGCTATTTGTTGAGATCAAACCCTATGCCCAGGCCTCTCCTTTCTTGAAAGGCCTTGTAAGAGAGGCATGTTTGCCCACTGTTTGACATTGACTCCTCAGCATATATTCAACTGTTTGTGCCACCATGGTGGATCCGGGTTGCCCCAGGTGTGATGTCATCTATACTGGCCTCAGATACTGATCCATAGATTCAGTAGAGGTGGTCACAACATGGGATATGCTCTTTGGGAGATTGATACTATGATAATCAGCTGGTGTCGTGGTAGATGTTTCGTGACAGATTCCATCTCAAGGAGTCAAATATGGTGATATGGGCTTGTGTAGCTAATATTCTTCCGTTTCTCCACCCATATGGCGCTATAACCCCCGCATTGATCCTGCTAACTTTGTCAAATCATGCTATCATCTTCTTGCTATTCAAGATGAACTCCCGCCCTCAGATGGTTGGGCTTTACAATTCCCAGGAGATGCTTGGAGTTAAATGTGGAAGTGGGTGTGGAATCCTATTGCACCTCGAAGACTTGTACCTTGCTATGGCAAATTGTACATCGCTCCCTAAGGGTGAACACCTGGGTCCACAAGATAAAGCCTTCAGTGAGCGACTTGTGTCCGATGTGTGGGCTTCTCCCAGAGACCGTGGAGCACTGTATGTTTCTTTGCCCGGAGATTCAGCCTGCTTGGCGCTGGATGCAGAGATTATTCCACTCCTCCTACATAGTCAAGAGGTCCTTCTGGGCATTTATCCAACAAGATGGCCATGGGTAAACAAGTTATCTTTTCACTTGTGTAAGGCATGTTTGTTGTGGATCATATGGAGGAGACGGCGTTTGAAGGTTTTTAGGAACACAGAGATGCAATCGGATACATTGATCCCACACTTGAGGTTTAAATTCTACATGTCCTATCAGGCATCCAAGCAGAAAGAGCAACTCAAAGTAGCTATTTGGTAAAGAACGCTTCACATTGTGGATAGTCAGGGTGCATTCCTCCCTCCAGGTAGTCTGATGATGCGATACGTGGGCCCCCTTTGAGTTTGTCTACTTGGATGAATGTTCCTCTCCATCACATCTTTTGTACTTTGAGTTCAATTAATTAATTTAACTTTATCCTTCAAAAAAAAAGTACAACTCTAAGAATTAGATTCTTGGAACTCCAGAATCTAATTCTTGGAATTCTTTGAGTTGGAGCAGAGATAAGGACCTCTGCCTCATCCATCAAATCTGGCCCTGTTCCCAAAGTGTCAGCAAGAATGTCCACGGAGATGCTTAGTCATGTTTTGCTTCCATACTCAGTATTTCATTCAAGTTTTTAACTAAAGTCTTTCAATTTATGCGCTGGTGATGCGGGATAAAAGTAGCTGAATCTTCATAGACGGGTCCCTCAAAATGGCAAGGTGAAGATTTTTCTTGACCTTTTTTGGTAGCTTTCAATGGGGTTGGCTACATTCTTTTTCTATTTTGAGAGAGAACCTAAAGATTAAAATGGAGTACAATAAAGTAACAAACAATAGAGCTTGGATTTGTTTGATGATGAGCTTGAATTTTCTTGAGGAAGACAGGCTTCAGAAATATCAGCAATGGCGAGATCTCTAGCTATAACAAAGTTTAAAATGAAACGCACTTATTTGCTGGAAACGCACTTCAAAAGGAATCTTTGAAAGATTCCCTAAAATTCCCTTAAAAAAGTCCATTTTTAAGATTTTTTTGTGACAGGTGTGACAATTTAAGTAATTTAGGTACCATTTTTGAGGGGTTGATTGAACATAACTTTCGTGCAAAAATTTTAAATAGCAATTTTCATCCTCCTAAACTAGAACAAAAAATAGTTACTTTTATAAAGTGTAGCAAAAAAGGGGCAATAAAAAAAATAGCAAGGGTAGTAGAGTGACAAAGAAGTGATATATTCAAGGTTGTGAAAATTGTACAAAATTATGAACAAAATTGTCAAAAATATAGGATATTTTGACGCACAATCATCACCGCACTTTCTTTCTTTACATGTTCGAAATCATCTGACAAACTTACATTTTTGGTGACAAGAAGATCGATGCATCTCATCCTCCTGACTCATTTATTCCCTGATCACTCGAGCCTTCATCCTCGCCTTCACTCTCAAAGACTTGGATGTACTTTCGAACGATCTTCTTCCTCACTTGCCTACAAGTGAGTCTTCATCATCATCTTTTTGGCCACCTTTTTGGCTTGTTTGTCTAATCCACATGCCGACCTTATTAAAGTTTGAGTGACCATACGTAACTTATTAGCAGCAAATGTAACAAAGTCATATGCAAGAACCTTTACTTCGCTTAGATCTATGACAAAGAGGTTTGCTTTGGACTTAGCTCTCTTTCCCACTCCTGCTTTTACCATCTCCAAAGTATAACTCCCATCGAAAAGCATTGGCGCAATGCTCTCATCCAAAGGCACTTTTAATTGAGTGGGAATTCCATCCTCTTTGTTACCTCCAAGACTTTAGCTAGCCGAATGGCCTCCCGATTCATCATTATCACCGGGACAGCTATGAGCATTCCTTTCTCGAATCT
This sequence comes from Isoetes taiwanensis, assembly GCA_021234155.1. Taxonomy (NCBI): domain Eukaryota; kingdom Viridiplantae; phylum Streptophyta; class Lycopodiopsida; order Isoetales; family Isoetaceae; genus Isoetes; species Isoetes taiwanensis. The sequence goes on from JAJEKV010000019.1 coordinate 12,541,946, forward strand.
CGAGATCGAACCAGTCTACTGAGCAACTTGTTGTGTCATATGCCTAGGGCCAGTGTACATGACTCTGTCATCTTCATCCGAGCTAGCCAATATCTCTACATGTTCCTCTTGATTCTCAACTTGCACAGGGAGGGTTTGCCTAGATGGCCAGTTGAATGTAACTGGTCTTCGACCTTGTAATGAAGCTTGCAACATGTCACGTTGCCGAGAAAAAAATTGAGGCCACCATAAAGCATCTGCCTCCCCAAAGTGGTTAGAGCAGATCAATACTTGTCTCAATACAATCCAATGATTTATTTGAGTCAAATGCTCTTCCCTCCTTTTTACTCTTTGTGATTTCTTTCAAGCTTTTTAGAGGCATTTGCTCTGCAGAGAGCATGGAACTAGTATTGGGGATGTTGCGAATGAATTGAATACCTGCTGCTGGCTGCCACTGCAAGGATGTGGCATATTTCTTTCCTTGTAAGATGGCCTTGCCATCTACAAGTGAAATTTTGATCCGATGTTGGAATGTAATGTTTCTCAAGGGCTCAATAGCACGTTGACCTAGTTGATCTCTCCTCCGAAAAATCCATTCCTTGAAATCATAAGTTTCTTCCAATAACTCGATGTCCGGACGAGGATTGTAGGAATCTTGGATGACCTCAATCATGGCTGGCGGCTTAGAGCTTTTTTTTCTCGAGCAAGACGTTTAGAGAACCTCATCAACATCCGATCAATTTGGTCGTGTGTATGACCAACAAGCGGGAAAACCAATCTTCACCTTCTTGAAGATTTGTTTCTCTACTAGCATAGCACAAGAAGCAAACAACGCCGATTCTTATTTTCCCTTGTCGTGTTATCTAGTCAAGATACGAACCTAAGCAGATATGTTCTAGATTGGAAAGAAGCTTATTCAATATTGTGATAGTGAGATTTGGATCAGCATGAATGTTTGGATAATTCAAAAATGCCTTGCAAGATAGTTTTCCATTAAATACCATAGCACCAACAACATGCAGATGTATGAAATCTTCTTCAGCAACATCCTTAGGCACATTGACAAAATGTGGTAGGGTGGTCTTCTTCTCGTCCATTCCATCAATAACAACCGATATGTAGTTGAGTGGTTGTTCCAAAGGCTTTCTTCCTATGTTTTGTCAATTTTCTCCTTTCCAAAGATTGTTGTTCTCTGTGCTTGTTCAGTTTCTCCTTCAATGCATCTGAAAGGAAAACATGTTTAGGAAAGAACCTACTTTTAAGTAGAACTAGGCAAGAACACGTCCTGGAAGCTTACTTTTAGTGTGAAGTGTCCTTGCATTTTGTCTCTGAGCTTTTAATTCAGAGCATGTAGCACAAACAGACATCCTATGCTTTCTAGGAATGGCCACGCGAGAAAACTCTTTTTTCCAGAGCACAGTAAAGTAAGAGTAGCAGACAAAGCGTTCTCCAGCCTCAACACACATCTCCTTATAATTATCGTAGACTTCTTGTTTCGTGAAATTGTCACTCAAGTGGTACATAGGGCTGTTAGGGAGTTTCTCACAAGACTCCTTAAAGAAACCTTCCATCCAGGAAACACATTGAAGAGCATGAATTCTGGTTATGCCTCCCCGAATGGCGAGTCATTGATGCCCGGATTCTTGTCAAGCCTTTTCTTCAAAGCGGTCAAGTCGTCACGCTGCCTAAAGCATGAATCAATTTGAAGGCCGTTTGACGAGGCGTGTGGCCACCAGGCGTGTAAGTAAACTTCTCACCATCATCCGCCTAATATTGAAGGCTAAGTAGCCCCTTTGGTCTAGCAGAGTCATTGAACTCAGTAACTATCACGAAGCAACCTCAATTCCTTTAGTCCAATCTTAAGCAAACAACGTTGAGAACAACAAGCAGCTTTGTATGTGTTGCCCGCAAGTGAGCCTCGGCCCATGAGTTTCTTTCTTCTAATCGGTTGTACATCTTTGTCTTGTGTAAGTTACGCTTAAGATTTTTACTTGCAGGGGCTTTGAATTCGAACATGGAGTCTTGTGGCTTTGGTAGGTCCTCGTCTGAGACATCAACATGAGGTGTTTCTTCGTCTGAGAGATCAACATGAGGTGTACTTGTAGATGCCGAGGGTTTGATGTGGGCAAGGCCTGGGGGAGGTGCTTTCCCTCTCTCGGGAAAAAAGTAATCGAGGCCGGGTGGCGAGTTGACCAGCTCCCGGCGTCGTAGAACACAGGGGGAGTTGCGTGTCATGACCGAGCCCCACTTGTTGTAGTACCATTTAGCGAAATGGATGGAGTTGGTGTGATTTGCCTCCGCGGAGGGGAGCCTACGGTGGACTATGGGCTTAATGTACTAAAATGAATTGGAGGAGGTAGTCCGACCTCTCTAGCCCGAGGTGGGGTGAAATGCATTGGTGGGGGGCGGGGGCGGCGCTCGGGAGGCGGTGTGGTGGAGTAAATTGAACCGGTGGTGGAAGCCGAGGTGGTCTTCTTTGGAGTAAACTCAACAGAGCTGGGTGTTGGAATGTCGGATGTAGAATATTCGTGGCTACTTCCTGGTGTCTGTTGAGGAGGTGTGAAAGCCATTGCAGGAGGAAGCCTGCGAACAGGAGTTGGAGGCTCTGCAGTTCTTTTCTCTCGAGCCATACGGTATAAATTTATACAGAGTTGGTATAAATTTATACAGGGAAGAAAAACTTAAAGCGGCAGACCAGATAAATTTATACCTGAGATGGTATAAATTTATACGAGGAGGGCAACATAGAACAGAGCGGTATAAATTTATCCTACGAAAACTCACAGACACTTGTATTGAAAACTTTATGGAGAAGCGCTATATGAAGCGGCACTTAGCAGAGGTACTTAAGCCGGGCGCCGGCCACCCTATTTTCTATATCACGCACGAGTCGAAGGCCAGCGGTGCGCTTATATACCCCCTTATTTGCTCTCCTCGAACGCCTATACGCTGGTCTATACTTGTCATGGCCACGTAAGTCTACTACCCGCATCGTTCTAGTTTCTCTTTTTTTTTAATCGCTAGAGTGTAAGCCCCCACGGTATAAATTTATATCGATATGGTTACTGATCGGTATAAATTTATACCGCCGAGCACGGTTCTGGCGGTATAAATTTATACCGCTCGAGAACACGATCGGTATAAATTTATACCGATATAGTTCGGATCGGTATAAATTTATACCGAGAGTGCTCGAGCGGTATAAATTTATACCGCCCGAACACGATCGGTATAAATTTATACCGCCGAAAGCACTTTCGCGGTATAAATTTATACCGATCGTGTTCGAACGGTATAAATTTATACCGCCGAGCACCTGCGGTATAAATTTATACCGATCAGATTCTGAAACGGTAAAATTTATACCGCCGAGCACCAAGCGTATAAATTTATACCGATTATTATTTGGATCGGTATAAATTTATACCGCCGCGTGCTCGGCGGTATAAATTTATACCCATCCGTAACCATTTTGGAATCTTGGTGTCTAGTGCTTAAAGAAGTGTCGCAAAACCTTAATATTTCAAGAATATTCTTGCGTTTTAAGCTTAAATAACACAAATAAAGTGATAATTTAGTGTAGATTTTATGCTCTTTTTTCGCCTCTATTTTTACTTGTTTTATGTTACAAAAGGTCGAAAAAGGTTACGTTTCTTGCATAAAAAATGGCCTTCTTTACGCTTTTTCCAGCCCCAAGATCAGGTTTTGTAAACAAGGGCCACCATCAAAGGTCGCACCAATAGAGCCACGCATTATACTGGCCGAAAGACCGACGTGGTACGCCCACGCGGGTGCAAGAGAGAGCAAACCCAATCGAGGCGCACCTTTACTTGTGTCATCAATCGGGGAAGGGCAAGTACAAGAGTGACGATTATTACCCCGCCGCGTAAATTGTCAACCTTATTGCTACAGGGTCGATGATGAAATCTTAATGAAGTGCATGCATGACAAGGGGGAAGTCTTCTACGTTCTTGAAAGTAAAATGCTTCAATAAGCATGTGCAAACCCAAAGATGTGCATGAGTACGTGGCTGACAATTACAAGAGTGGCCATGTAAGTATTGTTTAGTGTCTTTACGTATAAATTTATACCGTCATCTTCCTAACTTAACCCCTGCATTACAGGATATAGTGGACATTTTGATGTCGGGTTGTGCTTTCTTGAAGAAACAAAAGTTGGTCAAAGGTCTCGTGGTACCCCACTCCTAACGAAGAGTTTGAAGAGAAGGACGAGGAAGTAGAAGAAGAAGAGGAAGAGGAACCAGTGGTAACAAAGGGAAAGGGTAGAAAGCATTCCCTCGTAGTAGATACACAGGCTCCTACAAAAAAGAAATCTAGAGGCACAAAGGCTTTGACTATAGAGGAGTCAACGTAAGCTCTTCGTAAGGCTCCCCGGAGCAGATATTGTTGTGAAGCCCGCAGATAAATCAAGTGCTATTCTCAAGCGGGTGAATGACACTAAACCGCTAAAGCAAACTATTTCTTTGACATTGAGCACCATTAAGAGGCCACCTAAAAATGAAGATGGGGTCCGAGTGCTCTGGTGTCCTGAAGTCAGATATGCGGCACATGTGGCTATCTTGAAACAAAGAATGAGAAGAAATCCTCATGCCCATGTGTCGCCACTAGTTGTTATGGTGGGCCGGAGTCGGTCACAACCAACTAAAAGATTACAAGAAGGCTGACTTCAAGATTACACATACTACGTTCTTGGAGGCACACATAGTTACAAGGCAAGGAAAGAACTAGCAAAAGAGGAAAGCCGTAACGAAGTGTGGAAGAGCGTTGAAGCACATATATACGTTGGTGTAACAGATGAAGAAGCAAAAGTCATTGCCGTGAGTCATAATCTCGACAATGACTTCAGATTAAAAATGAGTTTAATAGACAAGATCCGTTTCATGCACCGTGAGTACGTGGAATTTAAACAAATGTATGGAGAGGATTTTAAAAGCAAAAGAACAAGCCTGCGGGAGCTTCGAGAAGCCCAGTGGATCTTTGCCTCGGCTATGACTATGATAAGAAGCCCATTATGGCGAAAGCAATACTGATAACTACTTTCAGCTGGCATTCAGAGATGGTCAAGTAAGTAAATGCTCTTCTTTCTATGTTTTGTAGTATGTTTAGCGTGGTTACAAGTGCCTTCGCACGGTATAAATTTATACCGTGGCGGTATAAATTTATACGCGACTAGTGATTCGTATAAATTTATATCAGATGCCCGGTACCGGTATAAATTTATACCGCGACTAGTCGCGGTATAAATTTATACCGTGGCCGGGCACGGTATAAATTTATACCGTCCCTAGTCGCGGTATAAATTTATACCGTGCCTAGTCGCGGTATAAATTTATACCGTGGCCGGGCACGGTATAAATTTATACCGTGGCCGGGCACGGTATAAATTTATACCGTCCCTAGTCGCGGTATAAATTTATACCGTGCCTAGTCGCGGTATAAATTTATACCGTGTCCAGGGACGGTATAAATTTATACCGTGACTACACACCATGCGTATTTAGAAAGTAGACTGTGCAACATATTCTCTTACGCTAAGCAACACTAAACTAATGGCGTTTGTCCATTTACAGGTGTGGGATCTTCAAGAAAGAATTTTTTGTATGTTCGAAGATGGTGAGCTTAAAGAGCAAGCCAGCTCCGCAGGGAAAAAACCAAAAAAGGGTGGAGAATTAAAACAGAAAAATATGAGCATTGTACCCTGGACGCAGTTACAGGGATTAAAAAGCAAAGAAATTTTTGTTCGCCTTTTGGAAAAAGTCGTGGCCAAGGAATTTACATTAGACGAAATGGCCAAGGAAGCTAAGACGTAAGCCACATTTGCAATGCCGTGTTTCTTCTACATTTTCTGGTCTTACAACATGTTTCTCTTTGCAGTCAGAAAGACATTGTCACCTGCCAGGCCGAGTTAATGAAGCAGCTAAACCTAGAGGACTGGGAGGAGTGCAAGCTTCTCTACCCAAGTTGTACCACTGATAGTATCATTAGAGAGCACGCTGTTAACTTTAGTGGCTGGGTAAGTTTTGCTAAAAATATGTTCTGTGTTTGTGCCTTTTTCTCACAATATTCTTACAGAACAAGAAAAAGGGGCTCCCCGCTGGATTTTTAAACCTGGTTCGTAGGGCCAAGGAAGAGAGGCAGAGACTTAAGGCAATCGAACAGGGAAAGGAGGTCGCCACTAGCAGCTTTGACACTTCTTATGAAAGATTTACAACGTTTGGTCAGGACTGCATGTACAGAGTTGTTGAGGGTGACTGCACGAGGCTGGGGACACTTTTGGAGAAGCAGAACTTCACATTATGCATTGCAGATATTCCCTATGGTTTCAAAATTAAGGACAGCGCTTTTGACGAGGAGGCTTTCACGCATGCAAAGTCCACTCTTTTTGGAAGGCCCGAAGGAAGTCACCTTATCTCGCTAACCGGAGGGTCATCATTTTCCATTCGGACCTACAAACAATGTCTGTGCTTAAACCTATGGGAGTCATGCCCATAATGCCGGCTTTGAAAACCGCATTTGGTAAGCTTAACATTTAACGCTTTTCTTTTTAGTAACTCCACGGTATAAATTTATACCACAACCGCCCTAAGGTTTAAATTTATATAGCAAGGCAATGTCTCAGATAAATTTATACTTTTTTGCGGCCACGCGGTATAAATTTATACCGCAAGGCAACCCCGTATAAATTTATACCGCCACACTCACCGAGCTAACTTATTTTCCTTGTTTTTATTTTACTAATATTTCATTGTTGTCTTTGTTTGGCGGGCTTAAAACAAACGTTAAGGGTCATGGTGGTGGTCCGCTTAGTAAGTTGTTTCGAGCATTTTCACATAGGGTTTTACAAATAGAGACGCGTAAAAACCATGGTTCACTTTAATACGCGAGAATGAAAAGACTCCTCCCCGCAATGCGTTTCAGTTCCTGGCGGTTTTGCAAAAATTAAGAGACCCACCTGGCGACAAAGCCACCGTGGTGTCCCATTATCGAAGCCACAAATACTTATTAATAATTTGATACGATGGTTTTCATACACGGACCGGATCTTAGACGCATTTTCCTGCTCAGCACCCACCGGTTTATACCCTTGCTGCGGGGCAATGTTGTCTCCGTCGACATAGACCCGGACAAAATAAGTTTCATCGGGACCGGGATAAGCTCTTGTGAATCCTTTCACGATGAAAACGAGGAATTGGGAGCAAAAATGGTGGTCTTGGCGATGTAAAAGGCAACATATACAAAATCCAGCCTCCACTTACGGGGAAGAAGAAATGAGGAGGTGGAGTTCGTCGATCCGAGCCCAGTGGTGCCCGAGCGAGAAACAAACACGTACTGTACCATTGGAATCGAAGGGGGCGTCTACGCTATTATAACCTCGCAAGAGACCGATCCTAAGGGGAGAGAGAGTCCCGTGGACCTGGAAGAGCCACCTCCCAGGATAAATTTATACGACAAACATTTTAAACTATCTTTCATTGTAATCTATGTGCTCACAATTTCAATATATTTTGATGAAGATTTCTCAACTGAAAACTTTGTCTCTTCAACAATTAATGCTTAATTAGAACAATTCTTTTTTTGATTCATGATTTCAGACTCTTTCTCTTTTCTATGTTTGATTTTCTTAGTACTTATATTAAGCTTGCAAAAACACAAAACTATATTTCCTTCTATTTTCAACAACAAATACTTAATGAGTTTTTAAATGTAATGTCTCTCTCCTCAAAACAAGCTTTTTTTTTTTTTGCCCTTCTTAAAAAATGAAAAGGCTTCAAAAATGTTGCTTTTTTTGGGGTATTTCGAATGCTATTTGCTCAACAATCTATTTTGCTCCCTATTTTGTCCATTTTTTTCAAGTTTCCAATTTTTATAAAGGAATCTTTCAAACGCACTTCTTAAATAAGTGCGTTTCATTTTAAACCTTGTTCTATGGGTTTTCTCTCTCTTTGCTTCAAATAAACTGAGCAACAGAAATGTATCTATGCTCCAAAAGCAAATGGGTCGTCTTCTAAAAATTTGTTAGGGATTTTAACATCCATGCCCCAACTATCTTTATGCCACTGGACTCTTTTTATCATCGGATTTGTGCTACGAGTAGAAAAATGGTGGAGGAATGCCAGAATTAACACAGAGGAAAAAAAGGCTTATCTAGCAGCGCTCTCCCCCGGGGGGTTCACCTCTATGTAAAGGGGATATGGCATGTGCGTTCCAGGGGTCGGGAGAAACCCCTCCGTATACGGCTTGCCCCCCATAGAAACCCCTATGTATACAGTCTGGTGTTGGTGAAAAATAATACTCGATTCCATACTTTTACGCCTAGTCCAATCCCCATTGACCCTACCTTTAACCATATTTTTACGTCAAGTATATCACTAATGTAGCCTACCCTCTACCTTACATTTACATTCAACACCATTTACTCCAAACATTAAACCCTCGTTAGTGCTTGAGCCCAAGTCTGCCCTGGCATTACCCAGGCCTATACCATCACTTGCAGTTCTACTTGCTATTTTGTGTATTGCAAAGATAGTATTGTTTTATTGAGCAGGTTAGTCCGAGTCTACCTTCTATATACCCAACTCTCCATGAAGAAAGTTATGATCATAACTTCAAACAAAAAAGAGCTCTGGTCATGAAGAGTAGACCATGACAGCATATTCCTTTATGTTAAGGAAGCCTTATATTGCATGATGGGAATACAAAACCTAAGGATAAACATGCCAAGCCTCATATGCCTATGAAGAAAGTTACTCACATAACTCCAAACATATCGCTCCAAGGTCATGAATGTAATCCAAATCAGAATAAGAGAGCAAAGCCATTGGGTATATTTAATGTCATTTTGCCCATATTTAGTTGCTGTCTGAAGAAAGTGGTGGTGACACACTTTAAACCAGACATCTCTATCAAAGGGGCAAAGCTAAACAATAAAATATATCCACTGCACTTAAAGATGTGCATAAAATACAGCTTTTGGCCCATTGTTGGGTCCATGATTAGTTCATTATTATGGACAATATTAGGGACAGAAAGAAGTTATCACATTCTAAAGCAGATGTACCCAAATATGTTCCAAATATATACGTCAAATACAAGATGTTGTGGATGCAATTGTGTATGTTTGGAGAACATAGGAGGGACCAAGTCATTCCCAGCATGTTTGCTTTGGAATTACAGTTCTCTGCAACCTCCAGCCTGCAGGACCAATATTTACACCTATGATCGGTTTTACATATATGAAGTAATTTGTGTCTTTAGGATGTGCAGATATCACTAATTCCCATATACTTCCCTCTTTTAAAGTCACTGATCGCATCTGCAATGCCTACGCCTCCTGCAAACCACAGAACCAGTTCTTAAGGATAACTTGCCCATAACTTCCTGTATTTTGTTATCATGCTCACCTAGTGAGAAAGACCCAAAAAGGATCACAAATGCAAGGATGAAAACGATAATAGAGTCCCTGCCGAGCATTTTGATAGCCTTGCGCACCAAATATTGTCCCCAAATGGCAGAAAAGATAGAGACTAAAGTCAAGTATACAGCTGCAAATGAGTGAAGTAAGTATCAAATGATTAGGAGCATATAAAAAGAACATAACTTGCACAATGCATACCATATGGGATTGGAAACATGCCCAAGAGGTAATATTCCACAACTGACATGGAAGAAGAGAACATCATAATAAATATTGCAGTAGCAGCAGTAGCCTAAAAATTCCCAATCGTCATACAAAACTCTAAGCCAAGGGATTTTGATATTCAAGCATTTACCTGTGGTGGCTGTCCAAGTTCCAGCAACAAGGGACCTATAATTGCTCCTCCGCCAAGCCCCAATAGTCCTCCAACTATCCCCACAAGCATCCAACAAGGTTTAAAATGAAACGCACTTATTTAAGAAGTGCGTTTGAAAGATTCCTTTATAAAAATTGAAAACTTAAAAAAAACACACAAAATAGGGAGCAAAATAGATTGTTGAGCAATTAGCATTTGGGATACCCCCAAAAAAGCAACATTTTTAAAGCCTTTTCATTTTTAAAAGAGGGCCAAAAAAAAAAATGCTTGTTTTGAGGAGAGAGACATTAATTTTGATAACTCAGTAAGTATTTATTGTTGAAAACAGAAGGAAATATAGATTGTTTTTTTGCAAGCTTAATAGAAGTACTAAAAAAGACAAACATTGGAAAGACAAAGAGTGTTAAATCCTGGAGCAAGAAAGAGTTGTTTCAATTAAGCATTGTTAGAGAGACAAAGCTTTCAGTTTAAAAATCTTCATCAAAATAAATTATAATATTACTTAGCACATAGTTTACAATGAAGTGGTTAAGAACTCTGTCTGTATAAATTTATACAAGAGGTGGCTCTTCCCAGTCCACAGGACTCTCGTACCCTTTGGGATCTGGCTCTTGCGAGCTTACAACAGCAGAGACGCCTTTTTCTGATTCCAAACCTATTGGCACAAAGGGGCTCGGCTCGCACCACGGGCTCCAAGTCGACAAACTCCACCTCTTCATCTCTTCTTCCCCGTAAGTGGAGGTCAGTATTTACGTGTAAGTGCCCTTAGCATCGGCCGGCACCGTTCTTCGCCTCCCAGTCCTCGTTTTCATCGGGAAGGATTCGCACGAGCTTATCCCCCGGTCCCGATGAAGCTTACTTTATCCGGGTCTATGTCAATCGGAGCGACATTGCGCCCTTAAGGGCGCCAATCTGGCGTGGTGCCCGATCCGAAAAGGCATCCGGGATCCGATCTCGGTAGAAAACCACCGAATCAAATTATTAATAAGCGGCGGCCCGATAATGGGACACCACAGCGCCTTGTCGCCGTGGGTCTCTTAATTTCGCAAAACAAATTGAACCGATTAAATGCATTGCGGGGAGGAGTCTTTTCATTCTCAAGGTTAAAATGAACCATGGTTTTTTTTGGCGTCCGCTACCAGTAAAACCTATATGAAAATGCTCGAAACAGCTCACTAAGCGCGGACCACCACCATGACCCTTGACGTTTGTTTTAAGCCTGCCAAGCAATACAGCAATTAGAAATTAGTAAAAAGAAAACAAGGAAAATAAGTTAGCCGGGTAGTGTGGCGGTATAAACTTATACCACGGTTGCCTTGCTGTATAAATTTATACCACGGCGGCAAGCCGTATAAATTTATACAGACAGTGCCTTGCTGTATAAATTTATACCACGGTTGTTCCAGCCTTTAAAATTTAAACCTTAAGACAGATGTGGTATAAATTTATACCATGGAGTTACCGTAAAACAAAAAGCGTTAATTGTGAAGCTTACCAAACGCGCGCTTTTCGGCGTTCTTAGGCCGGCTCCCATAGGTTTAAGCACCGACATCGTCTGAAGGTCGGAATGAAAAATGATGACCCTCCAGTTTTCAGATGTCGTGACTTCTTTTAGGCCATCCAGGAAAGACCGGACTTGCAGGTGAGTGAAAGCCTCCTCATCAAAAGCGCTATCCTTTATTTTAAATCCATAAGGAATATCTGCAATGCATAATGTAAAATTTTGCTTGTCTAAAAGAGTCCCCAAACCTTGTACAATCACCCTCAACAACCCCAGACCGGCGTCCCGACCAAATGTGGTAAATCTCTCATATGTACAAAGTCAAACCGGAAGTGGCGACCTCTCTACCCCTGTTCAATTGCCTTAAGCCTTTGCCTCTCTTCCTTGGCTCTCTGAAACCAGGTTTAAAAAATCCAAAGGGTAGCCCCTTCTTCTTGTTCTCAAAGAGTAATGTGAGACAAAGGCACAAACACATAACATATTTTTTGCAAAACTTACCCAGCCAGTGAAGTTAACTGCGTGCTCTCTGATGATACTGTCTGTGGTGCAACTTGGGTACAAACGTTTGCACTCCTCCCAGTCTTCTAGGTTGAGCTGCTTCATTAACTCGGCCTGGCAAGTGACAATGTCTTTCTGACTGCAAAGGGAAAAATATTGTAAGACAAAAAAAGGTAGAAAAAAACATGGCATAGCAAGTGAGGCTTACGTTTTAGCTTCCTTGGCCATCTCGTCTAATGTGAATTCTTTTGCAACTACTTTTTCCAACAGGCGAACAAATATTTCTTTGCTTTTAAGACCCTGTAACTGCGTCCAGGGTACAATGCTCATATTTTTTTGTTTTGATTCATTACCTTTCTTTGGTTTCTTTCCTGCGTCTTTAGCTTGTTCTTTGAGCTCCCCATCTTCGAACATACAAAAAATTCTCTCTTGAAGATCCCACACCTGCAAATGGTCAAACGAAGTTTAGTGCTGAATGGCGTAAGAGGATGGGCACGGCGACTCAACACGGTATAAATTTATACACGACCGGTACCTGTATAAATTTATACCACAGGCGGGACACGGTATAAATTTATAATGCGCTGCCGGCGCGGTATAAATTTATACATGGCTCGCACTCAGATAAATTTATATCACGGTGCCAAGCCGATATAAATTTATACAGCAATCGGCGCGGTATAAATTTATACCAGTGTCCGGCACGGTATAAATTTATACCGTCACTAGGCTATTACAAGCTTCTAACCACGCTAAACATACTACAAAAGATTGAATTGAATCTTTTACTTACTTGACCATCTCTGAAAGCGAGCTGAAAGTAGTTATCGTATTGTTTGACAGCCATAATGGGTTTCTTATCCGAATCATAACTGAGGCAAAGACTCACACCGCAGGCTTCTCGAAGCTCTTGAAGCTTGTTTTTTTGTTTTTTGAAGTCGTCTCCATGCACTTGTTTGAAATCCACGTACTCTCGGTGCATGAAGCGAATCTTGTCTATTAGGCTCATCTTTAGTCTGAAGTCATTGTCGAGATTGTGACTCACGGCAATGACTTTTGCCTCTTCGTCTGTCACCCCCACATAGATATGGGCTTCCACGCTCTTCCAGACTTCATTACGGCTTTCTTCTTTTGAAAGTTCTTTTCTTGCTTTGTAACTATGTGTGCCTCCAAGAACATAATATGTGTAATCTTCAAAATCTGCCTTTTTGTAATCCTGCAATCGATTGCATTGACTTCTATCAACCATAACAACAAGAGGCGACACATGCGCATGAGGATTTCTTCTCATTCTTTGCTTAAGAATGGCCACATGTGCCGCTGCACAACTTTTCGGACCTGCGGCACTTCTGACCCCATCTTCATTTTTTGGTGGCCTCTTGATAGTGCTTAGTGTCAAAGAAATGGTTTGTTTGAGCAGTTTGGTTTCATTAACCCGCTTGAGAATAGCACTTGACTTATCTGCGGGCTTCACAACAATGTCTGCTCCGGGGAGCCTTCAAGAGCCTGGCGACTCCTCTATAGTCAAGGGCTTTGTTTTTCTAGATTTTTTCTTGGTAGGAGGCTGTGTATCTAATACCAGGGAATGCTTCCTACCCTTTCCCTTTGTGTTGACTGGTTCCTCCTCTTCCTCTTCCTCTTCCTCTTCCTCTTCCTCTTTCTCTTCCTCTTCCTCTTCCTCTACTACTTCCTCTTTTTGTGATCAAGAGGGTACCATAGACCCTTGACCAATACTTTTTTCGTCATACAAAGACTCCGACATCAAAATTTCTACTACGTCACAAATGCAGGGTTAAGTTAAGAGAATGACGGTATAAATTTATACGGAAAGCAACTAAGAATGACTTACAAAGCCGTTCTTGTAATTGTCCGCAATGTAATCGTGCACGTCTTTAGGCTTGCACATGCTTATTCTAAGCATTCTAGTATTCAGAACATAATAGACGGGGCCCTTGTCATGGTTGCACTGCATTAAAACTTCATCATCGTTCTCTGTGGTCACAAGGCTTATAATTTCGCCAGCAGGGTAATAATCATCAGACTTGAACTTGCCCTTCCCTGATTGTTTGCACAAGTAAAGGTACGCCTCAGTGGGTTTGCTCTCTCTTGCGCCCCTGTGGACGTACCAAGTCTGATCCTTTAGTTCATATGTCTGTGGCTCTGGTGGTGCACCCTTTGATGATGACCCTCCGAGTACAAACTTGAGCTTAGGGCTGGAAAACGCGCAAAAACAACCATTTTTATACAAGAAACTGAACCTTTTTCGAATTTTTGAAACAAAAAAACAGTAGAAAAAGAGAATGAAAGGCCATAAAATCGACACTAAATTAACACTTCATTTGTGTCATTTAAGCTGAAAACACAACAATATTACCAAAATATTAAGGTTCGGGACCATTCATTGAGTACTAGACATCAAGAATCTAAAATGGTTCTGGAACGGTATAAATTTATACGGCCCGTGCTCGAGCGGTATAAATTTATACCGCTCTAGAGCACTTGCGGTATAAATTTATATCGATCGTTTGAGGCGGTATAAATTTATACCGCCAGGTTTGCCGTATAAATTTATATATGCTTGTGCTCGAGCGGTATAAATTTATACCGCTCCAGAGCACTTGCGGTATAAATTTATACCGATCAAATGGTATAAATTTATACGTTGCGTCCGAAAGCCGTATAAATTTATAAGCTTGCTCTTCGACGGTATAAATTTATACCGCCCGCAGCACTTTTATGCGGTAATCGAGCGGTATAAATTTATACCGCTCGAGCACGGGGCGTATAAATTTATACGGCTCGAGCACGAGCGGTATAAATTTATACCGTGGGGGCCTACACTCTAACAGTTTAAAACAAAAGCGAAACTAAAACAGTACGGAAAGTAGACTTACGTGGCCATGACCGTATGGACTAGCGTATAGAGGTTCCGGAGAGCAAATAAGAGGGGGTATATAAAAAGATCGCGGCGCCCAGCCGACTCGAAATGCCGTGTATATGGAAAATAGGTGGCCTGCCGCCGGGCTTAAGTACCCCCCGCTAAGTGCCGTTTAGTATAAGCGTTTCTCTATAAAAATTCCAATACAAGTGTCTGTGAGTTTTCGTTTAAATTTATACCGTGTCTTCCTCCTCCGTATAAATTTATACCATCTCTGTATAAATTTATACAGTCTGCAGCTACAAGTTTGCCTTCTCTGTATAAATTTATACCATCCCTGTGTAAACTTTTACCGTCTGCTCTTCTGCCGTATAAATTTATACAGTGTGATGATACCTTTCTGAGTATGGCTCGAGAAAAAAGAACTGCAGAGCCTCCAACTCCCCGCTCGAGCTTCCTCCTCGCAATGACATTCACACCCCTCAACCGACACCCGAAAGTAGCCTCGAAATTCTCGCCTCGATATTCAAACCCCCAAATCGTTGATCTTACTCCAAAGACGCGACTCCACCTCGGCTTCCACCACCAGTTCAATTTACTCCACCACACCCTGCTCCTGAACGTCGTTTGCCCCCACCAATGCGTTTTACTCCACCATAGAGAGGTCAGACTACCTCCTCCACTTCATTTTAGTACGTCGCCCTTAGTCCACCATAGGCTAAATCCCCGGAGGCAAATCACGCCAACTCCATCAATTTCGCTAAATGGTACTACAACAAGTGGGAGCAGTCAGCGACACGCAACTCCTGTGTTCTACGACACTTCAGGAGCTGGTCAACTACGTCACCAACCACATGTACACAAGAAAGCATGTACAACTGTTAGAAGAAAGAAACTCATGGACGAGGCTCACTTGCGGGCAACACATACAAAGCACTGTTGTTCTCAACGTTGTTTGCTTAAGATTGGACTAAAGGAATTGAGGTTGATTCGTGATAGTTACAGTTCAATGACTCTGCTAGACCAAAGGGGCTACTTAGCCTTCAATATTAGGCCAGATGATGGTGAGAAGTTTACTTACACAGCTGGTGGCCACACCGTCTGTCAAACGGCCTTCAAATTGATTCATGCTTTAGGCAGCAGACGACTTGACCGCCTGAAGAAAAGGCTTGACAAGAATCCAGGCATTAATGACTACTGCCATTCAGGAGGCATAACCAGAATTCATGCCCTTCAATGTGTTTCCTGGATGGAAGGTTTCTTTAAGGAGTCTTGTGAGAAACTCCCTAATAGCCCTATGTACCACTTGAGTGACAATTTCACGAAACAAGAAGTCTACGATAATTATAAGGAGATGTGTGTTGAGGCTGGAGAACGCTTTGTCTGCTACTCTTACTTTACTGTGCTCTGGAAAAAAGAGTTTTCTCGCGTGTCCATTCCTAGAAAGCACAGGGATGTCTGCTTTGTGCTACATGCTCAATTAAAAGCTCGGAGACAAAATGCAAGGACACTTCACACTAAAAGTAAGCTTCCGGGATCGTGTTCTTGCCTAGTTCTACTCAAAAGTAGGTTCTTTCCTAAACGTATTTTCATTTCGGATGCATTGAAGGAGAAACCGAACAAGCACGAGAACAACAATCTTTGGAAGGAGAAAATTGACAAAACATAGGAAGAAA
Organism: Isoetes taiwanensis; assembly: GCA_021234155.1. Classification (NCBI taxonomy): domain Eukaryota; kingdom Viridiplantae; phylum Streptophyta; class Lycopodiopsida; order Isoetales; family Isoetaceae; genus Isoetes; species Isoetes taiwanensis. The sequence goes on from JAJEKV010000019.1 coordinate 12,558,289, forward strand.
GCACTGAACAACCACTCAACTATATATCGGTTGTTATTGATGGAATGGCCCGGAAGAAGACCACCCTACCACATTTTGTCAATGTGCCTAAGGATCTTCTTGAAGAAGATTTCATACATCCGCATGTTGTTGGTGCTATGGTATTTAATGGAAAACTATCTTGCAAGGCATTTTTTGAATTATCCAAACATTCATGCTGATCCAAATCTCACTATCACAATATTGAATAAGCTTCTTTCCAATTTAGAACATATACCACCGGTTCTCAGATCTTCGACTAGACAACACGACAAGGGAAAATAAGAATCGGCGTTGTTTGCTTATCGTGGTTATGCTAGTAGAGAAACAAATCTTCAAGAAGGTGAAGATTGGTTTCACCGCTTGTTGGTCATACACGCGACCAAATTGATCGATGTTCAAGAGGGTTCTCTAAACGCCTTGCTCGAAAAAAGCTCTCCTACCTACCAAAGAATGATTGAGGTTATCCAAGATTCCTACAATCCTCGTCCGGACATCGAAGTTGTTGGAAGAAACTTATGATTTCAAAGAATGGATTTTTCAAGAGATCAACTGGGGTCACCGTGCTATTGAGCCCTTGAGAAACATTACATTTCAAAGATCGATCAAAATTTCACTTGTAGATGGCGGTGGCCATCTTACAAGGAAAGAAATATGCCACATCTTTGCGTTGGCAGCCAGCAGCAGGTATTCAATTCATTCGCACCATCCCCAATACTAGTTCCATGCTCTCTCAAGCAGAAAATGCCTCTAAAAAGCTTGAAAGAAATCACAAAGAGTAAAAAGGAGGGAAGAGCATTTGACTCAAGCAAATCATTGGATTTTATTGAGACAAGTATTCATCGTCGTGCTCTAACCACTTTGGGGAGGCGATGCTTTATGGTGGCCTCGCTTTTTTCGGCAACGTGATATTTTGCAAGCTTCATTACAAGGTCGAAGACCGCGACATTCAACTGGCCATCTAGGCAAACTCTCCCCTGTGCAAGTTGATAATCAAGAGGAACATGTAGAGATATTGGCTAGCTCGATGAAGATGACAGAGTCATGTACACCGCCCCGCACGCACAAAGACAACAAGTTGCTCGAGTATCCGGTTCGGGCTCGAGAGATTCGAAAGGAATGCTCATAGCTGTCCCAAATGATAATGATGAATCTGGAAGCCATTCGGCTAGCTAAAGTACCGAGGTAACAAGAGAGGATGGAATTCCCACTCAATTAAAAGTGCACCGGATGAGAACAAAAATTTGCCGCCGCTTTCGATGGGAGTTATACTTTGGAGATGGTAAAAACAGGGAGGGGAAAGAGAGCAAAGTCCAAAGCAAGCAATCACCGGCCATAGATCTAGCTGAAGTAAAGGTTCTTGCATATGACTTTGTTCCGATTGCTGCTAATAAGTTACGTATGGTCACTCAAACTTTAATAAGGTCGGCATGTGGATTAGACAAACAACCTAGAAAGGTGGCAAAAAAAGATGATGATGAAGACTCACTTGTAGACAAAGGAGGAAGAAGATCGCTCGAAAGTACATCCAAAGTCTTGAGTGAAGCCGAGGATGAAGGCTCAAGTGATCGGGATTAAATGAGTCGGAGGATGAGATGCATCCCCATCTTGTTTGCAAAAATGTAAGTTTGTCCGATGACTTCGAACATGTAAAGAACGTAAAAGTGTGTGATGATTGTCCGTCAAAATGTCCTATATTTTTGACAATTTTGTTCATAATTTTGTACAATTTTCACAACCTTGAATATATCACTTCTTTGTCACTCTACTACCCTTGCTATTTTTTTATTGCACCTTTTTTGCTACACTTTATAAAAGTAACTATTTTTTGTTTTAGTTTAGGAGGATGAAAATTGCTATTTAAAATTTTTGCACGAAAGTTATGTTCAATCAACCCCTCAAAAATGGTACCTAAATTACATAAATTGTCACACCTGTCACAAAAAAATCTTAAAAATGGACTTTTTTAAGGGAATTTTAGGGAATCTTTCAAAGATTCCTTTTGAAGTGCGTTTCCAGCAAATAAGTGCGTTTCATTTTAAACTTTGTTATCCCAGAGAACATATAGAGTATGAATCGACTAATCTTGTCTTTTGGTTGACTAGTAATAATGTCTTCTGTGGCAAAAAATGGTTTCTTCTTTCCCTCCTTGTACAAATGAATTGAGGCATAGGTAGCTACACCAATTGAAATGGGAATCTGATCGTATGGAGAAAGTTGTAAGATACGTAAATAAACTTGTCTATTTAGCCATATGAATTAGACGAATATTACTTGCAAAAGATTGTAGATCCAGAATTGTAGACTGCACTCCAGTGAGCTAGCATGCATTTACACACAAATACATGTTACACTGAAAAGGCCATTCAATTTTGTAAGGGTTAAATCATTACCTTTAAATTCTGTAGTACCAAAAAGCTAATCCATACCAACCACAGCACCAAAAATGGTCTCCATCTTATATTGGCACAAAGAGAGTCCTGGAAAACATAAGGATTTAATTAGCAAGAAAAAAAAAAGACTTTGTAACGCATTCTTTAACACTTACAGCAACATCTGTACCTACTTCTCCATCCTCTAAATCTATGCCATTACATCAACTCGGATTAGGGTATGTTTTTACTTAACATACCCAACTTTTAGGAGTTCCAGCACCTTGTTAGCACCTTCATTAGCGAACACGGACGGGCGCTGACGGGTCGTGAAGTGACAGGTACTGATGGGTTATTCATTTCTCACGGCGTATCATTCCCTCTCTGATTCAAGGAATCATGAGCTTCAATTTCGCGCTATAATCCTTTCTCTTGCACTCCGGCAATCGACCGAACGAAGTTTCGAAAGCAAGAACTCCAAATTTTTTTTTCTTGCACAATTCGAGGTTGCTACCATGAGTTCTACGCGCATGTCGGAGTTACTCACATTACTTTTTTTTTCCTTTGATCAAAATGTTTGTTCTTCTTTGTGCTCGCCTCTTTTTTTCCTTTGTTCGAAATCTTGTTTGTGCTTCTTTTTATTGTTTTTTACTTTTTCAAATTGAAGCCCCAAGAACAACACAAGATGAATTTGCCGAGTTTAGGAATGTGGAGTGTGAAGGAAGGAAACCGAAGTCAAATCAAGTCACGGGAGGTATCACCGCTTTGAGTTTCTCATCCGTTTTTCGTGTACCACTAAGGTCGGGGAAGATAAATGTGAAAGAGATCAAAGCCGCTTTTTGAGCGTAAGTTCAATGATCCGCTTCAAAAGTTTACCGTAATGGCCCTACTAATAATGAAGTTCTGGACACGATTTGCAAGGGCATTTGTATGGCGTAACACCCCTAAAGCTTTGGCTGATCCAGAAAATTATAAGGTGAATTGGGCATCTCTCGGCCGCAGATTCTCATAGATATTCTATAGTTCAAAAAGTAAGGAAGAAGTTAACTGCTTTTGATGTTAACTTGAATGTAATTATGAATCACATTAGAAGTCTTTCGATATGAGTAAGAAAGTCAAGAAGATATAACTACAAAAAAGCAACTTTTGTTAAGGCTAGAAGGAGCTATGAACTGTGCTGATGCTACATGCAAGCTGTTATACACACAGATATCCGAGAAGAAAAAAGCTATTAAGCTTTACAGTGCTGACTTACCTAACAATTCGGCTTTGGTGGAGTATTTGAAAAAGGAGGAAGAAAATCTGATGGCCATGCTTTCTGCCACCATTGGGAGTGCTAGTATATCCGATAAGCAGAAGTTGAAGGAGGAAATAACGTCTTTGGAAGTTAATATAGAAGCTTATGGTCATAGGATGACTTTCTGGCATGCAAAGTGCAAACATATTACTGCTTTGCAGTTTGCTCATCGAGGTAAGAAGGATTTGAATGTTCATATGGGTATTTATGATCTGCATGTAGATCAGTTTGCTGAAAGATGTGAAGGTTGTGGTTTATCTTTTAGCTCAGATTATACTTTTCTTATCAAGTTATCATGTGACCATAAGTTCCATGTGTGTTGCTTTGGTTCTGTTTTGGACCTTCATAATCTTCAAAGTCTTGGGGAAAAGAATCTAAAGATGGATAAGAAATAAAAGTACTTAAATTAAGTAAAAAGATTGAAAGAAAAGAAAAAGACTTGGAAATTACCTTGGAAACAAGGCTGCAAAACTTCGTGACATTCATTGCCTTCAGGTAATTGCGCATTTGATTCAATTTGTTCATAAGGTTCGGGAAAAGATTCTAAACATGAAAGCAGTTCATCAACACAACCAACACCAACAAATTAGGAGAGCAGTTCCCAACAACTATGAAGTAAATTAGTACCTGGATGTATGGGATCCGTTGTAGCAAGATGGGATCTCTTTGTTCGCATCTTGATTTACAAATAAGTTGCTTATCATTCAAATTGTGTCTATTTTTGCTTTGTCACACCAAATAATATGTAATGAATTATGAGTATCGCTTACCATGCTGCAATTCTTGCACAAATTAAACTTGTATTTATCCCGAAATGGAATCTTCAATTGCAGATTGTTTGAAAATTGCATCAGCAATTCGAGAACAAATGCCGTGAGAAGTTTTCACCCCTGCTCTGAAAAAATTGAAGGCTAGATAGCGGTTTGACCACATCAAAATTAACATGTGTCTTGCACACGGATGCACAAAATGTCTCTCTCCAACCGCCATAGCCGAACCGAGAAAATTAGCAAAGAAAGAAACTCATGAAATTATTGCCGTGGGCGATTACCAAAACCGCCAAATCTAATTTTAAAATTCATTTTGCATCACCGGTCACAACCTCGATCGCCAGAAAGACGGATTAGCAGCACCACGGATAATGCTGAAGTGGCAAATTCCGGTGCTTCGGATCGACCAACAGAATTTGGCGCCCAAGAGAAAATGACGCGTGAAGGCCTTTGACGTGCGGCGAAAATGTAATGTGACGGGTCCAGCACTCAACCAGCACATGCGTCGCCCACACTCGAGATTGAGTATGTAAATAAAAAACACACCCATTACTACAGTTTCAATGCATGGTAAAATGAGTGAGTGATTACCCCTTTGGTTGGCATTTATCAGGGGCGCTTCCGGTTAAGCCCTGCTTCTGTGGGAATATGGCACCAAAAAGAAGGGCTGGACGTCCTCCTGGAGCTAAGAACAAAGAGAGAAGGAAAGACTTTGGAGTTAAAACGGAGTAACCCTAGTTAGTAGAAACAAGAATTTTGATGCAAGCAATGTCATTCGTCACTGTGTTGCTACAGCAGCAGCTATCAGAGCAGAAAATGGCGATATCTCTACACCACTTTATGATAATCCTGAGACAAATTTAACGGATGGAAATGCTGAGGATTTGTTTGCGATAAAGTCACAAAGCAGAGAAAAAGATAGCATACCTTGTATTTTCTTGCATTTGCCTAGTCCCGCAGCCTACGTCAAGTAAATCACTGAAATGCTCTCACCCTACTTGAACACTGAAATGCAGGCCTCCGGAAACAAAAACATACCTCCGGAAATAGGGAAAAAAAATTAAAAACATACCTCCGGAAATCCAAGGACCCTTAAACGTATCTGCCCGGCAACCAGCAAAGCATCTAACCCCTTGAACTTATTTCTAAGTGCATACCCTGCAAGAAAACCGCTCCTCAAACCGTGGAAATACAGCAGCTCCGGCGCCAAAACGTGGGAGACTCCTTAGGTATACGTACTTCAAAAACTCGAAAAAACCCCTTCATCGCCCACGCACATGTTTTGTACGAAAAAAAAAAAGGTGAACCCCCCGGACGCTCTCCCCAGATGTCAGAATGAATTATATCTTTCAAAATAAGCCATACTTTGAAATAATATGAACTATATATTCATTACATACTAAGTAATACACGCTTCGAACAGATTCCAGCTTATAATTTTTCGAGGCAGTGCTACCAACGCCGCTCAATTACAAAGTGTCATCCATTGGCAGCTTACTCACATCTATGCCAATTGCAAAGTCACATCTATTAGAAGTTGACTCACACCTACTGCCAATTCCAAATTACACATGAGGAAAATCATCCATGTGGCTCAACGTCCATATCGATGTCATTGAACATCGATTTGACAATTTATGAGAAGTTTACTGCCATGTACTACCAATTCTAAAGAATCACGTATTGAGGAGTCATACCTACTATCCATGGGGAGCTTACTCCCACCTATTACCATTTCCAAAGTATTGCATATTTTGAAAACTTTCTATTCTTGGACTGAGCTTGCACACCTACTACCAATTCTAAAGTATTGTATATTTTGAAAACTTTCTATTCTTGGATTCAGCTTGCACACCTACTGCCAATTCCATAGCATCACATATGAGGAAAGCATCATCCATGTGGCTCAACATCCAATACTACCAATTCTAAAGAATCACCTATTGAGGAGTCATACCTACTACCATGAGGAGCTTACCCCCACCTACTACCATTTCCAAAGCATTGCATCTTTTAAAAACTTTCTATTTTTGGACTTAGCTTGCAAAGTTTCAAAACTTTCTATTTTTAGACTGAGGTATCTACCCATAAGCATTTGGAACATTCCAGAACATTTTATATTGGCTTTTGCAAAGTTTCAAAGAACTTTCTATTTTTAGAATGAGGGGCTTACCCATAAGACTTTCTATTTTTGGACTGAGTTGCTTGCTCATGAGCATTTGGGCACGTAGAACATTCTACTTTGCCTCTACAAACTTTCTATTTTTTCAACAAACTTTCTATTTTAGATTGAGGTGCTTATCTATGAGCATCTAGAATATTCTAGAACTATCTAGAACATCCAATTTTGATTTTTTGCAAAGTTTCAATAACATTTTCTATTTTTGGACTGAGATGCCTATCCATAAGCATCTGGAACATTCCAAAACCATCTATTTTGACTGTATGAGAAGTTTCAGAAAATATTTTATTTTTAGACTGAGGTGCTTACCTTAAGTATATGGAAGATTCCAAAACATTCTATTTTGGCTCCTTGTAAAGTTTCAAAAAAACTTCTGTTTTTTAGATTCAGGTGCTTATGAATGGATGGCCTAAGCCCCAATCTAACTGCATAATAGATGTCATCTCACTCCACCTCATCCTCATGCTCTTGCCCTTTCTGCACCAGGCTCAGCCTCAGCAAGATCTCCGCCCATTCTCATGGCTCTCAATTCCCGTGGACCCTTGGATTGCGATGATCCTGATAACATTATGTCTCCGGGAATGTTGTAGCCCCTCTACTCAGACCACTTATACCACTTTACTTGAAGTTGGCTTGGCAGGTTGTGCGAACCCCCGGTGCAACAACTCCTCACATGCCTCAGCTGCGATTGGATTATGAACATGCAGGAGCTTATGCCCAGATGCTTATAGATGACCTGGCAGAAATTTTGCAATATCCTACACTAGAGCAACAGACAGGCCGGCTGACTGATGTGCTTAGGACTGCGGCAGAGAGGTGCTTTGGGATAAGCCGCCCACCTACGTAACCTCCGTGTACACAACCTTCCCACGTAATCAATGGTTTGATGCAGAGTGCAAGGAACACAAACACTGGCTCCGCCAAGTCACGGAACCACGCTTTTACGCCCACATGCGGTGACAAGATCGCATCTTCCTTAAAGCTAAGAAAGCCAGATACATTGTAGCGCATCAAAGGGAAATGTTTTACCTCCTGGAACGTCACCCCAGGACCTTCTGGCGAAGGGTTCTTAGAAAGCCAGTACAGCCCACAGGGAATATCACTCCCGAGCAGTGGAGGCAATACTTGCAACAGCTATACGACCCTCTGGTGCACATGCAAAGATTACCCTTGCAAGAAGGCCTAGTCTTTGGAAATCACGTGATTCAACGTGGAACAAGGCTTAAAGCGGCTTGCCAATGGGAAAGCCCCGCACTTGGATGGTATGCGTGCGTAATTGCTTAAGTGGGCGGCGTCCATAATACCATCTTGACCGCCTTGTTCAACAAGGCATTACAAGAAGGCTTCCCGCAGCAAAGGACCAATAGCGAGTTGTTCCTATCTATAAGGCGGTGACCCAATAATCGCCCGACCACTACCGAACAATCATGGTCGGGTTCGGTTTGCAAACCGCTTGCCGGGATTCTCGAGCTGCAGCTTGACGGGCCAAGGCAGAGGCAGCAGAGGTGCGGGCTCTCACCCAGGCAGGATTCGCACCCCGGACTCAACCATTGGCCACATCTTCACGCTATGAACTCGATTGAAGACAACAGAACCGCCGATCTATATTGTTGCTTTGTGGATTTTGGCGGCGTTTGACATCATTGCCTCGGGAAAACTATGGGCAAGACCGCAATACCGGGGTTCCTGTGAGATTTGCGTAATGCGCAGTACAAGCTATATATGAAAGATGCTCGGGTCGGTTGCGGCCAGACAAGCCAACCATTTGATAGTAGTATCGGGGTTCGCCGTGGATGCCCTCTCTCCCCAACATTGTTTGGGCTTTAAATTGATCAATTGGAGAGTCGGCTTGCTCGATAATGGGGCGATGGAGCTCACCTTCTCTATCGGATCATCGACAGCTTAATATATGCCGATGATGTGGACCTCCTAGCTTACACACCAGCAGACATGCAACGACATCTTGATGCCCTGGACACATTCTGCCAAGCGACTGATATGCGCGTCAACCTGGCCAAGACTAAGGTGGTTTTCATATCATCTTCACGTCAGCCGAGGGTCCCCTCCTTCAGTTATCAAGGCCAGAATGTGGAAATTGCATCCACATACAAGTATTTGGGAGTGGAGTTTCCTTCTACTATGCACTGGGACACATCCATACGACTACGAAAGTGACGGCAGTTGGAAGGCACTATATGCAATGCAAAACAATAGTCATAGAGCGAGTTGTATGATTGAGCCCATCACCACACCTGCTCAAGGTCTTAGTAGAGCCCGTCCTTTTATACGGGTGGAAGTATGGGGCCCAAGTAGTATCACTTGCTACTTGGAATGACTTGGAGCAGTCCGTAAAGCCTTCTTAGTACGAGCACTAGGGGTGAAGTCCACAGTCCCATATCAAATTCTACCGCAGGAGACGTGATTCTTGCCTCTTCGAGGGCGCCCCTTGATCGCCACATTGTCTATTTTCGAAGGTGGTCAATATGGACGATGCTCGCCTCCCTAAACTAGCTTATATCATGGCAATGGGGCCGCAGCCCTCAAGGCCTCGGGCCGGAGGGAAAAGAGAGCTCAAGGGTTGGCTAGATGGAATGTGCGTGAGCACAGGTGCATACATGTGCAAACAGAGGCGGTCGCCATAGCTTGAGGCAATATCTTGACGCTTGCTTTGCTCAAAGAAGCTTTGGGATGCCAATGCCCTTGAACATGTCAAGACATCACATTATCAGCACCACATAAATCCCACATTGGAACGAGGCCCGCAATGCTACCTGCGCACCCACTTGCCCATGAAAAGGCGCACTCATTGCCTCCATTCGCATCAGGGCACATCATCTTCGAATTGAGAGAGGCGGATGGATTGGTGAGCCACGCCAGATGTGCTCATCAATGCCGCCAAATGGGAGTCATTGAGGATGAATCTCATACCCTTCAAAGTTGCCCAAATATGATCAAATTCGGACGCGGTATGTTTGAGTTGGTCGCCCCCGCCACCGTTACATGTGACATTGAGCACAAAGATCCGTGACGGGTGATCATATCATACCTTCAGAAGGTTATGGACATGCGAGATCAGCTATGTCCTCGGGCACACACTTGACATGTATATATACATTGATGTATACTTGTACAGTTTGACAGCATTCTTATTACTGCCACGGTTTTTCCCTCGAAAACCCTTTGGGGCGAGGGTTTTTTAACCCGGACAGTAATAAGTTTGCTGCGCTCCTTGTGGGTCCCATAGGCCGATTGGCCTCAGTGGACGATAAAAAATCATTCTCATTCTCATTCTCCCATGAAGAAGAGATTTCACACCAAGTTTTCCATTGATCAGAAAGGAAAGATGTGCGCTTTTGCCAAGAAGCTTAGCTGGAGGATTCAAAAACACGACGAGACTGCCATTCAGCAATTCTGCTCCCTTAATTCGGCTGCATCGGGTTCTGCCCTTCCTTGGTTTCCAGCATCGCTGCCTTCCTCGGATCTTTCCAAGAAAGCAAGATCCGGTGGACATATTTGTTTGTTTCTTTTTTTTTTTTTGCCAGCACCGCCTTCGAATTTCTGTATACAAGAATGACTCTTTGCTTGAAATTATGGCGTGGAAGATGTGCCGACGCGCGTCAGCGCGGAGGCACATCTGACACGCCAGAATTTCAAGCAAAGCGTCATTATTGTAACGTGAAGTTTTGGTTAGGTTTAATTCTGCGTTCATTTTTGCCTCTCTCTCTGGCGTTTCTCTCCGGCTATGGCGTTCTCTCCTGCTATGGCATGATCATGCTGCGATCTTGGTGTTATGTCCGGCTATGGCATGATCTAGCCTTTGTCTTCCTTTCTCTTTTCCCGGCGCTCGTACTTTCTGATGAACCTTCTAAGGTCTGCTACCTCTGCCGGCTCCAGACCTGTCACCTGCTCATCCTGCTCGAGGATCTCCGTGGTTGCGTCTGAATGGACTTCTGCTTGTTCTTGCTGCCGGATCTCCCGCTCTATTTCTTCATACACCTCCCTCGTCTTCTCGTCCATAGAGTTCGGTGATGTGGCGTCGTCCTGCTCCGCCTGCTGATTGAAGACATCGATCAGCTCAGATGTGTCCTGCTCCTCGTCCGAAGGCGAATGACCCCCTCTCGCGAGCCTCTCACGAAGCATCTTCCGAATGATCTCAGTCTCAGTGGCGCTGGTAACCATCATTCAATTAATTTTAGAATATGTCATTATTTTTAGAAATTTTTCACGCTCGCGTTTTTCCCGTTTACGCCGCTTTTTTCTTTTTTTGGCTGCGTTTCACGCGTTTTAAAAAGTCCCGCTTCTCTTATTTTTTTTTTTCCTCCCTTCTTTCTCTCTTTCGCCTTCCCTTCCCTTTCTATTTTCCCCCTCTTTTCGCGTCCTTTCTTTCTCCCTTTCTATTTTTATTTTTTTGCGTTTTATCTGGAAGTGACGGGAGAGCTCGAAGAAGCGATGGGCGAAACTGTTGAAGACGGAGTTGGCCGGAATTGATTTCGGGTGAGCCGACTTGCTTCAAGCAAGAGATTCGGCTGGTTGCAGAGGCCTCTAAGGCTCTGGTTTTGTTTTTGAAGGAGTTTTGGAGCATGATTGAAGAAGTTGTGGTTGTTGGAGTTTGAGCAAAGGAAATATAATTGGGTTCAAATCCCAGGCGCAGGTTTTTGGCAAAGTGGCTTTGCCTCAAACGGTGGTAGAGGAGCGCATACAGCATCAAAGAAGCGAGTGCTTCTTTTTGCCCTCTTTCTTATGTATCCTTTCTACCTCTCTTTCTTCTTTATATTTGCTATTTTTTCTTTCCAATCTGCCTTCTTCTTGCCGTGAGGTTGTGGCTACAAGGATATACCGGAGTTGGATATGCACAGAAAGCCCAGGCACAGAAAAGTTCTCGATTTTGTGGTTTCCAACAAAAATGCTCTGTTTTTGCGGTTTGCTGTTGAAATATCTCCACAGGTTCACTATTCTTCAGTTGTTGCTTGCAAATGTAGAATATTCCGGTCTTCCTGTTTAGTTTTTTCTCTCAATTGTTTGATCTGTGCAGGTTTCGGGAGTCGGTGCATCTGCCCAACCTATTCCTCATTCTTCATTCTTCGTTTTTCTGCAGAGGCATCACTATCTTAACAATTAGAGTAGGATGCAGAGATTTTGCCCTCTTTTTTGTCACAGATTGGAGCTTTAACAACACAACCAATGCATGCAATTAGACAGGGATTGCATGTACATCTGTTAGAGTGGTGAATTTAATACTAGCCGAGATGGGTCTGGCCTGCTCTATTACACCATGAATCAGGAAGCTTTCCTCAGAGGCTTACACTTCCAACACATCTAGGTAATTCCCAAATTTGTTTGGAATTTGTCTAGATGCTAGATCTACTTGCTTTGCAATTTATGAAGTGTTTTTGTACGCAGGCAAGGCAACCAGGAAAAGCCTTGTACAGAAAAGCTCAAAGGTCAGATGTGCAGAGGCCAATTTGCCAATGACATTGATGCTCGTCCTCAATCACAAAGCTTGCTTGATAACACAGTTTTAGAATGGTAAATTGTAGAGGCAAGAATGGAGGCATATGTTTGCAAATCTTGGGCATGCCATGTGATTGTAAGAGGCTTTTGTGGAATCCACTGGTGAATCACACTCAAGTTGAAGCATTTGGTGTTTGGTTTCAAACCCAATTAGAGATAGGATGTGCTTAAGGCAAGTGCCTACCTTATGCTTAAGAGCAAGTTCTTTGGCTACAAAGGCTACATCTGAGGACTACATCTACACAAAAATAGCTTGAGGCTCATCGTGTGGGAGGTTGCCCTTTGTTTCTGCATAGTAATTCAGGAAAGGCGTCCCCTGTTCCACACAAAAGAGAACACCAGGCTTGAAAGTTTATTGGTTTTGTTACATTGATTACACAAGTCTTATGTTCGGACTTTGTAAACCTTTTTAAAACGCCAAATGGCGATTCTGATTCCACAAATGTGGAGTTTCACACTTTGTAAACCTTTTAAAACGCGCCAAGCGCGATTTATAGTTCCACAAATGTGGAGTTTTACAACGTGTACATCACACTTGTAATATGATTTTTTCCACAAATGTGGAGTTTTACAACGTTTACATCATACTTGTAATATGATTTTTCTCTTTTAAGCATGTGTTAGATTGCTTTGATTATTTTATATATCGAATATTCAAGTTTTGTATTTGCACATGTTATTGGGACTTTGAACTTCGAAAAGTGTAAATAAATGTATTTTTTTGTCTCTTATATTACAATGTAACTAGTTTATATTGTGATATTTGCCTAGGATGTAACTACTTTGAACTTTAGAGATGTGTAAATAAAGGTACTTTTACTTGTTCTACTCTTAAAATTTTCGTGTGAAACCATTCCAAATATGCAATTTTTAGTTTTTCATGTTGCCCAACATACAAATATATCTGATAAAAATGCCATACATTTTAGGAAGACCATAAATTTTAACACATATTGTGTATTCTTATGCTGAAAATGAATACAGTCCAAAACTATGGTTACATGCATAAAAAGATCGATAAAAAGCTTATTCTAGCGATTTTTTGGAAATGACATAATCCCAATTTAATTGAATGATGGTTTGGTGGTTTCGCCTGGGCGACGCTTCCTTGCGGTCTGTTTGGTTCGGGCCATGCTTTACGGATCGTCGATCGGATAAAAGCGCCGAAAGATCGCCTAAGTTGGGAAGAGCGGATTTCTAGGGCTGGGACGAAAAAATGAGGGGGGTTCTACATCTATTTATAGCTTGGGGAATTTTAGGTCAAAACTCAAGTTGCTCTATTTAACATGCTAAGGCACCAACTTAGTTAAAACTTATACTTATTTCAGACTTTTCTATCTATTGGTCTCACAGCTTGCGCCTCGTTCCAATACTAATGTTTAGTTTTGCGACCAGGCGCGAGCTGTGAGATCTCATACATTTCTAGGGTTTTTGGGTGATTAAAACATGCTATTCTAACTAATTCCTACCTTAGAATTAGCCTTACCACATTATTTTTCTCAAATTCATCATGTTTTGGTATTCTTGGCTCGATGTCTCACGACTTTTGCTAAACTTCAAAACTAAAATTTAGTTCTGCGACCAGCGCGGAAATGTGAGACCACCTCACTTGGAAAATTTTTGCTCATTCTTTTTAATCTTGTTAGATTCTAATTCACTTAATTGTTACTAGCTTAGCATAACTACAAAGAGAGAAAAAAAAATTCCCACTTTTCGAGGCTTGAGGATCCTATCAAGTTAGTACTATCGAACATGGTCGATGCTTTGCTCTTGGTCTCCAAGAACATTGCTCGATACCACTTGTGGACGTCCCCTACTCGTGATACGGTGCTCTCACCGTATACAAACAGAGTTCTTCCCCACACCAGCTCCATGCCGATCAAGGGGCCCTCCACGATCACCGCACCCGTGAATGAGTCCCAAAGGGAAGAGTGAAGGTGTCATTCTACCCCGCTCCCTCCCTCGGCCTACCTAGCTGCAAGGCGTAAACATACATGTCGTTACTCAACATAATCCTCCATCCACCCAGAAGGGTGGTACATCAACACCTGCATAGACCATGATCAGCACATCACATAGGGAATCCTACCCAAGGCTCAGACTCAAGGGAATGACTGACGGCTTGGGCCTCCAGAGTTCATTGCAGACAGAATTCATGACAATGGATTTGGCTGGCATAAGAACATGGCATAGGGTTGTCCACTCCATCCGCCCCTCCTGTGCACACTTTGCAAAGTAGGCTGAAAAGTGTTGGGACCTGACTGTAGCCCGCCGGGTGCATAGCCAGGAGGGCTACTCCTGGGGTCATCATCCCAGTCCCGATGGGGCAGGTAGGGATCACTCCCTCCAGAGATCTACATGCTGACTCAAGGTGACTAGAGGGCCACCCTTTGCCATTCGACCCCAACACCGGAAAGTGTACACCACTTCACGGGTGTCGAGCCCATGCCTTACCCACACTCGGTGGTAAGCCATTAGGCCTAGTCACAATGATCCCCAGGGGATCGCTTCAAGAGTCGAACATGAACCTCCTTCTCGGCCCGGTCTGGCCTTCACCCACAACCGTGTGTGGCTCTTGTACACAGGCCGAAACTACAGTGTGCTAGAGAGGCTACTCTAGGAGCATCAACTACAAGCTTTAGAGCCTCTACCCCCCTTCCCAATACAAGGAGTTCACAGAAATACATCATCCAAATACATCACAGAAGAACTAAAGAACTAGATCTATTCATAGAGTTAGGTTCTTTAGTTAGTGTCCGAGATCTAAGATCTAGATAGCTGCTATGGGCAATTTAATAGTCTAAACCTACTGATTCTATGACTAGAAGACGTCTTACGCTATTAAATTGACCAAATACCTGATCCTTGAGTGGCTCCTCCTGACCTGAGTTCCACCATCCTGCTGGGCTGATCGAATTCAGGGAAACTGATGGCGCAATTCGCTTGGGCGGCGTCTGGGAGGCGGTTTTGGCTCCTGGGGCAGCCAAAACTGAGCTCTAAAACCCTAAGGACGAAAAACTAGCAAGCTAGGGTTTTCCTACCCTAAATAGACATGGGGGTTTAGGCTAGGGTTTCCAATTACCCATTTTGGCATGTGGGATAATTGGAAAGGCCCCACTTGCCTTTAATGGCTAGGTGGCAAAATATGCCAACATGGAAAGGTGTGCCCACATTAATGTGCACATGTGCACATTAATAATATATGAACACTCCTAGCAAGTTGCCCCTAGGGCTACTTACCTGGCTATCCGTTGGCGTACACGTCGGTCGGAGTGGCGTGTACGCGTGACGGGGCAGTACAGTATACGTCCTGGGACCGTATACTGTGCTGGAACGTCACATTCTCCCCACCTTGAAATGATGCTGTCCGCAGCATCGTGGGTCTCCCCACCTTGGGATCTTCCTAACCTGCAACCTGTAATCAACGTGATGCCTACAATATAATATTTATACATTTATCAAGATTACCCTAAGGTAATATTTTTTAGAACATTATTACGTCATTATACTATGGAATACTTATCAATTCATAACGCCATTAACAAGTTATTCACTATCTTAAGTTAGACAAAATTTCAACATTTCATATCTATAATTATTGTCCGAGGTACTCTTCATTCCTTGCAACACATTCCAACAAAACTTGTGTTGCAAGTCTTCGTAGCTCGACCTCCTTGCCCTCCGGAGCGCTCTACTGGCCTGCAGGTCGACACTACGTTAGTACCGTTTTAATTATTTAATAAATTTTGGTTATATGGTGACCACCCCACCTATCTACATGAATGCATGGCTAATCTCCCGGCGTAGGAAGAGGATGAATCTTCCATAATGGCCGTGGAGACAAATTCTATATGCCTATATGCGCTCATGCCTACACCTCTAGTTGCCCGGTGGAGGATATCCTTCTCGTGCGTGGGGGCGTGAGGGATGGATTCCTCCTATCAAAGCATATATGGGGCTAAAGGTGCTTTCCCTATCAATGCATTCCTTAATGACCTCCTTTCTCTCGAGGTCGCCTACTTCCGTGGGACGTAAGTAGACTTTCTAATCTACCTTCCACTGCCCCAGCGAAACGCCGGTCATGCCTACATTGACATTACACCACGCCCTAGAGATCACCGTAGTGGTCTCATCATCGCAGAACAACGCATGCGACCCATACCAAGCATAGGTTGCATCGTGTAGATTAATCTATACAAGAATTAACCTACACAAATCGACATGCCCGAGCCAATTTCTTCTGAGATGACCTTGCCGTCCCCATTGCTCCATAAACCGTGGGTACCGCTTTATTAAATCCTTCTTAAGTACCCACGTCGCGTCTTCCACCGGCAAGTGCTTCCACTTGACCAGATATTGGAGGAACTCCGACCTCCTTGTCTTCTTGAAAGCTTTATCAAGAATCATTTCGAACTATTTCCAAATGCTCCTCCGGCCATTTCCAACAACGTTGAGTGTCCAAGACTTCGTGCGGATTTGGAGTATGCTTCTTCAACAAACTCACGCGGGAAGACCTTATGAATCTTTAGGTGTGCCGGCAAATCCAACTTGTAGGATTGATTACCTACTCTCTTGATTATTCTCAAGGGTCCAGCCCACCTTGGAGCAAGCTTCTTGCAATTGCCAATCCCGAAGCCACCGCTTCACCTTGATCTTGAGCCATACATCATCTCCAACTTTGAACTCTCGACTGTTCGATGCTTGTCGGCGATGCTCTTCGACGACTTCTTGCCGCAAGCGGATAACCTCGAACTTCTTCCACGAAGCCGCCGATATCGGCCAACATCTGGCCGCGAAACTTCTACTTTTGACACCTGGTTGTGCCAAGTGTCCGGAGTTAGGCAATCGATAGCCATAATTGATCATAAATGGCGACATTTGGGACGATTCCCCGCTTGGTGCTATTGTATGCAAACTCCACCAAGTGAATAAATTCTTCCCACATACTTTGCTTATTCCGCATATAGTTTCAGAGCATGTCTTCTAAGATCCTGTTGGACCTCTCCGCCCGCCATCCGTCTCGAGGATGATACGCCGTGCTCATGGATAGCTTGGTCCGAATCGTCGCAAAGAGGTCTTGCCAAAAGGCACTCATGAACTTCGATCTCTCGCTGGAGATAATCTCCCTTGGCATGCCATGAAGCCCGAAGATCTCTTTGGTGAAGAGCTTTGTCAGATCCATAGTCAGACTGTGGTCCCGCAAGGCACAAAATGTGCCATCTTCGACAACTTGTCGACCACTACCATCAAGGCATCCTTGCCTCTTGTCGTTTGGGAGTCCCGTGATGAAATCCATGCCGATTACCTCCCATTTGGCATTTGGCACCGCTAATGGCTCTAGTGCCCCCGAATTGAGTTGTTCCGCCTTCGCCTCACGGGCATAGCCGACATTCCTTGATGTAGCGAAGCTACGTGCTTCTTCATTCCTCGGCCAATAATAGCTGCTGCGTGCACTTTGAAATATGTTTTCATGAATCCCGCGATGGCCAAATTATTGGGCTGTTGCGTGTCGTGGAGGATCAATTTCCTTACCCCCGATGACTCGGCACGCACAACTTATCCTTATGATATAATAGGTTGCCCTCCTTCTTAAAATGCTTGAAGGCTTCCCGCTCTTTATCTGTTCTAGCCTCCCCGAGAGGCTTGCCCATACTTCCCCAAGTCTACATCCATTGGCAAGGACTCTTCAATCTTCTTACCAAAGTCGCTGGAGAGCGTCGAAATTGCGTTGCAATGCACTCTAGTTGTCAGGGGATGCCTTGAAAGCGCATCTGCTACCACATTGAGCTTCCCCGGCATAGACGATATCAAAGTCATATTCTTCGAGGAACTCCATCCATCTCCTCACGCCTCGATTAAGGTGTGGTTGCGTGAATACATATTGGAGGCTCATGGATGGTCGGTATCAATTGGAACTTCCTTCCCAAGAGATAGTGCCTCCATATTCTTAATGCCCCGACAACCGCAAGCAATTCCTGATCGTCGTTGGGTAGCGGCGTCTGGCGTCGTTCATCTTCCCGGAATCATACGCTACCACACGCTCTTCTTGCATGAGCACCGCACTGTAGCTATCTTACTCGCGTCTGTTGCTACAAGCTTATCTTTCTCCGTCCGGCAGGTCAAGGCAGGGGCTGTCGTCAAAGCTTCTTTCAACAATTCAAACCCCTTTTTGGGCTTTCTTGTGCCAATGCTCTACCCAATCTTTCACCTTCTCGCCCTCGTCCGGTCTGTTAACCGGCTGCTATCTTAGCAAAGTTCTTCACGAACTTCCTGTAGTACCGCTAGACCGAGAAAACTTGACCTCGTGCACATTCTTGGCGCCGCCACTGAATCACTGCTTCAATCTTGGCGGGTCCGTCGAGATGCCTTCTCGAGATCACATGACCAAGGTATTCCACCTTCTCTTTCTAGGCGGCGGCACTTCGACAACTTGGCGCATAACCGGTGCCTCTTCAACTTCTCTAGCACCCTTCTCAAGTGTTGCACGTGCTCTTCAAGGGATCTGCTATACACCAAAATGTCATCAAAGAAAACAATCACGAAGGTGTCCGGAACTCCTCAAGATATCGTTCATGAGCCTCATGAACGTTAAGTGGGGCATTTGATAAGCCAAAAGGCATTACCGTGAACTCATAATGCCCATACCAAGTCCCGGCGGTCTTATGGATATCTTCCTCCTTTATCCGTATCTCGATGATAACCTGACCTTAAGTCGATTTTGGAGAAGATCTTTGCTCCTTGAAGCTGATCCATCAAGTCGCCCGATCTTGGGAGCGCTGCATTTGTTCTTAATGGTGTGCTTATTCAACCGCCTATAGTCTATGCACATCCTCGAGATCCATCCTTCTTCTTGACAAAAAGAATGGGCGCCCAAACGGCGAGACACTAGGTCTAATGAAGCCTAGGGTCGAAGCAGCTCTCCCGCAGAATCGCTTCTTCAGCTCCGGCGACAACTCCTCTGCGTTGTCATTCTATACGAGCCTTGCTTGTTGGCTTTTGTTCCTGGTTCGAAAGTGCTATCTCGCTTTTCGACTCCCTATAAGGAGGGGGAGCCGCTTGATCTCATCTGGAAAGAGATCGTGGAACTCCGTGATCAACTTAGCTATTTGCTTCGGCAACTTGGTCGAGCATCTTGTCTTCTTTGCTTCCTTCCAATTCCTCACTAATCTCAAGCTTGAAGATGTATGCCACTTGCTCACTCTTGATGCACTTGAATGTACCGTTTAGAAGACATACACTGCATGATGGGAACAACTTCTTTACCTGTTATCTCAATGATCTTGCCGTCGGGTGTTGGGAAGGTCACCTTCCGCTTTCCACAATCAATAATGGCCCCTGCTGGTCCAAGGTACTCCATACCTATTATCAAGTCGATTTGCCGATCCCCATTACCTCACCCCCATCCGATCTTAATCCCCGGCAAGTCGATGTCAAAGTTGATTCTTTTTACTGCCGCCTTTATTACCGCTCCACTTGCTAAGACAACCGCCTTGGCTTTGACTTTAATGGTTTCAACTTCAACATTTGAACCATTCTGGGGGATGCAAAGTTATGGCTACTTCCTGAATCTATCAGGACTACAAATGACTTGGCCTTGGCCTTTCCCACTGTGGAAATTACTTTATACTGGCTCTCTGCTTGCTCAGATCTATTAAGGCAAAGATATGACACTCACCCCTCAATGTAGTCGCGGCCTCCTCGCCGCCGTCGTCGTCGATTTAGTGTCCCAATCTCCCAACTCGCTAGCGCCAGACTCATGACATATGGGCGCTTCACGCCCTATGGCCTGGCTGGAAACACCTGAAGCAAAGCTGCTTTTCTATGCACTCCTGTCTCTTTTCCTTGGGCATGGCCTGCAGAAAGGATCGCACTGCTTTGGAGTAGTTTGACCCTTCCTGTTTGTCTTTGAAAGACACCTGCTTCTTCTCCTGCTGCCTTGGTTCGGGAAACTTTTTACAAGTCCAAGGAAAATTTCCTGGACTTGCGAACATAACCCGGTTATAGCCCTTTCCAGCCTACAATTTCCTAACAAAAACAAAACATACATGCAATTTTCCTAAGAATTAAAAATGAACCGGATATATACAATTTTTCTAAGAAGTAAAAATCAACCGGATATGGTTTATGATAACTGATCAAAATCAGAAATCAGAAAATTGCATACATAAGGCATATAAATGCGCAGCAGTCAAAGTTAAAATATCTCTAACCACTACAACATTCAAAATTCAGCTTATTCCATAATCATATCCTCTTCTTCTTCTTCATCTACCACATTTTCACGTGACATTTTAGATCTCGGATTGGTTGAAAAAATATGCCTATACTTAGCACCAGATTTCCAAAACTTGTAAGCTTCTCCAAAATCAAACTCATCAATTGCTTCCATAGGGGGGCCTTCAATTGCAACCCTCATGAGAGAATCGACTCCATTTGTTGAAAGCCTGTTGCGATATTTATCTTTAATATGGTTCAATTGGTCAATCCCTCTCACAAATTGCCGTTTGAGCATTGAACCATACCCACGGTTACGCAAGCTTCACCATTTCAAAGATATTTATCCTCTCTCAACATTTTATGAGAGAGAATAATTGTCCAAGTGTCTACAAAATTCTTTCCTCGCCACTCCGTACATGCTTGCAACTTAAACTTTCTAAACTCTGGCAGAAATTTGTCTCGATCAATAAGACTATTAAATGTGACTCCTCCAACCACTCGAGCTTCTCCATAAAATTTCAGCAACTCATTAGCCTCGTGTTGTCCAAATTCTTTCATTTTCTTTGTTTCCATTGGCACATGCGCAGGTGAAAATATCTTGAAGCATGACAGAATTTCATGGTCCTTAAACCTCTCATCCAAAGCAACCAAAACAGCTCGAGTAAAATTATTTTGAAATTCAAGAGCCTCTGTTAAATCGTCACCATCAATATTCCTTTTCATTTGAACTGCCCGATACATATCTCCCTTTACAGCCCCTCTAAGTGAAGCGAGATATCCTTTTGGACTGTCAAAATCAGGAATTATGGGATATCCGTTGCTATCTTTCAAACCACCATTTAGATCCAATACCTCGTTCAAGAACTCCATCTCAATATGATGCTTTGTCTGACTCACAAGGCTGCCTATAGAAGTGACATCCACCCAATCTTTTTGGAAATCGCAACTCAAAGTGGTCAAATGCAACAGAATATCAGCTAGGAAGTGCATAATGTATACAATCTTAAATTCTCTTAACTGTTCATAAAGGGCAGCACTATTTTGTTGAAATACCATCATGACAGGTTCGTAGACTTCATATAATTTTGCAATTGCATGGTGTCTACTCAACCATCTTGTTGTCGAGATATTTTCAAGCCTTAAGGTGGAGTAAGCAAGTTCCTCTTCAAGCTCCTTCAGCAAAGATCCTCTTAAACTACTACGAGAATAATAGCTTGCTGCCCCATTGACCAGTTTGTCAATCTTCTCACATATATGCTTGCACCTTGCATCTTTGGCTACTGATTCTACACATAAATTGGTTCTATGAGCTACACAATGTATGGATGTCATAAAGGGATGATAATCTTTTAGTCTAGTAGCTACACCTGTCCTGCATCCAATCATAACTGCAGCCCCATCCGAACCAAATCCGATCATTTTTGTCAAGTCTAATTTTCCTTCAGCCAATTTATCCACAATGGCTGCAGTAATTGTTTTTGCATCTCCCTGCTGTAATGGCAGCAAGCTTATAAATGATTTTTTGGGCTGAAAATCGTCCAAGTAAGTAGCATAAAGGATAAGATGTTGCACCACACTAATGTCCGTTGATTCGTCAACCATTATGCCATACCAAGGGCTTCTTCTGATTTTTTCAAATACCTCTTCTTCTAAGGATTGGCTGATGCATTTCAGAAAGTAGCTACAAGCTTTATCATCATTATACATCAACGGAGCAATTGATCCACAATCCCTAAGAAGATGTAATAAAGAACCAAACTTTCTATAAGCAAGGTCTTCCTTACCTATAAAATATGCACACTTCATTAAAGTAAGGACCTCCTTATCCACCGAATCACTCTTCCGCTTCTCCACTTTCTGCAAGGAATCCTTTCCTTGCGTGGCTAACCATGATGCATGTCTATGTTGACCACTTGCAGCATGCTCTTTAAAGGCTGATGTCCTTAAATTTGTTGCACCCTCTTTACCAAATGCGCTTCTACATCTTGAATCCTCTTTGCAATAAATGCAATAAGCTCTACCTGTGTCATAGTTGAACCTTAGCCAATCATATTCATCCAGCCATCTTTCTTTGAATTCCTTCCTAGCTTGCAGAAGTCTCTCATGCTCAGCATTAAGCTCTTGAGTATGGCCTGCCATGACATCTACAATATTTGGACTGTTTGCCCTACTTGGTTCAGCAATAGGAGCTTCCACTTCCCTTGCGAATCCAGCCATTTGCAGAATTGATTTCTGGCCCTTTGTTTTACCATCCTTTTTCGTTGGAGGAGCCATTGACAACTT
Organism: Isoetes taiwanensis; assembly: GCA_021234155.1. Lineage (NCBI taxonomy): Eukaryota > Viridiplantae > Streptophyta > Lycopodiopsida > Isoetales > Isoetaceae > Isoetes > Isoetes taiwanensis. Next base: position 12,580,939 of record JAJEKV010000019.1, read on the forward strand.
CGCAAATTCCTAATATAAAAGCAGCATTTAATTAAGACACTCAAGTGCAAAACATTTCTAGAAAATCAAATAAAAATACAACAAGGCTCATGTATTACAGATTTAAAAAACAACAAGAAGCACAATAGAAAGGGAAAAAGCACAACAACATATATAAATTTGGTACCTGCTTTCCTGCACTTAAGGAACAAACTCGAAATGCCTCCAATATCGCCCAAAGAATCACTAAAAGCTTGCTAAGATGATGCTGTGGCAACCAAGACAGTATTGTCTTTTGATATTTTAATGACTACGAATTTTAAAACTCATCTCCATATACATTCTCTCCAAAATCCTCTCGAGGCATTCCGGCTCTTGGGAGCATGAACCGGAGAGCCCTTCCGCCAGAATACTGCAACGGGTGATTCCGGCTGCCAGTGGCTGCCTCGTAACCGAACTTGTTGTCAGTCTATACCACGGTCCGGAAATCGCTGACCAGATTGGGATCGTCGGCTGCCAACTCGGTGGTCGATCTCGGCTTTTGGGACCAAGGTAGCGATCCTGGACAGTTTGCCAACTCTATCTCATGCTCGAATGCTCTAAGATCATGTATTATTGGTTCGATCACGTTAACCTGCGCGGAAAGGTGGCTCACGGCAGGGCGATTGACCCACAAAAGGGCATGAGGTTCAGGTTTGCACCATGGATCTCCAAGAAAAAGAAGGAATGGATTCGTCAAAAAATTGTGCGGTACCACGCCCTCCGCAATGTGTTAAACATGCACGAGGAGAGCTGGAACCTGAAATGCTCTGTGAACGGAAAAGAAAGCTTGAACAGGGATGATATGTTGTACATGTCAGATATCTACAACGTAGACAAGTCCGTCGTGCGTGTCACTTGGAAATTATACGAGGACCTGCCTACTAGCATCCATATGTGGGCTCGCCTAAATGCGGATATTGTCTTCGTCCACACTAACAAAAAGCTCTTATTCCAGCAAGGTGTGATGACTCCAAAAGGAAGCCTTGATCCGTTTGGGAAGAACAGAGCCATATGTATGGACTCTGCTTTCAAGATAAATGACAAAAGGTAATCCTTAGTCAGCGCTCTTAAAATTACCTCAGCTCTTAGTAATTCCACGTTGACGCCCCCTTATTACTTTGCAGGTATTATCTCTTCACCTTCATCGCATTTGATGACCATTGCAATGGGATGCCGGTTGCCTGGGTTATTACCAACAGCCAAACCGAGAGTGCAATATCACAGTGGCTCGTAGCATTGAGGGATGCAGTCCACCTCTGTGATCGAGCTTGGCGACCGTCGTGCTTCATTACAGACAATGCCCATGCCGAAATCAAAGCTTGTGAGATGGTGATAAACTGCCTCATTGCTTGAAATGGAAATCAGTATCTCAAAAAATTGTGTTTGATGTTGGTTTTGTTTGTTTTATGTTGCAATGCAGGTGTTTCTGGGAGTGCCTGTTCAAATTTGCATTTGGCACGTTAGGAGAGCCTGGTTAAAGTGGTTGTCGAGGAACGTGAGGGAAAAGGAAGTCAGAAATAAGATGTTCACCGAACTAGAAGCGATAATGTATGGGATAGACAGTCCTCATGTAGGCTTACATGCTGGTCAGGACGAAGCAGTTTTGGGCGATCTAGAAAGGGGAAAGCTAGGGGACAATCACTACGGGGTGTGTATGCAGAAGCCTGCAGAATTGAAGCTACACAGAAGCTTGATGCATTCAAAAATAAGTATGGCACGAGGTTTCCTAAGTTGAAGGCTTACATGAGGAAGGAATGTATGAGAAATATATATCAGTGGGTGTTGACATTTAAAGTGTACCATCACTCGAATCAGGAGACGAACGTAGCTATTGAGGCGTATCACTATGCCCTCAAAAGGCATCTAGGTGTTTCAAAGTCTCAGTTGAGGGGCAGAAGGATCGACTGGCTTCTTCACATTCTAGTGAACGACATGGAGACACACTTGGCCTATACAAGGTGAGTTCTTATTCATTGTTTCATTATTTCTCGCTTCCAAGGTAAAATATCATAGGAAACCATAATGCCCTTCAGGTACATGAAAGAGGCCAGTTTCATGCCCAATACATCTCAAACGCATATCATAGAGTGTGCCATTCGCAGGGCAACAACCATCCCTAATGGAGCTGTCACATTCATTAACGTTGAGGAGGGCCAAGTGAGGGTGCAAAGCTAGAGGACTTTGGGCCACAACCCGTATTACGTGAACAGAGCACACAAGCACTGGGCTTGCTGCGATTGCCCATGGAGTGCCAAAGGAAACCTAGCAAACAACAGGTGAAGGTGCTGCAATTGATGGATACATACAGGGAATAAGACATTTTGCAAGTCTTAGGTACTAATTGCGGGATGATAGGGGGTGGCCTAGACAACCTTAAACCATGGGACAATCAAGTGGAGGAGCCATGTATGCCATTGGATGAACCAGCATCGATGGATGCTGTTCTTAGGTTCTTAAATGATAGAGGCGTAAATGTAGGCGACCACGGGACATGCACCAACTTGGAGAAGGTCAGTGCATCGCTACATTCTGCTATTGCCAGAGTCATTTGTAGGGCCACGAAAGTTCCCGATATTTTGCTTGCCATTGACCTCATGATGAGAAAGCTTGACAACAAGCTAGAAAGATTGGACGAGGAAAAGGCATCTAAGAACAAAAAAGCTTGCGCCCTACCTGAACTAGCTGTGGAGGATATCTACGGTAGCAGTCTAGCCAGGCTGAAGCCCTTGATAGAGCTCGGTAGAAGGGAAAGACCAAGAGGTAAGACAAGTTGGAAGCAGTTCGAAATGGACGAACATTATAATCCTCACCAATGAAGCCCCTCCTTGCGGGTGAAGAAGCATCTATCGGAATAGCATCTCTCCATCTTCACCATGTGACAAGCGTTTGGAAATCAAATTGTATTGTTGAAATGAATACCTATTTGTATTGTCGAAATCAAGTTGGAGTAATTAAGTGTCTCAATGAAAAAAAACAACAGTATCTCAATAAATAAAAAACGCAACCAAATACAACAGACTAATGTACCTGAGGCCGAACATCTAGCGGTAGACCTCATCTAGTGTCATCCATTCGCATGTTCGAAGATGTTTGACAGTGAAATCTTCAACACTCGTTGAACCAACGTCGCGCAGCATGGCATTCAAGCGGTCATGATTCAGGTCTGTTTCACCAAGGAACTCGTCTATCAGCACCTCGCGCATGCCTTGGGTGGACTGGTGTAGCTTTTGGAAATACGGCTTCAGTTCGTGCCTTCCATCCCAAAGGTTCTTATCCTTCAGCATCCGGGCCAAGCTCATGGAGCTGACTATGTAATGTTTAAGGCATTGAGCCTGTATTGAGGGAAGGTTCCCGGTTCCCAGTACTTCGAGCGGGGTCTAGACGGCCCCATTGCACGCAGCCTTACCATGGCCTGCTCAAACTTTGGCTTCACATGAGAAACATTCATCTCAAGTCACTCCTTCTACAAGGAGTTCAAGTGATCTAGCAGGGTGTGCACGTCGGTGGATTGGGCAACAAGAGGGGGTGAATTAGCTAGAGGGGTGGAAGTCGGGGTCGTTGTAGCTCTGGCTGCGGATTGAGGTACGACGGCTGCTCAATCCTCAGCAAGAATCAAGAATGAGCGTGAGCGATTGGGTTGCTGGTGCCTGATGAACCCTAAAATAAGAAAGGTGGACCATGGCGGTTCAGGGTTCTCACGGTACGTCGATGGTATAGACTACGAAAGCCTTTATCTCCATAGACACATCACAATTCAACTTTTAGAATACCGGTCGTATTTGTACCCATTCTATAGGCATTAACGGCCGCAAGCTTGCCAGGCTCAATCACATATCTCAAATTCTGAGTGACAAATGGTAGGAGGCCACGTCCATAGTGAAGGCCTCAAAGTATCCATAAGCGAATCTAAGGGCGTCCTTTCAGCAGTCCAGTCTAAAGTACCAAAATTTGACCTTTTTTTCTTCCGTATCCTGCCTAATCGGGTTTGTGTTTCCTTTCCTTCTGCTATCGAATTGGCTCTGCATTTGATCTGCTATACATCGCTAATCAGAGTTCAGATCGAACATCATCTAAAGAAAACATTTGCGGCTTTTGTGTGTTCCATCTCGATCCTATTACTAACATCGGTTTCCATGGACCCAGCGATGGTGGATTGCCTACCAGTTGCTATTGTTGAAGAGCATCTCTTCGTAGATCTAGGCTTCTTGCATGTGCTAAAAATCCCCACCTGGATGGAGACAATCCTCAAGCCATAGCCCAAACCCAGGCCCAGGCCCAGCCCCCAACTGCTGCCCACGTATGCCCCCAAGTTGCCGATCTCAGACAAGACGAGCGCACCCAGGAGAATCAAGTGGATGGTCCCCCACGTAAATGGCTCCGACCAGACGCCATGAACAAGGGAGAGGCCACTTCCATGAGGAGAGAAGCACAGGCAAAGGCCCAATTAGCAAGATTGACCCGCGAGGAGATTGATTGTTGTTCAGACCCGATGGCAGACCGGGCACAGACGGCGGACTTGAAAGAACTAGAGGCAGGAATCGCATGCAGCAGGACCTGAATTGCAAACCTGGCGGAAGAGATGCAGGCCTCGGCGCCCCATGTTCTCCGAAGACAACTGGCAGAAGATAGGCAGTGGATTGCAGAGATGGAGACCCGTACACAACAACTGGAAGACGGCATCCGTTTAGCACACTTTAAAAGACAGCAACAGAAACAAGATCTTGTTGACCTGCGGGCTCGTGTGGACACCCTCTCCACCATCCTAGAGACAATGGCACAAGATAGGCAGCGTGATGATCAGGAGACAAGGGCAACCATCTCCCGCCTCCAATCAGAGGTCGCGGAGGCCGCCATCACCATGCGAACCGTGCAGACTGCCTTTGAAGCGAGTCAGTCAGAGTTGAGCGTGCTTCACAGGAAGGCCGAGGCACAAGACCAGGAGTTGCAGGAGCTTCGGGCAACCGTCATTCAGCAAGGCAAGGGCCTTCATGCGGAAGCCCATGAACAATTGCGGCGATGCATGCAGGAATTGGCAAGATAGCAGCAATTCCAGCAGGATTTGAGCTCCCGACTACAGAGAACAGAGGCCAAGCATGGGACATGACAAACGCACATACCCGACAGCCTGCAAGATGCCACCCAGGGCGGCCCACCGCTATGTCACCAAGCTGCCCCATGGCACCACCACCCCACCACAGGCCACAACCCACACCCCGCACATCGCAAACAGCGAATGCCGCAGCAGTCACCACGAGCCCGACCACCTCAGAGTTGCAGGAGCGGAGACGCAGGAGCCACAATGTGGTGGTGCGCGGCTTGACAGAGCAAGGGGGCGTCACCTTGTGGAACCTGTGAAAACCACGTGCATCAATGGGAGGGGGCAATTTTTTACCCTTTTTCGTATGTATACTAAGGGTCATAGGGGTTTTGGGATGTTCTTCTAGTTGTAAAACCATACAAAAAGGGGTCAAATTTGCCTTATCGAAAACACGTATACTAGGGGTTTTTCGGCTACCCTATGCACGCAGGTGGCATATCCCTTATAAAGAAGGTGGATCCCCCGGGTGACAGAGGAGGTAAAAGAGCACCTCATCAACTGACTCCAGACACAGATCCTGGCCCGGATGATATTCCACACGCCTGTCCACATTGTTAGTGTGACGCTCCCTGAATATATACGGCCCCCGGCCGTATACATACGGGGACTTTCCCCTCCCATGGCAACCATCTCGCCATTAGCAGGGCCTTCCGTCTATCACGGGCCATCCGTAAGAGATGCCCGAGTGAAGGACATGGAGGTGTCATTCGGCCCACGCCTTCAATGGAACTCCTAGGTCGCGGAAGCGTGAATACATGTCAGCACACATCATAAATCATATATAAATAACCACCACGAAGGGTGGCACCTCCATCCAAATACTAACGGCAAAGAATATGCATCTAATCCAAAGGAATACACCCCAAACCCCAGGTTCTACCCGGGTTCAGACTCCTGTGAGGGTGGACTGACGGTTCGGTCTCAAGAGATCAACAGACAGACGTATAACTTGGCGTTGGCTGACATAGAACATCGGCTAGGGTTGTCCGCTCCATCCGCCCCTCCCGTGCACACTTTGCAGATGGGTCGATTCATGCTATGGCATCACTATAGCCTTCCGGAGATGCAGTCTCAAGGTCTCACCCTTCGAGCCTACTCCAGGGTTCATGAAGCCCCGGTCCGACGAGGCAGGTCAGGGAAGTGTCCCCTTCCAGGATCGCAGTAGTTCCATGGGTGAGCTAGAGAATACGTGCCGCATCAGCGACCCCCGCATCCGTACCTGACTTACTCACCCTAAATCTACTCAAAGTGCATGGTGCCCCATACGGGTCACACCCCTACACCCAGGGAGTGTCAGACCCATACCCGGCCCTCTACGTGACCGGCTTCTCCGGGCCTAGCCCATCGTAGGAGTCTCGGGGAGCCTTTTATGTTCATGCAAGACCCCACCCCCACTTCACCACTGCGTCCTTTCTCTGGTGCTAAGCCATTCCATAGCATCTACGACCCGGTGGTCTCCTGTACACAGGCCGCATCTAATGGGAAATACAGGGATCAACTTAGGAGCATACTACTAAAACATGGCTCAGAGGTCTCTACCCCCCCTTAATTCCCCCATTTCCAGAGTAATACTATACAAAGAACTATCAATCCAGGTATAACTTGGCGTTGGCTGGCATAGAACATCGGCTAGGGTTGTCCGCTCCATCCGCCCCTCCCGTGCACACTTTGCAGATGGGTCGATTCATGCTATGGCATCACTATAGCCTTCCCGAGACCTGCACTCAAGGTCTCACCCTTCGAGCCTACTCGTGGTTCATGAAGCCCCTGGTCCGACGAGAGGCGGTCGGGAAGTGTCCCCTTCCGATCGCAGTGGTTCCATGGGTGAGCTAGAGAATATGTGCCGCATCAGCCACCCTGCATCCGCATCAGACTTACTCACCCTAAATCTACTCAAAGTGCATGGTGCCCCATAATGAAGTCACACCCCCTACACCCGTGGAGTGTCGGACCCATACCCGCCCCCTACGTGGACCTGGGCTATCGCCTAGCCCAATCGTAGGAGTCTCAAGAGCCTTTTATGTTCATGCAAGACCCCACCCCCACTTCACCATCTGCGTCCCTACTCGGTGCTAAGCCATTCCATAGCATCTACGACCCTGTGGTCTCCTCGCACACAAAGCCACATCTAATGGGAAATACAGGGATCAACCTAGGAGCATACTACTAAAACATGGCTCAGAGGTCTCTACGCCCCCTTAATTCTCCCATTTCCAGAGTAATACTATACAAAGAACTATCAATCCATCCTTTAAGAGCAAGACCAGAATCAGAGATAAAGAGAACTCACCTTTGCAATCAAGGGTTAGTTCCTTCAAGTAAAGCACAGAGAGTACGGAAGAAATGAACACAACAAGTGCCCAACAGGGGCGCTACTCTAGAACATCAAGCTATACTAACCACCCACCTGAGTTCCTGCTGGATCCATTGTCATTTGGTACTTCCATCTTCCCTGGACTTGGCGCCAAAGATCGACACACATGTAAGTTGGGCCAACCAAGGGTAGGCGCCGCTGTCGCTCCTCTTGATCGATTAGGGGGGGTCAATTAGGGCTAGGGGTCAAGTTGATGACCCAAATTGGAATTTCCCATGCTGGCTAGTCAAGTTAGGCCAGGTGGCGCTCTCCTAAATAGCCAATAGTCCAATTTAATTAATTGGTTAATTATCCTTAAATTAATCCTTTTTAGGTCAACCCCCTAGGTCAAAACACCCCATGGTGGCGTACCTTTACTGGTGACGTGTCAGTGTATTATTTATACGTTATCCCGTATAAATACATGGAACGTCACAGTTAGGGCGACATGTCATGGGGTCCAGTGCCCTGACCGTCCCCGGGTAGTCATCTTCATAGTCAGGGATGCCAAGAGCGAGCAACCATCCTGCGTCAAGGCAAGCAGTTGAAGGGGACTGCCTTGTACGTGGACCGGGATCTATGAATTGGAGAAAGTCAAGAGTGTCTGTGAACAGGGAGGCGCAGCAGAGCTGGTCCGAGAAAGGATGCAGATCTTCAGGCCACCAAATGCTGATGCGGGCACCACAAACTCTCGAGGCCCTTCTGCCGTGGCACCAACTGCACATCCTGCTACAATGGCCTCATCTGCCACTGCCGACGGGCCGCATGCCGCCTCCACCTCCACCACCATCCCTTGTGCGACCACTGCCAAACCTACTCCTGCAGCTCCTGCCAGCAAATAGGGATTGTGCCTGCGCATGGTCTCTTGGAATTGTTGGGGCTTCTCGTGGCAGAAGGGAGACAGTCTCAACTTAGTGGCTGCCGATATGGACCTCATTTTCCTCATGAAAACATGGGAGCATGCTGGACATAGACTACCCGACTTGCCAGGATATCATCGCTACTACGTCTTCAATGAATGCATAGGAAAGTGGGGGCACGGAGGGGTCGCCTGCTACTACCAGACAGCCCTGGCACAGTCAGTTTCCCTATGCAAGACGGACAAACATAACAGGTACCTATGGGTGCGCGTGCAGAATTGCAGTGGTAGCCCCCTCTTTGTGGCAACCTGCTACTTCCCAGCCGAAAGCAACTTCTATCACAACCATCAGGGTGTGGATAGGTTGGAGCCCTATGTCGATCTATATGATGACATACAACAGCACAAGCAGCAGGGTAGGGTCATGCTCGTTGGAGACTTCAATGCACGCACTGGCACGGAACACCGATGAGATTTGACCCTCTCGCAGATGATGCGTTGCAGCTGAGCCCTTCAGCAGGAGCTTGGCCACGGGCATTAGCTGACATTCGTGTCTCAAGGCTATGGGAGGCGCTTGTTGCCGCTTGGCAAAGATCTTTGACCTTGTGATTTGCAATGGACTAGCATTGGTCGCCCTCCACCAAAGACACTTGCAAAAGCGGGAGAACCGTGGAGGTGGGTCCAACGTGGTAGACTATGTTTTGGGTGGCCGAAAGCAGACATGCATCTCGGCCAAACATTTTCGAAAGTGGGGAACAAACCGGTAGGGACGAGGAGGTGGACTCAGACCACCTGCCGCTCTACTTGCAGCTGGCTTGGCAAGTTGCTCCAGATGCCTGTCCAACACCTCCTTGTATGCCCCGGCTCAGACTGGACTATGAGCGTGCTCCTACTTACTCCCAAATGCTTATGGAGGATCTAGCAAGCATCTCACAATAATCAACGCTGGAGAAGCAGGCAGGCAAGCTCGTTGACGTCCTCGGGGCTGCTGCGGAGAGGTGTTTTGGGAGAAGTTGCCCCAGGCAAACCTCGAGAACTATGGCCTTTTCGCGTAACAAGTGGTTCGATGCCGAGTGCAAAGAATGCAAACACTGGCTCCGCCAAGTCACAGACCCTGCTCTACGCTTGGACTCAGTGAAGCAATACTGCACTTTCCTTAAGGCTAGAAAGGCCAGGTACATTGTGGCCCGTCAACAGGAAATGTTCTTCCGCCTGGAAGGTCATCCCAGACATTCTCCGCGAGAGTGCTCGTAAGGCCGGTGCCGCCACGAAACATCACCCGCACTGGGGGCAATACCGCAGCAGCTCTACAACCCCGAGGGTGCGGGCGGCATTACCCTTCAAAGAGGCCCGCATCGAAATCACGGGCGCGAGGTAGCACAGGGGTTGCAACGTCTAGCCAATGGAAAAGCACCAAACCTTGATGGCATGCAGGCAGACTTACTCAAGTGGGCAGGACCATCCATGACGGCATCGATCGTGACATACATGTTCAACAAGGCATTGCGGGAAGGTTTTCCCCGCAATGGACCACTAAGCGTGGTTGTCCCAATCTATAAGGCAGAGACCCGCATTGCCCTGCCAATTACCGGACCATCATGATCAGCTAAGTGTTTACAAACTTCGCCGGGGATCCTCGAAATTACGCTGACATGATGGGCGAGGCAACAGAGTCCGAGCACTCACACAAAGTGATTCGTGCCGAGGCACTCAATCATAGATCATATCTTCACGCCGCGACTCGGGTTGAGGACGGCCAGAACCCGCCGACAAGATCTCGTATTGCCGCCGTCAGACTTCACCAAGGCTTTTGACACCGCGCCTCGAAAAAGCCGTGGGCATGATTGCAAAGAAGCCTAGACGCCCCTCGCCGAACCGCTAGAACGCAACGGCGTCACAAAGTTATATGAGACATGCACTGGCCGGCTGCAAACAATGGGCCAACCATTTGAGAGCAGTATTGGGGTCCGCAAGGGATGCCTCCCACACTATTTGGCCTGTATATTGATCAGCTGGAGAGATGGTTCGCTGATAATGGAGGCACTGGGGCTCACCTCCGACACTAGATCATCAGGCAGCCGATCTATGCTGATGATGTGGATCTCCTAGCACACACTCAGGCAGACATGCAACGCCATCTCGATGCCCTAGACATATTTTGCCAGGAGACTAACATGGTGTCAACTTAGCCAAAACCAAGGTGGTTCTGATATTGTCCGCACGCCAGCCACAGCCTCCAATCCTCACTTATCATGTCCAACATGTTGAAGTGGTGCCCGCTTACAAATATTTGGGGGTGGAATTCTCGTCGGCCATGAACTAGAATAATTCCATCCGGCTACGAGCCGCAACAGGTTGGAAGGCACTCTATGCAATGGAGAACAATAGTCACAAGGCAGAGCTGTATGATTGGACCCACCAATCGCACCTATTCAAGGTGCTAATAGAACATGTGCTTTTGTATGGGGTCGAGGTCTGGAGCCTGGTGATTTCCCTCGCCACTTGGAATGACTTGGAACAGGTGCAGAAAGCTTTCTTGGCACGGGCCCTGGGGGTGAAGTCCACAGTCCCATACTAGATACTGCTGCAGGAAACAGGTTACTTGCCTCTTCAAAGGGGGGCCTTGACAGACATATCGTCTACTTCCAGAAGGTGGTTAGCATGGACGATGCTCGTCTCGCTAGCCTTACTTACACGGTGGCAATGGGGCCTCAATGCCTAAAAGCTTGCTGGCGGGAAAAGAGAGCTCAGTGGCTGGCCAGATGGAATGTGCAAGAGCACAGGTGTATCCAAGTGCAAACGGAGGCAGATCGCTACAGCCTCAGATAGTACCTTGACGCATGCTTCCTCAGTAAGCTATGGGATGCCAGCACCCGTGAACAGGTAAAGACGACACATTATCACCGCCACATAAACCCCATGTTGGAGCGGGGCCCGCAATGCTACCTGCGCACTCATCTACCCATGAAAAAGTGCAGAGCCATTGCCTCCATCTGCACAGGTGCACACCATCTCCGGATTGAGACAGGGAGATGGATTGGGGAGCTGCGTCAGGAGAGGCTTTGTCAACGCTGCCATGTTGGAGCTTTGGAGCTGTGGAAGATGAATGCCACACCCTTCAAAGTTGTCCGGCATATGATGACATTCGAATATGCTATGTTGAGCTGGTCCGTCCCGGCCAGCCCCTGCACGAGATGCTGAGCACGAGCTCGGTACGGAGGTTGGTCTCATACAATTCAAGTGATCATGGATCGCCGAGATCAGCTCGGTCCTCGGGCACTTACTTGATACATGTACATATTTCTGTCTATCTTTGTATTTGTATTTGTATTTGTACAATCTGACAGCAAAACTATTCCTGTCACGGTTTTTCTCCCAAACAACCCTTTAAGGGGGAAGAGGGTTTTTTAACCCGGACAGTAATACGCTTGCTGCGCCTCCTGTTTGGGTGCCATAGGCCAATGGGTCTCCATGGACGATACAAATCCTATTCTATTCTATACTAAAAAAGATGTAGCCCCATCCAGTTTGGAACTTGCGACCTTTTACTCGTATTGAAAAAAGCATTCTGAAGAGGAAAATAATTCCTCATGTGTTACTCGGATTGAAAAAAGCATTCTTAAAGATGAAAATAATTCCTCATGTGGCCCCAGCGAGTTTCGAACTCGCGACCTTTTGCGTGTAAAGCAAACGTGATAACCACTACACCATGGGACCTTGAATGACAATAAACCCATATTTAATTTTATGACCTATTTTTACTGGAGATTCAACTTTCAAGGATGCATTCATAGCAGCAGGGACCTCCGTCATCGTCCATGTTCCATGGCTTCAGAATACACAAATGGCCTAAAACTGTCAGAAGACTGGGACGATGACTTATTTCTGGAAGGTTTCTCCAGGTATATAACAGCTCCACAACCAAATGAGCTGAACAAAGGGATTCATTCTATGAAGCATTTTAATTCCATCAGGTGTCCGCAGCTCAAAGCAAGTGCAAAGTATGATTTATCAATTGGCACTGCAAAGTCGGGCTACAAACAGGATACAAAAACAGGGATTTTAACTGCCTGGAAACACGATGCCTTCAGAGGTTTATCTTTGGTTCTAAAGGTTGGTCTTCTTCTGCTATCGAGGGTTTTCTTCAAGAAATCGTGGAGAATTATGCAGTTCTTAAGCCTCTGCCCCTTATGTGCACGTGCCATTAATCCAAAAGTAAGTAAATGAATCAGAATCTCCAATGTATTTTTCCGTGCTTTTCCTAATATTCCATGCTTATTTTCTTCTTGTCAATTTTCTGGACTACTTGATGAAAGATAGTCATACAGTTTAAAGATCGAGTCTCTGTTCCTTTAGGGGAGTTTAGCTAAACTAGAGAAGATTTAGGGGAACCAAGTACAAATGGAACAATATTGAATGGCTACTGAGCTGATTTTTTAAGACTGCTTCCATGTTTCAGATTGTATCTTTCTTTATTGACTTGGTAGTTATTAGTCCTGTATTAGGTAACACTTGAAATATTTACTCTCGAGGCAGTTAACTTCATTACCGTGGAATAGTAATGTAGACCAATAATGTAGACCGAGCTAGGGACTTCTAAACGTTATCACCTATCTACTTGTGCAGCCAGCCCAGGGTGAAAGTGTCATTGTTCCGTTCCAATCTATTGCATTACCTGTTGCTGGTGTGACTATTGCACGTCCTTTGTTCAAGTGGATCTTCCCTGATACATTTCGTACTGCCAGCTTCTGGAAAAGACTATTTCCTATTTACATGAGGTAGGGTACTTCTGAATTATGATAGGTGCTCCAACCTGCATGAATATCTTGTAATGCTAACATCAGAGTTTACATATTCACTTCTTTAGAGCACTTCTCTACGTATTTTATTGTAGAACAAAGTCACTTTGGTACTCACTCATTTGAGGCAAACTTTGCTTAATGTATCTCTTTCCACGCATGTTTAGGTCCTTTGACAATCACTGTCTTGCTTATCTCATAATTATTGCTTGATGCCAATGCACATAGTTAAATTCCACATGTCATGACTATTTGGTAGCCTTAGGGCTGTTGTTTTTGAGAAGGTACATGATAACAAAGCTACAAGCTAGGGGAAAGCCATTAGAGGAAAAAAACAAAATTTGGGCAAAGCGGCACGAATGGGGCGGAGAGAAAGTGCATCAACTAGTATTGGATATGAGCGGTTTCTATGTCAAATCTGCCCAGATTCTTGCAAGCAAAGCTGTATGGTCTATATTTTCTGCTTTACTCGTATAGGAGAAATGAATCAGTTCTAATCCTTGCCTCATGGATCTCACCAGGATTTTGTACCAGATGCTTGGCGTACATGGCTTTCTAAACATCTTGATAGTGCCCCCCCACGTCCATTTAGAGAAATAAGAAAGAGCATTGAAGAGCAGCTTGCTCTATCTCCATTTTGTTCACTTGGGAAAACTTCCAGCAGATCAGTATCATTAAGTGAAGTCTTTTTCAATGTGGATCCTGATCCCATTGCAGCAGCCTCTATTGCACAAGTACCAACTTTAGTTTTCTCTCATTTGTTTCCGTTATGAATGTAATTTGTTTTTATCTAAAATGTGTTTCCTAGAAGCTTTTGATAGACGGTCAAGCTTTATATAGGTTCATGGAGCTCAGCTCAAGGATGGCACACGCGTTGTTCTGAAAGTGCAACATTTGGGCATGGAAAGGATAATGCATTCAGACTTGAGGAACCTTGGAAGGGTGAGCCATTGAATAGGTGTCATGGGCTATTGTTGGAACATGTCTCAACTTGCCTTTCTTTGTCTCTCAAAATGCTATAGGATGGTTTTTAAATGCTAGTTTCAAATGTTCAACTAAATGTTAACTTCCAGCAATCTTCTAATAACAGGTTGCCAATTTTTTGAAGGGACAGCTTCCTGTTGATCTTGGACCAGTAAGTTCATGCACAATGTTTATAATGAAATAAACAGCTAATGGCTAGGATTTGTAAGGAATCGATTAAAAAGATTGAACTGCTCATAGGAATTTAAAAGGTCTAGGTAAAAGCTGAATAGAGAAATATAAGATTTAAATGTGCCAATTTGCATGTCCTGAATGCTGTTGCATGAGGATTGATTTCAATTAAAACGAAAAGAGCAGAAGCCTTTGAAAAAGCATTACTTCTGCTGGTTTAGATGCAACCGTATATAACATTGGTTCACTTTGGCAACATCAGACTTTTCAGCCTTCTTAAGTCATTTGCAGCTTGCTTCCGTCGTCTGCAGCAGGAATTTTGTGTTTGTTCTTTTCATAAAACTCACATGTTACATTATTGAACCATGCTTGTTGTAGAAAGGACTCTGATCATTATTTACTGCGTGAATTGGATGGGTGATGACTGTAGATTGTGAAGGAAATCCAGACATGCATACCGCTGGAGTTCGATTTTGAACGTGAAGTGTGGTTCATGGTAGCCAATAACCTTACAATTCTTGTTATTTTGTACTCTCTTAAAGCCATAACATGCGACACACAGGAAAAGATTCGCAACAGTCTTGCTGCTCATGGCTTTGACAAGATAGTATGCCCATCACCATTTAATGAGTTGTCTACGAAGTGTTTGATAGTCATGGAGGTATGCTATTTCCAAATTCGCAATATGCATCTGCAAAAAATTTTAAGCATTACAAAGAAAGAGCTATTTTTCATGCAGAGATTAGATGGAGTCCCGTTTACTCGCATTTTGGAACAAAATCCAGATGAGGAGATTCAAAGAAAAAGGTGAGCAAGTTTCTGTTTTTTCTGGATAAACATGGCTATGAGGCATTACTATATTCCCTTTCCTCTCCTTTGAAGGTTGGTGGAAGTAAAAGACCTAATGCTATTTCTTGTGGAAGCATATGGCCAGGTACACATTTTGCAAATGATGTTGAATGAATGAGTGAGACATGCAAGGTAAGATGATACAAGAAAATTAAGCAAATTATTCTAAAGGATCATTATAATCTGTGGCCCTCGACTCCTTTAGCATGCTAACTTCAAAGTCGCAGACCTAGAAATTTTGTGATTAAATGGATGGAAGAGTGATTGAGTGAGTATATTGTCCATGACATGTAAGTCCAAGATATATCAATAGGAGGAGGAACACCAGTTTATTTTCTGTTCTATTCAATTCACCTTCCACCCAACCATAGAGCCATATTGTTGGATTGTATTGCACTTATAAAACAGGCCCTCAGGCCCATGAAGACATACATGAAAACATACATTAACTAGGCTTCGCCTCCAGTATCCACAAAGGAAATTTTCAATTTTTATACCAGACCTGTTGCCTCCATATCCTCAGCAAATTGAAAGCGTTCATTTGGTCCTGCCCAGTACTTCCACCAATTGTGAAAAAAGTTATACAGCTTTGTAGGACGGCTGTCAAGTAACTCTTAAATGTAATAACATTTATCCCATATCATATCACAATGATTCTTATATAGGACACTCTATAAAGCCATGCTGCCCTATAATCCTGATTTTAGAAGGACCAGGCTTCTTGCTTCTCCTTTGCAAAGACTTGAGGAAACTTAAAAGCCTCATGATTAAATTCTTCATTTTAACTTCTTGTAACTTTCTACCAAACACCAGTTTACCAGTTAGGATGAAAAATAAAATTAGGAGAAGAATTACTAAAATGAACATGGATAACAGAAGAGTATGTTATATACAACCTTAAGTCATTATAGATCTGCGAGAACCTCTATTCATGGTTAAAGATCAAAGAAAAACAGTGGAAAATGAAGTTAAATAGTATAAAGAACTTATAGAACAATGGGATAATGTATATACCCTTAAATTTCCATCCTTAGATGGACATTGTGCTAGAGATTACTAAAAGGGATAACCCATCTATGCTAGATGGTGCTTCTAGACGGAATATTTCATGCAGATCCACATGCTGGAAATTTACTACTTCTCTCGGATGGACGACTTGGCTTACTTGACTTTGGCCAGGTAATGGAGTTTGGGTTATTCTTTTAGTTTTCTATTTTTCAACCAGATAAATTGCTTATCTGCTCCTACTTTATGTTTCTAGAGTAAAGTTCTTGATGAGTGCACGCGGAAGGGTTTTGCCAAGATGGTTCTTGCACTAGCAAATAATGACGAAATGGCTATTGCTTTTGCCCTTGTTGATCTGGGGATGAGGTTTGAGAATGCAGAAGGTGACACCCCACCAGTTAGCATTTTGGCAAAGATGGCCCGCATGTTGTTTGATACTTGTTATGTTGAGGAGGCAACAGTTTCACCAATGGCAGACAACTCCATTCTAAGAACAACACCATTGAAGTCGTTTAACCAGTCCCTTTGGATGGTAAGCTTACAGTTGTATATATAGGATGTAACTGTGATTCATAACTTGTTCCAATCGTGGACTTCTCTTGCACAGGTGGTGCGGGCCATTCTTATTTTACGTGGATTGCTGTATACTCTCAAAATGGATATATCTGCAGTGACGATTTGGCAACCGTATGCTCTGAGGGCACTGGAAAATTAGAGAAATCTGTAACTTTAATGTACATTATGTAATATTGCGTAGAAAACTTCTTTCCAATTGTTTGAGCTATATGGGCATGCTGCCAGCTTTGAATGCTCAAGGAGCATAACCTGAGGAACCCAGTCGAAATTAATTAATTACTGATAAAATTCAGAATCTTCATTCATCATTTGTATATGCATTTTTATCAATAGCAACGTCATGCGACCTTCATCTTTGTAGAAATTTTGTTGACCTCCTACACACTCATGAATTGTTTGAGGATGAGACGCAGGCATATGACTTATTTTAACTTATTTTATTTAAGCCCAGGTCCATAGGCGACAGCAGGCAGTTTGCTTGTTTCTGTTGCTTGCTCAATCCATATTCATGTTCCCGTATTTACATTTACATGCCTGCGTCTCATCCTTAACTTGCGTCAAACCAGTTTTGACCGTTGTTCTCGCTCAATCCATATTCATGTTCCCGTATTTACATGCCTGCGTCGCATCCTTAATTTGCATCCATCCGGATTTGGCCGTTGCTCAATAAACCTTGTATTATGGCTTTTTGGCCATTGGATTAGAGCACACATGGGAGCATATTCCCTCCTCATAAATCCAGGGCATCCAAACTGAGTCTTTTGCAGGTCAAATTGGCACCTGTTGACCCGGCTGTTGACCCGACTTTGAAGGAGGCATTATTAAGGCAGAGACCATTAGATAAAACAGTATTTTCACTGCAATACAATACAGTATGAAAAGAACATGGCCAATTACTGCATGGCAATACTCTATGACCGAAGATGAACAACACCACAGAATGACAAGAGCCTGGGGAATCGAACCCTAGTTCCAATCCAATGCTCAATGCTCAAGTACGGGTAGACCAAAGAACATAGAAATAACACATCATATCTTACAGTATGGATAGAGTCGAGTTCATCAGATATTGTGGAAAGATAAGAAAAAAATATATTTCAAACAAAATGTGCAAAGATAAGAAAAAATATGTTTCAAACAAAATAAGGACAGAAGAATAAGCAAGGGTAGCATGCCTGCTTAGAATCGGACAGAAAATCCTGAAGGAAAAAGTAGAATTGTTCGAAAACCTTCAGGCATCTCTTAGTTGCTTACACGTAAAGTTTGGTTAGGTTCAATTCTGCCTTATCAGCCAATCTGATATTGCCACGTGGCACTAATTCTTTTTCGGAATATCGACATCCATGCATTCTACTTCAAATTTACTGGTCGAGGAGTTGAACCCCGTTAAACCAAAGTCTCAGCAACACAAACACAAACAGATTCAAAAAGAGAAGAACGTTTGCTGAAGAAACCATTTCTTTTGAGCTATACAAGTCTGTTTGAAGTCATGAATATGATAAGCAAACAGGATAGTAGCAGCTACAAAAAGTCGTAACAGGGGCCAGGAAGTGATCTCAGTCCAAAACCGGAAGGGGGCTTCAAATCCACAAATGTTGTAGTAAAACAGTGAGCGACAGCCTCAAGAACGCCCTTCGCTTTGCCGTGGAAGGTATCCATGTGAGAATCATTGCCAGACTTGGAAGCTAACATCGGCTATGGCAAAAAAGCTATCATCGGCCATGGCTATAAACAATTCTTTGATCATGGCTTTTCCTTCACACTGCCATTCCTTCTTCTGGTATGTTGCTGCCTTTTCCTTTTGGCATTCTTGCAGAAGAACAAAATAAAATAGTCACAAACAGATAAAAACAGGCAAAACTAAAAATAAATGAACAGATCGGGAAAGAAATCAGAAGAACCTTCAGATTTTAGCTTCTTAAGCCACAAGATTAACCTGAAAGGTAGATCTAGTAAGAAGTTGTGACGTTCCAGCACAGTATACGGTCCCAGGACGTATACTGTACTGCCCCGTCACGCGTACACGCCACTCCGACCGACGTGTACGCCAACGGATAGCCAGGTAAGTAGCCCTAGGGGCAACTTGCTAGGAGTGTTCATATATTATTAATGTGCACATGTGCACATTAATGTGGGCACACCTTTCCATGTTGGCATATTTTGCCACCTAGCCATTAAAGGCAAGTGGGGCCTTTCCAATTATCCCACATGCCAAAATGGGTAATTGGAAACCCTAGCCTAAACCCCCATGTCTATTTAGGGTAGGAAAACCCTAGCTTGCTAGTTTTTCGTCCTTAGGGTTTTAGAGCTCAGTTTTGGCTGCCCCAGGAGCCAAAACCGCCTCCCAGACGCCGCCCAAGCGAATTGCGCCATCAGTTTCCCTGAATTCGATCAGCCCAGCAGGATGGTGGAACTCAGGTCAGGAGGAGCCACTCAAGGATCAGGTATTTGGTCAATTTAATAGCGTAAGACGTCTTCTAGTCATAGAATCAGTAGGTTTAGACTATTAAATTGCCCATAGCAGCTATCTAGATCTTAGATCTCGGACACTAACTAAAGAACCTAACTCTATGAATAGATCTAGTTCTTTAGTTCTTCTGTGATGTATTTGGATGATGTATTTCTGTGAACTCCTTGTATTGGGAAGGGGGGTAGAGGCTCTAAAGCTTGTAGTTGATGCTCCTAGAGTAGCCTCTCTAGCACACTGTAGTTTCGGCCTGTGTACAAGAGCCACACCTGGTTGTGGGTGAAGGGGCCAGACTGGCTGAGAAGGAGGTTCATGTTCTGACTCTTGAACGATCCCTACCGGGGATCATTGTGACTAGGCCTAATGGCTTACCACTGAGTGTGGGTAAGGCATGGGCTCGACACCCGTGAAGTGGTGTACACTTTCCAGTGGGTTCAGTCGAATACGGGCAGTGGCCCTCTAGTCACCTTGAGTCAGCATGTAGATCTCTGGAGGGAGTGATCCCTACCTGCCCCATCGGGACTGGGATGATGACCCCAGGAGTAGCCCTCCTGGCTATGCACCCGGCGGGCTACAGTCAGGTCCCAACACTTTTCAGCCTACTTTGCAAAGTGTGCACAGGAGGGGCGGATGGAGTGGACAACCCTATGCCATGTTCTTATGCCAGCCAAATCCATTGTCATGAATTCTGTCTGCAATGAACTCTGGAGGCCCAAGCCGTCAGTCATTCCCTTGAGTCTGAGCCTTGGGTAGGATTCCCTATGTGATGTGCTGATCATGGTCTATGCAGGTGTTGATGTACCACCCTTCTGGGTGGATGGAGGATTATGTTGAGTACTGACATGTATGTTTACGCTTCCGCAGCTAGGTAGGCCCTGAGGGAGACAGGGTAGAATGACACCTTCACTCTTCCCACTGGGACTCGTTACGGGTGCAGTGATACGTGGAGGGCCCTGTATCAGCATGGAGCTGGTGTGGGGGAAGAACTCCTGTTTGTATACGGTGAGAGCACCGTATACGAGTAGGGGACGTCACAGTGGTATCAGAGCAATGTTCTTGGAGACCAAGAGCAAAGCACTGACCATGTTCCCAGTAGTACTAACTTGATAGGATCCTCAAGCCTCGAAAAGTGGGAAATTTTTTTTTTCTCTCTTTGTAGTTATGCTAAGCTAGTAACAATTAAGTGAATTAGAATCTAACAAGATTAAAAAGAATGAGCCAAAATTTTCCAAGTGAGGTGGTCTCACAGCTCGCGCCTGGTCGCAGAACTAAATTTTAGTTTTGAAGCGAGGCGCAAGCTGTGAGACATCGAGCCAAGAATACCAAAACATGATGAATTTGAGAAAAATAATGTGGTAAGGCTAATTCTAAGGTAGGAATTAGTTAGAATAGCATGTTTTAATCACCCAAAAACCCTAGAAATGTATGAGATCTCACAGCTCGCGCCTGGTCGCAAAACTAAACATTAGTATTGGAACGAGGCGCAAGCTGTGAGACCAATAGATAGAAAAGTCTGAAATAAGTATAAGTTTTAACTAAGTTGGTGCCTTAGCATGTTAAATAGAGCAACTTGAGTTTTGACCTAAAATTCCCCAAGCTATAAATAGATGTAGAACCCCCCTCATTTTTTCGTCCCAGCCCTAGAAATCCGCTCTTCCCAACTTAGGCGATCTTTCGGCGCTTTTATCCGATCGACGATCCGTAAAGCATGGCCCGAACCAAACAGACCGCAAGGAAGCGTCGCCCAGGCGAAACCACCAAACCATCATTCAATTAAATTGGGATTATGTCTGTTCCAAAATCGCGCCGAATAAGCTTTTTATCGATCTTTTTATGCATGTAACCATAGTTTTGGACTGTATTCATTTTCAGCATAAGAATACACAATATGTGTTAAAATTTATGGTCTTCCTAAAATGTATGGCATTTTTACCGTATTATGACTGTATGTTGGGCAACATGAAAAACTAAAAAATTGCATATTTGGAATGGTTTCACACGAAAATTTTAAGAGTAGAACAAGTAAAGTACCTTTATTTACACATCTCTAAAGTTCAAAGTAGTTACATCCTAGGCAAATATCACAATATAAACTAGTTACATTGTAATATAAGAGACAAAAAAATACATTTATTTACACTTTTCGAAGTTCAAAGTCCCAATAACATGTGCAAATACAGCTTGAATATTCGATATATAAAATAATCAAAGCAATCTAACACATGCTTAAAAGAGAAAAATCATATTACAAGTATGATGTAAACATTGTAAAACTCCACATTTGTGGAAAAAATCATATTACAAGTGTGATGTACACGTTGTAAAACTCCACATTTGTGGAACTATAAATCGCGCTTGGCGCGTTTTAAAAGGTTTACAAAGTGTGAAACTCCACATTTGTGGAACTGTAAATCGCGCTTGGCGCGTTTTAAAAGGTTTACAAAGTCCAGAACATAAGACTTGTGTAATCAATGTAACAAAACCAATAAACTTTCAAGCCTGGTGTTCTCTTTTGTGTGGAACAGGGGACGCCTTTCCTGAATTACTATGCAGAAACAAAGGGCAACCTCCCACACGATGAGCCTCAAGCTATTTTTGTGTAGATGTAGTCCTCAGATGTAGCCTTTGTAGCCAAAGAACTTGCTCTTAAGCATAAGGTAGGCACTTGCCTTAAGCACATCCTATCTCTAATTGGGTTTGAAACCAAACACCAAATGCTTCAACTTGAGTGTGATTCACCAGTGGATTCCACAAAAGCCTCTTACAATCACATGGCATGCCCAAGATTTGCAAACATATGCCTCCATTCTTGCCTCTACAATTTACCATTCTAAAACTGTGTTATCAAGCAAGCTTTGTGATTGAGGACGAGCATCAATGTCATTGGCAAATTGGCCTCTGCACATCTGACCTTTGAGCTTTTCTGTACAAGGCTTTTCCTAGTTGCCTTGCCCGCATTAAAAAACACTTCATAAATTGCAAAGCAAGTAGATCTAGCATCTAGACAAATTCCAAACAAATTTGGGAATTACCTAGATGTGTTGGAAGTGTAAGCCTCTTCTGAGGAAAGCTTCCTGATTCATGGTGTAATAGAGCAGGCCAGACCCATCTCGGCTAGTATTAAATTCACCACTCTAACAGATGTACATGCAATCCCTGTCTAATTGCATGCATTGGTTGTGTTGTTAAAGCTCCAATCAGTGACAAAAAAGAGGGCAAAATCTCGCATCCTACTCTAATTGTTAAGATAGTGATGCCTCTGCAAAAAAAGCGAAGAATGAAGAATGAGGAATAGGTTGGGCGATGCACCGACTCAAAACCCGCATTTATCAAACAATTGAGAGAAAAAAACTAAACAGAAGACCTAATATTCTACATTTGCAAGCAACAATCAAGAATAGTGAACCTCGTGGAGATATTTCAACAAAGAAACCGCAGAAAAAGAAAGCATTTTTGTTGGAAACCACAAAATCGAGAACTTTTCGTGCAGGCTCGGGCTTTACTGGCATATCCAACTCCGTGATATCCTTGTAGCCACAACCTCCACGGCAAAAGAAGAAGGCGATTGGAAAGAAAAAATAGCAAATATAAAGAAGAAAGAGAGGTAGAAAGGATACATAAGAAAGAGGGCAAAAGAAGCACTCGCTTCTTTGATGTCAGAGGCGCCTCTACCACCGCTTGAGGCAAAGCCACTTTGCCAAAAACCTGCTACCGATTTGAACCCAATTATATTTCCTTTGCTCAAACTCCAACAACCACAACTTCTTCAATCATGCTCCAAAACTCCTTCAAAACAAAACCGTGAGCCTTAGAGGCCTCTCGCAACCAAATTAATCTCTTGCTTGAAGCAAGTCGGCTCACCCGAAATCAATTCGCCAACTCCGCCTTCAACAAGCCACCCATCGCTTCTTCGAAATCTCCGGCCACTTCCGGATAAAACGCAAAAAAATAAAAATAGAAAGGGAGAAAGAAAGGACGCGAAAAGAGGGGGAAAATAGAAAGGGAAGGGAAGGCGAAAGAGAGAAAGAAGGGAGGAAAAAAAAAAATAAGAGAAGCGGGACTTTTTAAAACGCGTGAAACGCAGCCAAAAAAAGAAAAAAGCGGCAGAACGGAAAACGCGAAGCGTGAAAAATTTCTAAAAATAATGACATATTCTAAAATTAATTGAATGATGGTTACCAGCGCCACTGAGACTGAGATCATTCTGAAGATGCTTCGTGAGAGGCTCGCGAGAGGGGGTCATTCGCCTTCGGACGAGGAGCAGGACACATCTGAGCTGATCGATGTCTTCAATCAAGAAGCGAAAGCAGACGAGGCCACATCAATCAACTCTATGGACGAAGACGAGGGAGGTGTATGAAGAAATAGAGCGAGATCCCAAGCAGAAGAACAAGCGTAAGTCCATTCGAGACGCGAACCACCCGAGATCCTCGAAAGCGTGATGAGCAGTGACAGTCCGGAGCCTAAGCAGAGGTAGCGGCACCTTAGAAGGTTCATCGAAAAGTACGAAACCGAAAAGAGAAAAGGAAGACAAAAAAAGGAAAAAGGGAGGAAGAGGAAATGTAAGGCGCCAGAAGAGAAGAAGAAGGCGAAAGGGGAAGTTCGTGGGTCGGCACAAGGAGGACGAAGGACGCCCGCCAAGGAAGAGGGGCCGAACCCCAAGATCGCCATCAAGGAGCGGCAACCCGACGAACCCCCAAACCCTCCGGACGACTCTTTCCGATGAGGACTTCAACCCTAATGCCGGCGGTGGAAGCTCTTCTAAGCACCCAGCGACGAAAGCGTGAAGTACTGAAAGCAGCCAAAGACTGACCAAAACCAAGAAGATCAAGTGCGGAACCCCCGAAAATACCCTAAGCATGGGATAGAAAGAAGCAACCACGACCGCCCGAAGCCTACGCCACCGACAGTGGTGAAGATTTATGAAAGGAAGATGAGGGAGCACGGGCATATATGAAGAAGTGGGAGGCCTACAAAGAAATACTATGAAGAAAACAGAGTTGCATTCGTCGAGGGAGGGCGACCAATGAAGCAACAGACCCTAAAGCCGCCACCACCGAAGCCCAAGGTTCCCAAGCCACCACCAAAGAAGAAAGCGGATAGAAAGGAGGTGGAGAGAAGAGCGCTAAGGGAGATTAGACACTTCCAGCGCAGCTACGGTCTCCTAATTCCCGCGGCCCCTTCTCGCTTCGGTTGATGCGAGAAGTGATGCAGCCTACGTAACGTACTTTAGAGTCACGGACGAAGGCCACCGGCAATGCAAGAGGCGGCTGAGGCAAAGATAGTGCAACATTTTGAGGATTCAACAGCTTGCACTGTTCACGCCAAGCGGGTAACCCTAATGCGGCAAGACATGAGTCTTGCGACCCGCATAAAGGGAGAACGGCCTTAGAACCTTTTTTTTGTAAATAATTAAAAATTTTTGTAATATAGAGCAATTTTGTGGACTTTGATTGCATAAACTTGGTTAATTAGAGCAAATTAATAAGTTTTAGCTTTTATTTCAGTGAAATAGGACATTTGCAAGCCGAGAGACATGATGTCTCACAGCTCGCGCCTGGTCGCAAAACTAAAAGTTAGTTTTGAAGCGAGGCAAAGTCGCGGAGAGACCTCGCCCAAACTTGACCAAAACAGCTCCAAATTGACCAAATAAGGGGTCGATTCTGCCTAATTTGATGAGCCCATCACCCTTACACCATTAGTTTACCCAAATTGGACACCTTTCGATCGAAATGAGACTGATGTCTCACAGCTCGCGCCTGGTCAAAGAACTAAAAGTTAGTTTTGAAGCGAGGCAAGTCGAGACCTCTTACCATTTCTTCACCAGGGACTTGTCAAAGTCACCTTCAACCTATTGCATAGCATCTTTTAGGTAATCTAGCCTTGTTCAAGCATCTCATATAGTCCTCAAACTCCCATTTTGACCTCAGATAGGCTAGAATTACCCAACCCTAGGAAATTTTCAAGTCATCCAAAAATTAGGGTTTTCCCCTTTTCTATAAATAGACCCCTCATTTCTCAGATAGCACCCTACAAATCTGCTCCTGCCCTTCTAGCCGATTTCTCAACTCCCCGAGGCGCTCTTGCAACCGCTTTGTTACCCTCTTCCGCAATTAATCAATGGCAACTTCGATTTCCACGATGGTACAAATGCCCGGCCTCATCTTGTTAGGGCGACGCGTCGACCAAATCTTCCGATCTTCGGGAAGGAGGTAGATGTCCAAGCAACCTTGCACGCCAATCCCAATATAGTAGAGTCTTGACTGAAGTTCCAAGCTAGGGTAGAACCAAAAGGCCAGTGCAACTCCCCTTGTGTAGGCTATTTTGTTCCTAGATAGCCCCACTGGGCAAAGATTAGACGATGTCCCTAACATCGCCAAATACCTCACAAACAAGGCGCACCGCACACCCGGAGCCAATGGTCCTAATCGTCAACAGGACCAAGTACTTCTCTTTCAACACCGCCGACAATCTTTCTCACCCACCGCGTCGCCGAAATACCGTGGGGAAACCTCCATTCCCCCCATGGACGTGGACCCATTGGCCATAGCGGCGAACAACGGCTCCTCACACAAGATGAACAGGAGCAGGAAGGGAAGGAAGAAGACTTCTGGATGAACAGAATCGAAGAAGAGGAAGACTATGTCGAGCTCGACCCAAATGCGGAGGAGCGGCGACAAGCGAAAGCAGTGAGTGGCAAGACTTCGAAAGAAGCCTAAGGCAGACTCTCTCGTAGTCGCGCCACCCCTTGGATTAGGCATCACAAGCCTAGCTCCTATTATTGTCGAAGGTGAGGAGTTTCGCTCTAAGTGACATTCAAAACCTCCCTGAGTGCGAGGGAAAGGGAGTACCGACCAAGAGTTGCCGCACCAACTCCGAAGAGCGGACTTGGACGACTTCATCGTCCGAGGAGAGTCCGACTTCCCCCTCCAAGTAAGGGAAGCCGACACTTACATCGGAGAGTTTACCTCCCACATCCAAGCCTACAAAGAACATCGCGCATTATGGAGGCGCATAAGGCGAGAACAAGCTACCGACAGAGGAAGAGTTCCTTGCTCTTCGAAACGATGGGGATCCGCTATGCGACCTCAAACATCTTAACGGCAGAAAGCTCGTCCCCAAGCACCTCCCCTCGAGAGGACAGCGACCTCCCTGAGGGCTTCAAAGAATGAGACTAGAGTGGAGCTCACCACGGTGGAGGTTGATGACTTCGAAGCGCATTACGAGGCCGGATACCGAGTGGCCGAGGACCCGCCTCGCGAACAACAGTCGCTACGATATTACCTGCCACTACTGATAGATGGAAGAATAGCGGTAATCCACCGCAAGTTCACCCCCAGAGGCGAGGAAGGAGTATCGTTGCTGATTACACTCTCAGGATTCGGCCGGCATGCGCGGTTGCCCCTTAATACCGAGTATGCAATCCTGATGAAGAGAGCGGTAGCACTCGACGTCTTCGACTTCGCCATACCTTACAAAGGGCAAGGCAAGCGGTGACAACGGCGGCTTATACCTCCCAATCGCTAATAGAAGACTTGGCAAGAGCATTACAGGGGGGATCTCCAGCCAATGTCCTTAGGAACTTGGGCCATTCAGTGGGAACAGCCCAAGTGAAAAAGTTCTTGGAGGATAATCCATCTTACCGGCGGCAGCAGGAATGATTAGCAGTAGTTGTAATTTTTGTAATAGCGTAACATAAAATATAAATATAATATTCTTTTGCACTATAAATGTTTTGTTGATATATTTTGTGCCCCCCCAACCATGCCAACGAACATAAATAATGCAAGAAAACAAGGAAAACTAACCATGTAGCTATGAACCACTTGTGTATGCAGCTAGAGGCCTAAGCGCAGGAGAACGACAACTGCGGGAGCTTATAGAGGAACGAGTCCGCCTGTGCCACGCCCGCAAGGAACCCGCTTTGAAGAATTTGGACAAATGACCCCGTAAGAAGAAATATCGCAAATGAGGACGGACCTCGAACAGATAAAGGCGTTGTTAGCCGCACAAGCAGGAGCAGGTTCGGTGGGTAACGCTCAACTGCCGCAAGCATCAGCTCGGAGGACAGGTAGAGACAAGAAGAGGAGCAAGAGAGGAAGGTCCCCCAGCTCGGACTCCTCCGACACAAGCTCAGATTCAGATTCAGATTCTGAGGAAGAAGAAGGGCAGAACCAAGTCCCAACAGATGAAAGGCGAGGAACACCCTGACCGGACGACAAAGGGACACAAGAACCTCCGACTACCGTAAGAAAGTAGACTCGCGATTGGGAAATGTTTGAAGGCCAGAAGCTCGAGCAATTCTCAAAGCGAGAACAAAGTCGTCGCATGGAGGCGAGGCTTGGCTTGACGAGATGAGCTTAATACGGCAATGCCTATGGTATGAAGGATAAGGATAAAGGCAGGGCAAACAAATAACCCGGGAGCAAAGACGCATTTGGTGGAAGGGCTATGCCAAGGCTCATGGCTTAAGCAGGGATGCTTGCGTTCAAGAAGTTTGCTAAAGCCTTCAAAAGCGCCATTACGCTCCAAGAGAGCACAAGTCCAAGATGATGCAAAGCAGCTCTACAAAAGCTGCAAAAGAAGGCAACAAGTCAAGATTTAAAATACACGGAGGAATTTATGAGGCTAAGGTCAGATGTGCCAAAGTTAGGAGAGAAGCATGCAAAGGGAAAGCTACATTGAAGGTCCGAATGAGGAGATCCGCAGCTTGTTTGTAAGGGCAATAAACCCTAGAACAATATCGGCGGAGTCCAAGGCAATAAGCTTACAGGAACAGACCTCGAATAGCGGGCAAAGGCAAGCAGTATTACCAAGATAAAGGCAAGGCAAAGAAAGCGGTTTCCAGCCGAGGGCAGCCCGGCCAGGACCAGCTAGAGCCCCTTATAGTGGCAATCAAGGGAAGCAAAGAGGCTTGGTTCGGGAAATACCGGGTTAAAGAGCATCCGACCGTTTAAAATTAAAAATTGACAGTTGTTAACAAAGTTGACGGATGTGGGCCCGCTTAATTTTCTAGCTTTTTAGGAAATTGGTGGGTTTGAACATCATTTGACGTAAAAAAGTCGCCTCTTATTTTTTTTTTCACGGATTCTCCACGAGCACCCTATTGCATTTATTTTTTTTGGGCACTTTCCCCTTTAGGTTTAGGTTTTTCTATTACGTTAGGTCGAATCAGTCGCGGGCACGGGGCACCTTGCAAGTTCGAAGAAGCAAATCGCAACAACAAAATGAAATAGCAAAGATTCGGCCCTATGCAAATGCGATTTGCTCCCTCCCTATGCAAATGCGATATAAATGGAGGAGGCGCTGTTCTGTTCCTCTCCTCCCTCTGGCAAGCAGCGGCAAAGAACACCCGCCTTTTAAAGATTTTTGAAAGATATATTGGAGGAGGAGGTCGAATCTTAACAACACCGGATTTACTAAAAGCCTTACCTTAGTTTGCAATGCATTTTGCAGAGTAAGCTAGTTAATGCTTTTACTGAATGCTGGTGTGCTTGAAAGAGTTCAGCAGCTATACACACAAGAAGCAAGCGTCCATTCCATTTCTTCTAATTTCTCAAGCGTCCACTGGGCTAGTCGTCTTTTATATGGTATAAGGGAGGCGCTTATACAACAAAACCAGCAAGATCAGGTAAATTTCTTTGCATCTACATTGCATTTTCTTGCTTATTGAGCTTCTGATTGGTAAGGGGGGCGTGCAAACTGACGACTGAGATCCGCAGCAGCAGGCGACAACTCGAATCATCTGGTCAGGCCTGACAGTGGTCAGGGCTGCCACAAACGGACTGGCGCAAACGGACCCCGTGGAGAACAGCGAGGGATCCCAGAATCCGGTTTATTTTGCTCCAGAATCTACCAATCCTGGGTATAATTACCTTGGCCCTATAGTTTTGGAAGATATAGGCACTATGTTTTTGCAAGCATACATTCGGTTGAAGCCCCATATTATAAAGTTGCTATTCATTACATGTTTGTCCCATTGCACTTTTCTTATATTTGTTTCATTGAACTTTTTTTATGTTTAATGTCAGCACATATATCTAGCATGATCAAATAGGTGACTTTAGTAGGTTGTATGCTTCCGAGTTGTATTATCTTAATTATAAATACCTAATCCACTCTTCAATCTATGTGAATGTGGTCAGCACTACATGCCATGAGACATTTCTGTAAACATTACTCTCGCTCCTTCAAGATTACCACAAAAAAAAAGCAATCCTGTGAGCATTTCAATCCCTATTAGGCATTTGCAAGCATATCCCTTTCATTCACAGCGAGCATAAGCTGCAATTATGAATTCCAAGAAAATACATTGGGGTCTTATATGCCATGAGAACTGCACAGGTATCCTTCAAGGCACCAAACTTCCATACATACATATAAGAAACATTAGGGCGGATTCGGGGTCTCAAAATGGCCCTTAACTTTAATTTCTAATATCCACGTCATAGTACCTTCAAGCCAATGAAAAAGAGGAATTCAAAATGAAAATCAGTATTACGTGGCACTTTTGCAATAAATAGTACTGTAATAATTGCACTTTTTAACTCAAATGCATCGTTTTTTTGCTATAACTTGTGATTGTGATGTCCAAATTGCACGCCATTTGTTGCGTTGGATAGCCCATGACGAGATCTTTCCAATGAGTATAGCCTTGATATGCTTTTGATAAAAGGAAAGACTAAAAAAATGCAAAAAACCAGGTTTTTTCTCGTTTTTTAAACTTTTGGTCATCTAAATTAGATTAAAATATATTCAATCCATATACTGTTGGATAGATCTTTTGATTCCGCATCCAATGAAACAAAAATCTTGCGATTTGAAGCTATAAATCAAAAGTTATGGCCGAAAAACTAATTGACGAAGTTACTTTTTGAGTATTTATTGCGATTAAAGAGAAGGAAAGTACAATTAATAAGCAAGAGAAAATATGACATGGAATTTTTCTTTCGAGGCCATTTTGAGACCCCAAATCCGCCCTAATGATTTGCCAAGAACATGTCTTTTCCTTACCCGTCGTTTCTAACTATTTGATTACCTTCTTAAAATTTTTCTCATTTGCCATACTGTGCAAGAGAAGTATATAATATCTATATCAGCATAGCCTGTGCTGTAATTGATATCTCCCAGCATCCATTTGGCATTTATGTCAGTCAATGATCGTGTCTTTTTGAGGCTGCCTCAACAAATATAAAATAGTAGAAATCATCTGATCACAAGAGATTTCATTAGCTGGAGCAGAAGTTGTTACTGAACAGTCAGCTAGGTAAGATGCTGGTTGTCGACACTTATACCTGATACAAAGAATTTGATAGAACATAATAGGACATTACAAGCTATGTCCTATCACACTACGGTCTGAACTAAAAAAAATATAATCAAAGGCCAATGAGAAAAAGACACATGGCGGTTTTTGGCATGCATCCTATCACACTTAGGGTGCCCAAAGTCCAATCAGCATTTCGGCACCCTGCCGAGTTTCGACGGGCAACACCGCCTGTCTAACCTTTTGGCAGGCACCACGTCAGCAGAGTTTTCCAAGTCATCGCTCCTCTTCTTGCAAATTTTGGCGCCAGTGATCGAGAAAGAGAACGAATGCGCTCAACCATTGCGCGAGCTTTTACTAGAACATTAGAGGAAATTTGAGATCTCATTTCATCCCCATAAGAATCCTCCAATGGAATGGTTACCCTCTATTAACTGCAATTAATGCAGCACCAACAACTTCATTGTTGTTGTTTTTCCCCCATAACTTTTGATCCACTTGTCAAAATGTTGCGGCGTTTGTTGCATTAGATGCGGAATGAAAAGATCTTTCCAGTGATATATGGTTATGATCTATTTCAATATGGTCATATGCGTTAATCTTAAAAAAATATGATTTTTTGCTTATTTCTTATATATTTATATCGTAAAAGATGTATGAATGGGTTATCACTAGATAGATTTTATGAAGACGAACCCATTGCTACAAAAAGTTTTTGAATCAGAGTTCTGGATCAAAAGTTATAATGAAAAAATGATACTACAGAAGTTAGTTGCAACTGCATTAATTACAGGCTGCCACATAATACTGGAATGAGATATACTGGAGCTCTTCTCTTATTGGACAGTTTAAAAAGCTGACATGGCATTTTAAGCATCCCTTAATGGGACAAAATGTGATCTCATTTTTCCTCTAATGGCTATTCATCAAACTTCATTTTTCCTAAGGTATGGATATGGATTACGATTTCACTTATTTGAATTGCAAGTGCGATTATATCATGATTGCATCTTTCACATCCATTCTTCTGTATAAAACGTAAATTCTTCTTCTTCTGTGCTTGAATGTTTCCTTTGGCCTTAGATGGGTGCTAGTCAGCTTGAATATGTGCCCTGCACAATGACACTCAGATTCTTCATTTTGTTGGAAGCTCTACTCTTCATTTTTGTTGAAAGCTTGGTCACTATGGACTTGACGGATTCTATTCTAATTGTAGTTCATGTTTGATTTTGAATATTCTTTCCTTTGAGATGTACCTTTATTAATGGATCCTCGTATGCAAACCCCCTGCCTTCAACATAATAGTCTGTCCACATTCATCCATTATTACCAAATCTAGCCTAGCCTGGGCCTTGATCTGATCGAAATCAGTGTTTCCCATTTCCCTTGTAATCAGTGTTTTCCACAACCAATTTATTCACCCTAATAGATGCCATTTTGCTTAGACAGCACCTTTCACATACCCTGTTAGTTTTCTAAAAGCTATCTTTTCATAGCTCTTTGAAGTACTCATAGGCATGTATATAGGATCTTGGATTTCTGATAGGGGATAAAATGTTGCCAAAATAGTGCCAAGTGATTTTGATGCAGGGACACTATTGTTGGAAAACCTGTAAGTAAATGATACAGGAAAGTATGGATTCAGATTTCTTTATTTGGTAAGATTTTTTATTGGCTGGAAAAAAAGGTGTTGACATATATTAGAGCATGCACATGTGGTGTGATGGGCGCATAATTTTCCACAAGCTACATCACTTACATACTTACCATCATGAAATGACACATTTTCCTTTCATCACTTACATACTTACCACTATGAAATGACACCTTTTCCTTTCTGTACTATATCTTGAGTACTTACACTAATTGAATAGTGGTACTAGTGCAATGGCTTTATCCATTTCCACCTTGAATGTGACTTTTTAAATATAATTTCTGCATTGCAGGTACACAGGTACATGCAAGAAGCTTTAGACAATAACTTACGCTCAAATTTGTAGGTGCTGTCCTATTTGTAGCTCTAATACTCTATTTTTGTTGCCTTCTTCCTGACTCCATATATGAGAAAGCATTCACATGTGGCCTAAGAAGCACATGGTTCTGACACGAATTTTTTTTCCAATCTGTTATTTCCCAATGTGTTATTACCATTAATAAATGCAATAAATGGCATTTGTTAGATGCATGGCAAAATTTGGCAGTTGTCTCAAGCGAATTTTCTGACTCAAGCTGTCTGAATAGGTCCATTTTAGAACATGCTAGGCATATTCATTTAGAGCTTAGCTGCCCTTGACTGAAACAACGCTTATGTTAAAGGTAGATACTATACTATCTAAGAAAATCGTAGCTTACAGATTAAATTATGACATAGAATATCGCTTCTAAGGTGCATCAGCAAGTAAAGTAGAGCAAGCTTCTTAATCATAATGAAACAAACTGATATAGACATTCTAAGAATATCAGGAGAATCCGTGCACAAATGCAATATCTGTGATTACAAATGTTTATAATAACAGAATAAACAAAACCAAGATAAAATTCTAAAGCAAACATTCAAGTCTTACCTTGTTCACAATAAAAGAGTCCCCAAAAAAAATGGTTTTTGTGCTGCAACAATGCCATAAAGCATTTGCATTCTGGGCAATCTCGTCAATGGGGCCCGAGGAAGATCTCCTTTACTACGAGCAAGCCCATCACTTCCTATAACCACTGGAAAGAAACAAAGAAAACCTTCTATGCTTCTATCCAACACGGTGCTTATCTCCCTGCCCCCGGAGATATATCACTCCTGCCTTCCGATGGCAAGGTAAGGTTATCGGTCTAGCTAAGGCTGATAACCAAAAATGCGTGGCCGAGGCTGTACGTCCGAGGCCAGGTATTTGGCACCTAAGGCCTCGGCCCCGGCCTTCGCCTAAGGCCGAGGCCCGACTAAGGACGCATACAGCCGAGGCCACGCATTTTGGACATCGCCGACGAGGCCCGTTAGGGCCGAAGTTCATGCGTGTTTGATAATCCGCCGAGGCCCGCGAAATGCCGGCGCTTATCAAAGGTGACATCGGCGACGACCGATAACCGCCTTTATCGGGTTTAATTAAGTACCGATAATTAGTTATCAAGATCGAGGAGTAATCGATAATTAGTTATCGCGATCGATAATTATTGGAGGAGTACCGATAATTAGTTATCGATCATTGAGGAGTATCGATAATTAATTATCAGTACTCCTCCAAAACTGATAACTAATTATCAGTACTGTTCTAGTAATGATAAGCAAAAAAAAAGCACTCTCCCTTCCCATACAAGAGTCCGATAAGGTTGCTCCTCAAACCAATGCTGCACACGTCATAGCTGACATAGCTGACATGGGTGTGAACGGCAATTAGATTTGGGTGATGTGGCTGTCTACGTGGATGGCTTAGAATTGCATGAAATCGTGCACCTCAAACCTGCTAAAAAGCATAGCACGTCAAGGTAAGTTAGCCTTCATTCTTGTTTGGTGTCCAATGGGATGTCGCCATGTGGCGATCATACTAATCAAGAATCGCAAATAGGTAGAGCATTCTTGATCGAACCCTCGAGACACCGGTCACGGAAGCTCATCCGCCGACGAAAACTCCTTCCCTGCCGACCTTGACGTGCCGGGCGGCAACAATTCAGATTCACTGCTGAATGGGAGCTGGCCACCGCGGCGACCGTGCTACCCGGCTCACAGGCTGCCGGTGGCCAGCTCCCATTCCAGAGCAGGAATCTGCTCATTGTTGCTGTTCCACATAACATAGAGTAAACCTCGGGGCATCCATGCTTACCATAAAAGATTTGGGCTTCCAGTCCAAAGCAGGGTTCGAAAAAGTGGGGGTTTGGCTCGAGGATTGCCGGTTGAATCTCTTAAACTCCAGTTGGGGTTTAGGGCTACTGCGGGTGGTTCCAACAAAAATTTCAGACATATGGCAAATTGCATGTAAAGATTCATCCAAACATGCAAATTTCCAGTTTAAAGGTTAGTGGACTGAGGATTTTTTGAAAAGGTTAGGCGACCATACTGGGCATGCCATGCTCTGGCCTAGCTGGGCGGCAGAGTAGATTTGCAATTGCATATCTTAGATTCATAGCAAAGTTGCAGTGCATTAAAGAGTTGTAGTTGCCTTGGCGGCCCTGAGCTCCATAGATCTGGCACTAACACTCCCACATGATTTTACGGTATTAATGCTCTTACTTAGGCCAAATAAAATTTTGCAGGAGGACTTGCAGTTATGGTGAATGTGAGTCCGCTATTGTGCTCTTTCAAAACCTCACAGGTGGAAGCCATTCTTTGTATGCATGTTCCAAATTAGTGCTCTGCTTCCAATCTAAGAGATTCTTTCTATATATTCTTCAGTCAGTTTGATCTTATTTTTTAATTAATGTATGTATTTTTGTTTCAGCCTTTAAAAGGTGATAAATTTGGGCAAATTTCCAGCAACTTTGTTTTGGAACTGCGGTTTCCAGTTCAATTTTGTAAAATCCAGTAAATATAAATAGAAGACGTCAAATTTTCTGGTTACATCTACAATATTTGTCGAACCCTGCAAAGTTGAAGTCTCGAATGGTATAATAATTAATAAGCACTTGCGTGGCAAAATCTCATATATGATCGCGACCAATCTGACGTTAACTAGTTGCAATCTAACTGGACAATGGGATAACGTGGCTGCATAAGAAGCACGAATAGATGGACTACATGGCCGAATATAGTGCCAAATAATTATTAGTAACTCTTGGGTTAATGATAAAATTCTAATAATAACCAGAATGAAGCATGGCTATGGAGGGCCAGGGATCAAAATTCAAAATAATGTTGGTTATATACTGCAAACCTACTTACAAAATTTGGTTTTCCAATGCAAACCATCTTCTAAAATCTGGTTTTCAACCTCTTCTATGACGAGTACTAGACCATGTCTCAAATACATCATCCCAGTTGACGTCCTTCTGTAATGTGTACTCAATTCTAAGCAATATATGTGCATCCAAAGTATTCAAGCACATTTGGTTTCTCAAAGCTGTCTCATCATCTAATTTTTCTTCTACTCCAAAGAGCTATCCCTTTCTTCATCCCTTTCTTTATTCGTGTCTTGATTGTTTATTCTTCCGATGCAATCTTCTTCTTCTGCTGATACATAAGCCTTATTCCAATAAGAAAACAGTGTGCTCTTAGCCATACTAAGAAATAGTGATGCTGGAAGAACTGATTCTACTACATGAACAGGTGCCAAAGACCATATCGATTATGCTTCATATAAGCCATTTTCATAATCAATTCTTCCGTTCTACAATCCAGGTCGCCGCCAGTGAAAATTGATGCAGAAATTTATATCTGCAATAGCACAAATATGAAACATACATATGACATGATGAGCGGATGTGGATTGTCTGAGGCTGATGTGCCGCTAAAGCCTGATGGGCACAAAAAATTGGGGCAAAAAATGTTCGACCTTTTTGGTGGAAAAAAAAGGACGTATCTATATTATTGCAAAAAACTTATTGCTATAAATAGAACTTATATGAGGCCTTTCTTTGAAAAAGGAATATTCAAGGAATATTACTGAAACCCATTCCCCAAAAATTGGTTTTCAGATGTAAACCTTGTCCTATACTTTGGTTCTCAGCTGCAAACCAATAGTTAAATGTTGGTAGTCCCTGCAACCCAATCAACCCAATTGGGTTGCAATTTTGCTCCCTGTAGGGCAGTTCCGGTGTCTCCGACTATCCCGATGATGGAACTAGCGACGTAATTCTTTCTCTCGTGCCTCGGGATGGTAAGCCGCCTATATCTCTGCATCTCCACTATAATGTACTTCAACGCTGTGAATTTTTCAAAATTCGCATGTCTGAAAGATGGGCATCAAATGCTGAAGATCGGCCTTTCAAGCTCTCGTTAAACATATGCAAAGACTCTGCTATTTATATAAAGTTCTTTAAGCTTCTCTACCTGTCACAGGGGTTGAACGATGTATCTTTTGCAAATGTTGAAGAGGCTCTGGATATGTTAGAGGTAGCTGCCATGCTTTTATGTACTGATATTATGAAGGTTTGTATGCGTTATTTAGAAGTGGTACCCTGGAGCCATGAAAATGAAGGAGCAATTAGTTCTTGTATTTCTTCTCTTCATCTAATTCCATCTCCTGACATGGCAGCCAGGTTATCAACTGATGATGTGAACCCTAAAGATGTGATTAAGCATGTTCTTGGAAAACTGCTTCCATACGTCGCCGGCAACGCGAGGGCTAGGGTTATAGTTGAAAGACTCCTATCATCAAGTGTTGAATCCTCTATTTCTGATACAGTAAATGGTCCTGCCCTTTATGAAGAGCTGTTTCATAGTGTGGACACTCTGAAGTTTATGTTGCAGGGACATTATATGGAAGATGATGTGGTAGACTTTCCAAATACATTTTTTAAAGTTGAATGGTTGTTGGAGCATGTTTGCAAACATGAAGCTGGTGTATTATCTGCCATTAATATGTTTGCAAATGATACAGAACTGGATGCTCTGGTTGTTCAGCACTTTGAACCAACCAGAACTGTTTATTATGATGAGATTATAGGGAGACAAGTCGAGCACGTCGATCATCATTGTGATCCCTCTAGAGCTAAGCAGTTTGTCTCCACTATTTTCAATCATATGCTCAGGGCATTGCAGAACATAAATTTGGCGGTGCCTAAGGCTGTTAAAGTGGCTCTTATCATCAATTGGTTACCAGCTTTGTGTAAACTTGATTCAAATATGGTAGATGTTGAGGCCCTTGATAATGTGATTGCCGTTCTTCCCGTCAGAGATCAGTGCCCAATTTTTTATGCATGGCTTGGGACCTCTCTCAGGGTGCCTAATTCAAATTTTCTTACTAAAAGTTTTGATAGGTGGTGTCAGAAGCTAAATTTTGTGCAGAGACAGAAAGATCAATCTGAATCAGAAGCTGTGACAGCGGCTTCCCAGGTTGAAGCGGAAGATATGAGATAACTTTGACTGTTTGTATATATTTCACAACTTTTACTTTTCTTCAGATTCCTCAAAGATGAAAAGGGAACAGTACGTTTGATGAAAAAGATGGAAATCAATCAGGTAACAAGAAGCAACAAGCCCATGACAGCTCAATATGAGCTAGCTAAAATTTGGATCAAAGGATGGAAATGGAGTTATTTGGGCTATGTTGCGGTTGGAGACCTCTCTTCTGAGTTGAAAAAGCTTGAGACGAGTGTCCAAAGTAACTTAGTAGCTCCTGAAGCAAGTGTTTAGAGGATATAAGTCTTTTGTGTCGGGCATGTAGATAACTTACCATGAAGACTTGTGTGCATTGAGGTAGGCAATTTAGACTTTCTCTTAGACATATGCCCCTAACATAGAATGTCGTAATAAAATTAATGCGTTGAGCTGGGAATCACTTTAGGAAAGTAATGTTTATATAGTTCTTGTATTTCTTGTAAGAAAATTGGACCTTGGTAAATTTGGCATATGGCTGGGGATCACCTTAGGAAAATAATGTTTACAAGAAATTTATCGCGGCGGCCTTGCGGCCGCCGCGAACATTTCTCTTTTCCAACCCGCTGCAAAAGAAGTTTTGTGCTAAGTCGAATAGATCTCAATTCTGGACATCCTTGAGATGCGAAAGAACATGCTGGATTAATACCTTGGAATTCGTCTGTGAATCTTTAGCCAAAAAGTCTGATACTAAGTTTGCAAATAGAAAAGTCTTTGATAATTGACATGGACTTCAATGTTGCATCTGCTTAAATATGGCTAGTGGGTAGATAACAAAAAAAATCGACCTGTATGGTCCTAAAAATTATTTAATTGGTAGGCCCCCAAGGTTTTGTTTAACCTTTATTTCTTCACTTGTTCAGGTCTCATTAACACTCATGTTCATACTTCTCAACAGACAGCTGGGACGTGGCATAATAGACGATGTAGACCTGTTGACATGGTTACACAAGCGCATTTGGCCATATGAATCAAACATGACTGAAGCAGACTCATACATCTCTACTTTCTTATGTGGTCTAGAGCTTATACACTCTGGGGTAACTTATGATTTATCCATATCTTTTTCTTCGTCTATCCTTCTCATTAGTTTTATCAGGCCTTTTTAACTTTTTATACTAGCATAATCATTTCATGGAGATGCATAGTGTTGTGCATTTTGTGTTGCACATTGTACCAAATGAACCCATGTGGATCTGTATGGTAGATAATCATGATATACTTCAATAGATAATCTATATTGCTTTCATAAAGGGCATGTAACATTTGTTTTTTGCACTCGGATAACTAATATGCTGGAAGTAGAAAAATACATCTGAACATTCTTTGTGTAGAAAAAATTTTAGAATCCTCCAGCTCTCTAAGTGATTAATGTCATCACCGTGATGGATATCAACCCAACAGCCAAGTGGTTTTATCTTCTTATTTGTTTACATTAAATTGGTTCTCATGACCTGTATGCTTTCTCTCTAATCAACCTGTACAGATCCAAATGCATGTACAATATGCAAAATAAGACTGTAAATCTATAAATCCTAGACAGTAGACATTAGCTTGTCTTTGCTTCCAAATGCAGTCATGGGAAGTTTCCAAATGCATAATACATTTCTGGATCTCAACTAAAGGCGGCAAATATGCAGTCAGATAGTGCAAATAAATTTAAATGCATGGCATTTAAGCACAAGGCATTCACACTAGTGAGATGCATAATTTTCAGAAAGCCCGAAAGTCATTAAGCATAATAAATGCAGAGACATACTGTGCTGCAAAAACCAGCATGTGGATCCTAAAGACTTGCTGAAAATATGCTACGAGCCAGCATGCATTTAACATTTGTAAATAAAAACCAAAAGAAGGCGCCTAATTCTATTAATGCTTTTTCATAAGACATATTGTCATAATGTTCTGCAACCTGCATGTAACAATCATGCAAAATGCATGGCAGTAAAATGCAACATGCTTTTTTCTGATTTTTCCATATCAGCTTATAATAAGGATGATGAAACAATATGATGACGAACGAAGAATAAACTCGGCCTAGATCGCTATACCTAGGCATAGCAGGATACAGAATATGACATGAATTCTAAATACCAGCCATAGTAAATGTTTTCAGGGAAACATTAATGCAGGTGATTCAAAAGTACACATCCAGCGCAATGCAAGTCTGCAAAATTCAGAACTATAAGGCAAATAAATCAAAGAAGAATCTTGAGCCCATAAAAGGTTCATAAATCTGTACACAAAATATGCAGTACGCTGCCCCAAAACAGAGATGTGACTAAACAGTGATAATTCATTGTGATGTGATATTAGAATATATCGAAATGGCCACATGAAAGATAAAACCAGAGATAGATAAATGATTCAAACTCAGAATATATTATGTCTCATGCAAACTGTTGATCAGAAATACTAGTGCAGATATGCTATATTCAATAAAGTCATAAACCAGCCCAAATGCTGTTTAAGTGTAAAAATTGATCGCACCTTTTTGAGTGCCATAGTAAATTCTGCCGTAAAATTTAACAGAAACAAAAACCTTACCAAATTTATGGAAAGTACAGAACTGCATATTTTAAAGCAAAGTATGATTTATGAAATCCAAGTTCAGCATTGTGTCATGCTGTCTCAAAAACCCCTATATCCAACATGCTAGCATATTTGGAAGAATGAAGTCGGTTACCTGATCCTGTATGAAAATTGAGACCCTAGATGTTGGTTTGCGGTGGAAGATGCATTGGCATTCATGTATTCATGTTTGGGAGAGTGATGATGACATTCACCACAATATCATGACATTTAAAGCCGCAATTTTCGTTTTGGAACTCCATAGCAATTGTTTTTGAGATGCTCCAATCTTGCAGCTAGAGTTAAAGATCATAATGACACGGCATAATGACACAGAAAGACAGATGACAGGCTGCCACTCATTTAGTAGAGTTATAGCACTTATTTAGTAGAGTTATACCTGAATTTAAAATGTTGTCTTGAGAACGGTGAACAAAAGAACTGGTTACCCGGATATAGAAGCGCAATCATGTGCTAATTCTGGTAGAAAATGGAAGCAACAGTGCGATTTTCTATTCAGCATATAAGTAAGGTGCCACATTGTTAAAAGCCAAACAGCATTGAATTTGTATAGATCTTCGTGTTGTTAAGACTAATTGAACAGCCAAAGAGCATTGAATTTGTATAGATCTTCGTGTTGTTAAGAATACTAACCTTTGCAGCAAAGAATACGCTTGTTGCAGACATGATTGTTGCACGATTCTGTCTTTTAGCAATCTGTAGACACAGTTGTTGCACCATTCCATCTCTCAGCAATCTTCTGTACGAAAATCAAAGCAACATCAAAATTGCTATTTGCAACAACCAATTTAAATGTCACTTTACTTCATCCAGGAACCAGCTTTCAAACGTGGTTATAAAAACAATGCAAAGCCATAACCAGAATCAACAGTTGTTATCTTACAGGCATTTCTATGCTTAACCATGCAAATTCTAACTGCATGTGCTACAGCACCGACTCAGACAGCAGAAATAGTGGCAAGCCTACCAGTAGGGAATGAAGGCGAACTCCAGGACAACATCGCAAGTAATCTCTGGCTCCAGTTTTTGCGCCCATAACTAAACAGAACTGCCCTTCAGAGCTATATCGGCTAAGGGAGCATGTACGCATCCGGCTACTTCGACGGAGCAGCTATGGCGCCAAAATCCTGCTGTTTTTAGGGCAAGCTGATCCGGCTATGCCGCTATGGGCGGTCGTTTTGACGCCACAGCATTCTCGAAGGACGCCATAGCCAACAGCAGATGTTTGCTTTACTTTGGAATGCAACGTGTCAAAAAAATTATAATAGAAGTGTTGCGCACGAAAATAGCTAACGTGTCGTGAGAAGAGAAGCATCCTATAATAATTATTATATATGTTAAGATAGACCTTTGTATTTCGATCACAAAATTGGACCTTGGGTTCTTGTGCGAAATACACAAATGTTAAATTTCTTTGAACTTCCACATGGTCAAAAGTATATTTTGAATCTATCACACTCTTGTGATCTTGCACAACCTTATGGTCTTGATTCTGCCATTTAGGAAGAATATTGTTTAATCTAGGGGATTAGAGTAACCTCCTTGATATATTTCACATAGATTCATTGAAACAATGTTGGTGTGGAGTGTGTCTCATAGACTAGTGTGTTTATAGTGGACCTCCTCTTTCTCCTGGATTGCCTTCTGGACATATACTAGGAGCCCAAACCCACCTTTTTTGGCAATGGATAGGTGTGTCAATCATTCTATCAAATTATACTAGATTGAAACTCAAAGTTCACCTTGTGGAAGTCTATTGTGAGGCAAAAACTTGTCGTCTAGCTCGTTTATTGAACCATATATCTAAATTTGGATTGGTTTTAGTAAGGGCATGTTCCATGACCATAACCTCACAAAATCCTATTGTTGCATCAAAGGTGACTCAATCAAAAGATTGGGGTGTTCTCATGCCTTGGATACTATTGTGTTGTGCAATAAACCCCCTGGTGCTAACCATGGTTACCGGGAACGCGTTACTGTTCTGGTTCCGAACACGTTCCGGAGCATGCCACGTTCTGGGAACTTTTGTTCCCATTCCGAATGTGCATGTTACCTAGACGACATTCCAAGAATGTTCCGATAAGTTGGGAACCAACTATAAAATATTTTTTGACCATTTTCTTCACTTCTTTTTTATTTTCCAGTTTTACTTTTGGAATTTTTTATTTTGGCTTGGGTTCTCTCTGATATTTCGCAACAAGGCAGAGCCCTTCTTCTCTGTTTGTTTCTGGAGGAACAAACTTGGCATACAGAAAACAAGTGGTTTTATTTTTGTTGGTGCAAACATGCGACTAATAGAATTCTGTTCTAAGATGGATTTTTGAAATGGGAAATTCATTGGTGTGCACAAAGATGACACAATACTGGCAGCATATGAAGATGATGACGACAATAACAATGACAATGAAGTCGAACATTGTGAGGACGAAGAAATTGATGCTAAAGAAGGTAAGGATGTGCTTATCCCTATTGCTGTAACTGATTGGAGTACTACTAGTTAAGTCGATTGTCGTAAAATTACTGTTTTGGGAACTACTATTTTAGATACTTTATTTTATTAGGAGTAGCTCTAAAGCTATCATGCCATATAAACATTTGCTATAATAGTAAAATTGCTCATTAATAATGCTGATTTGATTTTGAAGAAATATTTGTCATAAAACATTAATTATCTAATGTTTTTATATATACCT
Organism: Isoetes taiwanensis; assembly: GCA_021234155.1. Classification (NCBI taxonomy): domain Eukaryota; kingdom Viridiplantae; phylum Streptophyta; class Lycopodiopsida; order Isoetales; family Isoetaceae; genus Isoetes; species Isoetes taiwanensis. Next base: position 12,623,687 of record JAJEKV010000019.1, read on the forward strand.
ATAAGAGAATATAACATGGTAGAGTCTTACTTTCATTTGGATATTATTATACGTCACCCTTTGACATTTTAAACTTGAAAACTAGTTCAACATATTAACTAATCCATGGAAATGCCAAATCCATTTTCAAAATTTAATTTTTCCAAATTTGAATGTTCTCATTCCGAAGTGTTCCGATTCTAGTTTTTGGGGTGTCGTTCCAGTTCCCGTTCCAGTTCCGGGTAACCATGGTGCTAACCAACAAACCAGAAGGACGGATCCTTCATGGAAATTGTTACCCAATAGGTCCCAACCTTTCCAATGCTTTATTTCATACCACACAAAGCTTATCAGTTCCTTCCCTCCCCCCGGATGCTTCCCCTCAAACATGTGGAACACACCAATGTTGCCACAAGGAATTGAACCATGGGCTCTGATATCAAATGTTACGCACATTAGGCCTCTTAGTGATAATAAACACACCAAGAAAATGGATCCTTCATGAAACTCATTATCCAATGGCACCAATCTTTCCAAGGCTTTATATCCCATACCCCACAAATTGGAGCTAAATCTTTGAAATGGATTTCAAGGTTAGAGCCAGAGTTTCTAACAAGTTTCCAACATTGAGAATCCAAATTTTCAGTTTTCGAAATGTGGTCAGACCTTGTGGCGGAATAAGGTAAGCTTGAAAAGGAACAATCAAACTTGGACCTCATCTGAAGACGAGGTTAGCTTTCTACCCTCTTAAATCCAGCCCTACTGGAGTTCGACCACTTTCTAGATATTCAATCTAACTTCTTAAATTTTGTTCTGCTTTTAACGGTCCATGCTCACTTTTTGAAGTTCAGTCAAGTTGCCGAAATAGCTCTACCATGTCTAGTAGACTTTGGCATCTTCTATTCTATTGCCAAGAATATGCCTTGGTAAAAGCATGCCTCAAGATAACGAAAGCGGTTTCTGCTTCTGCACTCTATTCAAATGGCACATCCTTTATCATGAGGCGTGCCAAAGGAAGGAGAATCTTTGAATAAAATGCTGACAAAAGTTGGCAAATCCAAGAAAACTCTAAACATTCTGGGTTGAAGAAGGCGTTTGCTAATCCAAAATAGTACTGACTTTTCTGGAATCCATAGAGACTACTTGAGGAGTGATATGATAGCTAAACAACTCCACAGTATCCTGATCAGACTGACACTTCTCAAGTTTGGCATATAATCCATGCTCATGAAGCTTTTATAGGATCTTTCGAACATGCCTCTCATGTTCTTCAAATGTTTTAGAATATGTAGCATTATAACAGGGGGTTGTTTTTGTGATTTTGTACGCTTTTTGGCATGGTTTTCCTATGATTTCGGTGCTGTATTCATTGGGCCATACTAAATAGTATTTCTAGAGTGCGGCTTTTCTGGAGCGTTGATGTGGATTGGCTTTAACAATCTAACGGTTCTTATTTTGAGCTCCTCATTCATATGCATGAACCCAGCAAAGCTCTGTTCTCTCAGAAGCTCTTGGGGTGGTATTACCCGTCGTGCCGATCCGTCTCCCTCTATCCTCATCCAATAGTTGTGGTATGGAAGTTTGTGCTCTTTTGTTTGCATTCACAAGACAATCCGTTCTTCATTGTGTAACACAAAGAATCTTTCATGGCAGAAATATCATCCAGATAGATGATAACAAAAATATCCAAAAGCTCTAGGAAGACATCATTGGCCATATGCTAGAATATTGATAGAGGATTGGTAAGTCCAAATGGCATAATTCTGTATTCAAATTGCCATGCCGAATATCCGTCTTCCACTCACAGATCCGGATAAGATTGTAGGCACCATGAAGATCAATCTTCGTAAAATAGCTTGCATCTTGGAGCCGCTCCAACAATTCCGGGATCAAAGAAAGTAGATTGATTCGATATTGTGATTTTATTGAAGTCATGATAATCAATGACTAGGTGCAGAGAATCATCATTCTTTTTGAAAAAGAAAATCGATGCTTCGGCAGGGGACTGAGAATGTCGAATGAAGCTAGTATCTAGATTCTCTTCAATATAATCCCCCAAAACCTCCAACTCGGTGGGAGGTAGACTATCTATAGGACCATATGGCGGCATCATCTCAGGCTATAGATCAACATGGCAACCATATGAATGATGCTCTGGAAGTTTGCTAGCCTTGACTTCCTTATACTTATCTGGGAGGATTGGAGCAGGCTAAGTCGGTGCAGAGCTAGTCGATGGATGAACATGAATTGCAAATATGAAACTGAGATTTTATCTTCCAGATGTAATAAAATCGCAACGAGAAATCTTTGAGATATGAAACTGAGGGTGTGATTGGGATGAAGAAATCTTGACAAAAACATGAACCTGAACAGGAGCAGGAGCAGGAGCAGAGATAGAAATAGGGACAGGAACATAAACTGAATTATAGAATTAGGATAACATGAACTTGGAATATGAATTGAATCTAGAACATGAATTGAAGTACAGATAGGAATAGAATTAGGACCTGGACCAGAAACAGGAACTAAAACATGGACAAGAGCAGAATCAGGAACTAACAATACTGCATGGACTGGAGTATGTGTTGGCTCAGAGGCAAGAACTGCAAATGAACTGGGACTAGAACTAGAACTAGAACTAGAACTAGAACTAGAACTAGAACTAGAACTAGAACTAGAATTAGAACTAGAACTAGCTAACAGGAACGATCACATGTGTTACTATAGGTATATAGAATACCATGAAGGATATCTGTCATATGAATGCAAAAAAATAATATGACAATGATATGTATATAAAAATTATAAATCCCGGGGCCTTCAATGTGGCTAAGAAGGATCATGAAAACTAGCTTGTCACCACCAAAGCCTGGAATAGTTGAAAAAATAGCGAAGATTAATCTGAATGGGTTAGCCTATATCAATTATGAACAGTGAAGTGGTAGAATAGTTGAGTCGGAGAAAGCTTCATATGTTCACATAATGAACTGCAACGTGGTAGAATAACTAAGTTGGAGAAAGCTTCATAGGTTCTGTACCTCATCCATAGATTGCTTATCGCACCATGCCATATGCAGAAAGATCGGCCATACGTGTCACCATAGGTACATAGAATACAATAGAGAATACCTATCATATGAATGCAAAAAAAAAAAAAATGACAATGATATGTATATAAGAGATTGAAGAGGCACAATACATTTTGTGATTGCACCTAATTTGAGATCTTGCATCCATCAATCGCACCAATAGAACCGCGATGCTCGCACAAATCTTTGTTCCAATTGCTCTTTACGTACTTGGCATTAGCACCAGCAATATCTAAAATCCACTGTTCTGTGAAATCTGGAAAATCCTGGAGCAGCTCTTCAAAAAATGTGTATTCTTTCCCGAGGACGCTGCTAGCATAAGACAAAATTTTCCTCCTCATGAAGGTTAACGTTCTTATGTAGCTGCAGCAGTGCAAGCAGGAGATGGCCAAGCAGCAGCAGGCTCTGCAAGAGCTGTGCTCCCGACTTCACAGGGACGAGAACGCGGCTCAGACCGCTATCCCGCCCACCGGCCTCCACGCCCGGCAGCCGCGCCCCGCCTTCTTTGCCCGCTCTCCGGCCACTCCCACGCCATTCCAGCCACACTCCGGTCCTCCCGCCATCCCGGCCACCACCACCACCCCCGGCCACGGGACCCGGCCTTAGCCCACCTTGGACCCCAGCGGGCGGAGAACTCGAGGCCTGGCGGAGAGGCCACAATCGGTAGTTCGAGGCATGCGAACAGCGGGGGAGAGTCCTAAGCCCACAACATCCGAACACACATTCTCGATCGGATGACATTCCGGGCAGTTCACATTTCTCGAGCAGCCCGGCATGGGGCTCGGTGCCCGGGCGTGGCCGCATTGTCATATTCCGCGGTTGCGGATGCACGGTGCGTGATGCCATATTGCGCCAGGGGCGGATGTTGAAGGGACATCCACATGCGTGGGCCAGGGACCTCACACCCCCGTGCGGCGGGAGGCACGCGGGAGCGGAGCTTGTCGAGGTCGGAGGCATTAAGCCAGCGGGGGTCTTGCCCCAGGGATTGGTTCGGCGGGATGCACATTTTCAAACTGACACACTCTCTGCTGCGGACCCGCATGCCCCAACCACAGCCCGCCGCAGCGGCCACATACCTTCTACTACCCGGCCCCCCTTCTCCTGCTCCTACTCCTGCTCCCTCGCGACCCCGCCCTCTCGACCACATCTTTGCCTCCGCTCCATCTACTTCTCCTTTCGGCCCTCTGCTTCCGGTCCTCCCCGCGACTCGACGCTGCGCCTACCATCCCTGCTGACAAATAGGAATTGTGCCTCGGGTGGTCTCATGGAATTGTCGAGGCTTCCCTTGGCGAAGGGGCGGTCCCGAACTCGTGGCAGCGGTATGGATCTCATCTTCCTCATGGAACATGGGAGCATCTTGGGCCTGGCTACGATTTCTTGGGGTTACCAACATTTCTCGGTCTTCAATACATGCCGGGGACAGCGGGGTCATGGTGGGTGGCTTGCTACTACGGACAACCTTGGCACATTCGGTTTACCCTCGAGGAAGACGGACACACCGGGTGCCGGGTTCGTGTGCATAATACCGGTGGCAACCCTCTTTTTCTGGTTACGCTGTTGTTATTTCCCTCACGCGCGGCCGGCACCTTCTATCGCAGCCACCCGATCACGGATAGGATGGACCCGTATGTCGATCTATATGATGACATACAGCCCGCATCAGCGGTTAGGTAGAATTAGTCCTTCTTGGAGATTTCAATGCGGACGAGAGTAGAGCAGCCCATGCGACTTGACCCCCTCGGCGACGATGTCCTGCATCGCCCCCATGGTAGCCTGGCCACGCGGGTCGGATGACGGCCCAGTCACTTTCGCTTTGGCGCGCCGGTTGCTCTGCTATGTGGCATTTTTGACTTGATAATTTGCAATGGCCTTTCCACGGTGGCCCGATTCTGCAAGTGCACATGCATGACGGACAATCGGGGGAGGTCTAGTGTGGTGGACTATGTGCTTGTAGTTCGCGCCAAGATATGCATCTCATCGGTCGTTTAAGGTGGGCCTGCATTGGTCGGGATGAGGAGGTCGACTCGGATCACCTCCCACTTTATTTGGACCTGGTTTGGCGAGCAGCGGGAGCCCCACTATGCCAGCCCCTCGCCCCTCGGTTGAGACTTCGATTATGAGCGGTGCAGAGGACTCTGTAGATGATGCTCATGGGCCCCTCCCGGTAATTCTGCAGACCTCCACACTAGAGCGTGCCGACCAGGACCGGTGACCGCTATTACGGGATGCAAGACAGGTGCTTTGGCAGACCCAAGCGTCGCCGCTCAGGGGTCGCTGAACATTCCCTAAGTACCCGATGGTTTGATGCGGTTGTAAAAGAATAAGCGTGACTTCAGTCACATTCGGATCCAGGTACCCGCTTGCAGGCCACCACACAATCACCGCGCCCATCCCGAAGGACACAAAGGCGAGGTACCTTGCCAAACATCGGGGGAGATGTTCGCCTGCTGGACACTCATCCTCGAACCTTTTAGCGGAGAGTGCTTGAAGGCCAGCCCGGCCCTCGGGGACATCACACCCGGCGATGGGAGCGATACTTTGCGGCGGCTCTATGACCCGCCCGAGGGGCGCGCATCGCCCATACCCCCACGGGATGGCCCCCCATTGGTTCTCGTGGGCGAGGATGTTGAGGAGGGCCTGCAGCGGCTAGCTAATGGGAAGGCCCGGTGACCTCGATGGTATCTGGGCCGAGTTACTCAAGTGGGCAGGGCGGCCGGCTTGTCGGGTCCTCACTACCCTGTTCAACGAGCATTGCGGGGAGGGTTTCCCGACAATGGACCACAAGCGGGGTTGTTCCCATTCACAAAGGCGGGCGACCCACCTTTGTCCGGCCAATTCACCGGACGATCATGGTCGATTCGGTGTTTGCCAAAGTTGGGTGGCATTCTCGAGCAGCGTTGACCCGGCGAGGCGGCGGATGTCGCGAGCCCTCACACGCGCCGAGCTTTTCGACCCGCCACTCAGCGATTGACCATATCTTTACGCTGCGCACCTTGATTGAAAACAGCCGGAATCATCGGCCGGACTTGTATTGTTGCTTTGTGGACTTCATAAAGGCTTTTGATCGGGTCCCCCTGAAAAGGCGTAGGCTAGATGCGTCAACTGGGGCTCCATTTGCTGTCTGTGCGAATGCCATATCTGAGTTGTATGAGAGTTGTTTTGGCGGGATCGCGGCCGGCAGGGCAAGCATTCACCGATGTAGTATCGGGTCCGCGGGGTTGCCCCCTCGCCAACACTTTTTGGCCTCTACATTGATCGGTTAGAGCCCCGGCTTTACGAGCATGGGGGATGGCATCTGACTTTTGCACCAGGTCATCCGCCCGGCTCATCTATCGCGGATGATTTTTGGCCTCTGGCCCACACCCGAAGCTATGCGGTCTCACTGGATGCCCTAGACACATTTTGTCGGGCTCTGATTTATGCGGCGTCAATCGGCCAAGACGGGGTGGTTCTCATATCCTCTTCCGTCACCCCATGCCTCCTGCACTCACATATCGGGGGCGGCTTTGTGGGCGTCCGCCCACCTACAAGTACCTAGGGGTGGAGTTCCCCTCCTGCCTCTGGGGGGCGTCTATCCGCTTGCGGTGTGGCCAGTTGAAGCGCTTTATGCCATGCGGAACAACAGTCATCGGCGAGCTATATGATTGGGGCCATCGGTCACATCTCTCATTAGCACCAATTAGAGCACAATCCCGCCGTATGGGGGTCGAGGTTTGGGGCGATGCGTCTCTTTGGCGACTGGAATGACTTGGAGCATGTGCGAGAAGGCATTTTGGCCGCGGGCACTTGGTGAAACCTTCGATCCCCTATCGGTCTACTGCTGCGAAATGGATTCTTGCCGCTTCCATTGGTAGCCCTTGATAGACACATCGTCTATTTTGAAAAGTGGTTACTATGGGTGATGCTCGGCTCCGCACACCGGCTTACACCGTGGCCATGAGTCCTTGTGGCTTAGGGCTGTTGGAGGGGTAAAGAGATCGGTGGTTCGCCCGGATGGAGCGTCAGAGAACACGGATCGTCTGGTGGTAGCGGTGGCGTCGTGGCGGCCGCGGGAGTATCTAGATGCTTGTTTCCTTGGCAAGCTCACGGGACCCCATTGCTCTAGAGCAGGTCAAAATGGCCCATTACAAGGGAGCACATCAACCCGTGTTAGCGGGGCCCACAATCTACTGCGTTCCCGGCTGCCCAAAAGCCTTGGACTCATTGCCTCCATTACCGCGGTGCCCACCATCTTTCGCGCTCCGAGGCGGGCGGGTGGATTGGGGACCCCCGCCGGGGCAGGCTGCTCTGTCGATCTTTATCAAGCGGGTGCCATTGAGGATGAGTCTCACACTTTCGGAGTTGCCCGGCGTTCGGTCGGATCCGGGCGGATACGTCTCCTTAAATGCGTAGGGACGTGCCCTTGCATTTGGCGATGAACACACCCGTCGATGCGTGCCACAGGGTCATACATCCGGGGAGGTACTGGACCTGCGAGGTCACCTTTGCCCCGCTTTGGTGTCCGTGACTAGGCACTACGGGGGTGGTGCATGGCCAGTATATATTGGGATGTTTAAATTTTATATGATTAGCCGCGGTTTGTCGGCGGGCTGATTCTTTGCCACGGTTTTTCCTCGAAAACCCTTCGGGGCGGGGTTTTTAATCCGGGCGATGTCCGCTTTTGCGTTTTTGTATTGGGTCCCATAGACCGATTGGTCTCCGTGGACGATAAAAGTACCTTCCTTCCTTCCTTCCTTCCTTCCTTCCTTTGTTTGCAATCAAACCTGCAGGAATATCCAGATTGCACTTTGAGGTAAGTCTTCCCTTCTAGAATTTCATCTAGCAATTGGTCCGGTTCTGCGTTCGACATGCTTCGAAGGTATCTGAGCCAAGTTTTACTGAAAAAGTCTTTGCTTGGTTTCTCTGGGGGCTGACCGTGATCATTATAAAGTTTCTTGCTCACCCATTTTGTAACCACATTTGCCAGTTTCCTCCAAATCCTTTCCTCTAAAAATATAAATTGTTTTTCATTTTTCAGCTCCTTTATCTTCAGTGTCGTAGTGGCTATGTCCACAAAATCCTGCAAGAAAGAGGTCATCAGAATCGCCACCGCGATCGTGAGGAGCTAAAAAAAGGACATACCTTCCATGCTGAGGACGTCTCAGTGCCAACCGGTCCTTGAGCAGGACAACCATATGCCTTGTGCTGATGTCGAAGCCGTTGAAGAGTTTCGATGAGAAGTTCCTTATACACTGTGTTTGCAATAACCTCGTTACACTAAATGCTTAACTCGATGTATTCTTTATCTGTCAAATTCCCCTTAAGCACCCTTGATCTTCTTCAACAAGACTGCATTTGAAACGGAAGCAAAAAGAATATTCCTTGAAGATTCCCTATTTTTTTTGCAAAAATGGCTAAATTGAGGTGGAAAAAAATAGAGAATTGACTATGTCAAAGTGACACTTTTTTTAGCAATTCTAATTTGCCTGAATTATCTTTTTGGAGCAAACATCTGATTTTAGAGAACATGAATTTTAACCAAAAATCGAAGTGAAGTTTACAACTGAAATAGTAATATTTTCAAAATTGAAGATAAAATCTTCATATTCACATTCAAAATTTACTTCTTTTTTCCTAAGACTCAGTTATGTGCAAAAGTGTGAGGAGTGATAAGAGAGGGATCCAAGACATTTTCATGCTTGTTTATGCCATCTTCATCAGTTTCATTTCTTTCACTGTCACTTGAGAAAGTGCTTGAGTTATCTTCCTCATCACTATCAATAGAGGGTGAAGCATTCCCAACCTCTTCTTCATCTTCTTCTTTGTAGTTACAAGCCTTCTTAAGCAACTTGATTATTCTCTGACGTAAACGATTGTCTGATTTTAATTTGAAATCATAGCACAGAATACTCACTTGTCGTAAGTCTAGCTCATCCCTACATTCGACTTTCTTGGCCTTTTTGCCCTTTCCTTAACTTCTCATTTCTAGCTCATACCTACCTTCAAAAGCATTTTCTGAACGTGTAGCAAGCCAATGAATCTTGAGTTTAGTCACCAGGCCTTCCTCTTTCATTGTGTCAAGTACTTTGGCTATCCAAAAAGGTCTCCCCTTTTCATCCTCCTCAGTCGGAAGAGCAATCAACATACCTTTGGTAATTTCTATGACATTACCTGCAGGCTCATTCTTGCGTCTTGGTCCGAGGTACATGACCCGGTCCTCACCTTCTTGTACTGCAGCTGCTACTGCAGCACTGCTTGGACCTGCTTGGTCCTGTGGTTGGTGGAAAGCATTAGGCCACTCAAAAGGTTCTTGCAACTACCTTAGAGCTAGGTTCTAAATCACAGTTTTTTGTTCCAGAAAGAAGCCTTTCCATCACATTTGGTCTTCTTCAGTGCAGTACTTAAAACCCATGGAAATTCTATTTTCAATGGATTTCAAGGAAGTAAGTGGAGTACTTTTTTGCTGCTTTGACACTTTTGGATTTTTTAGAGGAAGTTGCTCAGCACGTTCCATTGAACAAGCGTCTGGAACAGATTTAAGGAAGCACAATCCCTCGACCGGACTCCACTCTTTAGTTGTAGTGTACTTCTTTCCCTGCAAAAAGCTCTCTCCATTCTTCACGTAGAACTTGATGTGATGTTGAAATGTAATATCATTTAGCTTGTTCACAGCTTGTTCTCTGTTTCCACGTTGAGAGAAAACAAATTCCCTGAAGTTGGTAGTCTCCTTAGAAGCTCAACCACTGACATGGGAATGTAAGAGTCTTCAATGATTCGAACCAAAGTGGAAAGACAAAAAGCCTTTTTTCTTCTGAGACGCACCGAAAACCTGCATCGTGTGTGTGCTCTACCAGTAAGAATCCAAGCTTTATTTTTCTGAAAATCTCTAGCTCCACTAGCATGGCATAATAAGCAAAGAGTGTTTGATTTTTGTTCTCCCTGGTAGTGTTGTCAAGTTGCAGGTAGAGCACTGGTGGTAACTGTTGTTGCTCACAAAGAACCTTGTTAAGTATCACCATGCACATTAGGATATGTCAAGAAGACTTTGCACTTCAGACTCCCGTTGAAGACCATGGCTCCTACAAGATGGACCTTGACAAAATTCTTCTGGCACATCTTTTGGAATATTCAAGAAATGAGGCAGAGTTGTCTTTTTTGATCCATTCCATCAATCACAACGGACATGTACTCAAGTGGATGCTCAAGAGCTTTTTTTCCTATGCTTAGCAAGCTTCCTTCTCTCAGCTGCTTGTTGGTCTGTTGCACAGTATCTATTGAAGGAAGCAGGTCAAAACAATTAAATGATGCAAGTACGAGAATGAAGAACTTGAACTTACTTTTTTCGACCTCTGTCCTTGCAGTTTCTTTTTTACTCTTCAATTCTGCACATGTTGAACACACAGACATTCTATGTCTTTGAGGAATTTTCACAAGACCAAATCAGTTTTCCACAGTCTAGTGAAATGTGAGTAAGAGATGTGCTAAGACTGACTGCATGTCTCTTTGTATTCTTTAAAGACATCTTTTTTTGTGATGTTATCTATCAAATGATACATATTGTTGTTTGACAATTTTTTCACACGTTTCTCTAAAGTATTTCTCCATCCAAGCCACAACAGTCAGGGCATGCATTGTTACAACTCTTCCTGGCCTGCAATGGTCATCAATGCTAGGGTTTTTGTCCAATCTTTTATGTATTCGAGACATTCTAGAGGAACCCGGTGGATGTAGTGTAAGAAGGTGTGCCGGTCTGGTCTTACATGAATAGCCAAGTAGGCATTCGGATCTGATATTGTCATGGAACTATAATTGTCTCTAATCGCACGAAGTTTAGCCATGTTGAATTTGCTAATGCAACCCAATGAACAGCATGGAGTTCTTAGAATTCTTCTCATTTTCTGCTCGTTCATCAGATTTCTTCTTCTTACAGAAGAACATGCTCTCAAGCTGAAATCCACTTTGAATTTTTTTGAAGATTGGTTAGAGAACATGTAATCTCGTTGCTCCTTGTCAGGATCTTCATCTTCTGAGGAGAGTTCCACTCTAGAAGTGACCTCCTCTTCTCTCAGTGGTGTGTTTCTAGAGGAAAACAAACCACGTGACATTGTATCCGGAAAATTCGGAGGATCAGTGTTAAATGTAGGTGATGGGCCATAGGATGTTGTGGGAGCAGAAGTTGTGGCATGATTTTCACTAGGAGTTCTAGCAAACATTTCTCTTACTGTTGTTTGGAATTCTGCAAATCCATGTGTCACAACAGTTATGTGAAGGGGTGGGGATCTTACATATCGTCTTCATTTGTAGTGAAGTCATGGTGAGAAAAGTTGTGGAGAACCTCACACTCGTGTGGGCGTGTGCTACAAATGGTGGGGGCAGTATACTTCGAATCACCTGTTCTGGTGCAGCATTTGTAGTTTCTGGTGATGGTACAAAAGGAGATGGGAGCCTGTTCTGTACAGGTGGAGATGGAATGAAGGGAGGAGGCAACCTACTTCTCAAAGGGCTCAGTGACGGTTGGAAAGGTGGTGGCAGTCTGGTATGTGCTGGACTTGGAGAATCATCTAGGAGTATTAAGGATGTTGTTGAGGCAGAAGATGAGGAAACCTGGGCACCAGGCAAAAACATATGTTGGTCAAGCGTTTCCTCTGAAGTGGAGGAACTAGACGCAACAAAAGATGGTGGAAGTCTGTTTTGCATGCGGTTAACCATCTTCAAAATTGAAAATAGTAGAGAGACGGACACAACTGACACAACTTCTGCACGTTTGCTATTCGAGAATAAGAAATGTCAACCCAAGAAGAAGACTGCTATTCTGGAATATACTTTGGCTTAAAATTTTGAACTACACATATTCTGTTTTACATAGAATTACGGAAGCGTCCAAGAGTGACCTTTTAAAGGAATTTTTTTGGCGCTCAGTTGTATATTCCAGATTCGCCGCTCAAGCCACTCACATCCAGCGCCATCGACCTCCTCTGCAAAACCTTATTCCATTTTGCATAGCACCAAGCATGGAGAGGTAAGGGAAAAAAATACCATGTACGGGCTTTTTGTAAAAGTGATGTTTAGGTAGAGGCCAAAGTGTATTTCGGAATACACTTTGGCCTTTCGGTAGTAGCCAAAGTGTATTTCGGAATACACTTTTGCCTTACGACATCTCGTTTTTTCTCTACAAAAACCGTGAATTTAGAGCAAAATTAGCAGGTTTTTTAGCTCAAACTGACTTCTTTTTGTACATTTTAGTACAAGATGTTTGCATGTTTATTCTAGAATATAGTTTTCTGTATCTTTTAGCTAGTTCTAATGTTGTTAATAACTATGCTTTGGCAGGCAAGAACAAAGTATCCCCAAGCCGAAGAGAACTATCAAAATCACAAGCAGAAAACCTACAGTGGAACAAGGACAAGATACTGCTGCGCCACAGATTTATGAAAACTTCCAAACGCAGTGGTTTGTTACAAGAGGTTTTGCAGGAGAGTACAACAACATTACTTTCCTGTATGTTTGTCGTAGCCCGGGCCAGAAAAGATATGATGACACCGAGTTTGAGTGCATGGGCTCTATACAGCACGTGGAATCTGTTGCTAGGTAGTTCAAGTAACATCCAAGACTGTCTTTTCGAACATCACAAGGCTTTGTCGTCGTCAATGAAGCATATTTCAAGCTGGTCAAAGTGCAGCCTCAACGCCTGTACAAGTATTGCGCGCACTACATGAACAAGCAGGTGTTGTCCACTGTACTTACCAATGTCTCCAGTAGTAGAAGTGAAGCACTAGACTACAGTGTTTCTGAAGATGAAGAAGAAGGGCATGGAGATGGCAGTAGTGATTATGGTGGTAAGGACGATGATGTTGAGTCTGAGGAATCTGAACAAGAAGCACCACCACCACCACCACCAAAAAAGCAAAGACTGACTGTAGCTGCAAAGGAGCCAAAGAAAAGAAAAACCGTGCAGCTTGCAGTGGAGGAAGCACCTGAGGAATCTGCTAAAAAGAGAAAGGGAAAAGGCAAGGCCCCAGGGGTGGCAATAAAAGAAAAAAAATTGACAAGACTGCAGAGAGAATGGAAGAAATAAACCAGCACAAGTACATGCAAGATGTGATTTATCTTCCAGTCACCTGCATGAAACTGCCACCGAAAGACGAGACTGGAGAAAGGCCACTTCAAGTGAGAAAAATATATGCTGATCATGTTAGAAACTTGAAGGACTGGATAAGGAGCAACCCAAATGCCCATGTTGCTCCAATAGTAGTGCTTGTTGACAGGAGCCAGTGCATGGACCCAGCAGATTATGACAAAGAGTGTGATGATCAGTACACACACTATGTGTTGGGGGGGAACTATAGGTTTAAGGCATGCAGGCAACTGTTTAAAGAAAAACAAAATCCGAGGTACCTCTCTGTTCTCTGTGCGGTGTATTGCGGCCTGATTGACGAAGAGGCAAAGATAGTGGCGAATACACACAACGCCGATAATGAGTACAAACTCGAAATGATTTTTGTGGACCAAATGGGGTTTATGCACAGAGATTATTTAATTTTTAAAGAAACGTATGGTGAAGACCTCAAAAAATCCTGCGCCATCTCTGAGATGAAGGAAGCGTGCGCAATTGAGTGTTGCCTCAAATACGATTAAGCTAACAAGAGGCACTCTTTAATTAGACACGACAATTGGTTTCAACTTGCCTTTAGGGATGGCAGGGTAAGAACTTTTGTATTCTAGAATAGCTCTCGCTCTCAAGTATGTTGTCTTTTCTGCATGAAAACTTAGTATTTTGTATTCCGGAATACATTAAGCTGACTTTAAGTTGTTTTGGTGCAGATTTGGGACTTGCAAAATGAAATATTTACAGCATTTGAGCGCAGAGAATTAAAAAGCAAGGGGAAAGCCTCTGAAAAGACAAAAGGCACAGATGTGGAGGGAGCTGCAGCGCTTTACTGACACCGCCATACTTGAAAGGCTGCTCCAGAAGGTGGTGGATAAGGAGTTCACCTTAGAAGAGATGTCCAAAGAATTACACAAGTAAGTTTAATGTATTCCGGAATAGGTTAATGCCATCTGCTTGATTTTTGTGATTCTTCTAACTCTAGTGTATTCCGGAATTTTACCTGTTTTTTGTTTAAACAACCAAAAGAACGTCATTGCATGTCAGACATGCTTGATGGAGCAGTTGAACGTGTAAAGATGGGAAAGATGCAAGGAGCTCTACCCGGTGGCCACTTCCGATGAGCGTATTATACAATATGCTCCCAATTTTGAAGGCTGGGTATGTTTTTTTACTTTGTGGACCTTCGTTTTTTCTTCAGCTATTTATCTAAAAATTAACTTCGAACAAGAAAAAACAAAGACCTTCCTGAAGGTTTTATGCATCTTTTGAAGCTTGCTCGAGAAGAACGGACCTTGGCTGATAGGAGGCAGTTAGCAGTTGCACCCTCCGACTATGAGAAGTTCACCTTGTTCAATCAAGACAATCTTTTTTTAATCGTTCAAGGCGCCTGCACTAAGTTGGTGGGAACTATAAAGCCGCAAAATTTTACTCTAGTTATTGCGGACATACCTTACGAATTTAAAATAAAGGACAGCTGTTATGATGACCTACCTTTTAGGAACTCTGAGTTCAATAGTTTTATTGATGATCTGAAGCAGATAACAACAGCTAAACACTGGCAGTTGGTGGTGTTCCACTCTAGTATGCAAGCGAGGGGATGTTGAAACCCGACTTTAAAAATCATTTGGATCCTCTCTGCTCCGGCGGGGCTATGAGAATTTAGTTTGGTGAGTCTTTATTCTGGAATACACCTTTTGTTATTGCTATTCTGGAATAGTAAACTTCTTTCTTAGTTGCTAGATTGCTAACTACACTTTTCTTTCGAAGGTAAAAAACAAACATAAATTACCATGCTGGAGACCCCAGGTTGTTAAGCAAGGTGGAATACTTGCATGTTGCCTACTGGAGCTTCGACGACAAGAGGACAATGGAGCACTTCAACACTACTGGCTGCTCTGACTTCTCTAATGTCTTAGAGCTTCCAGCCGGCGTTCTGAGAAGGCTGCAGGGACCCAAGTCTTGAGGGGTAGAATTGTCAATCACTTTCAGAAGCCCCAGAAGCTAATCAACCATCTTATTGACATGGTTTCATGTCAAGGAGACTGGACACTTGATATTTTCTCGGGCTTTGGTACTACCATAGCTTGTGCACTTAAGAAGGGCCATGAAGCTAGCGTGGCGATGGATATAGATAATAAGGGCGTGAACTTCATTAAGATGAGATCGCATTGCCTAGTTTACAGGGCGAGAATCAAGAGTTAGATGCCAAGTCCTCATCGATTTAAGCCAAAATGACATCATTAGAAATACAAATAAATACCACCTTTTACTAGCTCTCTGAGGAGGATGAGGTCACTTTTGCGGTTTGAAGGAAGTGGCTCTAGTAGTGGAAACCCGAAGACAACACTTCTAAAGAGCATGTTAAGTCACCTGAGCAAGAGAAGATGGTTCAGGAGAACATTGCAACTACAAGCACACAAAATGAGGAAGATTATGATGTTGATCTTTGACTCATTGTGTGAAACATCTACCTTGTTAATTTGGCTTTTTCCGGTTTGGCCAAAAATATTTTTGGAATTGTTTTGGAGTTATTTTCCTAAGGTTTTGGTTTATTTGGCGGTAGTGAATAATTTCCGATTTGCCCAAAATTGAGAAAAACTTGAGTATGATTTCGAAAAAGAGGATTTTTTAAACTTTGTGGAGAGTAGGTTAATTTTGTGCCCTTCCTTCTTGCATCGAGGCATGCATGCCCGCGATTGTTCAATCTATCGGGTTTGAATGGTGGACATTCTTATCCTGAGTTCTTGCAGATGGTAGAGGGACAATGCCTGTTAGCTGGATTATGGCAGTGGGCCTAAGATGATAGGATTTTTGGACAACAAAACTCCAGCATAGATGTGCTATGGCTGTCTCTATCGGAAAGAAGCATAGTGCGATTGTATGGTCCTTTATCGGACCTCGGGCGGACAATCCACCTAAGGCGAACCTCTTTTGAGCAAAACAAAAGGTAGATTCGATGAACTTCTCATGTCATCGTTGAATTTGATTTTGGTTTTGCCATATATTCTCGATTCTTATTTTCTTCAATTCTGCCGGATGTTTTGTATCAGCATGATCGTTAAGCGGCATAAATGGGTACCACGAGGATTGAGGCCAAATAGCAAAGGATGTTAGATTGCATATCTTTGGAGCCAGCAGTTTTGAGTTTGAGGTTGTCATTTGCATTGGCGGTACCATATGGCCGGATGTTTCTGGTTTTATCGGAAGAGCAAACAAAACATGGTTTTGTATATTCATCTGCTAGAGGTTCAGCCACCAATATGAGTAAAATTTAATCAAATCACTTCAATTTTTCGTGTCTCTAATCATTTGCATTTTTTTTATATATTGCAGATTAGACAAATTTGTGATACTTTTGCTTCTTTAAGCAAAAGAATATCCATGGTAAAGCAACAAAAGCTCTGTTTTTAAAAAGAAAAATTATAGAATTATGGATCATGCATATGTTCGAACTTTCCTACCATATAGATTAAGGTTTTTGGAGCATGTGCTTTGGATGTTTATGCCAATTTTGTGCCTTTTGCTACTTTGGGCGAGAATGCATATTTAGATGCTAACTTTGGTTTTATTCTTCCGGTATCCTCTGCTTTGCAGAACCTTATTTAGTTACGCTAACTTTGGTCTTATTCTTCCAATATCACATTAGCCGTGCTTTTGATAGGCAATGTACACTTCTCATCTTGAAGGTAAATTTCCATGCATAGGTGGAGCGAAAGTAGGTTCTAATTCAATTTGAAGACTTAGTACTTACAAAGCTCTTAGGTTTCAAGAAGTTCCATCTATTTGTCTCTTAGGTTATTGATTTTGCACAAGGGCTCTATCGTTACCTAATTTCCAAGTCGGCATCTAGAACAATAGGTTTCCTATGTTTGTAGATTTCTTACGTTTGTCGACTTCTAACCATATCGCTCTCATTGAGACAATAAAGGGCGGTTAAATTAATTGAACCCGGCATGGACAATAAGTCTTTAGCTCGACAACTAAAACAACCTAGGTATTTTTTCATCTTCTCTTGATGTTATTGCCAATGTTTTTGGTTGCAGGTTTGCTTCGGCATTACTTTAAAGTTATATGCCTTTGGTGAACATATGTTCCCTGGCGACTTTTGATTGTTTATTAAAGTTCTACTCACAAGTTGCCCAGTTCAGAACCATTTCATATCTGAGGGATGTATAAAGGCGGCAACTCCTTGCAGATTTGCTTCAATGATACTTTGAATGCTATATACCTTTGGAGACCGGTGAGCGATATGATTTAGGCAAGTTTTGATTGTTTATTATGGTTGTTGGGTCTTATACATATATATTGTAAACGATTTAACAATGTGCGGATGTATGGGCAGACTTCCATAATAACAATCGATATTGCTTATTGTTGTGATGATGTCATTTTCCTTTTACTTTACTACATATATTTGTAACACATTCTCTGTTACTCATTAGTGTAGTTCATATGACAATTTTATGATGGGATATGCATAAGCTGTTGTCAATCCCTCAACCAGTCTGAGGTAATTTCCTTATGACGGATAGATCTTCCTAAAAGTTCAGGGATATATAAAATTTGGAAAACCAGGAGGACAATCTTAAATTCTTGATGTTGTGAATAATATAATGGAGATGGCATTCACCTTATTAATTGGTATTTGAAATTAGCAGAGCTGATGCATGCTTATTGTTTTTTTTCTGGGATGAGAAAAGTTCCTCCACTGGTTCCCATTAATTAAAAAGCATTTTAAAGTTGACCTGAAGGCTAATACTCCTTTGTGTTGTCTGAGAACCTCTGTAGTATGTGCATCAACATCGATTATGTTTTTGCGAGCATGCTCTCTCATTTTGCACTTGAAATAAAGCAAAGATTTGTGTTGCTATTAATGGAGCCACGTATTAGATCTGGTAGATATTCATGCATCCCATTGAATAGCGTTTTACGAAACATCTGCTGCTAAATCGATTGGGTGTATAAAACAACTTAGGTGATAAAAGCTATGAAATACATGATTAGGTAGAGAAGCATTAGAAGATTTTTTCTATATGCTCTAAGGCTTCTCCCCAACCACATGAAAAACTCAAAGATAAGATTGGTAAGAAGCCCTCAAGATAAGAATGGTAAGAAGCCCTCCAGAGTCCCTATTCAAAAACAATAATAGCAACATCAAAGGGAGTCTAATGATGTAAAGGAAAGTCTCAAAGAAGTTGGATAGGCAAATTTCAACCTCCATAGAAATGCAAAGCGAATAGAGCCACCATGCCTTAATTTACCAAAAACAGCGATAGAAATGCAAAGAGGGCCTTTAACCAGGTTAACCTCCATAGAAATGCAAAGCGAATAGAGCCACCATGCCTTAATTTACCAAAAACAGCGATAGAAATGCAAAGAGGGCCTTTAACCAGGTTAACCTCTCAAGGTCCTAAGAGAGCATCGACCAAATAAATAAATAAATAAATATATAAAACGACAAGCATGGCATGCAAGAATAGAGAGGAAAACACAAGAGACCCCTAACTTTGAACCAAATGAAAAGGCTAGAAAGTTAGTTGATGGCAAGGAATAGGGCGAAAATCTCTTAATATAATAAGACGATGGCAACAAATACGAAGAGATGCATGCTTGAAGGAACAAAAGCAAAGACATCCACAACAAAATCATTATGAACTCAACTCCAGTAACATTTAGAAGAAAAATATGAAATATGGTCTTGGGCAAGTACTAACTTGGATCAATGAGACAACAACCTAAGGTCTAACTGTATAGCAAGAAGAAAGTAAGAAATATTGTTTTGGGCAATTCGAAACTTGAGTCAACTTAAAACAAGGTGCTGCGCACGGAGGGTTGCCCTCCATGGCCGGAGAGTGAAGTGGACTGCATCTTCCAAAACCAATATTGAGCATTAGCTCTATCGAACTTTTCCACATTCTTGAAATAGACTTGTAGATTAGACATTCTTCCAAACTGCACCACTCCTTTTCTTGCTTGTCTTGAATCAGGAAATCACTCCTGATGCTTATTCTTAAGTACGAGGCTCTAATACCATGTGACAAATCAGAGTAGGCTAGAAACGGTAGGAAAAAGAAGCAAAAATATGGACGACAAAGAAGCACCTATATTCTCTTGAATATCAATATATATACAATCATACAATATCATGTACCATTGTAGTTAAAACCTTGCCAGGGAATAAACATAAAGGCTTGACTAACTACCTTTATGATCCGAATATATGTTATCATGTTCATCATTTTCGCCATGAGATCTCTGTCAAAATTGCCGGAAAGGATCATTATCAAACACTAGTACAGCTGTTTAATTCCATTTCATCAGTTTTCGTGGATTTCACTTCAACATTCCAAATTTTCCAAAGAATTTCACTTCAAATTTCAACTTTTTCAAAGATGCTACGCGCTTGCATTCCTAGAAGCATGGTCAAAACTTGCTCTATTTTACGGACCGGTTTTCCGACTAGCGGGGCCCAAATGGAAACCTTAAGTCTACAAAATGAAACCTCTTTAACCATGTACTTTTTCAAACAAGTACATTGTATATAAACATGGAATTGACTTAGTTAGAAAGAAGCATTTTTGAAACCAACAGTGGCTTTGGTACTTCAATAAATAAAGGATTCGATATGTTTAGTATTGGAAAGAAGCATTTTTAAAACCGGTCAGAGACTCTTTGGTACTTCAATAAATAAAGTTCGACATGTTTAGTATTGCAACTTACCTCATGTTGGGAGGTCCTTGGGCCCAATGCCAACTAAAGAATCATTTTCAAACGAAGGAAAAAGGTCCATATCGAATGACGGATAATAGAATGCTTGGATGAAAAGAAAAGATATGATGTGCCTGGACATCAAAGCCAAAAGTAAGCGAGAAACTAATCAACACATGAGATGTGCGAGATATCAGATTCTAAAGTAGGTTCTAGTCTAACTGGATAAAGATACTTTCGGTACGTGCAAAATTCCATTCTAAATTCAGGGTATACTCATCAAACAAGGCTAAATTTGTTTGATCATGGTAATCACTTTCCAAAAGATGCCCTCGGAGTTGAGAAAGCCTTGTTTCCTCTGGGGAATGTTTGAATTGTACAGGGTTGATATCTTTCAGAGAACCGGCAGTTAGGAACAACAGCATTAACTATGCTGCAAGTATCATCTACGAATAATCAGCATACATATTTGACATGAGCATATATCTACCTACACAGCCAGAGGAATCCATAGTGGCTATATGACAAGTGTTAACCACCTAGTGGTTAACATTGTGCATGCACATGTTAGGTGCATGCACATGTTAGGTGTCATTGGTGGCAGACTGACACTTGGCATGATTAGGTTAACATAAGTGTAGGGATTAGATTTAGTTAGATGTACGGCTCAGATTTGCGGTCTACACTATATTAGACCGAGCCTCTTCGGATGTACTCGGGTTTATCTCAAATTTGGAGAGCCTCACTTGCTTGCGTTTCCCTCATTCTTTGTTCATATTTCTTTGTCTTGTTCTTGTTTTGTGATCATGAGCATGGCTGACCTTGTAGCATCCGGTAGTCATGGATTTCAGCTGGAGGTGCATGCCAAGAACTCAAACTAACAACTGGCGCCATGCCGGGTTAGCTCATGGTCACTTGCTTCAACCTTCTTTGTTTTCTTTGTTGTTCTTCTTTGCTCTCATCATCATCCGTTCTTGAATACTTCTTGTACACTACTCTCAACCCTTCAATCCCTTTATTTAGCCCAACCGGTTGTTGAAATGGTCCTATTGGAGGCCTTTGTCAATCAATTCCTTAGCCCTTAGTTTGTTATGAAAATCGTTTTCAAAAACTTCTTTTTATGGTGCGGCAAAGTCGCGGTTTTCTGATCAAAGGGTTTTGGAGTGGTGACAACCTCCTTTACGCAAAATATCATGGAAATCAATGTATTTGTTCTTCTCCTCTTCTATCTGCTGCATGATCCTTTTTGTCATTTTTCTTCTATTTCTGTTTATCTCTGCTTATCTGACAGTTTGTGCACTTTGCACAACCAAAAAAACACAAAAAAAATCATTCTGTACCACATCCCATGACGAGCATATCAGTCTATATGCCAATCTTGTGCTTCTCAGGAAGCTTTCTTTTTCAAATTATTTGGCAGAGGGCCAGCATTTTGGCTAGCCCTCCCTTATGATTCACAATCCATCATCAGAACAGATTTCTCAAGGGGGGGTTACTTGGTTCTTTGTGTAGTTCATCTGCAAAAGATTCAAAGCAAGCATCAGAGATTTTTTCCAATCGTATGCAGCATGTCTTCTCCAGCATCTATCAGTACCTGCATCAAACATTTCAGGGCTCACAGAAATAATTCCAGCATCTCGAGGATTAATTCTCGGCATACCTTGATCGCACATCAAGAGAGAAGCAAGCGATGATTTTTCAATACGACATCATCGGTCTTGGCGATTCACGTCATTTCTATCTCTATCGACCCTCTTGAATCAAAGCGGATACTCAGGTGTTCAAGCTCCATTAAGTTCTTCGGCCACGACTAAAGCGGATTTAAGCACCGATATCATCTTTGCACTCTGTTTTCAGCCCCATATGTGAAGCGGGGATTTTCTTCCAAGATTTAGGCCTCAATTTTAAATCGCCTTCTTCTTGAATTTTTTGTCACAAGGGCGGCACTATGGCTAGCCCCATCCATATTCACCTCAAGAAATCACCTCTAGCTACCTGCATCACTGACACACTCGGTTAGCATATCATATCCATCTGTTCACATATCGTACCATAAACTTTTCTTGAGCCTGCCGCCTCGGGAATTCATTCCGGCTTATCTAGATATTCATTCTTGATTCTCGCAAAGTTGAAACACCGATTCATGCATACACGTCATCGGTTTTTACCAAAATAGCTTTGCAATCGCATATCCGGCCGTTTATCAAGCAAAATCAGGGGCACAAATAGCACCATTACTCCAATTCAGGCATTCCATCGAGCCCTTGCCTCCATTTTTGAGCTTTCTATCACCGCCAATCCTACTATATCGGGGGCCCTTCTATTTTCAACTTTCTATAAGAGATATCCGGAAGTCTTGGCGATATACCTCTGTTATAACAAATCCGCCGCCATATCGTCTCACGCTAGGGTTTGCGGCTCCACGCCGCTAGGGTTTCTTTTCAATGGCTCAGATTTGGCGCCTCCATCTATGGCTCACATCACATGGACTTAAACGTTTTTATAGCTCGCGCCAGGGCACGACCATCAACGCTTTACTAGCTTCACGCATTTTTTTCCGCGCCATTATGTTTGCTCCACGTTCACGTTGTTGACCTGGATACTTTCCACGCTTATGACCCACGCCGTTTTTTTACCCGCTCCGCCACGGGCAAAATATTTTGTTAGGTGATAACCGCTCACCGGCCACCCGCGCAAATTAAAAAGTCACGATCACAAAATTTCACGCCCCACGCTCGTATTTTACGCCCACCATTGACCGCCCGATTGACCACGCGAACGCCCGCGCTATATGATTTTTGTCCTCACACCACCCACGCTTTGTTATTCAAAGACCCACGCTTCTTCATGGTTTGCCACGCTCTTCATGCTTTTACTCTCAAGCTCACTTGGCTGCTGCTGCCCAAGGGGCCACATTGACGCCGACGCCCACGGACGCTCCCGCCCCCCATGGCTGATCATGGGGCACGGCTTTATGGTGCTTATCTTTTTTCAGCCCCCTATCGTACTTGTTTTTAAGTAAATTTTTGGGCATTGTTTGTCAAATGGACTTCCCCATGATATAAGGGGATAGTCTTCATATTTTTCTTGCCCCAGTTCCTATGATCCACGTTACGCATCGACATTCTTTTCGGATCTTATCATCATCGACACATTCATGAAGATCTTTTTCTGACACCACCCAACCATTACCATTATTTTTTACCCCTAATTTTTTGGCACCATGTTGTAATTGTGGACTTGTCTTATAAAAGTGCGTACATGTTTTCGTGCTAAAAAACTTTAGGGGAGCGAGTTAACCACCTAGTGGTTAACATTGTGCATGCACATGTTAGGTGCATGCACATGTTAGGTGTCATTGGTGGCGACCGACACTTGGCATGATTAGGTTAACATAAGTGTAGGGATTAGATTTAGTTAGATGTGCGGCTCCCAGTTTGCGGTCTACACTATATTAGGCCGAGGAGCCTCTTGAGATGTACTTTCGGTTTATCTCAAATTTGGAGAGCCTCACTTGCACGTTTCCCTCATTCTTTGTTCATATTTCTTTGTCTTGTTCTTGTTTTGTGATCATGAGCATGGCAGCCTTGTAGCATCCGGTAGTCATGGACTGCTGCTGCAGGGTGCATGCCAAGAACTCAAACTAACAACAAGAGCAACGCCTTCCTACTTCCACATTCCCATGCATTCTACAGGCACTAAGCAAACTTGTCCATCCAACAATGTTCTCTTGCCTGGAAAATAAGAGGAGATTTTCTGCTTCTACAAAACATCCAAAGATGCCCAAGGATATCGACCCGGGCAGGCATAATGAGAAGGGGATGGTGCAATTTGATGGCATGCTTGCATCGACCTCAAGTACCAACGTCCTTCATCTCCTAGAACTTTATCATGAACAAGCATGCCCTGTTCTATTGCTCCTACACTGGCACAGGCTTTCAAGACATTTAACAATGCAACATCATCCTCCTTTATGCCTTCCTCCCGCATTCAAAAAGCATTTTAGTGCTAGAAGACCTTTTCCTTGTTGGCGCATATCCCCGCAATCATTGCTGCCTAGGAAACAACATTTTTGCACGGTAGTTTATGGAATCTTTATCAGACTTCCTTTAAACTACCACACTTGGCATACATATCAACTAGTGTGTTAGCGATGGTATGAGATTGCAGATCCACTTTCAATGGCTTTGTCATGGTTGACCCTACCTTGTTCTATTGCTCCAAGGCTTGCACAGGGCTTTCAATATGCCAAATAAAGACACCTCGTGCGGATTGATTCCTTCAATTGCATCTTCTTAGAGCACCTTTGGAAAAGCGACCTTCTCCATGCATTGTGTACGCTCCAATAATTGCAGCCCATGAGACGACATTCTGGTATGTAATTCTCGAAAAGATTTTGTAGGCCTCCTCCAGGCTTCCGCATTTGGCATACATGTCAATCAAACTATTTGACATGGTGACATCAGATTGAAGTCCCATTGTACAGATTTCATGATGGATGAGCCTACCGTGTTCTATGGCACCCATTCTTGCACATGCCTTTAAGATGCTCAAATATGTAGCTTTGCTTGGATTTATCCCTTCTTGCTGCATCTTATCAAACCATTGGAGTGCTATAGTACCCTCCCTATTTTCAGCATATCCTGCAATTATGGCATTCCAGGATACCACATTTTGATCTTGCAAATAGTTAAAGACATTTTTTGCCTCTTCTAAACTTCTGCATTTTGCATATATATTAGCCAAGCTCTCCCTAGGACAACACACAATTCAAATCCATGTTCGATAACCTGCTCGTGAATGAACTTTCCATGCTCTACCAAATTTATGCAGACACATGCCTTCAGAGCGCTCAAAAATGAGATCTTGGTTGGCACTATTTTTTCATGCTGCATGTTATAGAAACATTCTAGGGCCAAAACTTCCTCACCTTGTTGAGTATAACCTGCGACCATTGCCCCCCATGTAACTTCATCCCGATTTGGCTACCACATCTAGATTCTGGAGTTTGTCAAATACACTTTGAGCTTCCTTCAAGCTCCCACATTTGGCATACATATGAACAATTGTACTTCCCACCACAATGTCAGATTGAAGACCACTTTGAATAATCTGCTCATGAATTCTCCTACCCTGTTCTACATAGTCCAATGCTGGAACATGCTTTTAAAATGCCTGGAAACGTAAATTTATCTGCTTTCTTACCTGATTCCTCCATCCGTTCATATAAATGGAGCACTGTTCCACAAATCTCCTTGCATTCCATGTACACTGACTTGGTCGTAAAACCTTGATGAAGGCTTGAATTGCTTGATCCAAACTTTCGCAAGAAGTAAACAGACGAATAAAGTGATCAGAGAGACATGCATTTGAAGCAAACCCACCTAGTCCTATCGAAAACTATAATGTTTACCAGATTCCAGGTCTCCTAACTTGGTGCATTCTTGAACGAGCACGTAAGCAGCTTCTCGGGAGATAGATGAAATGAAAAGCCTTGCATCTTCTGACTATTTTCCTTGAAATGAAAAGCCTCATCCAAGTATGTGGAATGCTTGAACTACATTCTTTGCACGCACAGAAGAACAGAAAACAGAGGGTCCCTTTTCTAGAATCCGGTTAGCCGATTTCGAAATCGATGCGTAAGAACAGCCACGACCGCCAATTTACACCCTATAGCAAGTTTTTAGCAGTCATTAGCATATTCTTGGCATATACTAGCATATACTTAGAATATGCCATAAACCCACGTAAACAAGGGCTTGCCCCCCTAGGGGCAACCCAAAAATATGAAATATTATCTTGGGAAGTTCAAATTGAGTTAATGAGACAACAACCTAAGGTCTAGCCATATAATCTAAGAGACAATTTTTTCAATACATGATAAAAGCAAAATAAAGAACAATGTAAAGTGGCAACAATAGCATAAAGCAACACAGTTTAACTGCGACAACGCATTGTCTTTTTGTCGAGATTGAAATGTACCCTCCTAATTCCATTACAAAAAGAGTAGGTCGTACCAAGACCGTGCCTTTGTCATTATAATAGGTGTTTTTAGTTTTGAAGATGAGCTGGCCACACAATTTACAAATGGGAACCTTTTGGAAAGTGTTGTTGGAACTCTTGATATTAGTGTTCGTCAACTATTACATAGTGAAGCTTTTCCTGGGGTAAGAAAATGTGTTTTATAACATAAGCAAAATGTATCAGTTTGGTGGCAAACTTTTTTGGTCCTTTTTAATTAATTTCCTAAGATTTTAAATGCTTTTGGATGCCGGGAAATATTTCTGACATTCCAAAAATCGGGATGCTTTATTTTCATGTTGCCATTAGCATAACCACCATAAATAAAATGAGCATTATATAACTCTTATTGTTCAAATCGTTTCACATTGTTGCCATTAGCATAACCACTATGAATAAAATGTGGACTAATGCGAATTATGCCTTGACATATGGCAATTTCTCCCAGATCCCCCACATATTTATAGTGCATAACATTGCTAAGAAAGACCCCGTTGAGCAAGCCTCCTAACCCCAATGTAAGACATTGTTGAGTGTTAACCCCATACAACACATTGTTCGCGAAGGACCGACAACAAATGGTGCAAATTTAAATTTGCTATTGAGAAGTTTATCAATACATTTAGAATTAATATACAATACAATTCATGATGCTTTTGATAATTTTTCTTGGAACTGTATTGCTTTAGTCATTGTACATTACAACATGCCTTTGCATTGCGTCTAAGTTAAGGTCGTCTTCAGTAATATATTTATAGTTCAACATCTCGGATCAAATTCATAATTTAAATTGCACAAATGGGCTTTTATCTTCATCCATGAATCTTCAAGGGTTGTTGTATAGTACCCTCTCCCTCCTCCTTTCCTCCCAAAAGCCACATTTTCTAGCCACCTATCAATAATCTCCTTCCTCCTCTCCCCTGTCAAGTTGTTACTAAAGCCCTGTGGACGTCCCCTACTGCATTATCACGGTGCACTCGCCGTATACAAACAGGAGTTCATCCCCATACCAGCTCCATGCTAATCTGGGGCCCTCCACATGGCACCGCAACGTGGCGGTTCAGGTGGGAAGAGTGGAAGGGTCATTGCACCCCCGTCTCCCTCGGGGCCTACCTAGGCTGCTTGAGCGTAAACATACATGTCGGTTAGCACATACATCAACATCATATGACCATCCACGAAGGATGGTCCTCCACATATCTGCATAGACAAAGATCAGCACATCACATAGGGAATCCTACCCAAGGCTCGGACTTCGAAGGATGGTAGGCGGCTTGGGTCTCTCGAGTTCATTCGCGCATGCGAATTCATGGCAATGGATTTGGGTGGCATATGAACATGGCTTAGGTTGTCCACTCCATCCGCCCCTCCCCATTGTACACTTTGCAGATAGGTTGAAGAACTTGAGGTTGGGCCCGTAACTGGGGGATCATAGCCAAAGGGGCTATAGCCGGGTTACATCTCCCCCAGACCCGATGAGGCGGTAAGGAGGTTTCCCTCCCACCAGATGATCAATGCCATAGCGAGGACTAGAGGACATCAGCGGTCCGTGCTCGACTTTAACCCACTTGAAGGGAACTACCACCACGGCCAGGTCCGATCCACTGTGCCGGCACTACCACTTTGCAACACATGGCCTCGGCTGAAACCCACAGTGGCACCCGTCGCCGAGCCGCGGCTTCTTATCCCCAGCGGGTGTCGAACTCATACTTTCGGGGTGCACGGTCCACGAGTATTAAGCGCTTAGTCTGCGGTGCTCTCAGAGTAGACTTTACATCCCGAGAGCAACCGCTATGGACCTGACCACCCTTATCAACCCGGTCTGACCCCTAAGAACACAACACAAAGCGGGCTATTGTACACAGGGCCGCAACTATAGTGTGCTAGAGAGGCTACTCTAGGAGCATCGACTACAAAGCTTTAGGTCTCTACCCCCCTTCCCAATACAAGGAGTTCACAGAGATACATCATCCATATACATCACAGAAGAAGTAAAGAACAAGATCTAATCTATATCATAGAGTTAGGTTCTTTAGTTAGAATCCGCTATCTAGAGTTCTAGAAGGCTGCTATGGGCAATCTAATAGGCTAAACCCTCTTGATTCAATGCCTAAAATAGGGTTTAGACTATCTAATTGGCCAAATACCTGATCCTTGAGAGACTCCTCGACTGAGCTCGACCATCCTGGCTGGCTTGGCTCGAATCTAGAGAAACTAAGGTTGCAATTCTCCCGGTCAGTGCGGGATGCGGTTTTAGTGTTGAGGCGGCCAAAGCGAGTTCGAAAACCCTAAAATCGAAAATTAGGTTAGTTAGGGTTTCCAACCCTATATAGACAAGGGGGTGGCTAGGGTTTCCAATTATCCCCTTTTGGCATGTGGGATAATTGGTAATGGGCCCACTTGCCTTTAAGGCTAGGTGGCCAAATGTGCCCACATGGAAATGTGTGCACCCAAATGTGCTCACATGGAAATGTGTGCACATTAATGAATGTGTACATTGGAAAATGTGCACATTAATTGCTCCTATGGGTATGGCCCACTTGGCATCAAGTGGCCACATGGGAATGTGTGCCCACATTAATGTGTACATTGGAAAATGTGCACATTAATACTAATGCACACTCTTAGCAAGTTGCCCCCTAGGGGCTACCCACTTGGCTATACGTTGGCGTACACGTCAATCGGGGTGGCGTGTGCGGCGTGGCGTGGCGATACAATATCGTCACGGGGCGTATATTTGCTCTTTGGAAACGTCACATTCTCCCCACCTTGAAATGATCTTTGTCCAGCGACATCGTGGTTCTCCCCACCTTGGGATCTTCCTAACCTGCAATCAACCTGATGCATACGATATACTACTATAATACTTACACGTTTATTATGATTACCTTAAGGTAATACTTTTATCACATTATTATATTATAAAATAACTTATCAATTCACAACATTACTAAACAGATTACTCCAACTTCACTTAACATTACGATTAAGTTTATCAAAATTTAAAATTAACGTTCGAGGTACCCTTGATTCCTTGCAACACATTCCAACAAAATTTGTGTTGCAAGTCTTCGTAGCTCGACCTCCTTGCCCTCCGGAGCGCTCTACTGGCCTGCAGGTCGACACTACATTAGTACCATTTAATTATTAATTAAAATTTTTGGTTATATGGTGACCACCCCACCTATCTACATGGATGCATGGCTAATCTCCCGGCGTAGGAAGAGGGTGAATCTTCCATTATGGCCGCGGAGACAGCGCCTACATGCCTATATGCCGCTCATGCCTACACCTCTAGTTGCCCGGTGGTGGAGGATATCCTTCTCGGCGTGGGGGAAGCGATAGATTCCTCCTATCAAAGCATATATGGGGCTAAAGGTGCTTTCCCTATCAATGCATTCCTTCATGACCTCCTTTCTCTCGAGGTCGTCTACTTCCGTGGGACAGAAGTAGACTTTCTAATCTACCTTCCACTCACCCAAGCGGAAACGCGGTCATGTCTACCTTGACATTACACCACGCCCTAGAGATCACCGTAGTGGTCCCATCATCGGTGACAACGCATGCGACCCATACTAAGCGTAGGTGGCATGCGTAGATTAATCTTAACTATACAAGCATTAATCTACACAAATCGACATGCCTGAGCCGATTTCTTCGGAGATGACCTTGCCGTCCCATTGCTCCATAAACTGTGGGTACTGCTTTACTAAATCTTTCTTAAGTACCCATGTCGCGTCTTCCACTGGTAAGTGTTTCCACTTGACCAAATACTGGAGGAATTCTGATCTCCTCGTTTTCTTGAAAGCTTTATCAAGAATCAATTCTGGAACTATTTCCAGCTGCTCCTCCGTCATTTGCAACAACGTTGGCGAATCCAAGACTTCGTCTGGATTTGGGGTATGCTTCTTCAACAAACTCACGTGGAAGACCTTATGAATCTTTAGGTGTGCTGGCAAGTCTAGCTTGTAGGCTTGATTACCTACTCTCTCGACTATTCTGAAGGGTCCAGCCCACCTTGGAGCAAGCTTCTTGCAATTGCCGATCCTGAGCTTCGCCTGCTTCACCTTGATCTTGAGCCAAACATCATCTCCAACTTCGAACTCTCTTACTGTTCGATGCTTGTCGGCGATGCTCTTCTGACGGCTTCTTGCTGCTAGCAGGTAGCCACGAACTTCCTCTACAAGCTGCTGCATATCGGCCAACATCTGCTGCGAAACTTCCACTTTTGACACGGGGTTGTGCCAAGTGTCTGGAGTTAGGCACTGATAGCCGTAATTAATCATAAACGGCGACATTTGGGATGATTCCTGCTTGGTGCTATTGTATGCAAACTCCACCAAGTGAATAAATTCTTCCCACATACCTTGCTTATTCCAGACATAGTTTCGTAGCATGTCCTCTAAAATCCTGTTGGTCCGTTCCGTCTGGCCATCCGTCTGAGGATGATATGCCGTGCTCATGGATAGCTTCGTCTGGATCGTCGCAAAGAGGTCTTGCCAAAAAGCACTCATGAACTTCGGATCCCTGTCGGAGATGATCTCCCTTGGCATGCCATGAAGCCTGAAGATCTCTTTGGTGAAGAGCTTTGCTGTATCCATGGCTGTATCTGTGGTTCTGCAAGGCACAAAATGTGCCATTTTAGACAACTTATCGACCACTACCATCAAGGCATCTTTCCCTCTTACGGTCCTTGGGAGCCCTGTGATGAAATCCATGCTGATTACCTCCCACTTAGCGTTTGGCACCGCTAATGGCTCTAATGCCCCTGGAATTCGAAGCTGCTCCGCCTTCGTCTGCTGGCATAGCTGACATTCCTTGATGTAGCGAGCTATTTGCTTCTTCATTCCTGGCCAATAATAGCTGCTGCGCACTTTGAAATATGTTTTCATGAATCCCGCATGGCCAGCTATTGGGCTGTTGTGCGTGTCGTGGAGGATCAACTTCCTTACACCTGATGATTCGGTTACGCACAACTTGTTCTTATGGTATAACAGGTTGCCTTCCTTCTTATAATGCTTGAAGGCCTCCCGCTCTTTATCTGTTCTAGCCTCCTTAGAAAGGCTTGCCCATACCTCCTTGAAATCCACGTCCGTTGGCAAGGACTCTTCAATCCTCTTACCAAAGTCGCTGGAGAGCGTCGAAATTGCATTGCAATGCACTCTAGTTGTCAGGGGATGCCTTGAAAGCGCATCTGCTACCACATTGAGCTTCCCCGGCTTGTAGACTATATCAAAGTCATATTCTTCGAGGAACTCCATCCATCTCCGCTGCCTCAGATTAAGGTGTGGTTGCGTGAATACATATTGGAGGCTCTGATGGTCGGTATCCAATTGGAACTTCCTTCCCAAGAGATAATGCCTCCATATTCTTAATGCCCTGACAACCGCAAGCAACTCCTGATCGTGCGTTGGGTAGCGCGTCTCGGCGTCGTTCATCTTCCTGGAATCATACGCTACCACACGCTCTTCTTGCATAAGCACTGCACCTGTAGCTATCTTACTCGCATCTGTTGCTACCAGCTTATCTTTCTCCGGGTCCGGCAGGGTTAAAACTGGGGCTGTTGTTAAGGCTTCCTTCAACAATTCAAACCCCCTTTGGGCTTTCCTGTGCCAATGCTCTACCCAATCTTTCACCTTCTCTGCCCTCGTCAGGTCTGTTAACGGGGCTGCTATCTTAGCAAAGTTCTTCACGAACTTCCTGTAGTACCCTGCTAGGCCGAGGAAACTTCTGACTTCATGCACATTCTTCGGCGCCGGCCACTGAATGACCGCCTCAATCTTGGCGGGGTCTGTCGAGATGCCTTCTGCCGAGATCACATGACCCAGATACTCCACCTTTTCTGTTGCGAAGTGGCACTTTGACAACTTGGCGTACAACTGGTGCCTCTTCAACTTCTCTAGTACTCTTCTCAAGTGTTGTACGTGCTCTTCAAGGGATCTGCTATACACCAGAATGTCGTCAAAGAAAACAATGACAAAGGTGTCCAGGAACTCCCTGAAGATGTCGTTCATGAGCCTCATGAACGTCGCGGGGGCATTTGATAAGCCGAAAGGCATTACTGTGAATTCATAATGCCCATACCGCGTTCTGAAGGCGGTCTTATGGATATCTTCTTCCTTTATCCTGATCTGGTGATAGCCTGACCTTAAGTCGATTTTGGAGAAGATCTTTGCACCTTGGAGCTGATCCATCAAGTCGTCTGATCTTGGAAGCGCATACTTGTTCTTAATGGTGTGCTTATTCAACTGTCTATAGTCTATGCACATTCTCAAAGATCCGTCCTTCTTCTTGACAAAAAGAATGGGCGCTCCAAACGGCGAGACACTAGGTCTAATGAAACCTAGGTCGAGCAGCTCCTGCAACTGCTTCTTCAGCTCCGACAACTCCTGAGTTGTCATTCTATATGGAGCCTTACTTGTTGGCTTTGTTCCTGGTTCGAGTGCTATCTCGCACTCGACTCCCCTGTAAGGAGGGAGCTGCTTGATCTCATCTGGAAAGAGATCATGGAACTCCGTGATCAGCTTAGCTACTTGCTTCGGCAACTTGCTGAGCACCTTGTCTCCTTTGCTTCCTTCCGATTCCGGCTCACTAATCTCAAGCTTGAAGATGTATGCCACTTGCTCACTCTTGATGCACTTGAACAGCCGTTTAGAAGACATACACTGCATGATGGGAACAACTTCGTTACCTGTTATCTCAATGATCTTGCCGTCGGGCGTTGGGAAGGTCACCTTTCGCTTTCCACAGTCGATAATGGCCCCTGCTGGCCCAAGGTACTCCATTCCTATGATCAAATCATACTTTCCAATGCCCATTACTTCTGCTCCCATCTTGATATTAATCCCTGGCAAGTCGATGTCGAAGTTAATTCTCTTGCCCGCCGTCTGCCTTACTGCACCACTTGCTAAAACAACGGGTCTTGGCTTTGACTTTAGCGGCTTCAACTTCAACATCTGAACCATTCTGGGGGATGCAAAGTTATGGCTACTTCCTGAGTCTATCAAGACTATGAATGACTTAGCTTTAGCCTTCCCTACTGTGGAAATTACCTTATACTGGCTCTCTGCTTGCTCTGTATCTATTGCGGCAAAGATATGACACTCACCCTGAATGTAGTCGCGGGCCTCTTCGCCGTCGTCGTCCGACAGGGCTTCCCAATCTCCCAACTCCGCTAGAGCTGCACTCATGACGTAGGGGCAGTTTGCTGTCCTATGGCCCGGCTGGAAGCACCTGAAGCACAACTGCTTTTCTATGCACTCCTGCCTCTTTTCCTTGGGCATTGCTTGCAAAAAGGATTGCACTGCTTTGGAGTAGTTTGACCTTTCCTGCTTGTCCTTGAAGGACACCTGCTTCTTCTCCTGCTGCTTCCCCTGGTTCCCACCATATTGTGTTCTAGCTGGACCTGGACTGGCTGCCCTGGGGCTATAGCTTCCTGTCGCCTTGCCTTTCTCCTGGAAGTACTGCTGCTTGTGCCCGCTATTCTGAGGTCCTGACCCCTGCAAGCTTATAGCCTTGGATTCTGCTTCTGATACTGTCCTAGGGTTTATTGCTCTCACAAGCTTGCGGATCTCCTCATTCAGCCCCTCGATATAGCTTTCTACTGCATGCTTCTCTCCCAACTTCGGCACATACAGCCTTAGCCTCATGAATTCCTCTGTATATTTCTGAACTGATTTGTTGCCTTGCTGCAACCGGTAAAACTGCTGCATCATGCTGGACTTATGTTCCCTTGGAACGTAATGGCGCTTGAAGGCTTTAGCAAACTTTCTGAACTTACAAGCATCCCTGCTTAAGCCGTGTGCCTTTGCATACCCCTTCCACCAAATCCGAGCGGCTCCTTTCAAGTTGGCTGTTGCAACTCTGCCTTTGTCCTTATCCTTCATGCCATAAGCATTTCCGTACTCGCTCATTTCGTCCAGCCATGCCTCTGCTTCCAAGCCTGACCTGTTCTCCCCTGAGAACTGTTCCAGTTTCCGGGCCTTCCATACATTGCCCAGTGCGGAATCTACCTTCTTCTGGTAGTCAGAGGCCCTGGTATCTCTTTGTCGTCCTTCTTGGGTGTTCCTCTGCCTTCCATCTGTTCGTTCCTGATCCTGCTCTTCCTCTTCCTCGGAGTCGGAGTCTGAGTCTGAACTTGAGTCGGAAGATTCCGGGCTGGGGGATCTGCCTCTCTTGTTCCTTCTCCTGTCCCTTCCTTCCCTCCGAACTGATGCTTGCGGCAACTGAGCGTTGCCCACCGAACCCACTCCCGCTTGCGCGGACAGTAATGCCTTTATCTGCTCCAGATCCGTCCTCATCTGGGCTATCTCCTGCTCTGGGGTCATGGGTTCCCTATCTTCAAATAGGTTCCTTGCTGGGGGTGGTCTGGGCGGGGTCTGCTCTTCTATAAGGTCTCGCAGTTGTCGTTCCCCTGCGCTTAGCCCTCTAGCTGCATCCACAAGCGATTAATGGCTATATGGTTAGTTCCATTTGTTCTCTTGCATTGTTTATGTTTGTTGGTATAATTGTGGGGCAACATACATCAATAAAACATTTAAAGTGCAACAGAATTGTATTTATATATCATATAATATTTTAGGTACAAAAAGTCTCCGGGATCAAGAGTCTAACTAGTCTTGAAATCGCCGGTAAGACGGGTTGTCTTCAAGAAACTTCTTAACTTGGGCCGTCCCTACCGAGTGACCCAAGTTCCTGATGATGCTTGCTGGCGAGCCTCCCTGGATGGCTCTCACCAGGTCTTCTACTCTGCGGTCGGATGTAAGGGCCGCAGTCACTGCTAATCTCCCCTGACGTCGGTGGGGGATGGCGAAGTCGAAGAGGTCAAGTGCCATTGCCCTCTTGACTAAGACAGCATAGTCGACATTTGCTGCTATTCGAGCATGCCTGCCGAAGCCTGAGAGTGCAATCAGCATAAACACTCCTTCTTCGCCTCTGGGACTGAACTTGCGGTGGATTACCGCTATTCTCCCATCCATCAGCAGTGGTAAGTAGTACCTGAGCGACCTGTCGTTGTGTGTCGCCGAAGTTTCTCCGCTTGTTTGGCCTCCAGCTCTGTGGCGCCCAGCGTACTCGTCGACCTCTACTTCAGTGAGCTCCCTGTAGTCTTCAATTGTGCGGTCGAGCCTCCTGAGGTCGATTCCTTCTCCTTTTGGCAAGGGTGATATTGGAGGACCCGGCATTAGGATACTCGTGGTCTTCCCACGGATCCCCATCTGCTCTTGGAGGGCGAGGAACTCCTCCTCTGTTGGCAGCTCCCGCTCGTCCATCAATTGCCTGATGCTGCTGTAGGCCTGGATGTCGGAGGTCGTCTCCCCTGTGTAGGTGTCGGACTCCCTCACTTGGAGCGGGAAGTCTGATGCTCCCCGGACGATGAAGTCGTCCAGGTCGGTCTGCCGCAGCTGGTGGAGTAGTTCGTCCAACCTGAGCTCCCTCTCCCTACATTCGGGGAGGTTCTGGATGTCGCTGAGGAGTAGATACTCCTCTCCGTCGATGATGATAGGGGCTAGGCTTGTGATGCCTAGCCCAAGTGGGGGAGCAACTCTGATGCCCTGCTGGCTCTGCTCGAAGTTGATCAGCTCCTGCTCTCCTTGGCGCCGTTCTTCGTCCGAGTCGAGCTCCGTGTATCCTTCGTCGTCCGACTCTTCTTCGTCTTCTCTTGCTTCCTGTTCTTGTTGATACTGCAGCAGCATTTGCCCTTCCTTCTGCTCAGCTATGGGGTCTACCTCCATCGGAGGGATAGAGGTTGCCCCCATCGGGTTCTCGGCGCGGTGGGATAAGAAGATGGCTAGGGCGGCGGTGTACGAGAAGTACTTGGTCCTGTTGGCTGTCAGGACCATGTAGTCGGGTAGCCTTTGCGCCTTGTTGGTCAAGTACTTGGCGATGTTGGGGACATCGCCCAAGGCTGCCTGAAGGGACGGGCGGGGAACGAAGTATCCTATGCAAGGGGGGACTTGGACAAGGGAGGGTCCTACCCTAGCCTGAAATTCCGCTAGCACCTGCCTATATGCTGGGGTTGCGTTCAGCGTAGCTTGGATGTCAATTTCTTTCACAAAGACTTGGAAGATGTCATTGACATCTGCCTCAGTGGCATGGGCACTGGCGCTGTACCATCGTCCGAAATCAGCAGTGGCCATTGATCTAGCAAGGAAGGGAGTATCAAACGGATGCAGAAGCGCCTCAGGGAGCTGAAAGATCGCCTAAGCAGTGGGGAGCGAATTTGCAGGGTACCAATTGAGAAATGGGGAACTTATTTATAGGAAAGGGAAAACCCTAATTTTTGGAAGACTTAGAATTTACTGGGATTAGGCAATTCTAACCTATTAAGTGATGCAATTGCAAGTTTGAAGTATATTTCTAGGGCTTGAGCATGCTAAGGAGAGCTACTGAACTTATTGTGCAATTTGGAGATCATTTAGTGAAGAAATGGTACGGGGTCTCACACGTTGCGCCCAGCCCGATTCCTAAAATGTAGAAATCTGTCCTGGCGCGACGTGTGAGACATGGGTCCTAATTGGGCTAGGATTACTCAATTTAGGTGATCTAAGGCTGTAATTCTACTAAACTCATCGAGTTAGGCAGAATTGACCCCTTACTTGGTCGATTTGGAGCTGTTTTGGGCATTTTTGGGCATGGTCTCACACGTTGCGCCCAGCCCGATTTCTAAAATGTAGAAATCTGTCCTGGCGCGACGTGTGAGACATCGTCTCAATTTTGCTCAAAACTCCAATTTAATTGAAACAAAAGCTAGGGATCGATATCTTGACCTATTTAAACAAGGTTTAACACTTTATTTACACAAAAATTTCTTTATATTAACAAAATTTTTCCAGTTATTTACAAAACTCAAGGTCGTTCGCCCTTGATGTGCCTGGCAAGATACATATCCTGCCTCATGAGGGTAACCCTCTTCGCGTGCACCGTGCAGGCCGTTGAATCTTCAAAATGTTTCACTAAGTGGGCTTCGGCCGCCTCTTGCAAACACAGCAACATCTCGTCTGTCACGCGCATGTCCGTGTTGTATTCTTGGATGACTTCGCGGACCAGACGCTGGAACGGCGCACGGGGAATCAGGAGCCCGTAACTTTTCTGGAAGTGGCGGATCTCCTTGAGCGCCCTGTCTTCCTCCTGTTTCTTCTTGCTCCGCTTCTTCCCGGGTGCTCGTGGGGCCTTGGGTTTTGGTGGAGGGGGCTTTAGTGTCTGGCTCTTCGTCGGGTGCCCGCCTTCAATCGTTCTCACCCGGTGCTCCTGGTAATAGGTGTTGTAGGCCTCCCACTTCGCCATATATGCGTTGTGCTCCCTCATTCTCTTCTCATAGACCTTTAAGGGGTCTATCACGTAGGCTTCCCGCTGCGGCCGTGGGGCCTTAACCCTATCCCACGTCGGAAATGGTGGGGGCTTCGCCACCTGCCCGGCCTCCTCCTGCTCTTGGGCCGTCTGCTCGTGCACCTCTTCCTCTACAACCGGGGGCTTTGAAGAGCTCGCCCCGTCTGCGCCCGGCACGTAGTCTTGGTCCGAATCGTCGGTAGTGGGCGGGGTCTCCCCTCCCGACGGCTCGTTGATGACCGGACCTTCGGCTCTCTTCCCAACCTTCACCAGCTTCCTCTTGCCCGCCTTGATGGCCTTGGCCCTCCTCTTCTTGGGTCCTCCGGCGTCTTCCTGATCCTTTGATCTCTGCTCCCGGCGGCGCTCCTTGACTTCGTACTTGTGGACGAAGCGTGCTAGGTCGGCCTCTTCCTCCGGGGTGAGTTCCGGCGGCTGCTGCTCCTCTCCTACCTGCTCCTCCTGCAGGTGGATCTCATCCTGGGGTTGTTCTTGGCCTATGGGTGGGTTCGCCTGTTCCCTCTGCTCCTCCTGTGGGTTGGCGTCCCCCTGGTGTTGCTCCTGCTGCTCCCCGCTTCCTGCCTCCTGCCGTGCAATTTCGTTGAGGATCTCGTCCATGACGTCTGTCCGGTCGTCCTCCAAGATCTCTGTGTGGTCGCTCCGGTCCGACCCTGATTCCTCGCTCGACGAAGATCCGTCGACGTGGAGAAGGCGTTCCCGAAGAATCCTATGAAAAAGGCCGGAGCCGCTGGCGCTGGAGGATCCGCTTCGGCTAGGCTTCCTTGCAGTCTGCTTCGTGCGGGCCATCATTTTACGGTTCGTCGATTGGAGCTACGCGCCAGAAGATCGCCTTGACAATACGAGCGAAGTTCTCAGGAAGGACGGGAAAAATGGGAGGGGTCCAGTTCTATTTATAGGGCCAATTTTAGGTCAACTTTTAAACTACCTTTTTGGGTTGTCTAAGGCATCTAAAACACCTAATTAAGCAAGGTCTCACACGTTGCGCCCAGCCCGATTCCTAGAATCTAGAAACCTGTCCTGGCGCGACGTGTGAGACATGGTGGGGCCCACTATTAAATTAACATGTAACATGCTAAATCTACTAATTCTTAGCTTAAATTTAGAATTATCAAGATATTTTACTGTAATTTACAACTTTTTGGTGTCAAAGCTGAATGTCTCGCACGTTGCGCCCAGCCCGATTTCTAAAATGTAGAAATCTGTCCTGGCGCGACGTGTGAGACCACCCTACTTTTTGGATGTTGGCTCATCAATTTTTAGTCTCTTTACGTTTCTATTCTTTTTAACTGTTACTAGCTTAGCATAAACTACAAAAATGAGAAAAAATTTTCTCATTTTTCGAGGTTTGAGGATCCTATCAAGTTAGTGCTACTGGGAACATGGCCAGTGCTTTGCTCTTGGTCTCCAAGAACATAGCTCTGATACCACTGTGACGTCCCCTACTCGTATACGGTGCACTCACCGTATACAAACAGGAGTTCATCCCCCATACCAGCTCCATGCTAATACAGGGCCCTCCACATGACACTGCAACCGTGACGGGTTCCAGTGGGAAGAGTGGAAGGGTCATTGCACCCCGTCTCCCTCAGGGCCTACCTAGCTGCGGAAGCGTAAACATACATGTCAGTAGCACATACATCAACATCATATGACCATCACGAAGGATGGTCCTCCACATATCTGCATAGACAAAGATCAGCACATCACATAGGGAATCCTACCCAAGGCTCAGACTCAGAAGGATGACTGACAGCTTGGGTCTCCAGAGTTCATTGCAGACAGAATTCATGGCAATGGATTTGGCTGGCATATGAACATGGCTTAGGGTTGTCCACTCCATCCGCCCCTCCTGTGTACACTTTGCAGATAGGTTGAAGAACTTCGGGGTTGGACCGTAGCCTGCCGGGATCATAGCCAAAGGGGCTATAGCCAGGTTACATCTCCCCAGACCCGATGAGGCAGGTAAGGAGGTTTCCCTCCCACCAGATGATCAATGCCATAGCAGGCAGACTAGAGGACATCAACGGTCCGTACTCGACTTTAACCCACTTGAAGGGAACTACCACCACGGCCAGGTCCCGATCCCTGTGCCAGCACTACCACTGCAACACATGGCCTCGGCTGAAACCCCTGGTGGCACCGTCGCCAGGCACGGCTTCTTATCCCCAACGGGTGTCGAACTCATACTCAGGGTGCACGCAGTCCCTGAGTATTAAGCGCTAGTCTGCAGTGCTCTCCGAGTAGACTTTACATCCCGAGAGAGCAACCGCTATGGACACAGCCACCCTTATCAACCGGTCTGACCCCTAAGAACACAACACAGGCGGGCTATTGTACACAGGCCGCAACTATAGTGTGCTAGAGAGGCTACTCTAGGAGCATCGACTACAAAGCTTTAGGTCTCTACCCCCCTTCCCAATACAAGGAGTTCACAGAGATACATCATCCATATACATCACAGAAGAAGTAAAGAACAAGATCTAATCTATATCATAGAGTTAGGTTCTTTAGTTAGAATCCGCTATCTAGAGTTCTAGAAGGCTGCTATGGGCAATCTAATAGGCTAAACCTACTGATTCAATGCCTAAAATAGGGTTTAGACTATCTAATTGGCCAAATACCTGATCCTTGAGAGACTCCTCCTGACCTGAGCTCGACCATCCTGCTGAAACGCTCGAATCTAGAGAAACTAAGGTTGCAATTCTCCCAGTCAGAGTCTGGGATGCGGTTTTGGCTGTTGAGGCAGCCAAAACAGAGTTCTGAAACCCTAAAATCGAAAATTAGGTTAGTTAGGGTTTCCAACCCTATATAGACAAGGGGGTGGCTAGGGTTTCCAATTATCCCCTTTTGGCATGTGGGATAATTGGTAATGGGCCCACTTGCCTTTAAGGCTAGGTGGCCAAATGTGCCCACATGGAAATGTGTGCACCCAAATGTGCTCACATGGAAATGTGTGCACATTAATGAATGTGTACATTGGAAAATGTGCACATTAATTGCTCCTATGGGTATTATATTATCATTAACGTATCTTCTAAAACTGATACAGAAAATTTAATTTATTATTATTGCTATTTATTCCTATCACATTTTGGTATTTTTTAGGTCTTGCTTGTCTAGATTACACAGTGAACTGTTAACTTTGCTCTTTTCAACTAACAAGTGACAGAAAAGGAAACAATCAGGAATATTATGGTTTCGAAGTTACACTTGTTGTCTGTAGCATTCTAGTGTTAACATTAACATTTCCTTCAAAACTGATGTATTCAAAATTCATATTAATGCTATTGTTATTAATTCTTTTAAACTAAGATGTTTCTGAGGTCTTCAGTTCATGGACTGTACAGTCAGCTGTAAATTTTGCTCTTTTCAGCTGTGATATTACACAAAAGGAAAGTGTACACCTGCTGAGAAGCCAAAACATAAGAAAAAAAAATTAACTTTAGAAAATTCTTTACCTCTGCCAAAAAGTTCACTTCTAGGAGCATGCCATGTTTTTTTGAGGGAATCTTTGAAACAGGAGTTGTGCAACACTCCCGTTTCAAATGCAACCTTGTTCTTCGTGCATATGCTTTTGCAAATTCTAGCTGCTGCTCTAGTTTTCCAACAACGCCACAAAGCAGCTGTGCAGCACATATGCTATGATTTCCAGAAATAATAAAGAATTTCTTCCCCTCCAGATCCTCCGGTGTGTTTCAGGTGAATCTTTTTCTGTAAATACAGATCTGCGACTGTTAAATACTCATCATCATCACAATATTTTATTTGAAGATTTTCCTGGTAATGGGGTCAAATGGCACGACCTTTGCAAGTGTCAACACCTCTGTGGGGTAACTGTTAAAGCTCCTAACCAATGTCTGCACATGGTCATTGGACCGCATTCTGTGGGTTAAATTTGCAGGAGCTGGTTCACAATAAAAAATGGAGACTTTCATAAACCAATTTATGCCCATCAGATAGAATCGTTTAAGCTATTCTAGTTTAAGAGCAGTTTGCTCTGCCATTTTCTTCTCTTCCTCATGATTAAACCTCAAGTTAGAGTTGTTGCTAGTGCAGTTGGCCATCCTAGAGCATGTGAGGATGCCCCACCTTTGACTGAAGGAGGTGTTTGGGAACTGGAAGGCTGGGAGCTCTCATCAGTATTGTCTGGCCATAGCCTGATCTTAAACGTCGAGATTTTTCTGGGGGTCGCAACTGGGGCCTTCATGGCTAGGGGTTGGGTCGGGTGAACCACATCAGATGGCTCAATGACAAGCGTGGGCTCAGCAGGCGTGGATCTTGCCGCTGAAAGTTTGCCTAGCGCAGCTATTAGTTTCATACTTCATTTCTTGGCGTCATTATGGCCGTCGGTGCCATTGGGAATCCAAGAAAATCACTTTTTCGTCCGTGTACTACAGGTCGATGTGTACGTCACGATGAGAAATTTGAATCCAGACAGTGACTCTTAACTACCTCTTTCAATGGCGTGTCAAACCATAAAACACTCACAGGGCAAACAACCATCCTTTTCCCGCATAATTTGAAATTTTGATTACGGATGGAAACTAATTTTTTTTTGAATTTTGAATCCACTCTTGGAGCTGCTTTTAGTGGAAGGACATTCGACATTTCAATAATTCTGGAAATGTCTAGTCTCCCAAGCTACTCTACAGGCGCACCGTGATCGAACTGGAATCATAGATTTTGAAGGCAGCTTCATCTAAAATCGAAAACACCCACCTTGACAAACAGAGCGCCACACAATTGACCACTGAATTAAAGTAATTTCGGTGTCAACAGTTTATACAGGTATTTCATGCGTTTATTTCATAGGTTTATACCCTAAACCAGTCTCTAACCTCCAGTTTATGTCCTGAAAAGATAATTAAAATTTTTGTAATCGCATTTGCGTCCCACTACTCCATAATTGTTGTCTTCGTGTTATTAACGCCTATTGTCTGTTAATTGCATCATGCTGCTTATGTTTGGATCTGCCATGCTTTGCTTGATGGATGTCGTCGAACTCAAAAGAATCGTTGCAATGATCACATATACCATTTTATTATGTCTCTGTCAGTATATCCTGTTTTCTTTGCAAGGTCATTGCATTTGCATATGCTCTCCACTCCATAATGGTTGGCACTGGCTGTAATCCCTTCCTCTTGCAGAGGCTATAATCCTAGGAGACATCGCCATAGCGATGTTGCTGAGCACTGCAATGTAGTGCTCATGTTGTCTCTGTGTCAGTTGTCTCTTTTGTAGTGTCTTTGTTGTCTCTTTGCAAGGTCATTGCATTTGCATCTGCTCTGACATTCCATATTGGTTGGCACTTGCTGTAATTCCTTTACCTTGCAGAGGCTGTGATCATAGGAAGCATCGCCATCGTGATTTTGTTGAGCAATGTAGTGCTCAACAAAATTGCGGTGGCGATGTTGGTCGAGCACTTTATACGTATGATATGGAATTTGAGTATGATTGCTAGAATCGTCGCCGCGGTCCTGACGAGCACTTCTCTCTGCAAAATGGAAGACATAGTGGAACTTCACATGCTAGATATCAAGGTAGTACAAGGAAGAGCACATACCTTCATGCACCATCACAATGTTTGTGAGCCAGAGGATCTGGTGGTCCTCTCGCTTCATGAAGTCTTTGATGGGCGAGCTTCTTTGCTCCCATATTCGTAAAGCAGAGATATAGGGCTTCTTGAGGCGAGTGGGTACTTTTATTCTCTGGAACAAGAAAGATATCAAAGGTCTATATGAGG
The DNA here is from genome assembly GCA_021234155.1 of Isoetes taiwanensis. Taxonomy (NCBI): domain Eukaryota; kingdom Viridiplantae; phylum Streptophyta; class Lycopodiopsida; order Isoetales; family Isoetaceae; genus Isoetes; species Isoetes taiwanensis. The sequence goes on from JAJEKV010000019.1 coordinate 12,666,657, forward strand.
AGACAGATGTTGTTTGCACTCCTCCATCACAGATTAAATGCATCAATTGGCAATGCCAAGAGAATGGTACATTTGAAGATCAAGAGGCCAACACAATGCAGGCAATCTCCAGAGATGAGGTTGTGGAGAAGCAGTGTACCCTATTGCATGAATATGTAGCATTATAACAGGGGATTTTTTTTGTGATTTTATACGCTTTTTGACATGGTTTTCATATGATTTCATGGGCGTATTCATGTGGACATACTAAACGGTATTTCTAGAGTGCACCCATTTGTTAGCCATTGATTTTAAAGAAGAGGGAAAATCGTGTGGTTGTGGGGCTTTTATTGTTTGCATGGTTTTTTAGTTTAGGTTTCAAATCTTAAGTTAATATCAGGTTTGTGGTTAATATTAGGGTTCCGGAAGCTCTACTACATTGGATCTAATTCTGAAAGCCATCACAGAGAACTTGCATTTTTTCTTACAATAAGGCATATGGTGGAGGCGGAGTTTCATCCCAATCGTGGCCAAAACGGTTACTACGGCGTTCCTCTTACGCTAAGATTGCTTGATCAGCGGCCCATCCGGATGCGAGATCGCGGCAAGAGGTAACATGCTTTAATTTTTACTTCGGGGCAGCGGAGGAGGAAGAAAAGGAGCTGCCGGACTCTCTTTCCCTAGGTTCCTTTGAGACCCTTTCCGCTTCCAGAAGCTTCCCATATAGGCTAACAGTCAATTGTAGCAGTATCGAATGCCATGTGGGCGTTCTTTACGCCGTTGGATCGGGGGTAATTTTGGAGCCTATCGGTTATCCTCTTGCAATGGCTCTGGGAAAAATGCAGAATTCTTGTTTGCATAGATACCCTTACTTGTTTGGCGTTGATGATGGGATGCAAGCTTGCATATCGAGCTAGGAGTTCCACTTACCAAGGAGCTTTGGATTTCATCAGTGCTTAGTTTTTCTTCCATATCAATATTTCATAACTTAGCTTTGTTTTGTTCAATGTTCATAGCTCCAAACTCTTTGTTTTGCATTCGAATTGCTTGTTTTGGATTAAAGTCTCTTATATTGAAGGGTTTAGGGCAAGGACTCAATGCCTAAGGCATGAGCATTAAGTGGATTGAAGCAGTCCGAATAACGGATTTGTGATGCTACCGGGGCCCCGACTTGCAAAACTTGTTATCCGTCTCCTTGTATTTAAGGTAAAAACTCCAAGCAAAGCGTAAATTCGTGGATTGAAGCGGGTTCATTGAATTTATGATCTTTGTGAAGGTTTTATTTGCGATGCTCTAACTTTTCATCTGTTGAAGCGAAACATGTATTACGCCTCATCTTTGTTGCTGGGATGTTAGTTGTAAATGTGGTCTTTGTGAAGGGCGCTTAGGAATGTGTTTGATCATTTGCATGAGAGGAATATTTCCTCGTGGAATATTATGATGTGGGTCTATAGTGAAGCTGGCAAAGTGGAAGAAGCAGTGAAGTTATTTTAACTATTGCCCAATCCAGATGTGGTTTCTTGGAACTCTATGCTATCAGCTTATCTTCGTTATGACAGCTTAGGAAGGCATTAACATTGATCCATGAAATGCCTCTGCATGATGCCTCTTCATGGAATATTGTTATTGGAGCTTATGCTCATTTGTAGCCGGTGACGGATGCATTGAAGCTCTTCAAAGAGATGCCTAAACCAAATGCTGTGTCTTGAAGTATCGTCATCACAGCCCATGCTGAATCTGGACACATGGATGAGGCACATAAACTTTTTCAGCAAATGCCTTAAAAGGACATTTCATTTAATGCTATGATAGCTTATAAACATGAGAACCTTCAAGCAGCACATCATCTATTCCAGCAAACATAATATGTCTGATGTTGGTGCTATATGACAGAGCTCCTACTGGATTTTGGGCTTCCAAGATTCTACCAAAGACTCCTCTTATAAATTGTTGTTGCATGGTTTTTAGATGCCCTGTCAATACTTCAAAATTTCCTACTCCAGATTCAGGGTAAGTAGTTATTTGTTGCATGTTAAAGACTTCTGGATTCATGATTCTCTTCAAGCTTTACACACTTTATAACAGTGTATTTTTTAGTATATTTGAGCTGCCCTTGGTATGCAATGCAGAAAATTGAGATAACATTATGCTCTATGCTCCCACCTTAAGTAAGAATCTCTAGTTGTACTTTTTTATTCCTTATGCAAAACTAGTGCAATGTATTTCTAAAATGATCGAGTGAATGGTGCATTGCATTTGCTCCTCTGTACACATAATTTTGTGTTCCCAATATTGAGACTACGAATAAGCTAGCTTGTGCAGACATGACAAGCTATTAATGTTGCATGCAATGGGCAAAGACCATGCATTGCTCTTAATGCATGCAATGGCCAATAGTTTACATGATTTTTGTATTACAATATTGAGATTACAGATAATGAATATAATAAAATGTACTCAATAGTTGTTTGCAATGGAAATAATTTGTCTGTCTTGATATTATTATGCTTTTTAGTAATTAATATTTAGGCCCATAAAGTTTACTTATGTTTGCTTTAGTTAGGGCCCGAAGGGCCCAAAATTTTTTTTAATATAACAATCAACACACAACTACCATTAACATTATTAACACAAACCATTACATTTAACACATTTAAATTAAAATCCCCCTTAAACCCCCTTTGGTTTGGGTGCATATTCACACGGGGGGTTACTCCGGGCAACGAGAGCTGTCAGATGGGCATATTTGCCCTTTATTCCAAGATCTGGACCGTACATAGCGATCCTCGTTTGTGGGGTATGCATGTACAAGTTTTTGTATACTATATATTAAGGTTTACAAAATACTATAAGGTTTAAAAGAATGTACTTAATGGTGTTAATTTTGTACATGTATTATAAATATATTTTTGGAGCTCTCGCTGCCCGGAGTAACCCCCCGTGTGAATATGCACCCAAACCAAAGGGGGTTTAAGGGGGATTTTAATTTAAATGTGTTAAATGTAATGGTTTGTGTTAATAATGTTAATGGTAGTTGTGTGTTGATTGTTATACATCTGGGACCATTATTTTTACAGATCCAAATCATGTTGTAGGTGACGTGAGGTTGGATGACGAATGGTTAGGAGCTACTGTTGTGGCCTTGTTTCCTCTGCCTACCAGAATTACAATGCATTGTCAAGCATGCGCTGAAATGCCGCAAATACATGATCTTGTTAGATGGCCAATAGCATTAGTATTTTTTACAGTGTTCCTGTGTCCAGGCTAGTGGTAGCAGTTAATGAGAAGGATATGGAGACCAAACTATATAGTCTGAAGCAGGGGGTGAATATAGCCCCAAAAAGACCCTACAAGATGGTCACCCGGAGACCTAGAGCACGTCCGGAATTCAGTAAATGTGATAGGAAAACCACTGCTAATGCCATTCTCCAGTTCAGATCATCATTGTGCTGCCTAAGGAGATGTTGTGCTAATTTTTCAACCAAAGAGGTAGCCGAGATGAGGACTTTCTATTGGAACATGAAAAGCTCGGATCGCATAACCTTTGCGAATAATATGTTAGACCTCTGTTCTGAAAATGGCAAAGTGAAATATATAATGCTCAACAACAAGCAGGTGTGCATGAAAGCATGGCATAGAGCATGTGGCATTTCCCTGTCTACTTTTTACAAATGGAGGAAGCTCTTCATGGAGGGGCATAGAATTGCAGAACATGAAAATTGTGGCTCTAAGAAGCCGAGGTCACATACACTGGCTGGTAATGCTGTCCTATCGATGTATATAGATGAAAATGCAGAGACAATGCCACACCATTCAAAAATTACAAGTGAGGGCATCAGACAAAATGTGAAGAGGCTACCTTCCGTATTGACTAAAAAAGATATACACAAGAGATCGATATTGCAGTCATGGAGATGACCGAGAAGCACGTCTCCCCCTCATCCTTTTTATATGGATGGAAAGAGAACCATTTAGAGGTTGGAATTGCCAAGAGAATAGCCTTTTCTAAGTGCAATAATTGTATTGTGATAAAGGAGAAGCTAGCTAAGACAAGAAATCCAAATGAAAGAAGAGAGCTTGCGATTGAAAGAAAGGCACGTATGACATCTCAGATCTCGTGTAGAAGTCTTTACTGGTCCAGAGCACACCGCTAACCATTATACATGATAAAATGGATCAGAACAAGACCATGGTCCCCCGTCTAGAAAAAACTAGCATCTTTGTGGAGAGAAGAATGCTTGAAGGTCAGCCTAATGGGAGCATTGATGCATGGACACGGCATCGGTGCATTGGGTCACTTTTCTTTGGATCTATGGCGCGACGATAGTAACTATCATGTGGGATCACTAAATCATGCCTTGAAAACTTTCGAGGATGTATCTAATGACAGTTGGGGCCATTTGAGAGATACAGATCGACCTGAATGTGGTTGGGCATTATCGGTTCTAAACACCGAGGCTTTGAGGGCAAAGATGTCGAATGACACCAGAAGTGGTTTCTCGCCTTTCCCAAATAGGCTTAAAGAATCAAAAAAGCTATCGAGGAGGCTGTACTTGCAGCTTGATATTGCTCGGGTCAGAACAAGAATAGGTACTTGTTCTCATACTTGTCTTACCTAGTTTGGTTGGGTGTTTTTGATCAGGTTCAACTTGGATTCATGATGGTTGGACACACCCATGATGACGTAGATGCTCTCTTTGGAAACTACTCGACTCTGATGAGAAGATCAGATGCATTGACTATTCCAGAGCTTATGCAACTCTTCATGGAGTGTAGTTCCAAATCTCCTTCACCTTACCTTGTGACCGAGGTCCTTAACTGGAAGGAATTCATGAAAGGTTTCATCCCTGAGAAGAAGGACCGGTTATATGGTCATTTAGAACCTCTCCTCTTTAAGTTCTGCATGAAAGATGGATGGCCATTAATGTTCTACAAGATGAGGCCCGGGCATAGGGAGTCGCTACCTGAAAAAGGAATCAGGATGTGGAAGGAGGATGCCAACGGTCTGCCTATGATTCCGAAGGGATCACCCAAGGTCGTGCAACCATATGGGAGTTTGAAGAGAGCATCTATTGCCAAGTACATGATGCATTTGGCAGTTATCTCCAGAGCTGTCCAATCAAAGCTTACAACAAATAACATTCAAAAAATATTGAAAAAAATACCAACTTGCGCCGAAAGGCTACAAATGTGATGCCATTGGCATCAACAACTATGGCAATAAAATTATACCATCAAAAAATGTAGTTTGCTTTATAGACTACCATCCATTGTATCACTTTGAGGGGTTCTTCTATAGCATTCTATTAGCAGAAGTGCCATTTACCCAAGAAAATCATTTGATATCAAGCCAAAATTCCAAATCCTGCTATTTCATAGAATGCCAAATCCGTGGGCTTATAAATAATGATGACGACATCCTGCAGTACATCTAGAAGTACACCGAATACCACCTACTAGCGAGGAGCAAACACAGATTTTGAATAGCATTTTGCAAAGGCTAAATCCATTGCTAGACCACACAACGACATCACCCAACATCGAAGAACAAGACAACTTAACTCAAACTTACTTCAAAGACATCTTTACAGAGATATATAACAGCACATTAACATCCGAACAAGAAACCGTGTTCTCAGTATTATGCAACGTTCTTACAGGCATCAACGTTCTATTAGGAGCACCAGGCTCAGGGAAAACATTTTTTATCAAACACCTACTACGACACATTCAAATAGGGAAACAACCCATTGTTACTGCAACTACTGGCATAGCAGCCTGCAGAATATCAAGACAGGCAGTGACAAAATTATTAATATTAAACAATATTATTATTAACTTCTTGAATATAACTAGCTCGAATTATATTTTTTATTAAAATTATTACATTTCTGGGCCGTCTATGTATTTAGATCAAGATGCCCAAGCCTCCTGTTGTGCCTTTTTGCTAGTTCTTTTTCTTTTGAAGGATGCAAGCCTTTATTATTCAGAGAAACTTATAAATAAAGTACAATGAAAACTAAAAACTCAGTGGAGAAAGTGTCCACTAGAGCAAATCCACCCCACAAATGCAACATCTAAACAGTGTAAGGAGGGAGCAAAATCTCATGAGTAAGTGTGAAATGTGAAGATAGTAGTGCTCCCAAATATGGCTCTTCCTCATTAGCAATTGATGAGCACCTGAATACTTTGACAATCCGTCGATGGACCTCGATAAGAACTATGCCATCAGAACAAACATGATCTTTGAATATGAAAAGATTCATTTTTTTTCTAAATGGACCGATGATCCATGCAGAAGCCATACGAAGATCCTTTTTGCCAATTTTCCTAGCCATTTAGGTAGACCGCTAATAACAACTACTGGCTATTTAAATTTCAGTGAAAGAGGCTTGAAGCCACACTCAAGCATGCCTAACATGTTGACACAGGAAGAAGCAATGCTTAATTGTCTCATCCATCTCAGCATATAAGGGAAATCTGTGCATCACCATATTAAAGTGCACACAATGATGAATGATTTGCCACCACAAAATAGATACTTTGGTTTTGAGAAATTTATCCTATACCCATTTTCATACTGCTTTCTGCTGGTCCCTAAGAATGACCAAAGGCCACTTTGCTGAAGGAGGCATGATTTCAGCAGCAAGCAAGATATTGTACATGGAATTCATCTACTTCTCCGCTTTGACAAGCTCACTTATGTTGTTGGAATGAAGGCACCTTTCCCAAATAGCCTGATCCCACCTTAAAGGGAGGAACTTAGCTCTGAACTCTTTTCACGTCAGCAACCACATTTGTTTATTTTACCCATCAAATATGATATGCACACCTGTCAGTTTCTATCAATGCTGCATCAACGGTTGGACTAAAGATACTAAGGATACCCACCTAAAAGAATCCACCAACATCTCGCAGTAGTGTGAGTGTGTGCAAGATGGTGAAAATGAAATAGAGATCTACAGTCTCCCAAGCAATAAGCAATCCCCTGATAAATGAAGAAGTATTAGAGTATGATGTTAATGGGTAAAACAAATCCCAAGGGAGAAGCCACCTAACATATGGAGACCCAAAAGAGATACACATTTGCAAAGACTGATAAACAAGACGGGAGCCTGGGGACTCATCCATATTATTCAAAATTCTCCAAATAAAATTAGGAATCATCACCTTGCTCTGCAAAAAAAAAAAATTGATCATCCTAGGGCCGCCGAAATGCTTTGGTAACACACACTTTGCTCAACTAACCTTGACATCAGCGCCCTCTCCCCTCAAATGAAGTTCCTAACAACCCTAATAATGAGTTGTACTTTTGACTGTAGAGACCGCATGAAAGAAGCCATATACACATGGGTGCTATTAAGAACTGGCCTAGCCACAACAATTCGTCCCATCATGGAAAAGAGTAGCTGTGGACCACGAAACAAGGTGCTTTTTCAAGCCCTTAATTACTGCCTCCCAAGAATCTCCAGATGAGATATGAACACCTACATGGATACCAAGAAGTTTGGTTGCTTTACCATGGGCAAGAACCTTCCATGAAAAGGCAGTTGCACATGGTGGGACTGGAGAGTCCAATGCCCATAGTGTTAAACGCTTTTGCCAACTAGACGTCACGGAAAAAAGAATCTAGCAATGAAATGGAATTTTGCAAATTTTGCTCAGATGTCCTGAAAAAAGGAAAAGTTTCATCTGCATATTGATTGCAAATCTCTTGTGACCCATTGTTTATAGGAAGTCCATGCAAGATTCCTTCTTGCACAGCAAGAGAGAAGACCTATACAAGAACCTCTGCCACAACTGTAAACAACAGGCTTTGATGGATACCACGATCCACCTGAAAGAATCCCGAGGGTTCCCCTTAGAAGAGAATATGAGCAGAGTAATATGAAGTCTCATGACAACCACAGTGAATTGGGCACCAAAACCAAAATGTAAAAAACACTCTCTAGGAAGGTTCAGTCAACACTGTCATATGTTTTTGCAAAGTCCAGTTTCAGATATACTCTTTCATGATCTTGCCCTTGGGTATGGTAACTTATTATGATGGTTGTCAAAAAGGGTAATCCGGTTAGAGAAAAGGGAACTTCAAGTAAAGATTTGATAACAATATTTTCTTTTGGGTATGCGATGATGTAGAGGCTTTGGCTTTGGTTTCTAGCTCCATGAACACTACCTTTCACAAGCTCAGTCTCTGACTATCTCACTGTAAGCTTTTTCCATGCTTAAAGACCATCACAACATCCATCATTAGATGTCTCCAATCTTAGGAATGCCTCAACTGGTTAAAGGAATTGATTCTTGTAGGAAATTGAGAACGGAATTCTTCACTAACAGTTTGGAAATATGTTCTCAGGAATGAATAGTTTTCTGCTTTGCCTTTAAGCATCTATTTATGCTCCTTGTTGTTTCCAGCCACATAGTCCACATAATTTTTCTCGCTTCCTTGCAAAATCTCTACGGAATTTTTTAATTGCTTCAAGTTGCTACCATTTGCCTCAATAGCTTCTCAGATGCAAATAAAGAACCTAGCATCTTGCTTCCATGATTCCATAACCCGCAGTTCAATAGAAGATCTAAACCACACTCTGATACCAATTGATACGATTTATAAAATTTGGGCTCTTTGAACATCATAAGATCATTTCATACACGGACAAGCAATAGAGCTTGATTAAAGTGGAATTCCATTCAGGCAAATTATTATGGCACAATACTATTCTATTCTATTTATCACCCAACCAGATCCACCTCCAAAAGGCTATACTGGCAAAGCTATACACTGGCTTAACTAGATAAGATCACCACTACTTAACTGCAGTCTTCGACCAAGGGAATTTACACTAATTTATATATAGAATAAGGAAGGTTTAGAATTCAGGATTCACAATTTGGCTTTGATTCTTGAAAGTAGTGGCATCTTCTGGATAATTCCTAAACCTGGTACAAGGTCGCTTGCCTATAGGCTGTAGAAGAACCGTATCACAGGCTTGGAGACCCGCACGCTGCATGTGGAAGATGGCCTTGGCCTTGTACACTTTCCAAAGCGAGCGGTGAGGAGAGGTCGGCCCGACATTCGGGGCCGCCTAGACTCGTGTTCATCACTCTGACACCATGACACGGGAGAGGGCCCAAGCAATGCGGAGGAGGCGATGGTCACGGCCGTCTCCCCCGGTCGGAGGTAGGTAGAGGCGGCCACCACCATGGCACGGGGAGCACAGGTGCTCTTGCGCACGACCGGAACCGCGGGGATCTTGAGTAAGATCGAACAGCAAGCCCGCCCCTCGGCGCGCCCGTGTCTTTGGGGCTCGAAAGCACGCTCTCGCTACTCGGGCACGGAGCTCCGGGGGTTGGGGGCAACCATCCTGAGCGAGCGGGGTCTCCCTACCGGGGTTCATAGTCACCGCAGGCGGTCTGGCGGGGAGATGGCCAGCGGCGGCCGGGCTCTCGCAAGAGCTGTGCTCCCCGACTTCACGAGGGACAAGAACAGCGGCTCGCAGCCGCTATCCCGCCAGCCTCCACCTTGGCGTACGCCCCCTTACTTCTGCCCGCCGCTCTCCCGGCCACTCCACGCCATCCCAAACACCTCCGGTCCTCCACGCCATCCCGGCCACCACCACCACCCCCGCCACGGGACCCGGCCTTCGCCCACCTTGGACCCGCCCGGTCCTTGAGAACTCGGGGAGCGCGGCGGAGAGCCCTGTCACGGTAGTTCGAGGCATGCGGAGGAACGGCCCGGGGAGAGTCTCGCCCACAACATCCAGAACACACATTCTTGATCGGGATGACATTCGAGGCGATTCACATTTCGGCGGCGGCATGGGGCTCGGCCCGGGCGTGGCCGCATTGTCATATTCACGATTGCGGATGCACAGTGCGTGATGCCATATTGCGCCCGAGGGCCGGATGTTGAAGGGGACATCCACATGCGTGGGCCGGGACCTGCGCACCCGTCTTGCGGGGGAGGCACGCCAGACGAGGGCTTGTCGGGTCGAGGCATTACCGCCAACGGGGGGTGCCGCGGGGATTGGTTCGGCGGGGATGCACATTTTCCGGCCTGCCTCTGCTGCGAGACCCTTCCAGCCCCAACCACAGCACCGCAGCGGCCACCCTTCTACTACCACGGCCCCCTTCTCCTGCTCCCTACTCCCGCTCCCTCATGGCCCACGCCCCTCTCAGCCACATGCGCCTCCGCTCCATCTACTTCTCACTCGACCCTCTGCTTCCCGTCCTCCCCCACACGACTTCGGGCAATGCATACCATCCCTGGCGACAAATAGGAATTGTGCCTTGGGTGGTCTCATGGAATTGTCGAGGCTTCCCTTGGCGAAGGGGACGATCCCCGAACTCCGTGGCGGCCCGGTATGGATCTCATCTTCCTCATGGAGACATGGGAGCATCTTTGGCACGCCGAGCTACGATTTCTTAGGGTTACCAACATTTCTCGGTCTTCAATACTTATGCAGGGGCACAGGGGGTCATGGTGGAGTGGCTTGCTACTACCGGACAACCTTGGCACATTCGGTTACCCTCGAGAAAACAGACAGACACAACCGGTACTTACGGGTTGCGTGTGTGCATAATACCGGTGGCAACCCTCTTTTTACGGCGCTTTGTTATTTCCCTCACATGAACAACACCTTCTATCGCAGCCACCCGATCGCGGATAGGATGGACCCGTATGTCGATCTATATGATGACATCTGGCCGGCATCAGCCGATTGGGTAGGGTCGTCCTTCTTGGAGATTTCAATGCGGACGGGGAGTAGAGCAGCCCATGCGACTTGACCCCTCGGCGACGATGTCTGCCCTTCACGCCCGCCCACAGCCCCTCGCCACGCCGGGTCGGATGACGGCCAGTCACTCGCTTTGTGAGCGATTGCTCTGCTATGTGGCATTTTTGACGATAATTTGCAATGGCCTTTCCGCGGTGGCCGATTCGCCAAGTGCACATGCGATGGGACAATCGGGGGAGGGTCTGAGTGTGGTGGACTATGTGCTTGTAGTTGCGCAAGATATGCATCTCATCGGTCGTTTAGGGTGGGCGCAGGGCGGTCGGGATGAGGAGGTCGACTTCGAGATCACCTCCCACTTTATTTGGACCTGGTTTGGCGAGCGCGGAACCCCCACTATGCCAGCCCCTCGCCCTCGGTTGAGACTCGATTATGAGCGGCCCGGGAGGACTACCTGAGATGCTCATGGGCGCCCTCCGGTAATTCTGCCGGACCTCCACACTAGAGCAACGGGGCGGACCAGTGACTTCGCTATTACGGGATGCGGCCGGGCCGGAGTGCTGGCAGACCCCCGTCGCCAGCTTCGGTCAGCAACATTCCCTCGTAACCGATGGTTTGATGCGGACTGTAAAACGCATAGCGGCAGCTTCCGTCACGATCGGATCCAGTGCCGCTTACTTGAAGCCACCACACGATCTGGCGCCATCCGAAGGACACAAAGGCGAGGTACCTTGCCAAACATCGGGGGAGATGTTCGGCCTGCTGGACACTCATCCTCCGAACCTTTTGGCCTTGAAGTGCTTGAAGGCCAGCCCAATACGGGGGACATCACACCCGGTGGGAACAGTACTTGCAGCGGCTCTATGACCCGCCCGAGGGGCGGCGTGCGCCCATACCCCCGCGGGATGGCCCCATTGGTTCTCGTGGGCCGAGGATGTTGAGGAGGGCCTGCAACGGCTAGCTAATGGGAAGGCAAATGACCTCGATGGTATGCAGGGGCCGAAAGTTACTCAAGTGGGCAGGGCAGCCGCTTTGTGCCGGGTCCTCACTACCCTGTTTCAACAGAGCATTGCAGGGAGGGTTTCCCAGACAATGGACCACGAGGGGGTTGTTCCCATTCACAAGGCGAGGCGACCCACACCTGTCCAGCCAATTACCCGGACGATCATGGTCGATTCGGTATTTGCCAAACCTGTTGGCTGGCATTCTCGAGTAGCAGTTGACCCGCCAAGGGGCCGGATGATGCGAGCCCTCCTCACGAGGCGAGCTTTTGACCCGCCACTCAACGATTGACCATATCTTTTACTGGCTGGCGCACGATTGAAAACCGGCCCGGAATCATCGGTTTGGACTTGTATTCTTTACTTTGTGGACTTCGCAAAAGGCTTTTGATCTGGTCCCCCTGAAAAGGCGTGGGCTGAAGCTAGATCAGCCCCGGGCTCCCGCCGTCTGCGAAATGCCATATACAGGTTGTATGAGAGTTGTTTTGGCGGGGATGCGGCCGGCGGGCCAAGCATTCACCCCGAAGAGTATCGGGGTCCTGGCGGGGTGCCCCTCTACGCAACACTTTTTGGCCTCTACATTGTCGGTTAGAGCCCCAGCTTCTCGAGCATGGGGATGGCATACGACTTTTGCACCCGGGTCATCCGCCCGGCTCATCTATCTTGCGGGCGATGTTGGCTGGCGGCCCACACCCGGAAGCTATCTGATCTCACCGGATGCCCTAGACACATTTTGTCGGGCTCTGGACATCGCGGCGTCAATCTGGCCAAGACCAGGGTGGTTCTCATATCCTCTTCACGTCACCCCATGCCTCCCGCACTCACATATTGGGGGCGGCCTGTGGGCGTCCACGCCCACCTAAAAGTACCTAGGGGTGGAGTTCCCCTCCTCGCTTCTGGCGGGGGCGTCTATCCGCTTATGGGTGACAGCCAGGCCGGAAAGCGCTTTATGCCATCTTGCGAGAACAATGTCACCAGGCGAGCTATATGATTGGGGCCATCGGTCACATCTGCTCGCACCGGGTGAGCTGTCCCTTCAGTATGGGGTCGAGGTTTGGGGCCCGGCCTCTTTTTGGCGACACGGAATGACTTGGAGCGGTGTGGAGAAGGCATTTTGTACGGGCACTTGGGGTGAAACCTTCACCCCCTATCGGATTCTCGCTGCGGAAACTGGATTCTTGCCGCCACGGGTACCCTTGATAGACACATCGCCTATTTTTAGAAAGTGGTTACTATGGGTGATGCTCGGCCCCGCACCCTGCTTACACCGTGGGCCATGAGTCCGCAGCGGCTTAGGGCCTGTTGGAGGGTAAGAGAGATCGCTGGTTCGCCCGGATGGAACGTCGGGAGCACAGATGCGTCTGGTACCGGCGCGTGCCGCCGTCGTGATAGCCTGCGGGAGTACCTAGATGCTTGTTTCCTTGGCAAGCTCGGGACCCCATTGCTCTAGAGCAGGTCAAATGGCCCATTACAAGGAGCACATCAACCCCGGCCAGTTGGCAGGGGCCCACAAATTCTCTACTGCGTTCCCGGCTGCCCCGGAAAAGCTTGGAGACTCATTGCCTCCATTCGCCGCAGTGCCCACCATCTTCGCGCTCGAGGCGGGCGGTGGATTGGGGAGCCCCCGAGGGCAAAGCTCTGTCCGTCTTTGTCAAATGGGTGCCATTGAGGATGAGTCTCACACTTTCGAGTTGCCCAGTTCCCGGTCGGATCCGGGCGGATCGCCCCTTAGTAAATGCGGCGGGCGTGCCCTTGCATTTGCTGATGAACACACCGCCAAGATGCGTGCCACAGGGTCATACATCCAGAGGTACTGGACCTGCGAGGTCACCTTTGCCCCCGGTGTCCGTGACTACTAGGCACTACGGGGGTGGTGCATGATTTGTATATATTGGGATGTTTCTGCATTTTATATGATTAGCCGCAGTTTGTCGGCGGGCTGATTCTTTGCCCGCGGTTTTCCCTCGAAAACCCTTGGTGCGGGGGTTTTAATCCGGCGATAATCCGCTTGCTGCGTTTTTGTATTGGGTCCCATAGACCGATTGGTCTCCGTGGACGATAAAAGTACCTTCCTTCCTTCCTTCCTTCCTTTATAAAAGGTCGTTGGCCCTTATGTGATCACTATAGCAGAATAATCATGGTCCCTCAGACTGGATAACCGTCTTCTGAAAATTGTTGCAAGCTATTGATATTTTGGTGAAAATCTTAACAGGCCGCAACCGTCTCTTGCTTTGCTGATTTGATGCACAACTGCTGATTTGCTTTGCTTCCACAACTTCTCAGAGCACCATCTGTGCATGACTTGGCATTATACATACTTGAGGTTCTAGATAAACATCTGCAATTACTGAGCCCCCAGTAGTCATTATCTCTGTTTGTCTAGTATCATCATTACTGCAAAGGTTTTTCCCTTGAAAACCTTTCGAGGCAGGGGTTTTTTAATCCTAATAGTAATGATTGTACTAGCCCATTGTATGGGTCCCATGACCTATTGGTCTCCGTGGACGTTAAAAAAACTATTCTATTCTATTCTATTCCTTATTATAGATCAATGTAAAGATGCCTCCCAATACATGGATAATGCTTAAAATAATTTTATCCCTTGCCGTTATATTATTGGGCGAGGAATATTTACATAGCTTTGCCAGATTTCTATAGCACTTTCATCGTGGACCACTCCCCCGTGCTTGTACTATAACACATGGATCGAATATCACAAAAAATAGTTCGTCGCGTAAAGCATATAATTATGCGGTCATTTTGCTATGGTTTGCATATGATTGTGTGATGTATAAGGGTATGCTACCTTCTCTGCCAGTCAATATGTGCATATGCCTCTTCTCAATCAGTCAATCCTAGGTTTCCAGCCACATGATTTTGCATGTGAGACCACTTTAATATGTAGCAAAATAACAGGGGGTTCCAGGGGGATTTGATATGGATGTAAAAAATAACAATTCCGTAAACCATCTATATCTAATAATAAAGGCGTTTTGTGATAGTCTGTGCGCAATCTTGCACGTTGAATTTTTTAACTTATTTTCATCCCTCGATTTCGATTATGCGGTTTGTTTCGGCCAGTTCGTTCTGGTTTTTACGATGCCATTGAGCGAAACTCGAATAAGAGAGCTGGCGGTGTAGCTTTGAATCTGATGCAAGGCCTTGTCCTTCTAAGTTTTTCTCCTGTTCCGTTTGTTGCTAGGGTTATTTTTTGTATACACAAGCAAACATTTCTTATTGTCTATTCATTTCGGCTATTCATTTCACTATCTATTCATTTCCTTGCCGTTGTTATTCTCTATTTTCTCTCATTTTTTTGTTTTTATGTGCAGATTGGCTCGGTGGACACACATTGCGATCGTACATTGTTGCCTAGGTATTGTTGATTGATTTGGCTTCGGCAAGAGGTCGCTTGAATGCAAGGATCTAAAAAGTTTTTCCTTTCCATTTTCCACGATCTATGCCAGCTATAAGCTTTCGGCATATTTCTTACTGGACGTCTTGCTTAGATTTGTTAGTTTACTTGTATTTCCTTGCTTGGACATGGTATTTTAAACTATTTTTTAGATTGAATGGCAGATTGGAGTTGGAATCAATTTGGAACGTGTCACATTCAAGCCATGGAGCACCGTTTTAGAGGTATTTTGATCTTCGAAAGGGATGTGTAGTTGGAAAAACTCAGCTTCAGACAGATGGTGTGTTCTCTTTTGCATTATCTAGAGGTTACTTTTGCCGAATTATGCATGCTACAAGGTACTTTTGTTTCAAGTCAGTCTTACTAGATCATAAGCAATAAAATATACACTAGCTTCATAGTATCCTGAAGTGGCATTTAAATGAGTGAGGTTGTGCAAATTTATCATCATTTGGTGCTTCATATCTGCCTTCAGATCTTGGTTCTCCTATGACATTGTATACGTTTTTCAAAAGAGCAATATGCAATTAATGCTGGTTCTCATATACTGCAAGTCAATTCATATCTCTACCATTAAAACTAATTTTGTTAAGCTGAAGAGCATTCTTGATTCTTACAAAATGAAGAACTTAGTCTACAAGATGCTCATCCTCCTTAAATGCTTTTCATCTGTACATGTAGAAAAAGACTCTCAAAACTGGATTTAATGGATGCCACTCATCTTATATTATAATGTTATTGTGTAAGTGTTGGACCCAGCCCTAATTTGGACGGCCCAGATTTGATGAAATCAATGGAGGAGATGATGTTTTAATCTCTTAGTGTCGTAGATCCGAGGGCTGGAAAATCACGTTGGGAAAAAAAAGGAGGCGGCTAAACCCTAAGCCTGGGAGCGAAGACCTGGGTTAGCTATGGCGACATCGTCTGCTATGGTGATGGGGTAGGAGTGATTAGTAACGGCATGAAGCTTTTTACCGCATTTTCCTCCACAAATTTGACAGGTTCTATTACCTTGAGTTCGACCAGATGGGAAGCGATGCTCTGTTGCTTTTTAGGCATGAAGCTTTTTAGCGCATTTTCCTCCACAAATTTGACAGGTCTTATTACCTTGAGTTCGATCAGATGGGAAGCGATGCTCTATTTTGGAAGGCGAAATTTTTGTGAGCTGAAAATTTAAAAAATTTTCAGGTGGCGTGGGCGGAGACCCGCGGCGGCGTCGGCCGCGAGTGGCCCCGCCATCGTCGGCTAAAAAAGGCCAATTTTCGGTCACAAAAATTTGCCAACAAAAAACGGTGACCACGAAATTTTGTCTTTTCTTGCTTTTCCGGCATTTAACCGCCCGAAAAATTGGCGGCGCCCGGTTAGAAGGGACAGCGGGCGGGCCGGGCGGGGGCGGAGGCGAGTCGACTCAATCTCGACTCTGTTTTTCGTGTTGAAAAAAGTTGCTGTTTAGCCCTGTAATTTCAGGGTCCCGTTTTTTTCGTTCTACCAATATGGATGGTTTAGATAACTACGATTTCTTTTGCCTTTCTTCAAGCTCTAGCGATTTAGGGCACATAGAAGAGCCCAGCTCCCAGCGGGATGCTGCAGGATTTTCCTTTTTTTTGGGTTCCTTCAAGTTTCAACGGCTTCTTCTGGCCTAGCAATGACCAAGAATGGTGGAAGAAACTAGCAAATCTAGCCACCCGACGACTCTTGGTAATTATGGCGAATTTGCAGCCCCCGTTCAGGTCAACTCTGACTTCCTTTCTAGCTTCTGATTTAGCATTTTGAACAGGATACGGTGATTCTATTGTTCCTTGACTGTCCCATTTAAGGCCGTTTGTCAGAGCCATAGTATAGTTGGAGTGGTTGGATTTATAATACATGTTTCCCAGGAGAACGGCAGTGCTGTTTGAGTATTGTTGGATTTAGAAAAAGCTCTAAAAGTGCCCATTGCAGAGGATGCCTAATGAGAAAACTATTCAATGAGAAAAGAATTGCAGATTGTGGCACCTTGAAGAGATCTGTTTAGTTGGACCAGGTCCGTTTAGTTGAAGAAGCATGATAATATCTTCTTAGTTAAAGAAGCATGTTAATACATGTTTTTAACAAGCTTAACCTCATGCTGTTTGCTGCTTTTTTGACAATTTGGATTTCCTTATAGTCCTGTCTGCTATTCTGCAGAATGTTACCAGAACAAGATGAAGCAACAAAATAATCTTTGTTTCAGATCTGATCAAATAAATGGATTATCAAGCAAATGGATTATGAAACAAATGGATTTCTTGGCAGTCAAATCCTTCCCAGGTGTGCTTACAGTTCTAGGCATTTTTACTCTCAAGTGATTAAACTTTTTCATCTCCCACAACCTACAGAAAATGATATATTGCAATTTTATAGCACGCACGTTTCTTACCATTAATCCTGCTCCATGTGGATTTGCTGGAGGTACATTAAGATTTGGCTTTACATGAATCCTGATATTTCTCTTTTTGTAATAGAATATTTGTTTATCCTTTTTCTTCTTCATCCAGGATTTCTATGAGTTTGTACGAGTTTACAGGTTCTCATGTAAGCTACAGACCCACTTACTCAATTTGTTTCTTTGTTTTTGAGGAATTTGACTTGATTGAGGGTACGTGTTGTATCTTTTCTTGCAGATACCTTTTTGATATCTATTAGGGCAAGCTAAAACTGCTTCAAAGCATAAGGGAATTCTTTGTACGCAGGCAGTCAGTCATCTGCATTAACTTCCATTTTAAATTTGTATATTGGAAATCGCAATTTGAACAACAAAGAACAACAAGCTCACTCAACACTGATTATTATAGAAGATGTTTCATGAACAAGAGGTGGAAGAGAAGTAGTTATTTTGGCAACTTAATTGTGCCAAAAATAACTTAATTGCAATATGAGATCCTTAGAGTTTGTGGCAATCCTGTATAAGCCGTTAATTCTGTCCTTGGAATTTGCTCAAAAGAAAATGACAGTGGCATTAATAGTTTTTCCACGTATTTGGAACACTGAGAAAGAAGCATAGGTAATGAATTAAGGTGGTTTATGCATGTGCAAACATCAGAGCAAAGGAGAATTGGAGAATTGTTTCTCCTCTAGAAGGCAAAAAACATTTGAATGTTTTGGAAGCTTCATAATAAAACAGGTGTGAACAGTGGAATTGAAATGCAGTGAATATTATTCAGATGTCCAAAACTAGAGACATGGTCAATGCAATGAGGAAGATCAACTTGAAGATGCAGCAAGAAGATCGAAATGAGTTGCTTTTGGACGACTCAATAAACAACACAACAAGGCAGAAAAGGAAGGAATGAAGAAGTAAAGGAAAAAGGGGTTTGTTAACATCTGTTAAAACATTACACACATGACTAACGATTAAGTGGAATTATAAAGGCATTAACTGTTGCAAGTTAATTTATGGTTACTGAAATTTTTTGAAACTTGGGACATTCTAACGTGCTTTGTCTTGCGAACCTATTTGATAATATCAAAGGATTGCTTATGGTGCAAGCTTCATCTACAAGTTTGTTTTGCTATGCGATAAAGGGCAACATTACATGATGCAAGTGCCAAAGACATTGCATTCTGGCATATTTTACTATTGATTTCAAGTACATTGTTTGAAGCATTTGATGTTTGCATGACATAAATAATATCTAAATGAACAAGTAGCAAGGTTTAGAATTATTACAAAGGTTTAGCTATTTACTTCTAAGATGTATGTATTGCACCCTTTGAAAACTGCTTCAAAATTTTGTGCAAAATGCATGATTGCCAAAATTTGGGGTCCCCCCTTTTTTTTGGGGGGGGGGGTTAGGTGGGATATAAATATACAGACGCATGTACTAGAATTGTACTTATGACTCACAATACCTATCAATCATGAAATTCTTTAGGACGTGCATTGCCAATCGAGTTCTACTTATGCTTGGGTTTGATTTTAATAACATGTTTGGTTTATTTGATCCTATATTATTACTTCCAAACAGTTGACCTTATTAAGTCTTTACTATAAATCGGCACTTTGATCTCTCAAAATTGTCCTGGGATTTCTGAAAGCTTTGATGCAATTTTAAAGTCCGGTCCTGCTCATGGTCACATAAAATTACACTGAAGGCGATCAATAGAATACCAACACCATGGGATCATTCTTATAGTAAAGGTGATATACATGCACCTACTTATGCGCTAGGCTCTGCTACTATGTTGGATATTTTTGTTATAATAAAAGATTACTGCACACTTTTCTCATTGCGGTCAAAACATTTATAACCTTCCAACCTATGCCCAGCAACGCTGGGCACCATTACTAGTTGTGTATTAATGCAAAGTAACATGATCTGAGCCTATGAATTATGTTGCGTACTCAGCTGATCAGAATGATATTGAAGAAGTCTATGATGGAAAGCATGTTGGCATTGAGCGCATGCCCAATCTTGCCTCCTTGATGGATTCTTTTTGCTGGCCAATAGCAGGTCTCACTTCATGTCTGGATGAAACAAGTTATAGGTGGCAAATGAGCAGACTTAAGGTGAGGCTCTCACGATCTTTTTTTACATTTTTATTGCGATCTTGTGGTGTTTATAGAGCCTTCATTTCATAGATGGCTTGGGACAACAACCAAAGCCTCGAAAACAGAGATGGCTTGTTGGCGTCTTGCTTTTCCTGAACCTGGCCGTTGGAGGTAATCTTACTTTTTAATGTAGAAGTTCTGTTCATCTTGTCTATGAAGAAAAAATGCAACAAAATTTGATAAATAGCAAAGTACACGAGGGGTTGGAAAGGAGGCACCTAGAAACTAAAGTCTTCAACCAGAAATATCTCTTCTCCTATTTATCATAGAGCATATCAATGAAAGCTCAATGTATATTGTGTTTCATCGCTTAGATTCGGTGCATCTGTTAGCTGGTTCGTTTTATGATAGTCTGTGCGCAATCCCGTCCCTTCAATTTTTTAAATTATTTTCATCCCTTGGATTTACTGTTTTTCATGCCCGTCGTACTGCTTGGATGCAAATGCAACCGGCTTAATTCCGACTTTACTTGGTCGAGCTTTCAATCTCTTTGGCTCTAGAAACTTCGACCCGGTGTTTTTGTTTTTCAAAATTTTCTTTAATCTATGTTTTTTTTCTTCTTTCAGATATGCTTCTACGACAATGGACTGCTATAGCGATGCTCATCTTCTTCACAGAATTGGTAATCCTAAATAGCAGGGAGCGATTTTTCAGTCTTGTTTTTTTGCATCTTTTTGAGCTGGCCTTAAGTTTGCAATCTCTCTTTCCAATGCGCAGGATCCCATGTTTCGCGATACATTCTATTGATTGCTGGCTCACGAAAAATTCAATCCCTAGGGCAGTGGTGGATTGCCAAGTTCGTGAAGCCAAGAGATCATTGCTAGACACTTTTTATACGCAAGTTGGCACTTCCTCTTTTTATTTTTCGAGGCAATGGATTTCAAATGAACATTTACGAAGCAATCATGGCTTGCAAGGAAAGCGACTTTCATCTATGTTTGACAAAGATCCTGCCTTGATGGCATGTGCAAAAAGGCTAGAACTTACAAGAATGCTACGGTATGAACAATAGGGGTAGGCTGGCTATACATTGTTTGAACAGATGCAAAAGCAGAGCAAACAACCAGATGCCATCACTTTTGTTTCCCTTGTTACGGCATGCAGTTGTGCTGGATTGATGTGTAGAGGCCATATGTATTTTCAGCAACTGATCTATATCAATGCATGGAATGTTGCTTGGTATGTTCTCATGGCACACATCTATGGAAATGCTGGCCTGTGGGATGAGGCGAAAGAGACAGATTATCATAGCTGGAAATATGACGGGGGGCTTGGAATCAGTTCGTGGCTTTCCTTGCAATCCAGAAACGGATGCTTCGATGATTGTCCAAAAACGGCGAACCGGCAAGGAAAAGGGGCTTGAATCGAAGAATACTACTCAAAAGTAAGTCTATTAACAAAACCCTATTCAAAAATGCAGGGCTAAAAGCGCATAGAATTCAATTCAGCAGTATATTGCATGAAAAACACATTCTTGAAATCGAACACATTTGCAAGCTTTACGTTGAGAATCGTGGTTCCCAGCATTTCCGGCTCTTTCCAAAAGTTGTATGTCTTGTATCATCAGTGGCACAGCATTGTTCATTGCATTGTTCTCAGCAAAAAAATGGAGATTCAATTCTTGCTCTAGGTTATTATATACTTTGACACTATGGGATTCAGTATGTATTTCACTCCTGAGTAAAATGTATTGCCTTCACCAGGCCAAGCTCTTATAGTCTTTAAAGAACGTCATACTGGAGACAAGATCTTGAACATTTTTTAGCAACGTTGCCTTATCCGATGACGGCAGATGATATTTTCATCCAAAATTTATTGCATTTGTTTGGATCAGTATTTATCTGCTCAAATAGCTAGGTTACAGCACAATATGACATGTATATTTGCTCCAAAACTGCTAACAGAGCCTTCATAGATAGGATAAGATAGTCTTTTCTTTGCTGATGATAATGCACCTTTATCTGGAGTACCAGGCCTCTGTCTAGGAGTGCTATGGGAGCGTACCTTAGCTTTTGCAGATTGGGTTGGTGCCATGTAGCTAGGCAATATGTGAGCACTGGCAGAGCTTTCATCATCTCTGAAAGAGCTTACATTAGACAGATTTCCATAACGTAAGGCAGCCAAGGGCATGCTAGGAGTACTCAGAGCACTTGATGCCACACTCATTTGGTCATCTATGAGCCTGCTAATAGCACGAGGACTTGCAGACTTGACAAGAACACGTGTTGGCTTTCCAGGAGTTTTGGGTGATTGGCTTGTTATCCGTCTTTGAACACGGAGTGCCGTTATGGCTGGAGCAATTTGCTGCCAAGCTCTTCTTTGCTTGTGCTTAATCTGGCCAAAATGGTTTCGGCGTTCTTAGCTGCATCCTCTTTCTTTTTAACCGGAGTTTCGACTTCATTGGTACTACTTGTCTAACTTTGTTTTCCCAAGGCCTTGCAGCCATCCACCTCTCTAGCCAGCTCCATCCCAAGGTGCTTTCTCGGGATCACAATCTATAAACGTCTTGGCGACTTCCTCACCCGTCTTCCATAGCTTATGTATATTCACATCATAATCAAGCTTCAGATTCCGAGACAAATAAATCACAAGTTACAAGAATTGAAATGAAAGGTGTTAGAAACCCGGTGAGAAAATGCATATGCCAATGCTCGTTAGTGTTTAAGTCAGACTTCTTGTGTTTTCTGCATTCTTGCTTGCATCTCTTCACCGATAGATTGCCATCGTTCCAATACTTGTTGGAATTTACGTCATTTATAACACTCTCACTCTTAGCATCCCGGGAATTGCATTACATTTGCAAGATAAACATAATTTTATTCACATATGTTCGAAAACTAGGAAAAGAGGACCTTGGAAAATAGGCTTACCATAGCTTTTTTCGAAGCTCTGCTGCTTCATTGAAGCGATTGGCGTTGGGCTGCTTGGCCTTCCTCGACATTCGACCCTTCTTGCCCGAACCCGAGCTTGAACTCTAACCGGGGCTTGCATGCATTTGAGGGTGGGCATTGCTTGTCTTCTAACCGTATATGAGTGCGCGGGTTTCACAGGCATCTAGATTTGGAAAAATATAAGTGCTCTAGAGCATATCAGGCAAAAGTGGTATGAGCTGGATCATTATATACATTATAGTTTGTTTGGGACTGGCATAATGACAGCGTAAAATAAAGCTTTTATAATTGTTTTTATCCGTATGTGCATGGCAGCAAATCGCTCTTTCCACAAAGACACATTGTGCCCAAAGAAAATACAGTTAGAGTTTGAAATGAAGTTAGAAATAATCTTGTGTTTGTTGTTTTGATGATGAATAACAAAGAAGTTGTGGATCTGGTGAAGAAGATCTGTGACCCCATGGCTGCAGCCAAGCGGTTGACTGACGGCCCTTACATGGAAAAGCATGGATGATATTTCTTGTATTGTCATTCAATTCTCCTAAACCTTGTAACTGTAGGCATTTGGAATGCAAGCTATGTTGCTGCCTCTTGGTGTTTTGACTTCACTGTGCCATGTGGGTGCTTTTGGAACGTTGATGGCGCCTTGTTTGTTTATGCTGTAGGATTTGAACATTCTTTGAGAGGATTGTTATTTGTGTTCGGCTATTGATTGTAACTTCTAAACATGAGCACGCAATGCCGTCTAGGTATAGGGATTCTAAAGAGCGTGAGAGTCAAAAATATAATGTAAAGCAGCCATCATTCTTTGGAATGCAGTTGATGCCAGTTATTGCTAGATAAAAGCATATGCTGAGAAAACATGCTCTTCGATTTGGTGCTCATCCAAACGGGTGCAATATGTTAGCTTTGGTGATATAAAAGCTGATATTTTTTTATATAAGATGCCGGTCTGTCGAAAGCAGATTATCCATTCCATTATTTCTTAATACATTAGAGTACTGCGTGATTTATGCATTGCTGGAAACAACAGAGTTTGTCTTGATGTACAAGCATGCAGTGCAATTCAAGCCGAACTGATCTCTGTAGTCAAACCAAAAAGGCCAAGATAGCTCGAAATAGGTACATGTACTCTGAGAAAGATGGGTATTAAAAAATAATGGGTCATATTATGGTGGACAATTTTGTTGAAGCAGAGTTCAGAGTCTTGGCCATGATATGATGTCGCATTTCTTCCCAACCTGTAGAAACTCTGAACTCTCTCATGCATATTGTCAGGGCATATCTCGATCTGAAAAGCAAAAGTCTTCCAAACATGTCTTCAGATTTTGTTTTCAGCAGTTCATGAAGCCAAAGCCAAGCTGCCAGACCTCTAGCTTTAAGAAATATTTAGAGGCGTGTTTGGATGATGATCCAGAATATACCTTTTGGATTCAGCTATGTTTCCTTGCAGATATGTGGGTTTGATTCAGATAATCATTCCAAAGGTTTGAGACTACCTGCTAACCATGAGCTAAATTATCATACGAAAAGCCTGAGGATCCATCATACATTTATGCCATCGCATGAGACACAAAGTGATCAGTTTTCTGTTTGTGCTAGAGAAGGAGCTCATGCCATAGAGTATTCTCTGACACTTTTTGGCTTGAGGCAGATGTTAACATACACAATGCAATTATATGCTAGCAATACCTTGGCTTTGAAGCAGTTGCTCGGCATTGGCATTCCACAGACATGATTTCGTCATTTTATTTTCCAGGTAAAACATTAGTCGTTCTTCGTTACTGCATTGTAGCTGTACATAATATCTACTGAATTACATATCATTGTAGTAGTACATTCTTCTTATTTGCTGATGGAAGGATTTGGTGCATAAGGTGCGGTTTGATTCTTAGGGTTTTGGAGTTGTAACAACAACGGGATTTGTGAGTTTTGGAAAAAAAAATTGGGAAGCTATTTGGAGTGTCCATTTCGAGAGATTGAAATTAGCAGCAGATTGAATGGTTGTTTGGACAAAAATTGGAAGAGAAAAAAGGGCATTTCCCAGCTCACTCATATGTGCATATCCGTGTGACCAGTATATTTCACTGTGTAGCGTTGCAATGGAGGGGAAATTTATGTAGCAGATTGCTTTTGCAGGTTTTAGATCTAGCACAAAGAAAAAAGGGTATGAACTACATTTTGCATTTACAGATCTGTTTGTGTATCTTAAATTTTCATATGGCCTATTCCAAGAATGGAGAAACACTTAAAGGAACTCAAAAATTCGAGCTTTCAATGCTTGGGCTTCTTTAGTTTTTTTGTTGTTTGACTTTGGACAAAGTTGAAGCTATGTTATTGATAGTTCAACATTTCTATATTGTTTATTGTTTTGTCCCTTTTGGTATATGGAAAGAAGAATTAGTTTATTTACACTTGCGCTTTTGTTAGAGGCCATATATTTGCTTGCCACTTTTGTGTTGTGATAATGACTCCCACCTTGTGCCTTAACCTTAAAGCAATAAAAAGAATCCATCCATGTTCGCTCTGCTGTTAGATTAATGCACTTGAGCTTGACATATCCATTTCTTGTCACCATCCAAATTCTTGCACATTTTGATCATGTCTCTATTTATCTTTTAATTTATAACTTGGGGCATTGTATTGTCTTTGCAATCGACAGGTCGCATTTTTAAAGGTGACGCATAATTCTTCAATGGCTACTTGGTTAAAAGGTAGTGAACCTATCCCCAAATGATGTGCTCTCTGTGTCAAATCTATATAGTAAATGATGTAGAATTAAGTTCAAAGTTTGAGGTGCCATCCCCAATACTGCAAAGTAAACCATGTAGGGTTAAATCAAGTACACGGTTATAATACATCACTCATGATCTAACAAGCTACAAATGAAAGTTTTAACACAAAATAAAATAAACGGTCCAAATGAAAGTTTTAACACAAATGAAATAAACGGTCTAAATGTGCACAGACTATCGTCGTATTTCTCTACTTACATGACACTTTCACAAAAAGACATAGACAAAATTTATTTTCCCATTTCCTAACAAAAATTTACTAAAGACCGATAGCGCCAGTCTCTGTCATTATGTGCAACTCAAAATAATTCAAGAAGATAATGATTGTCCTCATATAATCAACTTGAAGCCACTTTTAATACAATTTCAATATTTTTATGCCCGACAAAAAGCCCAGCAACGCTGGGCACTTTTTCTAGTAAACTATATATTCTTAAAACAACTGAATAACAAAAATATAGATTCAAAATAAAAAATAATCACATTAGCTCACTGGATATATTGGTTAAAATAGTCTTATTAAGACATTGAGTTATTTTGGTAGAGGTTCGAGCCCCTGTATTTCATATTCCAAAATCTTAGGCAAAGTCGTATAGAGGTTTAATATTCCCTCAAAACCTTAGGCGAAAGTGTATTTCATATTTCAAATTCCATCATAAATAACTATAAGCAAAACAAGAGGTGCTCACAGGCCCCAATATACGATCTGGGTCATAGGATCGACGAATCCGACGACTATGTTACTCCAAGATGCACCTCGTTTAGAATATCTAGTGAATCTCAAGTTTACATTAGCATGCGTTTGCATGCAAAGGTCCTTCGAGCAAGTCACTCTCAATCTTCCATTCACATGCATTTGTGATTCCTTTGTTCTATATTACTCCTTTCTTTTTGTCGTCCCCCCATTTGGGTTGTTCATGACCGCATGCTTTTTTGGCCGTATGCAGCATACAAAGGATGAAGAAGACATGAATTTGAGCAAATTGCATTGGGCTTTTTGGATTTCTATGATCAATCATGTACATGCTTACGTTTTTTTGAAACCATATAGGACCTTTCTCATGAGAGCCTTACCTTTTCTCTAACGTCACAAAGCACCTAGGTTTGCAAAACCGTGTGCAATCTTTCATGTTCCCTTTTCTCCAAGGTAATCAACTTCTCTTTGTTTTGAGGTTCTTGGCAGATTTACTTGCTCTTGAATTTGTAGTGGAAGGTAGTCAATGGTTTTGTAATCATGGTTCAATCCTAGATAAACATCTATCGTAGGTGTAGCTATGTTGTGTTGGCTCTATAAGTATTTCACGCTATTACAGCGGGTTCAACTCCCATTCTTTGAATTTATTATTGTCCCTCGTCCTTATAATTCCATCACACCTGTTTTGGCATCGCACAAAACACATAAATATACGACCATTTTGCTATGGTTTGGATATGATTGTGTTGTTGTATTTGTATGAGGATATGCCAGTAGTACTTTTAGAGCGCATGGACTATTTCTAATTAGTTTGCACTCAAAACCGATGGTTTTGGCATGCTGCATACCATGCATACATGCAATGCAATGCAATGCATGCATGTTGAGCCTCTTTTTTATTTAACACCGTGCAAGGCACATGCTTTCTTTCTTTTTGTAATCGTGGTTCAATCCATGAGTTCTAATGTTGTCACATCATTGTTTTGTTGTGGTGTTATGGGTAAAATGCAAAATGGCATGAAATGTCATTCTAATTTTTTTTTGTTCTTTTATAAACTAGTATTATTTCATGTTCTATGATCCGTTCTCCAAGTAGTTATTGCAACCTAACCTTGGCCTCACACAAAATAGCCATTATGCAAAAGACTTGAACCCATATAGACCCTATTATATACTAGTAATGGTGCCCAGCGTTGCTGGGCATGAACTTTCATTTATATGTATGTTCTGCTATTGAGTACCTCTACCAATGTCCTCTAGATCACCAACACAAAAAGGAAAAAAAAAACAACTAAAAGACTCCTGAAAGCAAAAACTCAAAAATCTTGGTGATTCTTTGAGTTCATGCAAATTGGATAAGGCAATACACGAAGTATATTTCTCTGTGTGAAAAATATATTTAAAAAAGACTTGCTCGTACATGATATGCATGTAGTAAGCTGCATATATTCTTAAAACCCATTCCTCTAAACGGATTTTCATAGATCCCTGCATTTTGGTAGTGTACAGGTACACCTATACAACATTTTTGATGATTGTTGAAATGCATGGGGTTACAATTTCAACTGTCATATTGAGCAATTTTATCATGGTTACGCAATGAATCGCTAATCGCTTATTGTCATTTGATTCTTCAATTTTTTCCTACTAAGTTTTTGGCAAAACAACCTCCAACTCTTGATATAAAACTCAAGAACGTCTTGTTTCAAAGCCAAAATTAGTTAAAACAAAAGGTAGTCCTTAAAAATTAGTTAAAACAAAAGGTAGTCGACCATTATTGCATCGATAAGCTTGTATTGCAACTTATCATGCTTAAATAAGAGTGTTGTTTCTCTTTTTTATGGTAACTTCAATTTCAATCACAACTTATCATGCTTAAATAAGAGTGTTGTTTCTCTTTTTTATGGTAACTTCAATTTCAATCACATCTGTGTTTTTTTGCAGACCAGAATCATTGTAATCAGAGCTTTTCGCCCCTTTCTAATATGGCATACACCAATATATACACCCCAGTTATCTTGCATTAACTTCAAACATGACAAAGACAAAGCTTATGCGTTTAACATTAACTTCAAACATGACAAAGACAAAAGACAAAGCTTATGCGTTCAAGGTTTTTGCTAATAGTCTGTGCACTTTTGGGTAGACCAAGCTACAATATTACATGATTTGGTGGTTGTACCAATGGCAATAGCAATTGCAGGCCATCGGCCAGTCTACAATCTACAAAGAATCTGGGATTTGGCACTATCACCCACAGCTTAAAGCGGTGCGAAGAGCACATGGCACGTACATGGAGAGTGCTCTAGATATCACCAATTTTTTGCTCACCTTTACTGGCCACCAATTTAATCCAGAATATGGCCACAATATAACCCTTAGCTTCCATGGCCACAACGGACCCCTTAGCTTCCATGGTGCAGATTTATCCAGAAGCAGCTAGCGTCTTCTGGGTGTAACAATGCTCTTAGCACAAAAACATGTCTTGGCATTCATTCGCACCAAATCCATTACTTTTTTGTTTCCTTTTCTAGAGCAGAATGCAGACACAATCACTGCATATCATATACACTGTGGTGCTATGGCAGATGATTAATTAGAAATGTTGAAACTACTTGCACCGGATTTTTACCCTCAGTTGGCACTATTGAGAATCATAAGCAATACTCTGTCCACGTGTTAACCCTCCATTGTGCCTCTATCCTGCAAACAACAAAACAAAAACAGATGCCAACATGGTTACAGATGTTTGCTTACATGGTTGCTTGTAAACGATTGTGCAACTTGAATAATGTTTTTAATGAAGTCACAACTTAACAACGTCTGCATTATTAAAAGTTACAGTTGAGATTAAACAATCAATGAGCAAATTCCTGATGCTGTTCTGCAGAACACACGTTATGCATATTTTAGAGCTACATGTTTGAAAGATTCTTGATATCGTTTTCTTTATTTTTTAGCTTCTACAGTGGAAAGATAAGAGCCTCATCCCGAAAGTAGTTATAAGTTACTCAAATCCATCAGGGGATAAGTTACAATTGCGGGGAAGAAAAATGTACCCGAGTTCTAGCTTCTTTTTGCCTCACAAAAAAAACTTGTTTGAGAACCTAAAAAAAACAGGGAGATATTTTTGAGAGCTTGGATCGGACAGGAAAAACGAGACATAAACTTAGAAGCCCAGAAGGGGAAGAAATACTAAGCAAACACTTACAGATGACTGCGGATCGACAAAACCGGTTCCCCACCAAACGATCATGTATGATTTGTTTCTGCTGGTATTTTGCAACTCTGTCTGTTGAAGCCCTGCAGCTGGGGAGAGTCCTTTGCCATTTGAGGGTTCTTTGCAGAAGGAATAGCATCTCGCTTCTGGAACAATGACATGGGCTGGGGATGATATGATTCTTCTTCTTGTCTCAAGAATCATTTCCAGCAAGCTCCAAAACCTTCGATTGAAATGGCTATGCACCTTATGCCTTCCTTTTCCACTATGATCCGAAAGGGTTAATTCAGACAATGCCCTATGACCAACTTGCTGCTCCAGACCCAGACCGTTGTTCCGAGAAGTAGCCAAAGAGGCATATGCAGCGATGGCGACCCCTCCCCCGCTACCGTAAAGAAACCCCTGGAAAAGATAAGAGAGAATAGCAAAAAAAAAACCAAGTTATCTTTTAGAATCTTACGTGGCATTATCTCTTCCATTGATTTCATCAAATATGGGCCGCCCAAATTAGGGCTGGGTCCAACACTTACACAATAACATTATAATATAAGATAATCATAACAACCCTAGGGCCCAAAGGGGCCAAAATATTTTTGGCTTCATACATACCCTAATATATATATGCATTGTATTAATATAGTATTGTACATGGTAATCAACATATTAAGAAATTGAACCATTGAAATAAAACCCCCTAGACCCCCAGTTGTTCTTGCTGATATTCGTACAGGGTGTCCAACGATTGGCGAGGAGCCCCAAACATATATGCCCATACATGTATACAATATGCTTCATCAACCTTTGGTTTAATTCTATATTTGAAACTAACTTAACTAGAACTTGCTAAAAATGAGTCGAGCTCAACGATGGCTAAGATCAGCCAAAATGGGCATCTAACGGTCCGAGCCTATCGATGGACATCTTGTACCCTCTTTAGAGAAAAAATATTACCTACATTTACACCCTCCAACACAACCATCTCCTGCCCTAAATGGCTTTCACATGCCCACCTTAGAGTTGACATCAAAAGAGTGGAAAAATAAAATATTTACTGCCAAATGAGTAACTTTTTATGAAAGTGCTCACTACTTCTGAAGTGAAAATCATATGCTATATATATGTCAAAAATGTAAAAGACATGCAGTGTTGGCATGGCAATGTTCATTTCCAAATATTAGAATCTAGCGTTTGTTATTTTTGACATAGAAATACAAATATGCCAAAAGAAAAATCACAACCATTAGATCTTCAAATATTCGCAAAATGTACTATAAGATGCCAAACTCCACTCTTTGATTAACGAATTGCCCCTCACAAGGAGCAATCCAGTTGCCATCAATCACACTCTGAGAAGAAGAATATATAAATATTTGCTACACATGGATATTTGCAACATAAGTTGTCTTCTGCTTCAACTTTAGGTAGACTACACGTTGCTTCCATTCTATCCTTCAAAGCTTAGGTGAGATTACTTATACGAAATTGTTTGATCCCACTTATTTTGTCATGTACGATACTAACAAGATGTCACAAGATCTAAGGTCTCCTTTTTATTTTTTTTGTGAAGGCAAGAGATTTTAAGATTTTATCATCTTCATCTATGTGTAATTCTCTCTCCCTCCGTCTCTCTCCACCAATGTAATAAACACTTTACTTCACTGGTCTCTATTTTTGCGTTTTTGTGCAAAGTTAAGTTGCTCTATATTATGAAGCCAACATCTATGAATTTCAGAAAAATCATTGGCCTCTTGTTATTTCACCAAAGTAAAAGATTAAAAACTAAAACTTTAAATTGTAAACAAAATTGGAACTAAAATGGAATGGTAGAGTATAATAGTTGTCAATATAGCATCACTTTTTTGGGTATAAAGACATTTTTGGTCCATCAACTGTGTTTGAAAAGCAACTCAATGAAAGTTGATATGTCATCTTGATGTGATGCAGTAAATGTGTTGGCATTGGCACCTAGTTACTTGTTTGGAAGCAAAAGGTTGCAATGCGTGCATAATAAGATCAAAGAAAGTGACAAAGTGACATAATACACGTTATTTGAATTTAAACATGAGGATTTGATTGGTTGCTGCCTATGAATGAATAAGGATAAGAAGTCCATCATCACAAATTGCAAAATCAACGCTATATTTCAAGGTGAAAACTCGTGCTTATGGGGCATGATTTTACATCAAGCATCTCTAAGCCAAAGGTGGAAAGAAATTCAAGGAAGTGGTAATTGGATAAATTTATTGGATCCTTTGGATCCAATACTCCAATCTGAAATTATCAGATATGGAGAATTTAGCAAGGTATGCTATGATTCCTTTGATAAAAATATGTATTCAAGGTATCGGGCAAGAAGCTAGTAAGTTCATGCTACAGATTGCTTACCTCCTCAAATACTTTATCACCTTCTCGAAAATGGCACTTACAGACTTTGCCTTCTGAAATGGCAATCCATCTGGAACCTTGTTTGGTCTAAATATAATCCTCCAAAGGTAAATGTTCGATTCATCGCTCTTTGAGAGTTAATGAGATGGTTCATCGCTTTAAGCCGGGAGTAAGCCCACTTTGCCCAATGTGTGAGCGGTGCATTGAAACATTGGAGCACTGTTTATATTTGTGTGCAGAGCTGAGTAGTCTTAGGTCCTGGCTGCATTCTCTTTTTGGAGTATCTTTGGATAGTCAACACTTTCTTTTGGGAATTTATCCAAATCAGTGGACTGCTTCTAAAAGGATTGCATTTCACATGGCAAAGTCTTGGCTAATATGGAGTGTATGGAAGCGAAGGCGAAGAAAGGTCTTTTATGATAAGCGTATTTCTTCTCAGGTGGTGCTTCAAGAAATTCGTAAGAAGTTGTATAATTGCTTTCAGATCTCCAAGTGGCCTGATCGTATTAAAATTCCAATATGGAGTGATCATCTAAAAGTGATTGATGCTTCAGGGACATTTCTTACTTCGTACTTTGTAATATTTTGAGTGTATAATATGAAGTAAAACATGTTCTTCAAAAAAAAAAAAGGCACTCTCTTCCAAAAGGTAGGCCTGCCAAATACAGGGTATGAAGTGACTAAATATTTATATGCAACTCCAAAATCCGACATCTTAGGTAATATTAATATTGATAAATTTTTTGTAAAGCCAATAGAAGATGCAGATCCATGGAGCATGGATTCAAATTGGATAGGATATGTGGCAATATGTAAATCTGAAGGAGAGATCAAAAGGCTTGGAAGAAGAGATGTGATAGTTGCATGGAGGGGAAGTGTTACTGAGTTTGAGTGGCTTGAAGATCTTAGAGAGACATATTAGTCCCTGGAGAGGATGCTGGAAGTAAAGTTAAATTAGAGATGGGATTTTGGCATTTGTACACATCCAAAAATGTGAAATCGCATTACAATAAGAAGAGTGCAAGAGAACAAATATTAGAGGCAGTTCAAGAGTTGATTAGCCAATATGATGATGAAGAATTGAGCATAACGGTAGTAGGACACAGTCTTGATGGAGCTCTGGCTTTATTAAGTGGCTATAACATTGCTAATTCTGGCATGAATAAGAAGGTCCCTACCAATAGAGATCCTAGTAACTGTGATAACATTTGGAGCTCCAAGGGTGGGAAATAAAGCCTTAAAGAAAAGATGTGAGGGGCTCAACGTTAAAACTTTGCGAGTGGTTAACACACAGGACCTGGTGCCCAAAACACCAGGCTTGTTCACAAATGAAAGACTTGACGTGTTGATAAAATTCATAGATAATCTTCCATGGACATATGCTCATGTCGGTACTGAACTAACTGTAAGGTCGGAGGTATCGCCATATCTGCAACCCAGTGCAAATCTTATAGACCACCATAACTTGGAAGCATATCTGCATCTTGTTGATGGATTTCAGGGATCCGGCAAAAAATTTAAGTCTGGTACAAATCGGGATCCTGCCCTTGTAAATAAGTTTTCTGGATTTCTACTTCCATGTCTCTGTATCCCCGCATCTTGGTGGCAAGATGAAAAGAAGGGTCTTGTTCAAAATGAACATGGAAAATGGGTTCAACCTAGGAGAAGTGAGGATGAGTTCGAGTAAGAAAAAGTTCCAAACCAATTCAACCCTATCCATCTTTCTAGGATATTTATTAGATTATGCCATATTATAGAAATGAAGATGCCATTAATGGAATCTTCTTCAATTATTATTTTATAGCAATGGTGGCTTACTAATAAGCCCTTGGGTTCGGGAGACCCCACCAGGGTTCAAAACCTACTGGCTAGTATCAGATGGGAGACGTGGGCACTTGTGCAAGTCCCACCAACATTAAACTAAGATAAAAAAAATCATAATGTAGTATATTAACATGGCTTCTGTTGTGGATGCCAAATTGTATCACTTTCGATGTACTGAGATATATACATTTTTTAAATAAATACTTTTATATGCAATGGCATAATAACCTTTGGCATAGGCATGATGCACATATAGGATGGCTATGTTACGAAGAAAAAAGACAAGAAATGATATTGCATATGCTCAAGTTGGAAAGAATGAGAGAGTCCTTGGGGTCATAACTAATGGGAGCAAAGCTATTTTGCAAAATGGATAGAAACATACGTAAAATTTTGGGCTTATCTCATTATTTCCTCCTTATATACATCTTATTTTTGCCCTTGTGCCATTACACGGGCCATCATCAAGAGATTTTGTTGCACTCATTGCAACTCAAAGACCGCACTTATTACAGTTGTTGGTATTATCTTCAAGTTTGGGTAATGGAACAGATCTTATCAGGGCTTTCGAGTTGTTTGCATTAGCATTATCTTAGATCCATTTCCTTCTCCATCCCAGCTGGAGAGGGAATCAGTATGGCCAAAGCACTACAGGGTTTTGTTAGTTTGACCATTGGATGGGAGGCCAGTGTCACTTTGGCATACTTGTATTGTGAAGGTTCATTTGATTTCTAGGGTGCAACATCATGTCTGAGGCTGCTATAAGGTAATTTCCCACTGGAAAAATGATAAGAGTATCTCCTATAGTACTTGTGAATGTGGGAATTATGCGTGTAATCTTTTAGTGCTGCATGGAAAAGGGGTTTTGGCCTGTAGTACTTCTCTTGCAATGAAGAGGTGGAGCAGCAGCAACAGTGGAGTTGGTGGGTTACTATAGCATTGGAGTGTGCTGTTGTAGGACTGCCGATAGTATCCTACTTGCGGGAAGATGTTAGGCTATATTCTTAGTACAGGTATCCTTCACTTAACATTCTTCGGGCCGAGCTTTATGGTAGTATGAGCGCATCACTTGGAAGGGGATTATGGCCTCTATAGTACCACAAATTGGAGAAGAAGGTGGCACTCCAAGTTTACACTTCACTCTAAAGACTTCTTACCATGATGAAATACTGTCTCCCTAGTTACATATCTCGGTGTGCTCTTCAAGGTCTAGTGAGATATTCTCTTATCAAGCTCTATCAAGCTGCTGCATTCCCATAGTAATTGCATCAGATGGGAAGAAGACTAGACCCTCTAGTACTGGAACGGACTAAAGGAAATGTTCATAATTTCCTGCAGGAATGAGGAAGAGGTTGAGGTTATCTTGACCTTAGTACAGAGGTGTTATCTTATAGAGGCTTTCTTGCATAATGGCTGCAAATTAGCGAGAAATTCTTCCAATCTGATGCATAAGGGATCCTTTTACGACTGGGATAATTCTTCCTATCTGTACTATGTCTACTTATTAATAAAATCTAAAATACCTTGCCTTCAAAAAAAAAAAAAAAACTAGTAAACCTAGACCAGACATCTGCCTCAGTCAATCCCTTGGCAGTATTATCATCCTACTACCAGTATGAGCATTTCTGGCATAGTATCCTTTTACTTATTTTTACTTGTTCATTTATGTAGTTTCAGTCAATATTTAAGCATTTCAGCACGTATTGATCATAAATCATTGCAAGAAGTATTTATCCACTAAGCATCATATTGTTCCAATATCTGGAAACTAATGTAGCATATAGTATTTTAAATACAAGTTTGATCTTTCCTAGTCACATACTATTGCTAGAAAGCAAAGCTAAAATGATAATATTCTAAAAATACCCGTTTATGTGATGCCTTTGTCAATGTGAACTTCTTAGTGACAGGCTTCGGCAAAAAAGTGAGCTAGATCTCCATCATTCTTCCAGCCAAATCCAACTACAAAAGCAAAGGGAACAATGGGAAGAAAATCCCGTACCTGCAGCCAATCAGTACCCTGTTAGCGTAAAAACGGTATCAGGGCAAGGGCCAAAAGGTACATTGGGATTTTCAGCTCTTCGCTGATTACCCATTGTGCCTCTTGCCCTGCCAGTTAGAAAAGTCTAAAAGAATGAATGGAGAATAAAATGCAACTGCATAGACATCAATCAGCTATTAATGCACACATTTTACATGACATTTAGAACATGGTTTCGATCAGAATAGAACAAGAATGTAATATATGCGTGTTTTTTGTTCCAAAATGAAACAACAACATTTGGTAGATTATACTCATCGAAAAAGCAATGTGCACTAGGCATTTCCAAATGCCATAAATTACCTATTTGCAGATCTGCCAAACCACAATTTGCATAACACGAATTTACTATTTTCATGTGCAGACCTAAGTACTCCAGAATTCTAAAACTGGAAATATCTAACGCATTGTATGTTTGCTCAAAGATGGTAAGCAACCAAAGAATGAACCATGCTTAAAAACTTGTTTATATGCCGCTCCATATCTTTCGAAGCTTCATTATCAGAGAGTTTGATATCCAGAAAAGAAACCCCTTTTGCTACCTGCTATCAGGGATAGAGAATAGTTGCTTAAGCCAGCACAAATTTCCAGACTTTTGCAAAACTAGGTGAACATTTGCATAATCCTCCAGGCATTTGCAAAGTACTCCAGATCTTTCGACTTAGGGCTCTGTTACAGAAGGCATCTACAAGTCTGGGCATTTTCGCATCCAAGTTAAACGCTTCCTTTATTCTCCGAATCCGATTGATAGAAAAGGCAATCCATGGACTGGTAATTCCCAGAGCTTCACGACATGCACTAGAACCAGCAAATTTTTGAAACAAAGTTGAAGATACGAAAACATGGAAATATGGAGCTAGCAAATTCGTCTGCACATTTATCCTTGTATATTGGCAGGACAAATCGCTGGAATAATGCACACAACAACCATTAACACACAACAACCATTAACACACAACAACCATTAACATTATTAACACAAACCATTGCATTTGACACATTTAAATCAAAATCCCCCTTTAAACCCCCTTTGGTTTGGGTGCATATTCACACAGGGGGTTACGTAGGGCAGCGAGAGCCCCAAAAATTTACAATACATGTACAAAATTAACACCATTAAGTACGTTCTCTCAAACCTTATAGTATTTTGCAAACCTTAATACACAGTATACAAAAACTTGTACATGCATACCCCACAAACGAGGATCGCTATGTATGGTCCAGATCTTGGAATAAAGGGCAAATATGCCCATCCAACAGCTCTCGTTGCCCGGAGTAACCCCCCGTGTGAATATGCACCCAAACCAAAGGGGGTTTAAAGGGGGATTTTGATTTAAATGTGTCAAATGCAATGGTTTGTGTTAATAATGTTAATGGTTGTTGTGTGTTAATGGTTTGTGTTAACTAAAAATTTTTTTGGCCCCTTCGGGGCCTTAAGGATGGTGTAGAGGTGTAGATAATGATGGATGGAAGGGCACTAAGAAATCCATAAATGCATGTAACAATTTTAGAAACACTTCTGCATGTAATATGTAATATTGTGCATGTAATATCTGTGCATGTAATATTGTGCATATAATATCTGTGCATAGAGATTCCTTAATGCATATGAATCATAATAGAAAATAGTAGTAGAGCTAAAAACAAGCCATTACATTCGAAGTCCTAATAT
This sequence comes from Isoetes taiwanensis, assembly GCA_021234155.1. NCBI lineage: Eukaryota > Viridiplantae > Streptophyta > Lycopodiopsida > Isoetales > Isoetaceae > Isoetes > Isoetes taiwanensis. The sequence goes on from JAJEKV010000019.1 coordinate 12,703,877, forward strand.
TAAGTGTGACATAATTCCATGATAAATAATAGACAAATGGTAACCCATCTTACAATGTCTTATTATCAAATGCTTCGCTCTTGTCAGTAACATAATAAATATGCAACCTAGTCCTATAGCAATTTCTTAGAAAAGCTCTACCAACCAGCAACCTCCTTCACAACCAAAGAGAGCAACATGATAATATAAGATAATAACAGGCCCTGGTAATATTTGACACCATTTTGTGTATGATATGTTTACATTTCATTTTTCCTCCTGCAACCAAGATAGCTGAAATGTAGAGACTTATACGCAAGAGTATTAGACAAAGAAAAAGCAAGGAAAAGCAACATACATGGCTTTACCTTGTTGAACATCTTGAATAAACTCAATTCTATCAAAATTGCACACAATCAATCTCATAACTCTAGCTGCGGCCTTATAGGTTCTGAAGGATAATGTATAAGCTTGGGCAACCAGTGGATTATAAAGGCTGTCAGGTAATAATGAAGAAAGTTCTAATAAACGATAAGCAGAGAATAAAGAAACATGTAAATGAGCACAATCACAAGTTATGCAGCAACAGTCCTGGCCACGAAACGAGGCAATAGGGTTCCCATCCCCACTTCCAAGAGGAAGCCCATACCCACTTCTGCGTGAGCCCCTACCCAGCCTGCTGAAGGTCAACCAAGTTCTCCACTAAAAGGATCTAGCCAATCATCTATGCATCAACAACCTGAATTGTTTGCATCAACCTGAAGCTTTATCTAAGGCCCAGGCCCAAGCTTTGATAACTACTGTTTCTGAAGCTGTTGCATCTCCCTGGAGCTTTATCTAAGGCTCATACAAGAGAAGATGTGCTTACTTGCTGGAGCAAGGAAAGCAAAAAATGTGGGATATATTTGATGGGTTTATGCAATGCAAAGTTGATTGCATTCTTGACTTTGATGGGATGATTAGGTATGAGCAAATCTGAAACGTGAGAGCATTTGGAGTCGATTAAAAGCTGCTGTTCAGAAGCCTGATCCATGCAAACACCAGAACTAGAGATGATCACTTTGGTAACCAAATGAGGAGCCAAATGAGCCACGTGGAAAGCCACAAATCTGCCATAGCTAGTACCGAGTAAACTGATTTCATTGTCAGATACATTGTGAAGGAGGTACAGCAAGCATTGGGCTTGAAATATTTCTGATCTCTGCGCATTTGGGAGTAGGATTGGCCAAAGAAAATGAGGTCTGGAATGTAGAGAGCAAAATCACGAACAAGGGAAGGGATTTCATTCCACCAGCTCAGAGTTCCGTCTCCACCAAAGCCATGGATGATCATAAGATTGGGTTTGCTAGAATGGATGCTCTTTTCTGGAACCCAGCAATGGATTGTAACTTGCATGTCTTATGATCATCCTTATTCCAATTAAATAGGAAAATAAAGGTCTTGGACAACGTTTGATTGTAAGCACTGCAATGCCATCAACAACAAAGAAATCATCGCATTCCAGCTACAACAAGATATAGAGATATGCTAAAACCTTTACAAGGCAAGTTTAAAAGGATCAACATACCAAGGCACATTTTTTTTCGCCCTTGCAAACCGCACGCATCTTTGTTGTCCGTGTTAAATTCACGTGCATGTTAGATTCATGCTTCAATGCTTTTGCAACCATACTCTTTGATGGAGCAAGCAACTAAATCGGCGATTTCCACAATATCAAATCTTTCGACCATAGCCTTTATCAACTGCGGCACACAATTTACGGCTCACGAAATCCGTGAGCAAGCAAACACAACAATATATGGCATCCCGCCCGCAGTTTAACGAACAAGCGGAGACAATAATGTATGGAAGTTTGCCCGCGGAACCAAATTGATCGATATCTTCTCGCGGCTTTTGGCTATGCAATCCTGGCCGGCACCCAACATTCGACCTTCTCAAATCCGGCAATTGATAGGTGCACATGTGCACGAAGCACCTTTTGCCTAAATTTCACTTCGCCCTTTTTAGATTGGTAAGAGCCCAAAATCGACCCAAAATCGGCTCAGCTTTCTTGAGGGGGCACCACCGGATTTTGTTGCTCTATCTCTGCAACAACAACTTGGAAGGCAAGAATAGGACCGTAGATTTGCCTTTGGATCCTAGATGCTTTGCAAAATTTTCACCCCCACAAAAAAGCAGGGGATTTAGTTTAAGCCCACGACAACCACAACAAATAAATCGTCCCTTAGAAATGCATTGCATCTGCGAACAACCTCTTTGTGGATGAATGAAAAAACGCCACGACCCTAGAAAAACCCTGGAAAAAACCTATAATATTAACCTAATATTTGAAACCTAAACCAAAAAAACATGCAAACAATAAAAGCGCCACAACCACACGATTTTCCTTCTTCTTTGAAATCAATGGCCAACAAATGGGTGCACTCTAGAAATACCGTTTAGTACGTCCACGTGAATACGCCCGTGAAATCATATGAAAACCATGCCAAAAAGCGTATAAAATCACAAAAAAAATCCCCTGTTATAATGCTACATATTCAAAGCTGGATGGCTAAGAAACCTCTGCTGAAGCAACCAACTCAGGATTTGACAGGAAAGCCGTAAAGCCAGGGTCACATATAATAGCCAATCCGGGTACCCAAGGTATGGAGACTCCTATTTGATCGTTACTTTGCATGCGCCTTGCTCAGTCTTTAGGTATATCGATGTACTAATGTTCATTTCGGGCATTTTAGCCACAACCCTATTAGGGTTATCCATTAATTAATCAATGAATAAAGTCTTAGGCACTGGACTCCAAAAATATGGAGATCCAAAAAATCTCTCTGCAAGATTAATCAGCTATAACCGCCTACTATGCTTTTTAAGAACAAGGCTGACTCTTTGCCATAAATTATAGATATATTAGAAGAAAAACTATTATTTTTTCTTTGTATATGCTAGGACCACCTTTCGGCCACTGCCGTAATGTTAAAATCTAAGTCATAATGCACACCTAGCTAAATTGCCATGCATTGTGTATCACATGAATCCAATTGCATTGCCAATTGCACTGCAAGATAATTAACTTAATGGATATCTTATAGTCAAAGGCAATTATCTGATTGAGTATACTTAATGCCAATCTCAGTTTTTCAGCTACACAGCCGACAAAATTGCCATAATTGCAATAAAAAAAAACCCTATCACCTACCGTGGAATGAGGGTAAACACACCTTGATAGCATCAATCTGTGACCATGGGGAGAGCTAACCCCCACTGCCACAGCAGGGGTTAAGCCTCATCCCATAATTTAAAGCTCAAGACAATGTAGACTTAAAACATACCTTGATTGAGTTTTCAATATTGCAGCAGCACTGTGCTGTCGTGTTGACAAATTTGTATAGCCAACTGGCTGCCAACTGGCATAAGTATAGTAGGCCTAGTGGCCAACACTATCTTTGTTTGCCCTTGCAAGTTATTGCAGTGAAATTATGCTACTCCATGTTGGAGGTATAATCTCAAATTCTGTATGTGGCATGGATTCATACTCGTCCTATATATGATATGCATCCTGCATAACATAACAAAAATGTAACTCTGTAAATCACTATTTAGATCAATATTTTGTCAACAATAAATATCAAAGCATCCAGCCATATACTTTACTTTTCCTAAGTTGCAGCTTCGGACAGCATAATTGCTCATACAACTAGCCAATGGGTAGAGGACAACACCAGATATCTCCAGTGTGATGAAGTATCTAAAAAAAACCCAGCCTGAACTAGTAAACCTAGACCAGACATCTGCCTCAGTCAATCCCTTGGCAGTATTATCATCCTACTACCAGTATGAGCATTTCTGGCATAGTATCCTTTTACCTATTTTTACTTGTTCATTCCTGTAGTTTCAGTCAATATAGCATTTTTTCATCTATAAAGTAACAGTAGAATCATATTATTTCAACAAAAGTACTTTTCTTATCATTAATGTCTTGTCAATATTTAAGCATTTCAGCACGTATTGATCATAAATCATTGCAAGAAGTATTTATCCAGTAAGCATCATATTGTTCCAATATCTGGAAACTAATGTAGCATATAGTATTTTAAATACAAGTTTGATCTTTCCTAGTCACATACTATTGCTAGAAAGCAAAGCTAAAATGATAATATTCTAAAAAAACCCGTTTATGTGATGCCTTTATCAATGTGAGCTTCTTAGTGACAGGCTTCAGCAAAAAAGTGAGCTAGATCTCCATCATTCTTCTAGCCAAATCCAACTACAAAAGCAAAGGGAACAATGGGAAGAAAATCCCATACCGCAGCCCAATCGAAGACCACTTAGCGTAAAAGCGGTTGTCGGGGCAAGGGCCAAAAGGTACATTGGAATTTTCAGCTCTTCGCTGATTACCCATTGTGCCTCTTGCCCTGCCAGTTAGAAAAGTCTAAAAGAATGAACGGAGAATAAAATGCAACTGCATAGACATCAATCAGCTATTAATGCACACATTTTACATGACATTTAGAACATGGTTTCGATCAGAATACAACAAGAATGTAATATATGCGTGTTTTTTGTTCCAAAATGAAACAACAACATTTGGTAGATTATACTCATCGAAAAAGCAACGTGCACTAGGCATTTCCAAATGCCATAAATTACCTATTTGCAGATCTGCCAAACCACAATTTGCATAACACGAATTTACTATTTTCATGTGCAGACCTAAGTACTCCAGAATTCTAAAACTGGAAATATCTAACACATTGTATGTTTGCTCAAAGATGGTAAGCAACCAAAGAATGAACCATGCTTAAAAACCTGTTTATATGCCGCTCCATATCTTTCAAAGCTTCATTATCAGAGAGTTTGATATCCAGAAAAGAAACCCCTTTTGCTACCTGCTATCAGGGATAGAGAATAGTTGCTTAAGCCAGCACAAATTTCCAGACTTTTGCAAAACTAGGTGAACATTTGCATAATCCTCCGGGCATTTGCAAAGTACTCCAGATCTTTCGACTTAGGGCTCTGTTACAGAAGGCATCTACAAGTCTGGGCATTTTCGCATCCAAGTTAAGCGCTTCCTTTATTCTCCGATTGATAGAAAAGGCAATCCATGGACTGGTAATTCCCAGAGCTTCACGACATGCACTAGAACCAGCAAATTTTTGAAACAAAGTTGAAGATACGAAAACATGGAAATATGGAGCTAGCAAATTCGTCTGCACATTTATCCTTGTATACTGGCAGGACAAATCGCTGGAATAATGCAGCTTCACCTTGGAGGTCTGTACCAAATCAATGGTCTACTAATCAAAGCTGGATGGATAAGAAACCTCTGCTGAAGCAACCAACTCAGGATTTGACGGGAAAGCAGTAAAGCCAGGGTCACATATAATAGCCGATCCGGATACCCAAGGTATGGAAACTCCTATTTGATCGTTACTTTGCATGCGCCATGCGTCTTGCTCAGTCTTTAGGTATATCGATGCACTAATGTTCATTTCGGGCATTTTAGCCACAACCCTATTAGGGTTATCCATTAATTAATCAATGAATAAAGTCTTAGGCACTGGACTCCAAAAATATGGAGATCCAAAAAATCTCTCTGCAAGATTAATCAGCTATAACCGCCAACTATTCTTTTTAAGAACAAGGCTGACTCTTTGCCATAAATTTTAGATATATTAGAAGAAAAACTATTATTTTTTCTTTGTATATGCTAGGACCACCTTTCAGCCACTGCCGTAATGTTAAAATCTAAGTCATAATGCACACCTAGCTAAATTGCCATGCATTGTGTATCACATGAATCCAATTGCATTGCCAATTGCCGGTTAGACCTAGACAAACTAGACCCAACATCTACTTCAGTCAATCCATCGGTAGTATTATCATCCTACTACTGGACTGAGTATTTCCAGCATAGTATCTTACTACCTACTCAAGACAAATAATAAAATTACAACTGTCAAACCTTTTTACTTAAAACCAACTTTAAACCACTTTTTCAATCCGCTAATGTTTACATAATCATAGGGTCGTATGACCCTAAAGCAACATCAATAGTCTTACAGCTAAAAATAGCTACATTCAACAAACCATACAAGCTTCAAGATATTCGTGCAATCATCAAAATTTTCAAGTCAATAAAGAATGGGTTTCCGTATCCTTATGACACATAAGAGACACCCCTAAGCCAAATGGCACTATAACTAAAGATATTTTCTTTCATTTTGCCCAAGGTTATTTTCCTTTCATTTTGCCCAAGTATTCATGTAATCCATAAAACAAACTAGCTTTTAATAAAATGCAATAGGCAATCAATAGGACAAACGTATAGACACAATTCTATACAAGTTTAGAGAAGGTATATTATTCAGCATTTTCATGAATTGTATCGGATGGTTTCCATATGTTAAAGACGTAGCTGGGTCAATCTATGGCCATCTAATTGTTTATCCAAAAAAGATCAAGGGCCATATGAGCTATTTATAGATAGAAACTATTTTCATTTTTCCATATTTTGTTGAACACATCTATTTGTTCAGCTGAATAGAACTACTTTTTACTATAGTCTGAGTTTTGATCCTGAAATTAGATTAGAGCTATGAAGAACCAGAAAATACAAACCATCAAGGACATTTCACTGTTTGCCTTAACCATGTCGCTAGCAGCAATCTTGTAGTGTGCCACATTATTGCCCAATAAAATAGTAAACTTAGGCCATATACCAACAAATAGAGCATGACAAATATGTACTAAATCTTAACAGGAAATATCTTGCCTTTTGTATTACTTCAAAATGATGCAAAATATAGATGTGACAGCATAAAGATAATGCCATAAACTCCTTCAGGATCATGTCTCAAAATTGAGGTCAGCTTATGGAAAGATGTACAAAACAGTACCAAGTTTGATAGATAATGATGCAGACATCATGAGAAAATTACCGTGTTTCTGATAAACATATCAGAGATGTTCAAGCAAGAGTTTTCAGCAGAACACATTAAAATGAAAATCAGGGTCTAGAACACCTATTCCAACTTTATCATATGTCTCCTTTAGTTTTCGCAGAGGTACACCAAGATTTATCATCTTCGGACCATCTTCTTCCATCCATCGATCATCAACAAACAGAGAGCAAAAGAAGACAAAGGGAAGAAGATCCCGTACCTGCAGCCAATCAATACCCTGTTAGCATGTTATTATCAGGGGCAAGGCCAAAAGGTACATTGGGATCTTCAGCTCTTCGCTGGTCACCCATTGTCCCTTTTGTCCCATGTTGTTAATCAAGGATGTAGGAAAATAAATAAATAAAGAACCCAATTAGATAGGGTAAAACATATGTAAAGCAAACTAGATACCACTTATACTCTAGTGTCCGATCTATCTGTTCACCATGTTCTCAAATCATGGCAGAGCTATCATGCAAATAGATGGAAATGTATAGTTCAGACTGTTCACCATGTTCTCAAATCATGGCAGAGCTATCATGCAAATAGATGGAAATGTATAGTTCAGACCCTAACAGAGACCCTGTACATCCCTGTCCTTTCTTATTTGAGTGGTTAGGCAAGGTTAACATCCATGTACAGATATTAATCAACTCTAAAAACTTAGAAGGAACTCACCAAGAGCTGTTATAATGTTTAACTATACACCTAACACATAACCACTGTAAACAGCCGAAAAAGGTTTATTTATCTTAAACCTATAAAGAGCATAACTATACTTTCAGTAAGGAGGAGCTAACTGTAAACAATATTGCCTATCACAAGCCATAGTGATACATATGTATCCTTTTATAAGAAACACTAGCAATGGAAAAACAAAACACTCTTTCCAGCTAACAGAAAAGGTTAGACTTAGATCATACGGTTCTGCCTAGATCAAGGCCAGGTAAAATATTTCTTTGATAGAACTTTAACTATCGGATTACTCAGCATCTACAATAAGTAAGCACTAAAAACCTGATTGTGTTCAAGGTCATCTTCTCCATCCTGCGTTTCATTTACGCTTTGGGCAGATAAAAAATCAGCTTGCCTCTTTTTTCCAGACATATTTTGTCCCCTTTGGAGTCCCGGTCTGTCATCCCTGTATGCATTTCTGCCTTGGCCATAGCCGCCCCTGTAGCTACGATTTTCCATTTCCTTGTTTATGCTCCGGAAATCTACAACACAGTAGGCGTCCAACTCCCGTCTAAGAGTAACGGCGTCCAACCATTCACTATGCAGTTCTGATTCATCTTCCCCATCAGAGTTAAAATCCATTTATCCTCAATCAATTAAAGCAGACCCTTCCGGGATACACTGTAAATCCGAATCCTGCTGGTCAGACTAGAGCTCATGGCTCAATGCCCGTCGGAAGTAAATTTTTAGGGTAAACCGAGGTATAGCAATAACTATTGGCATCTGAGGTCTTCGGATATAATATTGTTATTGGTTATTTATTAAAGACACCCCCAAAAAAACCTTATGAAGTCTAAGTATAGAGGGATTGGCACAGTACCCCATACCGTTAAACTATACTTAGCCACTATATAACCAGTTAAACCATATCCTCTAATAGTGAGGATATGAAATCCATCCATATATTGTCAACATAATGGTCACTTGCAACCCAGCTATGACTAGGTGATCATGTTAATGTCACACCAAAGTGTCTTACCCCATAATACATTCAAACGAATATCAACCTAAATGTAACTGTTCCATACCAGCAACATCTATTAAGTAGATACCATATAATGACTCAGGTTGTGTATTTGCTCCCAATGTCCTTAGGGAAGCAATAATAATAAAAAAAAGCCTACCACCTACCGTGGAAGCATGACTTTACACTCCTTAAATCTATATCTGTGACCATAGGGATGGCTAACCCCTACTGCCACAGCAGGGGTTAAGCCATACCCATATTCAGTATGAAGAAAGAATTCTTAGCATTTAAATGCATCCAACAAATATCAAATGCAATACCTTAATCAGTAGCTCTTGAAGTACAGTTGTAAGAGTGCAATGTCGAATTTCAGACCTGGGAATTCATTGTTGCACAAATACTTGTATACCTTTGTCTTTAAACCTTTCTGGTCAAAGCCGTTCTCCACGAAGCTTTGTATAATTTCTTTAATATCCTTAGCAGCCACCCTGGGACACGTATTGATATACATGTATGGCAAAATCTGTGAAATGATAACATTTCTTGCTTGAAAATAAGGTCTACAGCTGTTAGCATTTATGTATTTAAGAGCCTTGAATGGGAGAACGTCCCTCTTATCATACCGGGTAGTGATATAAATGCCATTAGCTCTGCTAAGGACTTCTATAGTCATATTCAGAAAGTTGCCTTTATATCCAAAACATGCTACAGGGTCATCCGCAAACTTATATTTAGTTTCTTCTTTGATGCCTAGGAACCTCATATCATATATCTGCAAACTCTCTTGTTTATCAGACAGCTGCTCAAGAAGGAAATGCTTAATGATAGAACAGTTTATAGCTAACAGGTCATCCATATACCTAAAGGTGTATTTGAACTTCTCTGCTTCCTTGTACCTACCTTGTACTGCCAGGTTATAGATGAATCTTTTTTCGAACCAGGCCAGATATAAATTGCACCAGCAAGGGCTGCATGCAAAGCCCATGGGAATTCCGCAGATTTGTAACCACGTGAATTCACCCCTCATGATGTAACAATTCGTCAATAGCCAGATATTAGCTCTGATACATGTGTTCATATCCATTAAAGACCAGCATTTCCCTTTTGGATCTACTTTAAACCATTTGGCAACATATTGGTCCTCATTATCTTGCTTAATCCAGAGTTTATGGTTCTTATGCAAACTGCCCATATATTCCCATGCTTCTTTAATGACACATGTAATAACCTGGCAAATACCACATTCACCCCCTAAAGGAATGCACTCATAGCAGCGTGTAATATCAGCCACAAAAATATCTGTTATTTTATCGGGTAGGTTCAAAGCCACATCATAAACTGATTGAATCATCCAGTTGGGATTGACTTTACCTGGGAATAGGTTACAATATTGTTCACATGACTTTCTCGCTATATCAGGCCAGATGTTAATAATCATGTTAAGAACAGCGGTAAGAACATTGGAGAATCTTGTGTACACTGTACCATGTGCATTAGTAATCCATCGGTAGTCTTTTTTGTGAGCTTTATATATCCCCAATAGGTATGGAAGTCTTTCGCCATCACCTTCCGTATATGGTAATATCTGTTGCATTTCATTTTTACATTTCCAAATAATACCAACTTGGTCAGTATCAATATGTCTAAAGTCATTGCTTTTTAATCTCTGGTTGGCCATAGTTCTCATGTGTCTTGGGCAGATGAATGCTGGATTATTGGTAGCTTTATCTACACCGGATACATACAGATATTTATTAAGCCACTCAATGCTCTTGGTGACCTTAATGTCATTCAAGGGGAATTTTCTAGTATTATCCCTTTTGAAACCTTCTTTTACCTGATCTGATATAATCTCAATTGCAGTATCGATAATCCGACATTTCTTAGCATCTTCAATATGCGGGAAGGCAAACCTGTGTGCCTCAAATACCTTTTCTATGGTGATCATTATGTCCTCTTTAAATTCTGCCCAAACTAGGCTTTTGTCGGGAATATGGTTTAAGCCTTGCATCAACATGTTCCTGAGATGTTTATTTTGAATGATTCTACAATCGGTAGTTCTAATATGCCCTATATCAGGGTCAATGTACTTCTGAAGTTGAGGAATGGAGCATGGGCAGACATCATCACTATCTTGAGCAAATATATAAAAGGGTTTATAACAAAGATCTCTGATATTTTCCGTGTACCTCCAAGAAAACATAGTATCACTCATAATCTCTTCTCCAATGTATCCCAATTCTTCAATCATAACTTGATGAATAACTTTAGGGATACACACCTTATCCAATATTTTAGACAAGAAAGAACCGTGTACTATCTTCTTTTTCATCTTTGGTGCATTATCCTTCAGATGTACCCTGCCTAAAGCATCTTTATGCAAGACTTTAAAATTCTGCAGTAAATTAGTAAATTAGGAAACACCCTAAAGAGAAAATGAAAAGTATAACACTACAATCGATGGAACCCTGCTGGTAAGCTGGTCTGAAGCCATATATTTAACCAGACCTCTGGTCAATATACAAGTACCATCTGGCACATGAGAACTTTATTAACTAATAAAGTCTCATAATAAAGTTAGTCACTCCCTATCAGGGTTGATTATTGTTTAAATATTATTAAACAACAATAAGTACTTTCAAGCAAATATATAAAGAGAATGGAATTTAACCATAGTGGCCAGGGTACATACCTTATTTACCAAACTTGAGGGTCTGAGCCGTACTGCCCACTTCCTTAACTTCCTTAACAAGGCTGTCTTTTGTCACGGAGTGTCCAATGTTGGTAGGTGTACACAGCCCATCAATATTGCTGCCATCTGTTATCAAGGGAGTGTTTGGCAGTGTAGTGATTCTCGGCGGATCATTAATCCTGATAGTTGAACCACTGGACCTTGAGCTAGAACTTTGTCTACCCATTTTGTTGCTGCTGATACTGGCCGTGCCAAATGTCCCTTTCAGAAAATCAGCTGATTTTATAGTTTTCTCACAAATATCCGTCATAGTTCCTTTAGTGAAATTGATTTTTAGATCCGCCCTCGGATCTTCAGCCATAATCATGGTCATTTCAATGAGAATCTTACGAACTTCAAGGTAGCCAATAAATGCTGTAACACCTGTCTTAAGAGTGGTCTTCAGACAGTTTCTAAAGGCAACCATTTGACCAGCCAAAGACATATTAGGATAGATGTTATTCAGATTATTTAACATGTACCACACGGCTTGGTCGAACCAGATCATGCTTTCGTCACACTGATTGGTGTTGCGCTGGTTTTTTTGCCTCAACTTGTTTTTATCTTCACAAATACATTTGAAGTACGGGCACATGGTCCGCCACAAACGTTTCAGATAAAAATCATCCCTTGTAATGTTGGTATACGCCATATGGCCTTTCTGACATAATATTAAGAGGTCACTCTTGGAACATTTTTTATCGAAAAACCGGTTATTTACAGCCAGCTTAACCCGTATCTTTTTCATGCGTAGCATTTTATAAGCATCTGCCTTAGCATTAGCAGCCTGTTCTTTAGTAATATCTCCCAGAATAAGCCATGCATCTTCGCTGATCGGAGCAAGTGCCCCAAAGTTTTTCGACCTCCATAAGGCCTGATTATATAGCAGCCCTTGGCTTTCAGTTAATCTGCTTGGGATGATAGGAAATTTCAAGCAATTCCTTAAGGAGATTTTAAAATCCATTCCCTTGTTAAGCTGTTTTTCAGACAGATCAGGAATAAGCACTGCCTTATCCTCATCAGTTAGCAGATCGGAACCAAACAGATCATCCGACAGACAAGGATCCTTAGCACTAACCTCAGCCTTATTCATAAGAATTAGTTCATTTTCATTGCCATGTGAATTTTTGATGTCATTTACATCCTCCAACGCTGTGACACCAGTAATGAAATCTTTGTTGCATGCATCTTCAATCCTAGTACATTCATATATTTTCTGTGGGAGGCTATCATATAGTTCTGATATAAAAGCCCAAACCTCATCTTCCTTTTCGGACAACTTGTTAATTTTTGGCAGGAGCAGCAGCCATTCACTGAACCCGAGATGTGTAACAGCAGAAATTTGTTCAGGTGATCTGATAGCCTCTCTTTCCAAGATTAATTCATGAACCTTCATGTTTTTAATGCAGCATAATAATGTTTGAACAGCAGCATTAGGACATTCAATCCTGTTTTTGTCATATCCAATGCTCACCAGATGCGCATTCCAAGTAGGAGGTACGATCTCAAATTCTTCCTCATCGTCATAATTTTCCTGTACACACATGTATAGTAAAGCATGAGTCAAAATCTATCATTTATCTTTAGTAGTCTACATCCACACTTCTGAAGCAAACAACAGGAAAGGTTTCAGAACATCAAGTCATAGGAAGTTAAGAATGGTGATTCATAAATTCTAAGGGGCAGCTTAGATTTTATCTAACAGCTCAGACAAATAGAAAGTAGGTAGAAGACAACATTGGATATACCAATGTGATGAAGTGTCTAAAAAAAAGCCGGTTAGACCTAGAAAAACTAGATCCAACATCTACTTCAGTCAATCCATCAGTAGTATTATCATCCTACTACTGGACTGAGTATTTCCAGCATAGTATCTTACTACCTACTCAAGACAAATAATAAATTTACAACTGTCAAGCCTTTTTACTTAAATCCAACTTTAAACCAATTTTTCAATCCGCTAATGTTTACATAATCATAGGGTCGTGTGACCCTAAAGCAACATCAATAGTCTTTCAGCTAAAAATAGCTACATTCAACAAACCATACAAGCTTCAAGATATTTGTGCAATCATCAAAATTTTCCAGTCAATAAAGAACGGGTTTCCGTATCCTTATGACACATAAGAGACACCCCTAAGCCAAATATATAACTAAAGATATTTTCCTTTCATTTTGCCCAAGGTTATTTTCCTTTCATTTTGCCCAAGTATTCATGTAATCCAGAAAACAAACTAGCTTTTAATAAAATGCAATAGGCAATCAACTGGACAAACGTATAGACACAATTCCATACAAGTTTTAAAGTGAAGGTATATTATTCAGCATTTTCATGCCTTGTATCGGATGGTTTCCATATGTTAAAGACGTAACTGGGTCAATCTATGGCCATCTAATTGTTTATCCAAAAAGATCAAGAATCATATGAGCAATTTATAGATAGAAACTATTTCCATTTTTCCATATTTTGTTGAACACCTCTGTTTGTTCAGCTGAATAGAACTACTTTTTACTATAGTCTCAGTTTTGATCCTGAAATTAGATTAGAGCTATGAAGAACCAGAAAATACAAACCATCAAGGACATTTCACAGTTTGCCTTAACCATGTCGCTAGTAGCAATCTTGTAGTGTGCCACATTATTGCCCAATAAAATAGTAAACTTAGGCCAACAAATAGAGCATGACAAATATGTACTAAATCTTAACAGGAAATATCTTGCCTTTTGTATTACTTCAAAACGATGCAAAATATAGATATGACAGCATAAAGATAATGCCATAAACTCCTTCATGATCATGTCTCAAAATTGAGGTCAGCTTATGGAAAGATGTACAAAACAGTACCAAGTTTGATAGATAATGATGCAGACATCATGAGAAAATTACCGTGTTTCTGATAAACATATCAGAGATGTTCAAGCAAGAGTTTTCAGCAGAACACATTAAAAAGAAAATCAGGGTCTAGAACACCTATTCCAACTTTATCATATGTCTCCTTTAGTTTTCGCAGAGGAGCACCAAGATTTATCATCTTCGGATCATCATCTTCCATCCATCGATCATCAACAAACAGAGAGCAAAAGAAGACAAAGGGAAGAAGATCCCGTACCTGCAGCCAATCAATACCCTGTTAGCATGTTACTGGTATCAGGGCAAGGGCCAAAAGGTACATTGGGATCTTCAGCTCTTCGCTGGTCACCCATTGTCCCTTTTGTCCCATGTTGTTAATCAAGGATGTAGGAAAATAAATAAATAAAGAACCCAATTAGATAGGGTAAAACATATGTAAAGCAAACTAGATACCACTTATACTCTAGTGTCCGATCTATCTGTTCACCATGTTCTCAAATCATGGCAGAGCTATCATGCAAATAGATGGAAATGTATAGTTCAGACTGTTCACCATGTTCTCAAATCATGGCAGAGCTATGTATATGCAAATAGATGGAGATGTATAGTACAGACCCTAACGAAGGCCCTGCACATCCCTGTCCCTTCTTATTTGAGTGGTTAGGCAAGGTTAACATCCATGTACAGATATTAATCAACTCTAAAAACTTAGAACTCACCAAGAGCTGTTATAATGTTTAACTATACACCTAATTCATTACCACTGTAAACAGCCGAAAAGGTTTATTTATCTTAAACCTATAAAGAGCATATCTATACTTTCAGCAAGGAGGAGTTAACTGTAAACAATATTGCCTATCACAAGCCACAGTGATACATATGTATCTTTTTATAAGAAACACCAGCAATGGAAAAAACCAAATCACTCTTTCCAGCTAACAGAAAAGGTTAGACTTAGATCATACGGTTCTGTCTAGATCAAGGCCAGGTAAAATATTTCTTTGATAGAACTTTAACTATCGGATTACTCAGCATCTACAATAAGTAAGCACTAAAAACCTGATTGTGTTCAAGGTCATCTTCACCATCCTGCGTTTCATTTACGCTTTGGGCGTATAAAAATCAGCTTGCCTCTTTTTTTCCGTACATATTTTGTCCCCTTTGAGTCCCTGGCTCATCATCCCTCAGATGCATTTCTCGCTTTTGGCCATAGTCAGCCCAGAAGCTACGATTTTCCATTTCCTTGTTTATGCTCCGGAAATCTACAACACAAGAGGGGCGCCCAACTCCCGCCTAAGAGTAATCTGGCCCAACCATTCACTATGCGCTCGATTCATCTTCCCCATCGAAAGTTAAAATCCATTTATCCTCAATCAATTAAAGCAGACCCTTCCCGGATACATCAGAACTGAATCCTGCTGGTCAGACTAGAGCTCATGGCTCAATGCCCGTCGGAAGTAAATTTTTAGGGTAAACCAAGGTATAGCAATAACTATTGGCAGCTGAGGTCTTCGGATATAATATTGTTATTGGTTATTTATTTAAGACACCCCCAAAAAAAAACCCTTTATGAAGTCTAAGTATAGAGGGATTGGTACAGTACCCCATACCGTTAAATTATACTTAGCCACTATATAACCAGTTAAACCATATCCTCTAATAGTGAGGATATGAAATCCATCCATATATTGTCAACATAATGGTCACTTGCAACCCAGCTATGACTAGGTGATCATGTTAATGTCACACCAAAGTGTCTTACCCCATAATACATTCAAACGAATATCAACCTAAATGTAACTGTTCCATACCAGCAACATCTATTAAGTAGATACCATATAATGACTCAGGTTGTGTATTTGCTCCCAATGTCCTTAGGGAAGCAATAATAATAAATAAAAAAAAAAAAAAAAAAAAACCCTTTTACGCCTGATTTACATCAGACCTTTAAGACCTCTAAGTCCATTTGGACATACAAGCCTTTTAACTGCAGTCCTGAACAAGATACAGGTGATTATCTAATCCAGGCCTTGATTTGAGACATTAATAAATAAGAAATTGAAGATATATTCTAAAGAGTCAAATAAACAAAACTAAGTAAAGATATAACCACAAATATAAGCTATAGGACGAGATGTAGAAAAAGAAAACAGAAGGAACAGATGCGGACAAGCAATTACTTCAACAAAGGAAGCTAAAATATAAGAGAGCATAAGCATGGAAAACAAAGACAAGATACTAGGAAAGGAAGACCATTTTATACCAACTGAAGTTTAAACAAACTGAAGATCGTTTTTAATAAGCTTATCAAGACACATAAGCTGCAGTTTTGATCTTAAGAAGAAACTAGTAGCAGAATAAGAACTTAGAATACCATCATATCATGAAAAAGATGGCAATTACAGATAGAAACATAATTGCAAAATTCAAAAATACTGCAGCAACAGTTTCGCAAGCATTGTGTTGTAGTCCAAGAGAAGATAGCGTTCTGCTGTAAGCACAGGTCTGTAAGTCTTGTTCGAGCAAAAATCCTTTTGCCCAAGCTACTACGGTAGAAACTTCACATGGAGGAACAAGTTTGGTTACCTGCAGTGGAACCAAGTAACCATCATTCAATTAAATTGGGATTATGTCTATTCCAAAATCGCGCCGTATAAGCATTTTATTGACCATTATATTGAATTAACCACACTTTTGCACTGTGTTCATTTTCGGGCTGGGAATATGCATTGTATGCGAAAATGCAAAGGCATTCAAATATTCGATGCAAATGACCCATATTATGACAGAATGTAGGCAGTTGAAAAAGCAGGAAATTGCCTATTAATTCGCACATTGACGGACGACAACGAAATCTAAACATTGAAATTGTAATGCTTTACGAGTAAATAACAACAAGCAAGTTGCTACAAAACAGAGATTTTTTTCAGGGTTCAAATCGCGGCATGGGCGCGATTTGCTTGGCATAAATAACGATTATAATAGAACATAAACTACAAAAACTAATCGATTCATCGCCTTCAGCGCCGCAGCGGTCCCGAGATCCCCGATCATCATGAACAAACCATGCTCGATTCCATATAAGATGGATTACAACATCAAAGGGATCGATAGAAGCGACAGATTAATAGCAACGACATCAAGCCAGTCCCCGGTTCTATTTCTAGTTTCACAACCCCGCAGAGGTCCGCATGGTTCATCTTGCGTGTAATAGAATGTGCCATAATAACAAGGAGAAGGCGAGACCGGGTTTATTCTGGGGGCTATTTCATGCATACCTATTTATACACACCAAAATAATTGACAAGATATACATACAAATTATTGCAAGTATAGCAAACCGCATACATAATATAAAAAACATAATACGCATTACGTAACCAATAATGCCGATAAAAGAACACAATATATATTCAAAACCTTTCAGATAAAGTATATTTCATATTCAAAACTTTTTGAAAGTGTATTTCCTGATACATATATATCAAAAAGTTCCCTTTCTAGAACGATTTTCTCAAGGTCCCTCGCAATTTCCCCCGTCCGATCAAGTTATGTATAGTGTTTGTATCTCTTCGACCGCTTTTTCCTCGAAGCTATTTCCCCGCAGACACTAACAAAGCGAAGCAGAAGTCATCTTTGTCAAAAATCTTGAGGATGATAGGATGGCGGATTCAATGACTGTGGACTGATTGAAGCAACACTTTAGAGCGCCATCATCCACAATGATTATGCCTTTCTTATCCTCAACACCTAGGGCATCCATCATGTTGCGCAAGCATTTCACAAATATCTTTTTACCCGCTTGGTTCTTTAGGGTTTGTGAATGAAGCACATTTGCTTTGATCCCGATGGACGCCAAATTTCTATTTAGCTCGTGCACTACTTTCAAAACATCCTCAGATATTTCTATGCTCCATGGATGACCAAATTGCACAAACGAAAACGCATCAAGGCCTGGTCCAACATCTCCTTCGATAAGGGCGCTGGTAAACATATTTGGTAATGTGTCTCAAATGGTTGTTAAAGCATACCATGACTTTTCAAACTGGGCTTTAGGTAATGTTCTACATAGCACACCATTCAAATCAAAGACCAAGACTTTTTGGGGAAGCCAAATCATTTCTCGTAAGGAGAACAATAACGTATGAGATGAAAGAAATGGAAAACAAAACGCCAGCCAGCGCGATTTCATTAATGATGCATGTCAACATAATTCAAAAGTATGTTCTAGGAAATTCTGAATCGCGCCCAGCGCGATTTCTATATGCTTCTAATTTGTAAAATGCATGGATATCAAAAAAAAAAGGAACATTGTCACGATACCTTTCGCCTTCATCATTCCCCGTGTTCTCTTCATCCCTTGCATCTTTATTCGAAGTTGCCTCCGGGCTACTAGAAGCACCAACCACATCGGTTGAGATCATGCAAGTGTGAACTACGCTTGATAGTTCATTACTCTTTACGCTAACCTTGCTAGTGTTATCAGATTTGGAGTCTGCTTCATCATCGTATTGTTATTATCATCATCCTTGGCATTGTCATCCCGGTCTATATTTTCGTGGCCAAGAATGTTCACGTGCATGTCGATAGGTACTTGGAGATCTGCCGCCGTCCCATGTCATCCATGATGTTGGAGCCAAGCAATGCCCGCCTCGTAACATCCCGCTCCTTAAGCAAATCAAGGTATTTCGCCTTAGAGCTAGAAGCTTTGTTTTTGCAATCGCCGATTGGTCCCTAGGGGCTTCCTCTAGTACTTTCTCAAAGAAGAGGTCCAAAAAATTTCTGGCTCGATCGTCGGAGACGACGCTCTGGCATTTCCTTGCTAACTTCAAAGCTTCTCTACCGATGTAACCTCCAACGTGAAGTTCCCAGAAAGTTGTTCCCAATGGACAAAATGCTTCAATGAGATACCGGGAAAGGTCCATAGAGAACCCGCTCTTGTTTAGCTTCCCCTTATATGAAGTTAGAGCTCATACTTAATGTGGCCCACAAGAACCGGTCGCCCTCGCTTTTCTTCCTCATCCTCCTCTTCCTCCTCTAACTCTTCCACGATCTTGACAAACCTTCCCTTGTCTTCTTGCTCCGGATAGAAGACGTTTCAGATGCGTTCATCTAACCGATAGCACCGCCATGCTAGTTTCTCTCCATCTGCTTTTCCCTTAAGCCTTTCATATTCCTTATCATCCATAATGGCTATCATAATAATAAGCACATGAGAAATTTTACTTGCTGTGCTGAAGTCACTGTCCTTGGTTTCATCTATGAGGATCGCCTGTCGTATGACTTTCACGCATTCTAAGTCATTTGCAGCACTTAGAGCATATGCATAGGACATGCCTGAGGGACATATAGTGACGATTGTGTAATGCATTTCTGTCGTGCAACCACTGCATATGTTGAAGAACGTATTATAGTCTTCAAGTGACCATCTGGCGCCTCGACTATCAAGCACGAAGAGTGTGATATCATGAGGACCTTCACCCACTTCTGGCAAGGCACACTTGAAACCAGTGGACACTTGATAAAAAATGTGGATTCCGCCTCCGGTCTCCGCTTCACCAACGCGACTTTTCGCTTTCAAGTCGGATGCAACTTTTGTGTGAAGCCCACCGATCTTTGCAACGTTCTTCAACTTCTGCCGCTTGACAAAGTCCTTGGACCAAAATACATACTTCTTTAGGTCGCCGTTGGAGACGTTATACTTTTGCATTAGTCCTAACTCCGACAACGACCACTCGATGTAAGCCTTTGCAATTCCTCACCAACCGCCTTCTTGAGCACTCTAATATTCTTCACTTTCGTCGATGCATCTTCAAAGGATTCCATAGCCTTTGTTGCTGAGGTTTTCTTGTAAAGGATTTCCTTTTCTCGATTAACCTATCCAGATCGAGATGAGTTCTTGATCTTCCAATCCCTCGGCCTTCCTCATCTCTCGCTATATGGATATCAAAAATTGATGTGTCAACAGGAGGAAATCTTCCTTGTGAATCTGCAACTTCTTCTCCACGTGGGCGCCCCGTAATTCATTCCATTTCTCCCATACGGGATCTGAAGCAAAAACTATCTTGCGTGCATCCTTGGGCACGCTTGGTTCTTCTAAAAAGATCACCCTTTTCGCCTCCTTTTTTTTCTTTGATCCGGTGCTCTTGGTCTTGTCCTCGTATTATAGTCCCGACTAAGTGTCCTTTCCAAAGAACTTGAATTCGGGGCTTTTGGACTGGGCCCCGCGTCGGGTAGGCATTGGCTTCCCATATTCAATCCATCGTTCCGAGCATGCCGGTTGCTCTATATAGGGACTGCAAGGAATAACTTCGTTAGCTTTATAATCGTGAATTCAAACAATCCTTCTAGTGCAAATCGCTGATTTGCCTTCGCTAAATAGCAAAGGGTTTTGAAATAGTAGATGGTTCTAGTCGTATAAGCAAAACCGGGCGCTGATTTTATATTAGAATACAAATTGCGCTGGGGCTCAACTTGTATTCTAATATAAAATCGCCAGCGCCATTTGCTTATTTAACGGAAACGCCTACCATCCCAGAACCCATTGCCTTCTACTATGAAATCGCTTTGCTTACGATTTGGTAATAATGAAAAATAAAAATGTGGGAAGAGAATTACCTTTTGTATAGGAAAGTTTTTCCCATGTCATTTAGGAGTGCGCTTATTTCGCTAGTTCGGCAGTGTTGTTGACCCGCCAGAACCGGCGCTTCGACGTATCACAAAATTTTATAGAACAACCGATTCCCAAGATGTCGGGCCTTCTTGATGAGAATCTTCCGGGCCTCTATTGAATGCTGCCATCTATTATCATAAAATGTATGTCCGGTTCTCGATGAAGTCCTCCGCTTTGCCCGGATGATTACCTTTTTGTTCTCGGTATCGTAGGGCACTACATCGCCAGGCATTGGCACCGCCTCGATTTTCGATCATGTCGCTTCAAGATCTCCAAGGAGTGCCGCGTGTCATACCTTCCGCGATATAAATAGCTTTAGTGGACCTGAAAAGCCCCGTCCACGTTGATTGGATGTGTGAAGCCGAGGCCCAAAGTGATACTTGTCGGCATATTTCTTCGCTTTGCTCATTGCCTCCAACCGCCTCGGCCTTGTCATCGCCACTTGTAAGGCCTCTTTGTCACTTCGTTTTTCCACGCCTCTAGAGCTAGCTTCTTCCTTGTCCTTCACCGCCTGTAAGTAGACACCGCCCGAGGGCCTCGTGCTAATGGCTCGCCGAACAGTACCGTAAGCCCCTCACATATTCTTATAGGAGTCAATGGCTCGCCACCGTCCCAAACCCAAATTTGAAGAGGTTATCGGCCATGTCGTCCCGATCTTAAAGCGCCTTTTTAAAAGAGCTCGACCGCATCGATTGATCTTCTTTAGGCTTTTCTTATGTTTTTGGCCCACTTCAACTAGCACGTAACGTAAAGAATCGCCCCCAGACTTCACATGTAATAAGAATTCCCGCTTCTTCATTTGATCGGGCCTCTTAACCTTGACATGAATATGAGGTCCGTCTTCCCACCGGTTTGAATATCTCCACATACCATTCTCACCCCTCTATAAGATCTTCTTCTCGACTTGGAGGTTCTACCCCGAGCCTTTATTATTCCGTATGTATCTTCTAACGCCAATACATGCCGCAGTCCGTAATAAAAATATCTTCTTCTCGTCCTTTGCTTTTTCTCGATCAGAGGTCTCGCCTTGCTTGGTCCTCCCTCTCTTGATTGTCTTTTGTGATCCCGTGAAATTACAAAGACATGGGTTAATCTTTTTATGCTAAGATAAATGCCGCCGACATATATACAACAAAACGCCATGCCGATTTGAAAATGGATACACAAAGAAAGTTCATTTAGTTTATTGGGGTCAGGAGCCAGCGCCGTTTTGTCCCAAATAAATGCAACAAATACGCTTTGCTTGGCGCTGTTTAGAAGTGACCTTAAAGATAAAGAAACTAATGTAATGCCTAATTAAATCAAGGCCATGCTTTCGTCCGAATCAAAATGCTCGTGACACAACTAACTATAAAAATGCAACTTAAAGAGTTGAATCTTCATCGAGGGCCACAACTAACTATAAAAACACAACTAGCTATCAATACTCGCTCAGCTAAGTATACAAGCTTCAAGCAAAGACATACGTAATTAAAGTACACATTAAGCATTTGTTTCCATACATTTTTGGGACATATGAACTCAAACATTAGAGGACATATGCTTCTTATTGATAATAACTATATTATTACGTAAAAACATCCTAAAAACCTAACAAAAAAAAGGGACACAGAGATCAATTACGTAACAAAAACAGATCAATTACCCGAGGCGCTTTGTTGGATTTGTGCTTTATACTTGTTCAAAGCCAGCCTCCGTGCATTGCATTTGTGCTTTGGACTGTCGCCCACCTCTACCGGTAATAAGGGCCGCTGATCCTCTAGACGCCATTGAACCAGCAAATGCGGATAGTATGAGACTGGGATTTTGGTTTAAACTTATATGTATGCGTTCATAATCTTGGCCGCCGATTTAAAACCAGAAATTCAAATTCAGCGCCCTTTTAAATTTATACCGCTTTTAATTAACCGCCATTCCGCTCATTTACAAATTTAAAATTGTGTTTTTCTTTTTTTTAGTGCAATTTCAAGAACCATTAATTATTAATTTCAAGAAACGCATATGTGGCAATCTACTACCATCTAATCGCCACCTACTATCGAGCGCCCAAGATCATTCCTACTTTCGAGGCGCCCAAGAACAATCGACTATCAGGGCGCCTACAACGCCTACAATCCCATTCGATCGAGCCGCCTTCAATCCCATTCGATGTCTCAATGAACTATGGTGAGTGTGATTCCATTCCGAATGCCTTCTCTTGTTCTCTATTTTTTTCGTCCTTTATTTTTTCCAATGCATTCGGTTCTTTATCGCCTGGAGAAGAATGCTATCTTTTAACAAAGAAACTTGAAGCGCCGAGTAGGCTTATGTAAAATCAAGATCTGAATCCAAGTTCTATGTGTCATGGTGTTCCTCTTGGAAACAGTTTAAGAAGATTTCCATTATAAACCGCAATTATGAAGATGAGGCTCTTCCAAGAAGACATCCCTGGCATGCATACAACTTGGTGAAAGTGTGGGCACATTTGTAGCATGGCCAAAAGAACGCCCTCAAAAAGGTATGTATATTTGGATATTCAAAAAAAAATGAATATATCATAACATCTCAAGATGTTGTGAATTTTGAATTCTTTGATGTTCTTTAGCTGGTCATATCAACCCCATGAAACTACACATTAATGAAAATATATAGTTTCTTGGGGTTGGTCATAATTTGGAGGGCATCAAAGGATTCAATGTTTTCGACATTGCATATAAAAAAAACATAATAAACTCAATGACATAAAAATTATAGTGCAAAATTGCGCCAGCGCGAAGTTTGTATTCATATTCCAAAAAGTGTATGTACATTTCATCTTCGCAAAAATGCGCCAGCGCCAATTCTTTCTATTTCTACAATATGTCACATAGCCCCACTTCATCGGCCCAATCCCGCAAAAGTCCCACCTCGAACCACCTCGATATGACAGATCCTCATCTTCCCCACTGGATGTCGAGTCTCCAAACCCAGTGTTGTATCGATCCCCGATACTATAAATCAAATCCTTGTACTTATTTGTTGGCATGAGCCTTACTAAGAGCATGAGGAGTCCCGATATGTCCATAGATGCGATGGAAGTGTACCCATGGCCCCGATATCTGCCGCCTAATGAATTCTCCAACTCTCTTTGAACGCTCAACAAAGACACTCAAGTAATATCTTGTACAGTGGTCCAGAGTTGATGGTCGCCCAGGGAACTAGAACCAGCCAAAGGTATTTGAACCAGCCAAAGTGTCCATGCATAAGGAAAATCCATGGCACTAGAACGAGAGAAAGTAATTAGCACGATCTATTTCACACGCCACCGCTGGCGCGATTTGTATAGAGCCGTATGAAATTGAAATGCCAAACTAAAACGCCGGGCGCTGCTTTTGATTAACCTAGTGGAAAACGTAACCCAAAAATAGAAATGCGAAAGCGCGATTTCTCCCATTCCAACATATTATTCTAACAAAATGCATAATGCGTAATGCGTAATGCGTAATTCAAAATATAAAGCCAAGATTAGTTCATTGTTTAGTTCATTGTTTTAGTTCATTATTTAGAGCGTATATAGGAAGAGTTAGTGAAGATCTATGATCTATGATCATAGATCATAGATCATAGAGCAAGATCATAGAGCGTATATGATCTATGATCATTATTTACTTCATTATTTCAGATCATTAATTAGAAACGTATAGAGGAAGAGCTCGTGAAATAGAATAACTTCATTATTTTAGATCATCAATTAGAACAGATAGAGGAAGAGCTAGTGAAATCGAATAAGAGCAGATCATATAGGCAAGATCAAAGAACAAGATCATAGAGCAGGATATTCTGATTCATGTAAAAGTAACTGATTAACTGATTAAATTAACTGTGGTAAATATACTGATGCATGTAAAAGTAAATAACATGCTTTCTGTAAAATAACTAAAAGAATGAGAGATACTAACCTATTTGTGTTCTGTACCCGAGAATTGAGCCTTTGACTTCGAAATAAAACCAAAAGATCGAAAACCAAAGTAATAGCAAAATAGAAGCCGAAAGCAGCTTTTAACACAAAAACCAAAGTTATTCAAAGTCGAGATTGTACAGAGTCGAAAAACCTTGGAGAATTCTGCCTACAAACCTTGGAGCCGAAAACAACTTTGAGCCGAGAACCCTAAAGCAGATGATTGTAGAAGCCGAAAAGCTCGAAAAGCCGAGTTTAAAGCATATAGAAGCCGAGTTTAAAGAAGATAGAAGTCGAAAAGTCGAGATTGATGCAGATAGAAGCCGAGAAGCAGATAGAATTCGGGATTGAAGCAGATTGAAGTTTCTAGATAGCCGATTGAAGCTCAAAAGCGATAGATAGCCGTAAAAGCTCGAAAGCAGATAAATAAAAGCTCGAAAAGCAGATAGGTCGAAAAGCCACGATATTGAAGTAGAACGATATTGAAGCGAAAGCAGAGTTCGAAGAGAGATTTAAAAGCTTAGCAGAGTTCGAAGCGCACTCCGCAGAGTTCGAAAGCGCACTGTTTGAGTTCGAAAGAGAGACGTAAAAGCCGGAAAAGTGGGAAAGGGATTGTAAACCGAAATAATAA
The DNA here is from genome assembly GCA_021234155.1 of Isoetes taiwanensis. Classification (NCBI taxonomy): domain Eukaryota; kingdom Viridiplantae; phylum Streptophyta; class Lycopodiopsida; order Isoetales; family Isoetaceae; genus Isoetes; species Isoetes taiwanensis. The sequence goes on from JAJEKV010000019.1 coordinate 12,729,298, forward strand.
CCGCTTTTAAAATTTCAGACCGCGCCATAATAACCGCCAAACATTTATTGCAAGGGTTATATAAGTTATAAGATTTAAGGTTAATAGTTTTAAGGTTTATAAGTTAAGGTTATTAGTTAAGGTTAATATTTTTAAGTTCATAAATAAGGTTATAAGTTTAAAAGTTTATGAATTTGAATTTAGAAGTTTTAAGTTTTAGAAGTTTTAGGCTAAGGTTATATTTATTGAAGGTTAGAAGTTTTAACCTTAAAACTTCTAACCTTAAAAGTGCTAACCTAAAGCCTTAAAGTTGTTTTTAAGGTTACAACATTAAAGGTTATTATAAGTTAATATATTATAGGTTAACTTATTATTATTATAGATTACTTATATAAGATTTAAGGTTAATAGTTTTAAGGTTTATAAGTTAAGGTTATTAGTTAAGGTTAATATTTTTAAGTTCATAAATAAGGTTATAAGTTTAAAAGTTTATAAATTTGAATTTAGAAGTTTTAAGTTTTAGAAGTTTTAGGCTAAGGTTATATTTATTGAAGGTTAGAAGTTTTAACCTTAAAACTTCTAACCTTAAAAGTGCTAACCTAAAGCCTTAAAGTTGTTTTTAAGGTTACAACATTAAAGGTTATTATAAGTTAATATATTATAGGTTAACTTATTATTATTATAGATTAAGTTATTATAGGTTATTAAGGTTATTATTAAGGTTAACTTTCATTTAAGAACATGTTAGGGAGATGTTATTTGGATATGCTAACTTACTATAGGTTTTATTCATTTTAGGTCAATGGCATGCAAAATGCTAAATCCCCCAAGGCCCCAATGATGGTGATCAAGGCAAAGAAAAATCCCCAACTAATGAAGATGACAAAGATGATGGGAAAGGAAAGGAAAAGACCAGAAATGAAAAGGATGAAGATGACAAAGATGATGGCAAAGGAAAGGAAAAGACCTCAAATGAAAAGGATGATGCCACAGAAAGGAAATTGTACTTTATACTAGGGTCGATTGGAAAAACAAAAAGGTCAAGATCCCGCATGCATGCAAAATGAGAGGCAAGGGGAGAAGGGATTATTGTTCTAGCAGATCCTATCAATGCAAAGAATGATGAAAGATTAGGGAGGACAAAGTTAGGTGTGGCAATCTCAAAATTATATGACAATTGGAAGGAAAAGGGTTCGTGCAAACAAGAATGCCTAGCTTGTGTGAAGCAACTAGAGGTTCCAACTATTGTTGCATGGCCTAGGGACAAGATTCAACCGGAGGGGAACTACACGCTTCCTATAGATGTAGAACCATTGTCAATAATGTTCACACAAGGTAGCAAGAGGCCACTTCCAACTTTCAAACATTATCCCACCAAAAGATGTAAGTCGATTATGATTGTTCTCCAAGCCCCGATGCAAAAGTTAGAGGAAGTGAATGTTGTTGGGCCTCCTGTATTAGAATGTTCACAATAGAAGAGATGGTGGTAGCAAGAGCTACATATCAGGAACATAAGTGTGATAGCGTAAGGAATTTCATGTACACCATATTTGGCTATGCAATTCGTGATGAAAGATCAAAGAAGAAAAGATTCCCATTGAATGGAAAGTGGATATGTTCAAAAGCATGGATGGCTATACATGGAATTCCAACCTCTTCTTGGCAATAACCGCAAAAAGAGACATGAAAATGGTAGTAAAATTGCATTGCATGGGAACACCGGCCCGGTAAGGCCTACCTCAAGAACTATAGCCGCAAAGGAAATATTTGAAAGATATGTGGATTTCAATGCGTAAAACATGCCACATAAGAGTAAGAAGGATGAACAGGGTAGAGTTATTGTTGAAAAGAGATTGCCATCCCATTGTACCCGAAGAGCATATTAGAGGAAATAAATGCATTGCTTCGGAACTTGGAGTGGCCTCTATATCCCAAACCCAGTTTTTAGTAGGCTATGGAATAGGCATTTCAAGCATGTGACCATAGCAACTTCAAACAACTTTGCCAAGTGCAATTTATGTGCCAAGTCAAGGAGACACTAGATAAGACTGTGCAACCAAGTCTAAGGGCAAAGATAAGGGAACATATGAAGGACCATATGACGGATCAACTATCATGTAGATCAACTTATTGGATGTGGAGGACCTTATCCGCAATGGAACCTAATAACTATCTATGTATTATACATGATAAAATGGACCAACAAAGACTTGTCTTCCACAATTCAAGTACATTCCTAAGTCATGTGGAAGATCATACCCTTTGCGATTTCAATGATCGGGGCAATATTGCATGGGCGCCTCTCGGACCTATTATGGCCATTTCAGTTTAGAGTTGTGGAGTGATGGTCCAGATTTTCACATTGGGAGTATCATGAGGTGTTTAAGAAACTATGAGAAGGGTTACAATGGTCACCCTACAGGATCCTACAGACTAGCCGCACTACATAGTGCATTGTTGGATGGAACCCCTAATAGTATTGAAAAGTTTAGCAAGGCAAGATTTAGGAGGAATGGACCTAATGAACATGTTGGAGCTTCAACATCTCGTGCTAAACCTCGAGATCTGCCCCCAGAAAGTTCCTCTTGCAACTAGATAATTGTCTTTGGTCAAAATAAGAACAGTGGATGTTTTCTTTCCTATCCTACTTAACACCGTGGGTGTTTTTGAAAGAGTCAATTTGGGGTTCCTAATGCCCTGACATACTCATGAGGATGTGGATGCATTGTTTGGAAAATATAGTCATGTATTGAGACAATGACAGCTTACCAACTTTCCCAGCTATTGGAAATATTTCATGGATGTACAAATCCATCTCCTATAGGATCTATCATAGAAGAAGTGCCTGATTGGAAGAGTTTTGTGGATGGTTATGCTCTCGACATGGAAGGTCATTCTAGACCTCTTCAATTCACTTTTTGGGTGAGAGAAGGGATTCCAATCATGCAATGGAAAATGAGACCTTCAGAGGAGAAGTGGAGAGGTGGGGCAGAAATTTGGCGCAGGGATGCAAATGGCAAGCCTATGATACCTCTTGGTCAACCAAAAGCTCTAAAACCAACTGAAGAAGTCAAGCAATTGGGATTGACTAAGGATGGCATCAATGACTACATCAAGCATTGGCAAACTAATTCAGATGACACTAATCGTGCATTGATAGATTATTGGAAGAAGGTGATCAACTTGTTGGATGAGGTAGACACATCCTCTGAAGAGCTGAAAGAAGGGTGGTTCCCTAAAAGTAAGTGGAAGACATTAGCTGGTGCTGACGAAGATGATGGTACCATTAGTAGCATTGTGAAGGCATATGCTCCTCCTCAATCTGATAAACACTATAAACTAAGAAGGATAGGCCAAAATATCTAGGCATGGATTCTTATGAACCTTCTACTGACGTGGAGTGCAACCAATTTGTAGTAGTAAAACCAGCAGATCTAGAGACCTATCCAGTGTGGTTGGGATGGACTATCTCGGATATTTGCAAAGAAGAAGGTGATGTTAACTTCAATAAGGTGCGCGTGGAATGGTGGTGTCCAGTACATCAGTTGAGTAATGTCACCGATCCGATATTCAGATTGTTGGACAAAGAGGTGGAGGAGAAATCCAAGTGATCCTGATCTTTGGCTAGACATTGAAACCGTATTGTACTCGTGGACTCCAAAAACTATTCCTAGTAAAACAGCGAGAGTTACAATACCTCAGGATGTAAGGAATAAGGTTCTCATATCCTTGGGGATGCTAGTGGAAAAATGAAAAACAATTACTATGTATCTTTTCTACAGTTAATAAAAGTTGTGTACTACTAGAGTTCCATGATATATGATTTTGTAATTTGAAGTTAAGGTGTGAGTTTATATTCCCGTGTGTGATTATATGTTAACGTCTATTCTAGTCTAAGGGCAACAAAGTTACTAAAAAGTGAATTTAACAAAGTTACTAAAAAAGTGCAATATAAAATTTATCCCAAAATTAAGACATAATCCCAATTTAATTGAATGATGGTTAAGTGCAAGTTAGCCAGGAACTGGGTAAATGCACAAGCCACAAAACAGGTAAGCAATAAACTTGTTCGGCTTAACTCCCTTCACCAAAATAGTTGCATGAAAAATGTTTATAGATGGATACATTAACTCTGCTCAAACTATCTCAGACAGACAATAATTCTGTTTACACAATTTAGCTAGAACATGAACTCAAAACATCTATAATTTAAAAAAAGATTGAGGCAGCATATTAGATCCAAAATTTTGGAACTCATGGGTACAAAACAATGCAAATGGATAAGTAAGGCACAAACTATCACCAAAGAGAAGATCTAGTAGCGAAAAAATAGAGCCTCTTAACCACTTATAAGAAATAACATAAGTTGGCAGTAGAGTTAGATAAGGACCAACACATAACTACCATTGACATTAATAAACATAACCATTGGATCCAACACATTTTTATTAAAATCCCCCTTAAACCCCCTTTGGTTTGGGTGCATATTCACACGGGGGGTGACTCCGGGCATCGAGAGCTGTTGGATAGGCATATTCGCCCCTTATTCCTTAATCTACACCGTACGTAAAGTTCCTCATTTGTGGGGTACGCAAGTACAAGATTTGCTATATTATATAACAAGATTCGCAAAATACTATAAGATTTCAATCGGAATACTATATGGTGTTGATTTCGTACGTGCAAAATACAATTATGAGGACTCTCGCTGCCCTACGTCACCCCCCGTGTGAATATGCACCCAAACCAAAGGGGGTTTAAGAGGGATTTTAATAAAAATGTGTTGGATCCAATGGTTATATTTATTAATGTCAATGGTAGTTATGTGTTGGTTATTATACTAAAAAAAAATTTGGGCCCTTCGGGCCCTAAAAAAAAAGCAGACGTAAGAACATGTAAGACATGCAAAACATGTAGCAATATGTGTTATGTAATATGCAGCATTAAGAATAAAAAGAGAATATAGTAATATAAAACTTGAGTAACTATAATATTAAAGCATAATGTAATATAATTATATATGCTATTAAAGCATTTTATTTAGACATGTATTGAGTTATTGAAAATAGCAAAGGTATTATAGCAGTTTTAGCCTGTTTATTTGCGCACGTAATTGCCTTTGCTGATCTATGTCCAAACGGATGTGTGCATCAAGCATGAAGTTCTCAATTGAGTTCAGTGCGTTACGAATTTGTTGCATAGACGATCGCATGTCATTGATGTATCCAACTATCCACAACAACATAACGTCAATAGGGTCCTCGCCATGTGGAGGTGAGCCTGAGCCTCGTCTGTTTCGTGCCATTCGCCTCATTGTAATAGCTGCAACTAATATCTACCATTTTAAAAACAACACAAGGTTAGAAGAATAATAAGAGTAACACAAGCTTGTAATTGTAATTGCATATTAACTTAAGCAATGGTCTGGTTTAAGCAATATGTAGCAATATGGTTTTTGAGAGGAAGGGTTACATTTTTAATTTCTAGGAATAAAGGATGGTTAGGAAGGGCGTCATAAGAAAATAGATAGGCAAATTTGTTAGGGCAGGGTTAGAGTTTTCGATACGGCTTCTGAGGACGGGATTTTCCTGACTGAGGAGTTGCGTTTGCAGGAGGTAAGCATGGTCGAGTCTGCTGGTGGTTGGAGCAAGCCAGCCGACTATCATGGAGCTGCATCTTGTTAGGGTTTTCGGTTTGGCCCTGCCATGCAGGTTTATGCTAGATATTGGAGTTGCGTTTGCAGGAGGTAAGCATGCTCGAATCTGGTGGTTGGAGCAAGCCAGCCGACTATCATGAAGCTGTATCTTGTTAGCTGTATCTTGTCATGAAGCTTCATGAAGCTGTATCATGAAGCTGATTCTGGCAGGAGTCTCGGTTTGAAGAGTAGAACAGTGGATGTAATGCTAGATATGATACTACATATTGGAGTTTCGGATTCACCCTGGCATGCAGGTTTATGCTGTCCAGAAGTCCCGGATTAAAGAGGTGCAACAGTGGAAATGTTTTGGATTCAAGAAAAGGATTGGGCCTGGCATGCAGATTCTAATGCTAGGTGTAATGCTAGATTTCGGATTGGCCCTGCCATGCAGGTTTTTGCTGTCGAGAAGTCCCGGATTAAAGAGTGCAACAGGATTGGGTCTGGCATGCAGATTCTCGCTATGGGAGGGTAGATATTCTGGGCTCCAGTTCCGTACTAAGGCACAAATGCTAAGCAGAGGGGAAGTTGAGGATGTTATAGCCAGATCTCTCTCCATCTCCACTTCACCATGCTAGAAATTTCCCTGCACATTTCGAATCCTGAGAACCAACACCAAACAACACTTTCTTTAGAATGTTTAAAGAAGATGAATAAACAGCAGAAACACAATAACACCCTGCCATGAAAGATTCTTTGTGTTACACAATGAAGAACGAATTGTCTTGTGAATGCAAACAAAAGAGCACAAACTTCCATACCACAACTATTGGATGAGGATAGAGGAAGACGGATCGGCACGACGGGTAATACCACCCCAAGAGCTTCTGAGAGAACAGAGCTTTGATGGGTTCATGCATATGAATGAGGAGCTCAAAATAAGAACTATTAGATTGTTAAAGCCAATCCACATCAACGCTCCAGAAAAGCCGCACTCTAGAAATACTATTTAGTATGGCCCAATGAATACAGCACCAAAATCATAGGAAAACCATGCCAAAAAGCATACAAAATCACAAAAACAACCCCCTGTTATAATGCTACATATGGACAAAATAGCAAACGTGTAATCTAGTCATTTAAAATAACATGTGAGAAAAGGCTGAGGCAATACTTTACGCTTAAAGCTTGCATAGGCTACTTAAAGTTGAGATTAAATCAAATACAGCACTAGAAGTGACCATACCGACAACATTCAAACCCATAAGGGAACAATATCTATAGGGTAACTATCAGTCAATGCATGGAAAGGATAAGGTTAAGGCTGCCATTAATGCAATGGAAGAAATTATTTCTATGATTTTTGTGCTCTTATGTCCTGGAATAGAGCATGCATCAAGACAATAAGTAGTTGCAGACCTATAACAGCATGGCACCAACACAAAACCCAGTAGCTAGATTTGGGAACAACATGAGTCTCTTATGTAAAACTAGTATCTAAATCTGACAAATACAAAGCTAAGATACTAAAGGGGATCATCCTGATGTAGAACTTTAAGTCAACTATTGAAATAAAGTTATAGTGTGCAGAAATGATCTTCAATTTATACAATCAATAATAGTCAGCAACGCAGTTCATATTATGCAATACAATGCAACACTGAAATCTAAATAACAGGATGAATATGCAACAACACTATTGGGCAGCTTATCGATCCAAATGAAGATAGCAAATAGGAAATAGATCTAAAGCCTGTTATGGAATAGGAGGATAATATGGCTTAGGAGAGCAGAATAAGGAAGACGATAGTTAACCAGCAAATTGAAATTAAAGAATATGGGAACCTGGTTAACGTGGTTGCCGTTGGCATGAGTCTTTGCTCGCATTGTTGGAGCTTTGGTCGAATCCATAGGAGGATTAACTGGAGGATTAGCAGAAACTTCTATGTGCATAATCGTGCTCAATTTGTGCAGAGCTACCGTTCTCTTCTGAATTTGTAGAGCTTTTCTTAGTAGCCGAAGCTAAAACCTTAACAGGTTGCTAGACCAGACGGATCATTCCTGGATGTGGATCCATAACTATTCCTCTGCCATCGTGATGCTCTTCCACCGTGACCAATTAGGGATAGGGCACAAAATTCATTTCAACCCTAAAGTTAGAATATTAAAGTGAACAGAAACTTTGGAAAATATTAACGCACTGAATAAAGGTTAATAAATTAAATCCATCCAAGATGGTTTTTGGACACACTGTTCTAGTTATGGTTATGGTCCAACCTAGTTTCCTAGATTACACCATTGGTTAAAGGAGGGATATACGGGAAAAATCCATATGTAAAACTTGCATTCAATCTAATCATAAAGCATGGAAAATATACCATTTGATCCCTTGTCTAGCTAGATGAGCATAACGTGTAGTGATCAAAAGGCTAGTGTAACCTGTTTGGTGCCCCCAAGCATCCAATTTGCACACTCGGTGGAAAATTAATGAAATCAATCAATGTCCAGTATATATGGCCATCACCCTTAGTAGTCTGCACTTGAAAAAAATTAGACAGTAGCTAGTTATCACTCAACCAAATGAGTTAGCAAGTGTCAAAAGTTCCAGATTTAAATGCTTGCAGATGCAACACTTTGATAGCACAAAGGACATTAGTAGACTAATTTTTGCCTTTAAATAATTGGCAAAGGTGAGTCCTGTTGACAATCTGCAGTGTGGGTAATGTCTTGGCAGATATCCATATGGCAGATATCCATATGGCCAGGTGTAGAATTGGCTAGACATAGTTATCCAATATACTACATAAAAAAACCCTTCCACCTACCGCAGGTTAGGTGGCCCCTTTTAGATAGGCATTTATCTAAAGAGTAAATATAGTTACAACAGGAGAGTAGGGCCCTGTTGTAACACAGGGGCCCTACCTAATCCCGTATAAAAACTACTCTTAGAAAATAGAACTTACAGGATCTTTTTGAGTGATCTCTTTATGTCTTCAATATCATATTGTAATCTAGGGACTGATGTCATTTAGTATCGGGAACCCATTCCTTCCGCTGTCAATATTGAGGAACCCGTTGTTGTACAATGCTAGGCTAGGCAACATTCAACAACATCTTGATGATGTCTGTTTGAGAAATCCAAGGCATAATAGTGTAAAAGTTTTTTCAATGATGCATAACCAGCCATGGGAAAACTCTTTCCATAAAACCCATAGCTGGTGGAATGTATATTCAATACACCATCTCATTGATGCAAATAGAACTTTGAGATTTAGATTGAAACGCAGAAAATTCATTATTGTACCTCCTTGCTCTTGGTCCAGGCCCTTAAGTTTTGTACAACAAAATTGAAGTTGGATTTCGTGCAATTAGTCATCATAATAGGCTCCTTAATTCAGACGTAAACGATGTCCATATCATCATTTTGCAGTTTATATGCTATGTTCTGTGTAAAATAAAAAAACAGTGGTTAGAAAGTAGCATAGTATAAGAGATAACACCTGACCTCAAATCAAGGATCTAGGTTAAACCTAGAAACTGAAATAACATTAAAAAACCCTTTTAAGCCTGATTTACATCAGACCTTTAAGACCTCTAAGTCCATTTGGACATACAAGCCTTTTAACTGCAGTCCTGAACAAGATACAGGTGATTATCTAATCCAGGCCTTGATTTGAGACATTAATAAATAAGAAATTGAAGATATATTCTAAAGAGTCAAATAAACAAAACTAAGTAAAGATATAACCACAAATATAAGCTATAGGACGAGATGTAGAAAAGGAAAACAGGAGGAACAGATGCGGACAAGCAATTACTTCAACAAAGGAAGCTAAAATATAAGAGAGCATAAGCATGGAAAACAAAGACAAGATACTAGGAAAGGAAGACCATTTTATACCAACTGAAGTTTAAACAGACTGAAGATCATTTTTAATAAGCTTATCAAGACACATAAGCCGCAGTTTTGATCTTAAGAAGAAACTAGTAGCAGAATAAGAACTTAGAATACCATCATATCATGAAAAAAATGGCAATTACAGATAGAAATATAATTGCAAAATTCAAAAATACTGCAGCAACAGTTTCGCAAGCATTGTGTTGTAGTCCAAGAGAAGATAGCGTTCTGCTGTAAGCACAGGTCTGTAAGTCTTGTTCGAGCAAAAATCCTTTTGCCCAAGCTACTACGGTACAAACTTCACATGGAGGAACAAGTTTGGCTACCTGCAGTGGAACCAAGTGCAAGTTAGCCAGGAACTGGGTAAATGCACAAGCCACAAAACAGGTATAAACTTGTTCGGCTTAACGCCCTTCACCAAAATAGTTGCATGAAAAATGTTTATAGATGGATACATTAACTTTGCTCAAACTATCTCAGACAGACAATAATTCTGTTTACACAATTTAGCTAGAACATGAACTCAAAACATCTATAATTTAAAAAAAGATTGAGGCAGCATATTAGATCCAAAATTTTGGAACTCATGGGTACAAAATAATGCAAATGGATAAGTAAGGCACAAACTATCACCAAAGAGAAGATTTAGTAGCAAAAAAATAGAGCCTCTTAACCACTTATAAGAAATAACATAAGTTGGCAGTAGAGTCAGATAAGGACAAAATAGCAAACGTGTAATCTAGTCATTTAAAATAACATGTGAGAAAAGGCTGAGGCAATACTTTACGCTTAAAGCTTGCATAGGCTACTTAAAGTTGAGATTAAATCAAATACAGCACTAGAAGTGACCATACCGACAACATTCAAACCCATAAGGGAACAGTATCTATAGGGTAACTATCAGTCAATCATGGAAAGGATAAGGTTAAGGCTGCCATTAATGTAATGAAGAAATTATTTCTATGATTTTTGTGCTCTTGTGTCCTGGAATAGAGCATGCATCAAGACAATAAGTAGTTGCAAACCTATAACAGCATGGCACCAACACAAAACCCAGTAGCTAGATTTTTGAAGAACATGAGTCTCTTATGTAAAACTAGTATCTAAATCTGACAAATACAAAGCTAAGATACTAAAGGGGATCATCCTGATGTAGAACTTTAAGTCAACTATTGAAATAAAGTTATAGTGTGCAGAAATGATCTTCAATTTATACAATCAATAATAGTCAGCAACGCAGTTCATATTATGCAATACAATGCAACACTGAAATCTAAATAACAGGATGAATATGCAACAACACTATTGGGCAGCTTATGGATCCAAATGAAGATAGCAAATAGGAAATAGATCTAAAGCCTGTTATGGAATAGGAGGATAATATGGCTTAGGAGAGCAGAATAAGGAAGACGATAGTTAACCAGCAAATTGAAATTAAAGAATATGGGAACCTGGTTAACGTGGTTGCCGTTGGCATGAGTCTTTGCTTGCATTGTTGGATCTTTGGTCGAATCCATAGGAGGATTAACTGGAGGATTAGCAGAAACTTCTATGTGCATAATCGTGCTCAATTTGTGCAGAGCTACCGTTCTCTTCTGAATTTGTAGAGCTTTTCTTAGTAGCCGAAGCTAAAACCTTAACAGGTTGCTAGACCAGACGGATCATTCCTGGATGTGGATCCATAACTATTCCTCTGCCATCGTGATGCTCTTCCATCGTGACCAATTAGGGATAGGGCACAAAATTCATTTCAACCCTAAGGTTAGAATATTAGTGAACAGAAACTTTGGAAAATATTAACGCACTGAATAAAGGTTAATAAATTAAATCCATCCAAGATGGTTTTTGGACACACTGTTCTAGTTATGGTTATGGTCCAACCTAGTTTCCTAGATTACACCATTGGTTAAAGGAGGGATATACGGGAAAAATCCATATGTAAAACTTGCATTCAATCTAATCATAAAGCATGGAAAATATACCATTTGATCCCTTGTCTAGCTAGATGAGCATAATGTGTAGTGATCAAAAGGCTAGTGTAACCTGTTTGGTGCCCCCAAGCATCCAACTTGCACACTCGGTGGAGTTTAAATTAATGAAATCAATCAATGTCCAGTATATATGGCCATCACCCTTAGTAGTCTGCACTTGAAAAAAATTAGACAGTAGCTAGTTATCACTCAACCAAATGAGTTAGCAAGTGTCAAAAGTTCCAGATTTAAATGCTTGCAGATGCAACACTTTGATAGCACAAAGGACATTAGTAGACTAAATTTTGCCCTTAAATAATTGGCAAAGGTGAGTCCTGTTGACAATCTGCAGTGTGGGTAATGTCTTGGCAGATATCCATATGGCAGATATCCATATGGCCAGGTGTAGAATTGGCTAGACATAGTTATCCAATATACTACATAAAAAACCCTTCCACCTACCGCAGGTTAAGTGGCCCCTTTTAGATAGGCATTTATCTAAAGAGTAAATATAGTTACAACAAGGAGAGTAGGGCCCTGTTGTAACACAGGGGCCCTACCTAATCCCGTATAAAAACTACTCTTAGAAAATAGAACTTACAGGATCTTTTTGAGTGATCTCTTTATGTCTTCAATATCATATTGTAATCCAGGGACTGATGTCATTTAGTATCGGGAACCCATTCCTTCCGCTGTCAATATTGAGGAACCCGTTGTTGTACAATGCTAGGCTAGGCACATGCAGGAGTTGTTCCAACATTCAACAACATCTTGATGATGTCTGTTTGAGAAATCCAAGGCATAATAGTGTAAAAGTTTTTTCAGTGATGCATAACCAGCCATGGGAAAACTCTTTCCATAAAACCCATAGCTGGTGGATTGTATATTCAATACACCATCTCATTGATGCAAATAGAACTTTGAGATTTAGATTGAAACGCATAAAATTCATTATTGTACCTCCTTGCTCTTGGTCCAGGCCCTTAAGGTTTGTACAACAAAATTGAAGTTGGATTTCGTGCAATTAGTCATCATAATAGGCTCCTTAATTCAGACGTAAACGATGTCCATATCATCATTTTGCAGTTTATGTGCTATGTTCTGTGTAAAATAAAAAAACAGTGGTTAGAAAGTAGCATAGTATAGGAGATAACACCTGACCTCAAATCAAGGATCTAGGTTAAACCTAGAAACTGAAATAACATTAAAAAACCCTTTTAAGCCTGATTTACATCAGACCTTTAAGACCTCTAAGTCCATTTGGACATACAAGCCTTTTAACTGCAGTCCTGAACAAGATACAGGTGATTATCTAATCCAGGCCTTGATTTGAGACATTAATAAATAAGAAATTGAAGATATATTCTAAAGAGTCAAATAAACAAAACTAAGTAAAGATATAACCACAAATATAAGCTATAGGACGAGATGTAGAAAAGGAAAATAGAAGGAACAGATGCGGACAAGCAATTACTTCAACAAAGGAAGCTAAAATATAAGAGAGCATAAGCATGGAAAACAAAGACAAGATACTAGGAAAGGAAGACCATTTTATACCAACTGAAGTTTAAATAGACTGAAGATCATTTTTAATAAGCTTATCAAGACACATAAGCCGCAGTTTTGATCTTAAGAAGAAACTAGTAGCAGAATAAGAACTTAGAATACCATCATATTATGAAAAAGATGGCAATTACAGATAGAAACATAATTGCAAAATTCAAAAATACTGCAGCAACAGTTTCGCAAGCATTGTGTTGTAGTCCAAGAGAAGATAGCGTTCTGCTGTAAGCACAGGTCTGTAAGTCTTGTTCAAGCAAAAATCCTTTTGCCCAAGCTACTACGGTACAAACTTCACATGGAGGAACAAGTTTGGTTACCTGCAGTGGAACCAAGTGCAAGTTAGCCAGGAACTGGGTAAATGCACAAGCCACAAAACAGGTAAGCAATAAACTTGTTCGGCTTAACGCCCTTCACCAAAATAGTTGCATGAAAAATGTTTATAGATGGATACATTAACTCTGCTCAAACTATCTCAGACAGAATGGGACTCGCAAGAAACCAACAAACCGCCCTAGATAGGCTTCTCATTCATCTCAGCAGATTTTCTACAATGGTGGACAGTGGGTAGCCGCACACATGCGAACTACCCACGTAAAATAAAGGGAAAATCCAATTATATCACTTGGACCCCAAAAAATACAATGCTAATAGATGAGTGGCTGATGTACCTGCCGAAAGCTTATCACCGGGATTACAAAACCCCGCCCTTTCGGGTTTTCGAGGAAAAACCCTAGTGATAAGCCTTCGGCAAGGGGCTTAGACAAACGTAAGACATAGAAATCGCCCCCCAAAAACCCCGATGGAGAAGTCGAAAACAGATGTCGCCGCCAACCCGCCAACCCGTACCGCACATCACCAACACAACAAACGAGACAACACAAACATACCGAGAAATAGCATCACCCAAATGGGTGGAAAAAGCATCACCCAGTGGGTGGAAAAACATGATAAACAGAAAATTGTGCACGATACAATAAACAAAGAAGGGGGAGAGGGAGGGTTCAAAGAGAATAAGGTACTGCTGAGAGAAGAGGAAGTGCCGATGAGACGTGGATGCAGAAACTCCCATCCAAAACTCCCATCCAAAACGGGCATGCACCGCCCGCATGCATGCAAGACATGCATGCTCGTCCCATTCTAGAATGGCGATCCGATCTCGGATCGATGCGATTCTAGAATGGGACTCGCAAGAAACCAACAAACCGCCCGACTACCGTGAGAACTTCCTTACAAACTAGGATCGAGGACGGTCACAGGACGAAGGCCAAAGGCCTAAAAGGATAGCATGAAAGAAATGCCAATTGGCTAAACCAGCAGAAGAAGCCCCTCCCCCCCCCTCGAAACAATTCAAAGAGAATAAGGTACTCACTGAGAGAAGAGGAAGCGCCGATGAGACGGGATGCGTAAACGCTACCGAAATAGCTTAACTCCCAACCAAAACGGGCATGCGCCGCCCGCGTGCATGCAAGACATGCATGCTCGTCCCATTCTAGAATGGCGATCCGATGTCTCGGATCGATGCGATAATTCTGTTTACACAATTTAGCTAGAACATGAACTCAAAACATCTATAATTTAAAAAAAGATTGAGGCAGCATATTAGATCCAAAATTTTGGAACTCATGGGTACAAAATAATGCAAATGGATAAGTAAGGCACAAACTATCACCAAAGAGAAGATCTAGTAGCGAAAAAATAGAGCCTCTTAACCACTTATCAGAAATAACATAAGTTGGCAGTAGAGTTAGATAAGGACAAAATAGCAAACGTGTAATCTAGTCATTTAAAATAACATGTGAGAAAAGGCTGAGGCAATACTTTACGCTTAAAGCTTGCATAGGCTACTTAAAGTTGAGATTAAATCAAATACAGCACTAGAAGTGACCATACCGACAACATTCAAACCCATAAGGGAACAATATCTATAGGGTAACTATCAGTCAATGCATGGAAAGGATAAGGTTAAGGCTGCCATTAATGCAATGGAAGAAATTATTTCTATGATTTTTGTGCTCTTATGTCCTGGAATAGAGCATGCATCAAGACAATAAGTAGTTGCAGACCTATAACAGCATGGCACCAACACAAAACCCAGTAGCTAGATTTGGGAACAACACGAGTCTCTTATGTAAAACTAGTATCTAAATCTGACAAATACAAAGCTAAGATACTAAAGGGGATCATCCTGATGTAGAACTTTAAGTCAACTATTGAAATAAAGTTATAGTGTGCAGAAATGATCTTCAATTTATACAATCAATAATAGTCGGAGAACGCAGTCACATTACGCAATACAATGCAACACTGAAATCTAAATAACAGGATGAATATGCAACAACACTATTGGGCAGCTTATCGATCCAAATGAAGATAGCAAATAGGAAATAGATCTAAAGCCCAAGTTATGGAATAGGAGGATAATATGGCTTAGGAGAGCGTAATAAGGAAGACGATAGTTAACCAAAGAAATTGAAATTAAAGAATATGGGAACCTGGTTAACGTGGTTGCCGTTGGCATGAGTCTTTGCTTGCATTGTTGGAGCTTTGGTCGAATCCATAGGAGGATTAACTGGAGGATTAGCAGAAACTTCTATGTGCATAATCGTGCTCAATTTGTGCAGAGCTACCGCTTCTCTTCCTCAATTTGTAGAGCTTTTCTTAGTAGCCGGCTAAAACCTTAACAGTTGCTAGACCAGACGGATCATTCCTGGATGTGGATCCATAACTATTCCTCTGCCATCGTGATGCTCTTCCATCGTGACCAATTAGGGATAGGGCACAAAATTCATTTCAACCCTAAAGTTAGAATATTAAAGTGAACAGAAACTTTGGAAAATATTAACGCACTGAATAAAGGTTAATAAATTAAATCCATCCAAGATGGTTTTTGGACACACTGTTCTAGTTATGGTTATGGTCCAACCTAGTTTCCTAGATTACACCATTGGTTAAAGGAGGGATATACGGGAAAAATCCATATGTAAAACTTGCATTCAATCTAATCATAAAGCATGGAAAATATACCATTTGATCCCTTGTCTAGCTAGATGAGCATAACGTGTAGTGATCAAAAGGCTAGTGTAACCTGTTTGGTGCCCCCAAGCATCCAACTTGCACACTCGGTGGAAAATTAATGAAATCAATCAATGTCCAGTATATATGGCCATCACCCTTAGTAGTCTGCACTTGAAAAAAATTAGACAGTAGCTAGTTATCACTCAACCAAATGAGTTAGCAAGTGTCAAAAGTTCCAGATTTAAATGCTTGCAGATGCAACACTTTGATAGCACAAAGGACATTAGTAGACTAATTTTTGCCTTTAAATAATTGGCAAAGGTGAGTCCCGCTGACAACTGCAAGTAGGGGGTATGTCTTGGCGGATATCCATATGGCAGATATCCATATGGCCAGGTGTAGAATTGGCTAGACATAGTTATCCAATATACTACATAAAAAAACCCTTCCACCTACCGCAGGTTAGGTGGCCCCTTTTAGATAGGCATTTATCTAAAGAGTAAATATAGTTACAACAGAGAGAGTAGGGCCCCATTGTAACACGTGGGCCCTACCTAATCCCGTATAAAAACTACTCTTAGAAAATAGAACTTACAGGATCTTTTTGAGTGATCTCTTTATGTCTTCAATATCATATTGTAATCTAGGGACTGATGTCATTTAGTATCGGGAACCCATTCCTTTCGCTGTCAATAATGAGGAACCCGTTGTTGTACAATGCTAGGCTAGGCAACATTCAACAACATCTTGATGATGTCTGTTTGAGAAATCCAAGGCATAATAGTGTAAAAGTTTTTTCAATGATGCATAACCAGCCATGGGAAAACTCTTTCCATAAAACCCATAGCTGGTGGAATGTATATTCAATACACCATCTCATTGATGCAAATAGAACTTTGAGATTTAGATTGAAACGCAGAAAATTCATTATTGTACCTCCTTGCTCTTGGTCCAGGCCCTTAAGGTTTGTACAACAAAATTGAAGTTGGATTTCGTGCAATTAGTCATCATAATAGGCTCCTTAATTCAGACGTAAACGATGTCCATATCATCATTTTGCAGTTTATATGCTATGTTCTGTGTAAAATAAAAAAACAGTGGTTAGAAAGTAGCATAGTATAGGAGATAACACCTGACCTCAAATCAAGGATCTAGGTTAAACCTAGAAACCTGAAATAACATTAAAAACCCTTTTTAAGCCCGATTTACATCGACCTTTAAGACCTCTAAGTCCATTTGGACATACAAGCCTTTTAACTGCAAAATCCCAGACAAGATACAGGTGATTATCTAATCCAGGCCTTGATTTGAGACATTAATAAATAAGAAATTGAAGATATATTCTAAAGAGTCAAATAAACAAAACTAAGTAAAGATATAACCACAAATATAAGCTATAGGACGAGATGTAGAAAAGGAAAACAGGAGGAACAGATGCGGACAAGCAATTACTTCAACAAAGGAAGCTAAAATATAAGAGAGCATAAGCATGGAAAACAAAGACAAGATACTAGGAAAGGAAGACCATTTTATACCAACTGAAGTTTAAACAGACTGAAGATCATTTTTAATAAGTTTATCAAGACACATAAGCCGCAGTTTTGATCTTAAGAAGAAACTAGTAGCAGAATAAGAACTTAGAATACCATCATATCATGAAAAAGATGGCAATTACAGATAGAAAGATAATTGCAAAATTCAAAAATACTGCAGCAACAGTTTCGCAAGCATTGTGTTGTAGTCCAAGAGAAGATAGCGCTCAGCCGTAGTGCGTGTCTCAGTCTTGTTCGAGCAAAAATCCTTTTGCCCAAGCTACTACGGTACAAACTTCACATGGAGGAACAAGTTTGGTTACCTGCAGTGGAACCAAGTGCAAGTTAGCCAGGAACTGGGTAAATGCACAAGCCACAAAACAAGTAAGCAATAAACTTGTTCGGCTTAACGCCCTTCACCAAAATAGTTGCATGAAAAATGTTTATAGATGGATACATTAACTTTGCTCAAACTATCTCGCATTGCATAATAATTACAATTTACACAATTTAGCTAGAACATGAACTCAAAACATCTATAATTTAAAAAAAGATTGAGGCAGCATATTAGATCCAAAATTTTGAAACTCATGGGTACAAAATAATGCAAATGGATAAGTAAGGCACAAACTATCACCAAAGAGAAGATTTAGTAGCGAAAAAATAGAGCCTCTTAACCACTTATAAGAAATAACATAAGTTGACAGTAGAGTCAGATAAGGACAAAATAGCAAACGTGTAATCTAGTCATTTAAAATAACATGTGAGAAAAGGCTGAGGCAATACTTTACACTTAAAGCTTGCATAGGCTACTTAAAGTTGAGATTAAATCAAATACAGCACTAGAAGTGACCATACCGACAACATTCAAACCCATAAGGGAACAGTATCTATAGGGTAACTATCAGTCAATGCATGGAAAGGATAAGGTTAAGGCTGCCATTAATGTAATGGAAGAAATTATTTCTATGAGTTTTGTGCTCTTGTGTCCTGGAATAGAGCATGCATCAAGACAATAAGTAGTTGCAGACCTATAACAGCATGGCACCAACACAAAACCCAGTAGCTAGATTTTTGAACAACATGAGTCTCTTATGTAAAACTAGTATCTAAATTTGACAAATACAAAGCTAAGATACTAAAGGGGATCATCCTGATGTAGAACTTTAAGTCAACTATTGAAATAAAGTTATAGTGTGCAGAAATGATCTTCAATTTATACAATCAATAATAGTCAGCAACGCAAATACAATGCAACACTGAAATCTAAATAACAGGATGAATATGCAACAACACTATTGGGCAGCTTATCGATCCAAATGAAGATAGCAAATAGGAAATAGATCTAAAGCCTGTTATGGAATAGGAGGATAATATGGCTTAGGAGAGCAGAATAAGGAAGACGATAGTTAACCAGCAAATTGAAATTAAAGAATATGGGAACCTGGTTAACGTGGTTGCCGTTGGCATGAGTCTTTGCTTGCATTGTTGGAGCTTTGGTCGAATCCATAGGATTAACTGGAGGATTAGCAGAAACTTCTATGTGCAGAGCTACCGTTCTCTTCTGAATTTGTAGAGCTTTTCTTAGTAGCCGAAGCTAAAACCTTAACAGGTTGCTAGACCAGACGGATCATTCCTGGATGTGGATCCATAACTATTCCTCTGCCATCGTGATGCTCTTCCATCGTGACCAATTAGGGATAGGGCACAAAATTCATTTCAACCCTAAAGTTAGAATATTAAAGTGAATGTAAACTTTTGGAAAATATTAACGCACTGAATAAAGGTTAATAAATTAAATCCATCCAAGATGGTTTTTGGACACACTGTTCTAGTTATGGTTATGGTCCAACCTAGTTTCCTAGATTACACCATTGGTTAAAGGAGGGATATACGGGAAAAATCCATATGTAAAACTTGCATTCAATCTAATCATAAAGCATGGAAAATATACCATTTGATCCCTTGTCTAGCTAGATGAGCATAACGTGTAGTGATCAAAAGGCTAGTGTAACCTGTTTGGTGCCCCCAAGCATCCAACTTGCACACTCGGTGGAGGTTAAATTAATGAAATCAATCAATGTCCAGTATATATGGCCATCACCCTTAGTAGTCTGCACTTGAAAAAAATTAGATTGTAGCTAGTTATCACTCAACCAAATGAGTTAGCAAGTGTCAAAAGTTCCAGATTTAAATGCTTGCAGATGCAACACTTTGATAGCACAAAGGACATTAGTAGACTAAATTTTGCCCTTAAATAATTGGCAAAGGTGAGTCCTGTTGACAATCTGCAGTGTGGGTAATGTCTTGGCAGATATCCATATGGCCAGGTGTAGAATTGGCTAGACATAGTTATCCAATAAAAAAAAAAAAACTATTTATGTACATGATACTACATAAATTTCACTACACATATAGAGAATAGAAGGCTTGTATAATAGCCTATACCAAAAGAAAAAAAGGAGCACATTAAAATACAAATTGAAAAATTACAAGTATAAATCAATCTACTTAAACCCTCAAAGCAATCGATGGGATGACTCTGGAAGTGATGTAGCACCAAAAGCAATTCATTTGCTTCTAGATTTGCTGGAACACCACCCAATCAATCCCATTGAACCCAGTAGTTCAGATAGGCATCGAGCTCAAAATAACTAGAAACAATGCTAGACAGATCAGACCAATCGACCAAAAACACATAGATAGCAACTCTAAATCCAAAATACCGACCAAACAAAACAAGAAGCTCTTATCTAGGTAAAAAAAGGGAAAAAAAAAAAAAAAAAAAAAAAGAGAGAATAAAACACAATAAGTATTTTGCCTAAATTCCAAACATACCCTCAAGTTCGCATATATTCCAAAAATACCTCCAAAAACAGGGTATTTTACGAAATGGGCAATAATTTTTCCAGTGATTATTAAATAATAAAAGTCCCTTTATGAAATTTATAGACAAAAGTGAGGCTTACCAAACAGCAATAGAATCATTCAAAACATTAATAGTTGGAAAGATCATATCCTAATCTTTAATGTTCATGAAGATAACTTTTAAATTTGAGCTACTAAACAATATTACCATAGCTCCAAACTGCTTTTTATTTGGAGAGTAATTTTGGAATATTGGCAAACTTGAGGGGTATATTTGGATTCCTTATTTCATCAAATCTCTCCTTATCATCAAATCCTAGCTCTTTGGGATAGGACCAACCTAAAATATATGATCTAAGGCCAAATCCTAGCCATCACAATGGGAACCCTAGAATTAGAATACTAGTTGTATAAATATACCAAAAAAGAACCACATTGAACACATAATGGTGAACCTTAATGTAAATTCACAACCAAAAAGGCAACTAGCAAAAGGCTTCTTGGAAAACAAACTCAAGCACGTCCACAAAGGCAAAACCCAAGCACGTCAAAATTGCTGACGGTTTAATTTGGCCTGAAAGACTCACAGAACAAAATTAAATGTCTATGCACACATTGTTAGATACTACAGAAAAGGTTTTTGGAGCATGCCGAAGGGTATATGCATAAGAGAAAAAAACCAAGCAATGTAGGATTTAGACTTTTGGAAAGCTAGAGACCACTACCTAAATAATCGTAAACATGCATTGTGACAAGAGAAATGGAGCAATATTTATTGGATGACCTGAAAGAAAGACCAAAAAACTTTTGGAGATGCTTTAAGGCAAAGGGGATGCCTTTGGGAATTTTTCACACCAAGACTTGTCTGTTTCTGCTCCGTACTGACCACCCATTGGGTGATGCTTTTTCCACCCGATGGGTGATGCTATCTATATTTTTCCATCCGGTGGGTGATGTTAGATGATTTCCACCTGTTGGTGACGCTAATTTTTCTTTTTCCACCTCTCAGTGATGTTTTATTTTTCTATATATGTTGTTTCCGGTTCCTAATGTCTAATGGGTGTTTCTTGCTTTCTAGGTGTTATTTTCTTAGGGGGGCTCATCTGCCATGGTCGTACCTATTTTCCTTACATTTAAGGGATACTTTCTAGGCATTTCTCCTTTTTTCAGGTTCACACATTCTATGGCGTTGATGCGCATTTTGGCTGGCTTCACCAATTTTCTACCTTGCTCTTCAGGGCACCCTCGGGGCCATTGGCGGCCATTTCTCATTAGGGTTTTCCTCGAAAACCCGAAAGGGCGGGGTTTTTTATCCCGATGAGAAGTTGTTGCCATTGTCCTCCCTCTTGCGTTTGCATCTTTCTTATTTCATTATCAAGCCATTTAGTAAAAAATCTATTCTATTCTATTCTTTCCATATGCCCTTCAAGTAGGAACTCAACTTATGAGTTGGCAATATACTTAGACGTTCTTTCAATATAGAAGCACGAATCCCATGTTGCTCGCTTAAATGCACATATGATCAAGCCTTAAATTTGAATGGGACCCCTATTATTTTTTTTGAAGGGCAATTTTTCAACTTGCCATTCAATTTGAAGGGCAAATTTTTGGCCCGCCATTCTTTTGCATATTCAAGTTTTTGAAAGACTTTCAAAGCTTAAACTATAAAAATTAGAAGAATAGAATAGAATAGAATGTATTCTCAGAGATCAACTGCAGTGCTTATGGACCCAAACGAAGAAAAGTTATGGATAATATATTTTAACTTTTAAAGTAATATTAGTATATTTCACATTGATATATTGCCATTACCAATGCAAGAAATAAGGAAAAACATCTTCTTTTTTATTTTTGGAGTGGGTTGGATTCCGTGCAGGGAACGCCGCATCTTACGCCGCATGCGGCGTTCCCTTCCACTCTGCGTTTCCCCTAGCGGGACGGTGGCAGACGGCATTGAATGGCAAGAATGTTGGAATATGACAAAAAGATGACTGGTAGTCTTCTAGCCGTTAACAGTAGATGAGATTCTGCTGCAGCATTTACTATTTGTTCCTAACTTCAAGGAACTCTTTTATATGTATTCCTATTGATAATGAAAACACACGGTTGCTTCTTTGAGATCGGCGCTTCCAATTCTCGTTTTCTAATATGGTATCAGAGCGGGTGGCTCTTGAGACTAAGAGCTTTAGGGAGTGAAGAAAGGAGTGACAGTTTCCCATTGAGGTTTTGCCTATGGCCTTGGACGGATGATCACGAAGGACCATGGAAAACCGCTGGAACCGCCTTCGAGATATGTCATTATTTGGTGTGTCTTATGGGAAGGGGCCACCATGGATATGGCATGGAGAATCTGGATGCAAGTAGCAAGGCAGGCTATAGGAATCCAAAAAGATCCCATGAAGAAGCTGATGGCAAAGACGAAAGCTAGAGACACCGCGGGATGAATTTTCTCGGGAAGGCAAGTCCGCAAGCCGGTGCCCCGAGACTATAGGCAAAGATGAGACCAGCCTTCACCGATAAGAACCGAAAAAGATCTCATGAAGAAGCCGATGGCGACAGACGAAAGCTAGAGACACTGTGGATGAATTTTCTGAGTGGAAGGCAAGTCTGCAAGCGGGTGCCTGAGACTATAGGCAAAGATGAAATCAGCTTAAGGGGAAAAGTGAATGCCAAGAGATGGAAAAATGTCATGGCATCTAGAATGATTGTGGTCATACGTAAAGGATGGTCATACTGTATAAGACTGCCTAAAAGTGTAAGCAGAGAGGAAGTAGAACGGGGTGCACCAAGCGGGAAGAAGATGAGTTTACAGATGATTTTGATAATCATAAAATGGGTTGCACCAAGCAGTAAGAAGCGGGGTTTACAAATGATTTTGATGATCAAAAGGACTCCTTCTTTTCCTGGAAATGGAAGCAGAGTTGAAGCAGTTAATGTGATTGCCGGATGTGTTCACCATAGATATGCTGGGCGAAGTGATGTTAGCATAATTCTTGAATGGCTTAAGAGAATTCGAAAGAAAGGGCGCTTTTAGGGTGGTGCTATTATGGTGTTTTTCTTCTAAGCAAGCCCTTCTACACTTCCAAATATGTTGCACAAACTAAGTCTTGTGTATTATGCTGCAATGGCAAAAGCAGTTCTTGCATTGAAGTGGAAGCCAACTCTAAACAAGTAGCAGGGGAGCAAGGGGACTTTCCTAGCACTGTGCGGAATCTTTTCGGATTGGATCTTGTAGAGGTGAGTAAACATGCTAATACTCAGCTTTTGCAATCGTGGAACAAAATGCATATATTGTTAAGGATGATGTAAAAGTACTAGTTGTGGAGGATGATCAAAATAAATCTCTGTTTTAGAGGATGGCCAAGGTCGGTTTTCTCCGTACCTTTCCACCCTTTATTCCAATAGCAACTCGTAGATGCAAAAGGTTTATTTTTGTTGCGCCTCGGGTTGTTTGTTGGTTCCCTGTTGTGTTAATGATCGTGTATGAGGGGAGTGCAAAAGGACTTTGGGCAAGAAATGATATAACTAGCCGCGTAGTTCCAATCCAAATAGCCTGGTATGATGCACACTTGAAAGATGGATTCCTACACATATCCATCTCTCAGAAGTGGAGGATGCAAGAAGTTGCTTGGGGGGATCAAACCAAGGTTGTTAATTCAATGATTGAACAGCTACAGAATAGGTGCTATTCGTATGGCCAAGAGATGAGGTATGCCCAAGAGATGAGACAGACAGTTCCAAATTTGGTAATGAAATGTAAGGATGCTTATTCTAAGTATAGGATTGAACATGTAACAGGCAGGTTATCAAACAGAGAAGACGGCAATGCAAATATCTCTAACAATCAAGCTCATGTGTTAAGCTACAACACTTCCATTTTGCTGAGTTCACGTGTCGCTAGGCTTGAAGAAACACGCAAAACCAAACTTGTGTATGAAGATTCACAAGTTACGAGAATGTACTGCTGGACAGAATGGACTGAGAGTTTTGTTTTTGTATGTTCAAATCCAACAGCCAAGCTAGAGCAGGACTTTATAAAAAATCATTTTGTTGAACATTCCATTCAAGACTTGGAAGCTCCTGCTGAAGCTTCTCAATGTCTTCTTGAAAGAAAGAGTAAGAGATCTATTAGTTGGTATTTTGGAAGCATTATCATACTTATGGCATTGTTGCTTCTTGCTACATTGTTCTTGCATGGAAATGGAAAGCATAGCCAACCAAGAAAAGCAAAGGAAAAGGAAGCAAATGTGGAACCGGTCATAATCCATACAAATGGTCCACCTTATGGCGCTTTTATAGCTCTTGAACGTGTAGTGGAGAATAAGGGAGATTGCAAGGTAAAGGTGTCTTTGGAGCCAATTGTTTTGGCAAGAGAAGAAGATGCATAGTCTTGCGATTGGATGCTTCATACGGAGCCAGTCTTGGTTGATCGCTTCATGCGAGCCGTGCTAATTGGTTGTTTCACATGGAAGGTGCCGATTGGGTGCTTCATGGGGAGCCGATGATGCTCGCTTGTTTATACGGTTCATGATGAGCACAACCAGAGCCGGTGCAAGAAATACAAGCAGATTTGAAGTCGGGTAACATCAAAAGTGCGATGGGATATTTGGCAAAGCTGGCCAAGGTGAAGGTGTACTTTAGAAAACATGGCAGTTTGTGGCATGAGAAGAAAGCGCATGGCCTTAGAATTATCGAGCAGGGGTTATGCACAAGGCCTATGTCAAACAAGGCCTATGTCAAACGACAAACAAAAGGTTGTGTCTCTGGATAATGAGTTTTGGGGAGAATTGGGTCCGGTTTGAAAAACAATAAATCGTTAACCCAAGCTCTAAATTTCAAGATGCAAGGGGAGAGTGTTGGATTTTGGTTCAAAGATTGGATCTTAATACAAACAAAGCTTTTGCATCATGAAATAGAATATAGAGCAATGAAGGGATACGCCCAAAGGTTATTATATTGATGCGGGGAATTCAAATATAACTATGGTGCCGAGGGGCATATAGAGCAATGAAGGGATATGTCTTTGCCTGGTGATTATGGTGCCAGCAGGGCATATAGAGCAATGAAGGGATACACCGCCACTAGTTATATTGATGCAGGAATTCACCAAATATGGTGCTGCAGGGCATATAGAGCAATGAAGGGATATGCCGCAAGTGGTTATGGTGTCGCAGGGGCATATAGAGCGATGAATGAGGGAGCTCACAAATGATTATGGCGAAAATGCAAGTGGACTTGGAGCAAAGCGACTATGGAGCAATATCAAAAGCCGAAGTGCTTGGAGTGCTAACCATAGTGCAAGTGTGTACCCAAGCGGTGATTGTGCCAGTAACTATGGTGCAGCAGTGTGGGGCTTAGGTGCAACAACTAGGCAGAATATTGCCAATACACCAGAGTATAGTAGCTATACCGATGGGCAGACTGGTGGTAGCTATGCGTCTAATCCAAGGGATAATGCTACTAGGAAAACGACCGTATGGAGCATCGTGGGGCGTTACCGAAAGTACAAGATACCCTGATAACACTTGGAGGTCTTGCAATTTTTCAAGAATTATAAAGGTAATGTTGCTGCTAGAGCTAGACCTGGAAAAACTCCATCTAGAGGTAGCTATGTTGCAAGTGGTGGATCTGTGAGATGGTTTGGAGAAGGAGACATGGAGTTAGTTTTGAATTGGCTGAGGGGGAGTGCTTCGTAAAGTCTTTCCAAAACATTCGTGTTGGCAGATGTAGAAAGTTTTTTTTGTGTTTCAGTCTCTTGTAGTAGTCATCTTCTTGAGGGGGAGTGTTGGAATATGACAAAAAGATGACTGGTAGTCTTCTAGCCGTTAACAGTAGATGAGATTCTGCTGCAGCATTTACTATTTGTTCCTAACTTCAAGGAACTCTTTTATATGTATTCCTATTGATAATGAAAACACACGGTTGCTTCTTTGAGATCGGCGCTTCCAATTCTCGTTTTCTAATAAAGAATTCCCCGAACTTGAATTTGAAAAATGTGGACGGCATGCTGCTGGACTTCCTCGACTCCTCCTCCTCTTAATTTTGGCGCCTCACGGTCTCATTCTGGCGCCTCACTTTGGTCGAATCTTGCAAAGGTGAGCTCACAGCTGGGACTGATCTTGCTGCAATCATCTTATTTTCATGAAACTAATGAAGCTTCATTCTTATTCCAGGATTTTCGTGCATTAGGAGTTTGTCGGCTGGGTCTAATTTTTCCCTCTTTGGGTCGGATTTTGGTAGGTGAGTAGATAGCGGCAATCTCATACTCCAATCTCATACCCTGTACACGCCTCTTTGCCAAGCATTTTCAGAAAACTGAAGCATAATCGGTTTTTCCTATTGAAACAGGTTTCATGGCTTTTCGAACTTACTGTGGTTTCGATTTACTGTGGTTTTTATAGCTTATTTCACTCTGATATGGTCAGCCCAGCCCCAGAGACTTTTCCAGCAGCGAATCCAAAAGTGAGTTTCTGTTAACTGAAGCATCCCTGGGTTAATTTGATAGAAATGAGTTCCACTGGTTTTTCTACTGAATAAGTTTCTCGGGTCTGCTGAATAGGTTCTACTGAACTTTTCTACTCAATAGGTTCCGCTCTGATCCGGGCACTGTAAACCAGTCCCAAGCCTATTTACTAAAATCCCAGCCACAATTTTTCAGCAAGAGTCAGCAACGAATCCAAAGGTGAGTCTACCGTTGTTGAACTTTCATTTTTTTACAAAATATAGCAAATGTGTAGCATGTTGCAGAATATAACATGATCCTTTGTAGCTTTGTCTCTCTCCTTTGCAGAATATAACATGATCCTTTGTAGCTCTGACAGGTCGTGTGCGTCTCTCTCATTTGAAATAAGCCTTATTGCGAGTTCTGTTGATGAAGTCGGTCGATGGAGACTGAGGGAATGCATTACGAGGAAGCACATCCTCCTGTTCTATTTTCAAATGAAACTCATCTGACAATTTTGAACAGGGCCTTTTTGGTCTGGCTATGGCGCACAGTCACTTTTTGTTTAGAGCCTTGCCCCTCTTTCGTTCCATTCGGTGCAGCTATGGCAGAGTTGCTAGACCAGCGCTATAGTGGAGATGCTTTGATTTACAATATGCAGGAAGTTATTGGAGCTTGAAACCGAGCCTTTAAGGTTCGTATCTCCTTTTTTACTCGACTATGCAAGGTCGATCTGCATCTGCTTGACTATTTAAGGGTTTTTTCAGCTGCAGAAAAGCAAGGAACATCTGGAGACATGTACCCGTAGCAAGCTTTTGATGCCGCTTCATGGAATCTGTATTGTCGCCAATGCATGAAGATAATGCTGAGGTTATGCAGGAAGTTCATTTCGAGAACAAAATTCTTTCGAAAACAAAATTCTTGAAAGAGGTGATGGCTATGAGGTGTGCCAACGCATATAGATGATCTTTAGGTTTTCTATTTTTTTGCTGTTAACTTCTACATTTATGCATTTTTCTCAGCATTCGTTTGAACATGTATATCATATTTATTGGAGCAAAATTTCGGTGATTGCAAATGTCAACGTTGGATTAATCTCCATTCTGGTTGGAATGTAAATGATATAAATCAAACCTGTTTGATAAGCTTTTGATAAAAACTGACAAGGCAGTGGTGCCTAGCAATGGCATTTCCTTGGAACTTCTGCATTCAATAATACAATGTCATGGATTATGATGGCATGGCAAAAGTGCATTCTGAGGCTCCTGTGCACAAGATATGGTTTTTGAGCTGTGGCATAACTATAGGTTTAAGTTCGATTTATTTATGGGCCTGCTATTTTTGTTGTAAAACTGTAAGCATCATCTCTCAACTCATATTCTCTTGATTGATAAACAGTTTAAAAACCTTTCAATATCTCATCCCATTTTGTGTTCACTTGGAATTTGCAGAAAAGTAAGCTGGAACTTTACATCTGGTGAGATTCTTGACACTTAGGGACTTACAGAGTTGCAAAGTTTGTAAGTATACATCGGCTTAAGTAGAAATAGATATTCAAATATCATTATTTACATTACTATTATCAATCTGGATTCTAGAAGCTAATATGTACTTGCTTGATCATATGTCATTTTTTTCTTTTCAGCATATGGACCAGGCGCCACAGGTGATAAAGCACCCTTTTGCGGAAGTGCCGTTTAAAGCAAAATGTAAAGGTTTTTCCTACATTAGTAAACGTAACAATTATTTCTATATTTTTTCTTTTATTATCTGCATGTAATTTATGTTTTTAAATTCATTGAATCTTTTGCAGCGTCAAGAGTTTCTTAGATGTACCCACCTGGCATTTAGTCTTTGGAGCAGTTCTGGTAAAGTTTAATGGTATAGGTGTATTTATATTCCAGCTAATGTTTTATTTTGAATGCCTTTTCTGCATTCAATATTTGTTTGCATTTAATCTCTTTGTTTATTCCACAACCTATGTCCTTGAACGATTACTCTCAGGAAGGAAGCTTCCATCAGGAACTTCTGTAAAATTATGGTGGTCCAGAAATGAACTTCATCTGAAAATGCATTTGCTTAAAGGTCAAGAGTTGCCCAACTGATATAGCCATCGTTCCAGACTGAATGCTGCCATTTAGATATAACATTGAATTGATGTCTTATGAGTCATGGGTATTTGCCGAATGCCACTAATGCAAGAGCTATGGAGCTTATATTATTGCAAATTTGAATCTATGCCTAAGAAAGATTTCCAGGGTTCATCTTTGTCTAGCAACTGAAGCTGCCCTTCTTAGGTACATTCTTGCATCCAATGATACCTTTACCTCTTTCTTTATTCTGATTCTTATTCTAACTTTTGCTTTCAATTTTGGAATGGGCTTCTCAATCTAGAATATTTAGCCAGGTTTTGTGAACATGGGCTGGAGTGTCATACAAAAGCAAACATGCATCCACAAGTCTCAAGCTGATATTATAAACCCAAATACATTGTGATGTAGGATAGATGCAAGTAGATGCAGACTATTAAGTAAAACCTTTATGAGTGATGCTGATAAATGGTTTAAGCTTCTTTGCATGTTCGAGCTACCGTCTAGATTGTTTTTGCAGGTGTGGAATTAATCCATGGATTGTTCTTGCATGCCTAGGGCCAATTCAAGGCCATAGGCCAAGATAAGAATATTAAGAGAATATTGAATTTGTGCTGAAACAAAATTCAAAATGTGATGTATAGCCTTTTTAATAGAATAATAGCCATTATAGAATGAATGAATCATAAAATTATTGTATCATTGTATAGCCTTAATAGAATGATACAATTATTGTATTATCTTTGGGATGAATTTGCTTTGTTTTTTTACTGGAAAAGACATGTAATTTTAGGCTATAATTGTGTGTCTAATATACTAAAAACTCTGGAGATTGTTCAATGTCAGTCTTCGAAATTTGGAGACAACAAACACACACCCACCACCACCAAAATGCCTTGCATATCGTTGTAATTGGCTAGGAACATATGTGGACATACTACTAATCGCCACATGGATGTTATTTCAAGTGAAAACTTGAATCACCTTTGTTATTCTTTAAAAAAGATGGTTCACAACTATTCTGGCCAAGGTAACAATACCAAACACTACCAAATAACAATATGTGCATGCTTAATATGTTTTAGGGGTTTACGTAGGGACTTGAATTTGAAGAACTTAGAGGATGTAATATGCAACCATGCAACGCTATCAACCATGTCATCACACTATAGATTTAGGATTGAGGGTTTGTGGTTTAGGATTTGTGTGTTTAGATAGTAAATTTAAATCTTCTAAAAATGGAGACATTAGATTAAATGTATTAGATCTACATGCTAATCACACAATAAAAATGATATTGCATAAAGTGTTTTATAGACTCATGGTTTAAGGTATGTGGTTATGGGTTTAGGATTCAAGAACTTAGCATTTTATGAATTCTAAAGAACTTGAAGGATGTAACATGCAGCTCATAGATGAAGCACGTAATTCTATCAACCATGTCATATGTATAGGGCTTAGGGTTTGTTTAAGGTAAAGTAGGTCAATGCGTGCGTTGATTAAGAAGAAGAAGCATTTTTTAAGGCAAGTGGACTTTAGGATTTCCATTATTCTTACCCCATCCATGCCTAATGCTTGACATCCCTAAACCCTTTCGCACAAACCCTAAACCCTTCACATTTCGCACTCCATTACCTCATAGACATGATTACATTTACCAACTTTTTATTCCATCTACAAACTGCATTACAAGTACCCATTCTAGGCGCCCATGATTAATGCCCGGCATCGCCGGGCATACGTTTCTAGTTATGTGCAATTTGCCATTGAAAATCGAAAATCTTTTTGCAGAAAAACAGAGTTGTCCATTCAAAAAATGAAATTCAATATGTTCAAGGGACGACATGCCTCGAAATTCCTCTATGTTGAGTGGGCTCTAAAGTTGATTAGTCGAATTGATCGGATTCAGATCAAACTGCATATCAAATTGCATGCAGATGAAGAAGCTCGGAGTTGGGCGGGAAACAAAAGGAAATAAGGAAAGGGAAATTCTTACCGTTCTATTCTTTTTTCCGCATTTACTTGCCTCGCCATTAGCCAATTTTAATAAATGCATTTGTTGAGGAGGAGATTGTTAAAAAAATTTGAATATCAAATGTTGTTTATCTTGGTCAAGAATAATAACAAATAAAACTGTAAAGTATAAGCAGAAAAATATATAATATATAAGCAATAATTTTTTTTAGCACACCAGCCCTACCAGGCCTACGGCCTTTCTTGCAATTCTAGCCTATCCACGTGTCTCTTCCACGTCAGCAAAATCTGATGTGGCCATACTTAAAACCGTTCGATCTATAATTTTATGAATCTACGGTCATGAAAATTAGATAAGGCCCGAAATTTGGACACGGGGTACGAAAAGGCGTCCCGTGCCATGAGCATTCTTCCTTCTAGTTCTTTTTTTGGTCTTCATACACTCTCGACGCTCAGATGAGCAGCGCGGGAAACCAACAATTTTCTTCTTTTTTCTTTGTTTGTCTATCTTTTTCTCTGCATTGCTCCAGAAGTCCGAAGGTATTCGAATGCAACTCAACAATTTCGTAGATAAAAAATTCAGGCTGAGTCCTTGATTAGCACTGGGCCACACTGCGGAGTTCTAAATTACTGCGGTCAGCAGCATCACCATCAACAAATGGTCGTGGAAACTCAAGAACACTAGCCTTTTCTCTGGAACAGGTTTCAACAAATGGATCCTCTGCTCTGTTGTAGTGAATTTCCTCAGTTCGAGTTTCAGAGAGCTTGGTGATCTTCATAGGTATGATTCTAGGCTTATTTAATGACCTTAAGAGCCCATGAATGCCTTCTCTACGTCAAGGAATATTTAATGCCTAGCACTGATTTATCAAAACCGACGTGCTTGATGTTTTGTGTGACTCCATTTGCTCTTGATAATAGGACGTCGTAGCCAAGCTTTGAGATGTGCTGCAGACCTTTGATGCAGCCCCTGTCTGGAATTGGAAAAAAATCCTTATAAGCTTCCGGAAAAGTTTGCGCAGTGTGATTGCCCTATGGTATATGCCCCTGTTTTAAGAAATAAAAGGTACAAATTAGAACCGGAATCTTTGCTTTCCTTCTTTAGTCTTTGTTACAAATTTAGTTAAAGCTTTAGAAGATTTAGTTTCTTGACAATTTGGAACGAACCTTGCTTACCTTTTGCTTGCATTCAGTATTGTGCTTTGTTTGAAACTGTCTTTCTCTTTTATAAGCTTGTCTAGAAGATGTTTGCCTTGCAAGAATCTTAGTAATTTTGTGACTCTAGCCATTTCTCACCAAACATGGATCTATTTTGTTAAACTGAAAAGCTAGTGTGATACATTTGGGCATCATATTCTATTTCAGTTCTGCTTCAGAGTATTCTTTTGTGGTCTGCTACTTTGCTTTAGCACGTGATAAGATCCCTTGAAGAAAATAATCATGACTAAAGTTTCAGTAAATAATGGTAGGCTATGAGTCAACTCGCAACAAGCTATATTGACCATAGGTGCAGAGCAGCAATGGAGATCAGGTCAGTGCATGTCGTTTCCCTTTTTCTTTTTTAAAGCCCATGTAATAATAGCATTTGGTGTATCCTCAGGGGTATTTGCCTCTTTCCCATAATCTAGAACTCTTGTTATTCTTTGGAAGCTATTTTTGATCTGAGTATCTTATCTTGGAATGTGTTGTTTTTGTTCCCAGTAAAAAGTTGGATTTTTCGTGCTTTTTTTTTCCGTTTCCTCCAGTGGAATCATGCCAGACTTGTAGACGTCAAAAACTGCTTTAGTAAGGAGTTTGCAGTGGTTCTGATTTTTTGGAAGCAATCTCTCATCTTAATATAGATTCGAGTTTTACCAAAGAAGAACTAGATTCGCCATATCTAGATGTCAGACACCAAACGAGCTTCTTAATCAGGTATTTCTATGTTATTTCCGTATATTTTCCAGCTTAGTTTCTTACGGACATAATTATGGCCTTTTTCGGACATGACTTCGATATGGCAGAACGGATTTTTGTCTAGGCTAGTTTTTTTTGTTGGAGGATCAGGAGGAGAGAAATGGAAACATGAGCTACTTTCCTTTCACGTTGATGTTACATATATATGATAGAGACTTCCTACCTAACTATGATGTGACTACCTAACTAGTCTTAACATGTGATGTCCACCTACCTAGTCTCCCATGTGACTTTGACCTTTGACCATACATGTTGGACTATGTGACTAACGTCCACATAGGGTTAATATCACAACAACATGTTCCAACACTCTCTCTTAAACCTATGTGGACTTCAAAATTTCAGCTTATCTTTACTGCATGTTGCTCTCCCTTAAGCCGGAATTTCACCATCCCTAGTCGCTCCTTGAACTTATTTAGTTTGGCACTAGCCAAAGGTTTGGTAAACATATCTCGCTAGCTGATGTTGTGTTGAACAAGAAGACAAAACCAACTCGTAAGCCAAAACCGTTCTCGTATGAAGAGAAGATGTGCATCAAGATGCTTGGTTCTTGCATGGAAAACCGGATTGAATACTAGTTTGAATAGTACTCGATTGTCATTTGCACAATTGTGGCTTCAGATGGGAACTTTAAGATCCTTCCACAACTTCAGAATCAAAAGTGCTTCCCGCGACTCCGCTGAAAGGGCTTTGAATTCAGCCTCGGTAGTGCCGATAGAAACAATGGTTTGTCGCTTTGACATCCAATTGAACACATTAGGCCCAAGTGAAGACATGATCCCCGCTTGTGGACTTTCGAAAGTGTCTTCACAACCCGCATAATCAAGATCAACAAAGATGGTGCAGCTATCGGGTTCGATTTTTCTCGTAAAATAATCCTTCTTGTAACGTGCCTCGAAGGTAGGCCAAAGACATGCTTGGTCGCCTTCCAATGTAATTGTGTAGGCCTTTGCATGTACTTGGAAAGAAGATTAACCGCAAAACATAAATCGGTGTCGTGTTGCGTATCAAGTAGAGCGACTTCCAACGAGACTTTGGTATAAAGTAATCTTGTCACAAGAGTTGCCGTCAGATTCTGTGATGAAGCTTGGTACCTAAATTTATAGGTACCGAGGACCGGTTTGGCATTGCTCATATTCCACTTTTGAAGTATATCCCTATATACTTCTTGAGATAGATAGATGCCATCCGGCATTTGCCAAACTTCAAGCCCTAAATATAAGTGGAGCGGTCCTAGATCACCATATCAAATTTTTGTTGAAGAGTTACCTTTGTTTGATCTATTAGTCGTGGTTTGCTCCCCACAGAATCAAGAGATCATCCACATAAAGAACTATGATGCAAATCTCTTGATTAGGACCACATCTAACATAGACGTTAGAATCTGCCGAGCTTTCTTTGAAATCCTCGCATGCAAAAGGAAGGCATGAATTTTCTGATTCCAGCATCTAGGGGCTTGTTTCAAGCCATATAAGCTCTTCTTCAACTTGCATACAAGATGTTCTTGGCCCTTTTTAGCAAACCCTTGAGGTTGCTGCATGAAAACTTCTTCTTGTAGATTCCCATGAAGGAATGCTCCTTTAAAATCCATGTGGAATATTGGCCAGCCTTTAGCTGCGGCCAATGCTATGATTGCCCGAATAGAGGACAAACGAGCTACAGGGGCAAATACCTCATCGTAATCAATTCCATACTTTTGTGAGTACCCCTTAGCTACAAGGCGCGCTTTATGCTTAGCTAGAGATCCATCAGCAGCAAATTTAGTTTTGAAAACCCATTTGCAACCTATAGCATGCTTACCTGGAGGTAGCGGGATCAATTCCCATGTTTCTTGCTTGTCAAGCATACTGATCTCCTCTTGCATGGCAGTTCTCCAATGGTCAGCCTTGCATGCATCTTCAAAATGTACAGGATCATGAGTATCATACACGATCTTGGCCATTAAAGCCATGTTGCATTGTGGACCTTTTTGCATATTGCTTATCCTAGCTGACCTCCTCAAGGCCACTTGAGGCACAGCTAGAGTACTTTGAGCAGAGCTTTCTAACTCTTGTAAAGTCTCCTCGACATTTGATGTTTGAGGTGTTTCAAGTTTGAAAAGATCATACTGTGGAGGTAATCCTACCTCGGATCCTCTAGCGGGAGAGGTTCTTGGCTGAACTTCCCCAATCTTCAAACCAAGATTCCAAAATGTCTTTCGTTCCCGCCCCCTGCTCTTCCAAAGTGTCTTGCTGCCCCTGCCCTTCTTTCTTGTGTCCAATATCAGCCAATAGAGGAAATACTTGCAAAGTTGATGAATGTGGCTCTTCTTGTACATTACCGATTGGCGAAGTGATTGACCAATCCTGGTCAAACAAGGAAGCATCATTGATATCCCAAGGTACGTCATCATTGTACCGCATGTTCAACAAAGTGAACAGACCTGAGGAACATCTTCCTTTTACAGGATCATATAGCTTGTAGGCATCATCTTTGAGGCGATAGCCTACTTAAAATTGCCTTGATTGATCTATCATGCGTCTTACCCAACTTCTTGACCTCCTCCAAGGATAAAGTGGCATACGCTAGACATCCAAATGTCCTCAAGTGTGACAGATCTGGTTTTTCGCCATATAGAGCTTCATAAGGTGTCATATCTCAAATGACCTTAGTGGGAGCCCCCTC
Organism: Isoetes taiwanensis; assembly: GCA_021234155.1. Taxonomy (NCBI): domain Eukaryota; kingdom Viridiplantae; phylum Streptophyta; class Lycopodiopsida; order Isoetales; family Isoetaceae; genus Isoetes; species Isoetes taiwanensis. The sequence goes on from JAJEKV010000019.1 coordinate 12,764,884, forward strand.
ATGATGTAGACCTGCAGTACTAATGACCTCAGCCCAAAAGATTTTGGTAGACCTGCATGGGCAGTCATAGATCTTGCCAAATCTAAGATGATGCGATTTCTTCTCTCAGCTACCCCATTTTGAGGGTGAGCATAGGGAACAATCAGCTCCCTTTCTATTCCTGAAGCATCTAGAAAGTTTGAGAAAGCTTGAGACACATACTCTCCACCATTATCACTTCTAAGATACTTTATGGTCATCTCAAAATGTTTATCAACCATTTGATAAAACTTCTGAAATGATTCAAAGACTTGGGACTTATACATTAGAGGAAATACCCAAGTAAAGCGAGAGAAGTCATCAATAAGGGTCATAAAGTACCTGGAGCCTCCTATGCTTTTGACTTTCATATGACAGAGATCCGAGTGGATGATCTCAAACGGTCGAGAGGCTCTATGCTCAGCAACTTTTGGATATGGAAGTTGGGACTGTTTGCCAAGAGAACAAGCATTGCAATGAAGATCCACGTCTTTCAAATTAGGCAAACCCCGCACCATGTATTTGCAATTGAAATGGCCTAACCTGTTGTGCCATAGCTCTTCAAGGCTATTATGTTGGTGGACGAGCGCATGATTCATAGCTTCAACTTGTTCCAGCTTATAAAGCCCATTGTGCAACTTGCCATGAGCTAATTCTTGTGCTGCTGGATCATCCTTGGGATGTGCATTATAGATGACTGCTTTGCCACCTCCAAAGAGAACAAATCTGCCAAATGAATCCATTTGTGAAATGGAGAGTAAATTTGTTGCCAACTCAGGGACATACATGACGTCTCTGATTGCTTTCAACATGCCATCACCTAAATCCAAGGTGACTAGACCTTTGCCTTGAATTGGATGAGAGAAACCATCCCCTAACTGGACTTCGCCTTTCTGCTCATTATGTAGGTGCTGGAATACAGCAGAATCCCCGGACATGTGATTTGTGGCACCTGAATCAAGTATCCAGTGCCCCTGTGGAATGCGTGGAATGCCCATGTGAACTGCCATGCAAAGAAACTCTGCATTAGATTCTAAGATCTCAGTGCAAGCTGCCAAATTGGATTTTTCAGATTTTGCTTTGCTCTCGGATGCGCTTGCCTTCTTTTGCCTGGCATCCTTAGCATCTTTTCTTTGCTTAGCATGGCAATCCTTTGCAATATGCCCCAGGGTCTAAGTTAGATATTGGGGTACAAAAGCACCCGTCCGGACGCGCTGCTTTTCGTGCTTGGTCCGCTATGCTTGGAGGTGCTTGGAGAGCGGGAACGCGATGATCCGCTTTTAGCAAATTGCTTCCGGATCGATGACATGGCTACCCGCAAAATCAAATTCGGTACAAAATCAATTTGGCGGGGTTGTTGTGAGATGGCGTGGAGAGTTAATAGGATTTGGCTATGGCGGGAAGCATGATCCGGTGTTGTACCCGTGAACAGAATTTTCTTTGTACAGCACGGTTTCTCTGTACAACACAATTTTCTGTACAACACGATTCTAAATGGATCAATCAGCATCAGATTTAGATGAAGAAAAGCGACTTCAAATTTTTCGGGAAGGGCCGTCATGAAGGGCCTGGGGGTAGGCGCCTATCCATCACTTCTGAAGGGTGGTTTTACACGCGTTCCGGAGTTCCTTCTGTTTGCTTTTTTTATTTCTTTCATTCGAACTTCTCTTTGATTCAAGTTTGTTGTATCGGACATGGCACACTCAGGCGCTTCAACTGATCCTTCAGGAGTAAGTTTTTTTTTCCAAAAATGGCCAATTGGGTTGCTTGTTTTGCTTGCATTCTATTGAATTTGTGATTTTTTTTCTTTGCACTTCTTTTGCCAGGACAGAGTTTGAGTTTTGCAAGTACAGGGGTCTCAACAACTCTAGTCTGCTGCCGAAAATGCTGAAGAAGTCTGATGTTTCAGACTCAGGCTTCTTGCAAGTCTGCAAGACTCCATTGGTGAAAGGAAAGGTTTATGTGAAGGAGGTGAGGCCCGAGTTTGAGTTTTTGCTGCAGAATCTGCTTGCCAGGATATATCAGTATGGCTTGACAAACAATGAAGTAAGGACATGCTTTGCCAGAGCATTTGCATGGTCTAACACCATGAAGCCACGCCTGAACCCTAAGAACTATGAGGTAAACTAGTCTGCATTTGCTGCCGATTCGTTTAAATCTTTATAGGTAAAGAAAGGAAAAGGAGAGTGCAGCAAGTTTGAAGTAAACATACAAAACATCATGACACACATAAAAGCAGCTTCAGAAGGAAGAGAACAAACTGGAAGGAGGCCTTTATTTTGTTAAGGGGACAGCAGACTTGATAGCATCTCAAATACAGGAAAAATCAAGTCAAAGAGAAGTGCTGGAAGGGTTGAATGAACCGTCTGCTGAGAAGGACATCATCCAGAACTTTTTGAGGGAGGAAGAGACACTAAAAAGCTGCTCGAACAAACCTTGAAGAAATGCAACGCAGCAGATTTGCAGAACTTAAAATGTAAGATTGAAGATCTGAAGGAAGACATTGGAAATTATCAAGCAGAAATGTCTTCCATCAACATCAAAAGTCTTTCCATGCAGGTAGAAAACTCAAGCATGGGGGAGGAAGCAGCAGCAGGGGTCTAGAACTTCTTGCAGAAGGGGCAAAGGCTGGTGATGACAATGACAAAGAAAATGAAGAAGAGAAGGAAAATGAAAAGCAAGGTTCACTGGCAAGTGAGCTATAACATTTTTTAGTGGTTAAATTTCAGTGTCTCATATGTTGGATTCCACATGGCTTATATTTCTGTGACTTGCTTATTCGTATAAGAATTAATGGCTGCAATTTGTTCATAAATTCATTCTAACACAAGGCACCTTTCCCTTCCAAAGTACTAATGAATGTTGTAAGCATTAGTGCTCATTGAATTATCATTATCTCCATTCTGCTATTTTATGGTCTATATTCCATTCAATTAAGGATCTTTTGGTGGTCTATGAAATTCAATTATGGTCTATGATGCCAATGCTTGGTATAGGATCTTTTGTAGCAAAAGGAAGCTACAAAGAATTGATTTATTTCTTGCTTTATTGTACCTCTAGAATTGATTTCATTTTTTAGATGCCAAGATCTGAAGCAAAAGAGGTCTTCTTGTGCAGCAAAAACAGTGATGATGATTGGGAAGGACTTCATGTTTCAATTGGATTCCCGGATAACTATAATACTTAATTTCTAGTTATCGTGGTGGCCAGAAGTATAAACCTCCATGAACTTCAGGTATAAAGATGGTGGAAATAGAAGAAAGAAAAAAAGGAGAGATTTTTTGGTTTCTCAGGTTCAATACCTGACATCTCATTTGGCTGTATGTTTGTGTTCAGACCTTTGATTTTGTTAGGTTCAATCCCTGACATCTCATTTGGCTGCATGCTTGTGTTTAACATTTTGATTTTGCAAAGATGTTTAACACTTTGATCTTGCAAAGAACAAAAAACAGGGATTACTTTTGCTATGTTCATTGCTATGATTCAGTAATGTTATTTATCATATTTTCTTTGATGTTTTGAAGACGTGTTTGAGCAATTACTTTGTAATACAGAGTATTATTGCTTGAAGACCCAATGTTTTGAAGAACAGGACATGGATCATATCGTATTTGTTAAAATGCCTTCTAATTTATGCTTTTTGTCTTTCACAAATCAAGACAAAATTAGGTCTGTATCAGAGCTATTTTGAGTTGCAAAATGTTATTATCTGAAGCTGAGATTTGGCAGGCAAGCCATCCTTAAAGTTATTCAAGTGTTTGCCAAATTACAAAAGCTAATTCAAAGTATAAAATCTATTTTTGCTTTTTGTCTTTGTGAAGGACCCAGTTTTTCTAGTTCTCAGATCAGACCTATTTTGAGGAGAGAAACAAGATTATTTTTGAAGCTGAGATTTGGCAAGCATGTCATCTTTAAGTTTATTCAAGTGCTCCCCAAATTACAAAAGCTAATTCAAAGTACAAGATCTATTTTCTTATTTTTGCTCTTTGTCTTGATTTGTGAAGGAAAAACTTTTTAGACCAGTTTTTCTACGTCTGTATCAGACCTATTTTGAGGAGGCAAACATTATTATTTGAAGCTGAGGTTTGGCAAGCAAGTCATCCTCAAAGTTATTCAAGTCTTGCCCAAATTACAAAAGCTAATTCAAAGTACTGCTGAAATTTCATAGGGGGAACCTTAGATGTGCAAAAACTGTTTTCTGCAGCAAAAGTCTGATACAACTTGTAATATCTTGAGTTTGAGAACTTAGAATGACTGGAAACTTGGCCAATATATGCTCATTGATACCCTTAAGCCATGCATAAAGTTTTAAGTCCAAACTCCAAGCCAACATCCAAATGGGTGGTACCCATGGGATCTTGCAGTTTTCAGGATGAATGAGTGTGGCAGAATTTAACAGTAGGTATTTCATACAACAAGACATGACATCTCCCATCTAAGATGTCGTTTTTAGCTTACTTATCATCTCATCCGAACACCAGACATGCAACATAAGATGCAAAATAAGGAAACATAAACTTGATCCTGCACCCAAGAGGATTTATGCCTGTATGATGGAAACCAAGCTAGCAGAAATATGAGGTATAGAAAATATAACAAATTATTTTTGGTTTTTCTTAGGGGGACACATAGAGACCCCATTTTTTCTCTAATGTGGTCAGTCTTTCCTGTCACAGAAAGCGTTGGATTGTAGGATAGTATCCTACAAGTCTTATTTGTCAAGGCATCTCATAATATTAGAAGGATATGAATTATTCGCTCATGCATATACCTATTCCATCCAATGAAGTGCTCAAAAATATCACTTTGGGCAGCTTATGCTTGCTGAAATGCATTCTGTCCATAATAGGAGAACTTAAATCATTGCTACCATTCTCATTACAAAATAGAGAATAGTAAACATGTAAAACAAATCCAAAACAATGCTTGAGAAACTATATCCCAACGAATGATATGATGGACCTGTTCTAAAACATTTATGAGACTATAAATCCCAACAGATTATATGATAGAAACCTGTGGTCTTTGAGTAAAGTGAAAGCTTGACTGTGTTTAAATGCAAGCAGTTGATGGAAGCTAGCAGGTAAACAGGCAGGTTCATTGATTCCCCACGATTCAAGTACTCGGAAGACGTTAACGTTATTCTTAGTATAAGCTTTTCAGGATGCCCAAGAGTTAGACAACGATAATGGAGATGCAGAATCGGGAGTGTTAAAGGCCCCCGAACACCGATGCGGAAAGGTTGATAAATGCGGAAATGCAGAAAGATTGATAACATGTATATTGGTCACTTAGTTTCATGCACCCAGAAGGAAAACTCTGCCGGAATGCTTAGTTCTTCTGATTCGGAGCTGGATTTGAGGTCGGCGAAAAGGTACGTTTTGCTCGAGCTTTACCTGCTTTATCCGCTTCTGCTTGTCGCGCTTTTTTGTACCCCAATATCTAACTTAGACCCCCCAACTTGTGACAATAATAGCATTCAATTGTTCTTCTACTTGAATTCTTTGTAGAATTTTTTGCTTTATGGTCTGAAACCAAAGCCTTTTCACCTAGTATTCCAGCCCCATTACTCTTGAGGGCCTTGATGTGAGACTCCTCTTGAATTAGCATTCCCTTAACTTCAAGGAAATCAGGCTCCTTAGCATGTCGGATTTGAGAGGATAACATGGCATACTCAAGAGGAAGATTGATCAAAATGCATTGGATAAGATCCAGATCTTCCATCTTTCCTCCGGCAGCAATAAGCTCCAATCTTAGAGCTTCCATTTTGTCCAAATATTCAGTCATATTTGAACAAGAAGTCAGCAAAGTCTTCTCAATCTTTTTCTTGACGACAAGCTGAGTTGAGAGACCTGTGTAAGCGTAAGAGTTCTCCAACTCTTTCCATGCTTCTTTGAAACCGGATAACGGTTGCGAGCCCCATCCTTATAGAAGGGGATACAAGGAGTTTAAGATAGGCTAGAGCCCTCCTATCTAACTTCGGTGGACTTGGCATCTTTTGCCTTATCCCAAGCGGGGATCAAAAACAGCCCCAAGATTGTTAGTGATCATAAAATTCTCAAAAAAAGTCTGCCCAAACATACCAATTGCTTGGGGTGAGCATGGGATCTTTGGAAAATTTGAAGGGATCCATGAGATTCAAACCTGGTATAGCTGAATCTAGAAGAAAGAAACGTAAATATCCTTCAACCACCTTCAAATCACACCGAAATGGATTTGGGCTTCACCCAAAGACTTCAAGAACAACCCCGCAGCAGACAAACAATTGATCTTCGTGATTCTACTCCTCCTTGCAAAGAAAGTAGTGAGAATCCACTCACTATAGATCAATCCTGATCTAAGCCCCTTGGCTCTGATACCATGTTGGAGGATCAGGAGGAGAGAAATGGAAACATGAGCTACTTTCCTTTCACGTTGATGTTACATATATATGATAGAGACTTCCTACCTAACTATGATGTGACTACCTAACTAGTCTTAACATGTGATGTCCACCTACCTAGTCTCCCATGTGACTTTGACCTTTGACCATACATGTTGGACTATGTGACTAACGTCCACATAGGGTTAATATCACAACAACATGTTCCAATATTTTTTTCATCTCCAGTTTCAATCTTTGCCTGTAACGCTTGCTGGGAAAGATTGCATGATACAATCACGGATTTAAACAATTTGTGAACTTCTTTGCTGGCATGTATAAGGACTGGATCCAATTTGAAGTATTGCATAGAGAAATGATGTACTTTCTTTACTCATACTCTTCTGAAACCACTGGGGTGAAATTGCCTGCTAAATCACATTTCTGCCAGTTGCTATGTATCTTCCACTGACCAGCATCTTTGCCCTGTCTTATAGGGTGAGCATTTGCTGGCTGAGAAAGGCATTTTCATTTGCGTTGAGCTTGTGCTATTCCTTCATCTTTGTTGTGGCTCGATTTGCAATAGCCATAGCTTTGAGATTTGCTGCAGACTTTTGGCGTGGGCTCTGTTTGAAATATCGTGATCTATAGCTTTGAGATTTTCTGCAGAGCTTTTACATGGGTTTTGTTTGAAATATCATGATCCATAAGAGAAATCACTGCTTTTGGTTGTTTCCAGAAAACAAACCCTGTCTGGGATGTGGACGCAGAGATGGCAGGGGTCACACTTTGCCAGAAAGACAAGCCCATCGTCATTTCTACTTGTAGAACTTGCTTCTAAAGTTGTCTGTCATGCTTCCAGTTGTATATCTAGTTCATTTTAAAAGGCTGCGCTTATTTCTAGCTTGGCAACCTCCTCTTACAGTTCTAACTCTTCCTTCAATTCCCGTGCTTTCGATCCAAAAATATGGAAATGGACGCATTTCGACTTTGCCATTTGTCGATTCTTAGATTTAAGCCCCTGTTTCTTCCTGTTTTGCATCAAACCTCCATTCAAAATGTCACCTATTATATATAAACGATGTTTCTGACGAAGTAACATGTGGCACTAGTTTTAAAGCCGATGAAGAACTCACTTTACAGTGGTGGGATTATTTGACGCATCCACTTTTACCAGCTCGGGATGTGGCCTGATAAGCCAGCTTGTTACAGGTAACTATATTTGTTACATTCATAAATTCTCATTTGCTTCTATTTTTCTGTCGATCAACTGCTGTTACAATTCTGTACACTTAGATTTTATGCCTTATTCCCTTTTTCTTCTTGATCAACCATTATTATAAAAATATACCAAGAGAATCCTGGCTAAGCTCTCTTGTGTGATCTACTGGCTGCAATGTCTGAGAACCTAGGTCTAGATTCATATTACTTGGCCAATATTTTTGGCAAGGGTGCCTTATTGAAACCCGTTGTCAATTATTATTTTCCTTGTCCAAACCCAGACCTTACAATTGGATTCAAGAGCCCTGCAGATGCGTCTAGTTTCACCATACTTCGCCAAAATATGGTGCCATAGTCATGTAGATCATAGGTATTTTCAACTGTCATTCTAGGGCCTAATCACTATGATCTACTTTTCTTTGTACTATTGCATTGATAATATTTATAAAGTAATGAATCATGACGAAAGTACAAGCAATGTCTAAAAGTTGAAGGTCTCTCCTTCAGCCGTGATTTCATGCCTTTATCTGGTCCACAAAAGACATGTTCTGATTGTGTTTGGACACACACGAACAAAAAGGCTTTTGGAAGGTAAGTACATTTATCTCTTGAACCTATTTCCATTGAGTCATTCAAGAGTGTATTTTTAAATGTTTGATCTAGACTTGCAAGGATTTTTAAAATATTCTTGCATTCCATGTTCAAGAAATATTTTTTATTCTTTTCTGCTAAAACTAGATCAATAAAAACACCACGATCATCAAATTCAAGCACATTTTCTGCATTCTTAGTTAAGCTGATTCTCAACCTGGCTTGGGTCGTAAAACATCACTGGAGTTCATTTTGAATGCTGCGGTTGTAAGGACTATTGGCAGATCCTACATGCAAGGTAAATTCTCAAAAACATGCCTTAAATCAAGTACAAAGTTCTATGATTAAAAATGTAGGGATTAGCAGATCAAATTAATTTTTGATTCCCACTTACCTGGGAACTTGTTGATGAGAAATTTGTTGACCATTGCAGACAGAACTTGAAGATGAGTCGTGTTTCAAATGAGATATTTATGAAGACTTCTTGGCTCTTGGTTCGAATAAAAAGCTTTTGCCAGCTGCTTATTTAATGAGGTCTGGTGAGAAGTTGTTTTCATAAGGACTCACGACTTTGAAGGTTAACTAAGAGGTATGTCTAACCAGACCACTTCTAAAATGTTTATGCAGATGTGGTGTCATGAGCTTTCAATATCTATGCCCATGACAGTTTATTGAAATATGTGCTTATCCAGCCTATGTTATTATCTTGGGCTGTGTTGTATGTATACCTACGCATGACTGTGTTGTATTTCTAGACATCATTGAAATGCATGGCAAACAAGCAATTATGTAATGCAGAAAAGAATGGCATCAAACATGACAAATTGTACTTTTGTTACAATTTTAGGTCTCAGACAATAGACAGCCTTGGCGATTTCTAGTGTCATTTATGTTGAAGACTAATCCAATTATATGAAAGTGAGATAGCTGCATTCGCTTCCTACGTTAGAAGGATCGCATGTATGAGTCATGTCTAATATTATTTTCAATATGATGTATTGGCATTTTATAAGCTCAATTTGCCTTATACTCCTTTTAACAGCCATTGCCATTGGATCTTAATGTCCTCGAATAACTTATGGTATGCATTTCTAAACTTATTTCTTCTTGCAGAAAGTTATTTATTTGTAGCTAATAAGGTACTTGATGATTCCTTAGTTTTCCAGGAGAGAAGTATGATACCAACGAATTTTCTCATATTCACAATGTTTCAAGGCTACAAATTGTAATTCACAATGTTTCAAGGCTAAAACATATCTTTCAAATTTTGTAAGATATGTTTTAGCCATATATGTTTTAGGCAATTGTCCTTCACAATGTTTCAAGGCCTACTTATAGTTCTGCTTTGTTTAGCAACAGTGTAATGCTTGATGCAGAAACGAAAACTCCATGAATTTATAGTACAGCAGATTGCAGCATGACTATATATACAAGAGATTAAATTATGTTGGATATCCAACCATTAACATCTGTATTAATCTTGAGGGTTACAAACAAAGTGAGATAGGCAAGCACATCACACCTGGCAAAGGGTCAAGATTGATCTATGTGGCTGAAATGGTGTATTCATTTGCCTAAATGCATAAACAACTGGAGTCAATAACATGATTTTGTTGCATGCCTATTGGAAACGGGGTCCAGAAGACAAGTTCATTGTTGAAGCACAATTGAACTATAACAGATGGTAATGCCATAGACAATAGCAGCTTGCTCTTTGCATTCTGCCTAAATGTTCCCATGATGAAAACATATAATTAACGTTTCCAATGTATGCCCATCGTGAACTTCCTCCTAAAGCATTGAGGTGTCCTGTAAGAGGCTAGAAACCGATGCAAATAAAAAAAAATGCCCAACAATGCTTCGTTACAAAATTGCGTTCCATTGTGTTGTGGTTTTTGTCAATACAGTACGTTTTTGCTGAAATTGTTCACCAGTAGCAGGATAATTTCGAATCATTTCTTATTAGCAATGTGCTAAAACATATCTTTCAAATTTTGTACGGATCATTTCTTATTAGCAATGTGCCTTAAGGACTGATTTTGCACTACATGTCCATCCGCACACCAAATGATGTCTATCAAAAATGTACTTGGAAAGAAATTTGGAAAATAAGCCATTGTGAAGGCTCGCAAGGCACCACTCTTTTTCTGTTTTGTATGCTATGATTTAATGATGGATAACCAAAAAATATGCAGTTGCTTTATTTCAATTCAAATAAGATAGGAAAAAATGACATAAACAAACAGGAAAAAAAATATAGTAGAATCATTCCCATCAACGGAGCTCTTTGCTCTACCGATAGGCATTCTGAGATTATTTCAGAGATTATTGAGATTATTTTTGAGATTATTGAGCTTGAAAATCTTGGTATGACCAGGAATGTATGGAAACTTCTTGGATTGCTGTTTAGGCCATGCATCAATTTGCTTATCAAATAAAGATTTGGATACAACATGTTTTTGCATGCGAACTTGGTCTCATCGATCACATTTTTGAAGAACCAGTCCGATATGTGAACTGCATTTCTTCATATCTAAGTGTTAACTCCTCTGTAAGTTTGACCACAATTGTTAATTCTTTTGCCCTCAAATGATGTATTTTGTGTCATAATCCTTTGTAAATACAGACGTGCTCTTTTAGAACAATTTTGTATAATCATGCCTGACATCTTTTTTCGCAGAAAGGTTGTGGCTATGTAGAAATGTTGTACCAGACCTTAATAAAAATCTAACAAGTCTTACCTTGCTAAAGCCTTCTGGTGTGCTTCTTGCTAGTTTTTTTTTTTTTTTTTTTTTTTTTATATTCATGGCCATTCTATTGAAGGGCAACTTTTTACTATCTATCTATCTATCTATCTATCTATTGAATCTATTGAATGGTAAATTTTTTCCCTTGCCGTATATAAGAATGGCAGTTTACTGCCGATTCGAGGAGGAATCCCTGCGCTACGGAAGCGCCGGAGGCGGATGACTCGGAATAGGCGAGAAACCGCCATTCTTATAACGTGGATGCAACTTGGGTTGCATTCTGCACCTTCGAGCTCCGGAATCGGGGTAAAATCTCCCAGAATCAGGGGTAGAAACGCCGGAATGAGAGGTAAATCTTCAAGAACGGCGAGTAACTTCAAGAATCGAAGGTAAATCTTCAAGAACGGTGAGTAACTTCAAGAACGGCTGCAGCTGTTAGACTAATAGCAGTTCCGGCAAAGAAACTTAGCCAGATGGCGCAATGCCATTGGCGGATATGGCAGAATGCAACCTAAGTTGCATTTACGTTCTTAAGAATGTCTAAAAAATTTTACCGTTCTCTGCATGGCTAAGGCCCCATTTCAAATTTAAGGCTTGCATATGATGTGCATTCCAAAAAGCATGCTTTTACGTTTTTATCTCCAATTCTAGACAACCAAGACAACATCTGTTATAGCGTGGAGTGCCATTCCACTATCAGTTTCTAATCTCAACTGAGAGTCCAACAAAATGGTTAGGGTTTCAAGCGCCTAGGGCGGCGGCCACCGCTGCCCATTGCACTGCAGCTCTTCTCCGATGGGTGTGTGGCTGGAAGAGCAGCTTAGCTACTGCCTGCTATTTCGAATCCGTGGCTGCAGCTCTCTGGACGGATTTCCTTCTTGTTTTTGTTCAGTTTGGTTCAGTAAGGGTGCAACTCTGTAGTATGGCCGCCACTTACAATGTGTCTCTCTTAGTCTCTCTTATTGCAGCAAAGCATGACTGGTAAGGATTTTGCCCTGTGCTCTGCGACGTGATTTGAGGATAGTTAGGTAAAATACTATCGTTGTCGGTGCTTCATAGATGTTGGATGCCTTAGGGCCTTTGCTTCTGTGCTCAAGCTCAATCCCGTCTCTCTTCCTTTTTTGGCACAGTGCTAGGGCTGTGTGGGTAGTACGTAAGCTTGTCCTTTGGAGAATCCATATTTTCACTTTAGTTGTGTCAGTATCTAAGATTTGTTTTTGTTTTTGTTGCATGCAATGCAACATGAAGGCCACGCTCTTTGTGATTGGACTGCACCCCTTGCAGTTTCAAGGCCATATTAGACAACTCTTCAACTATTTTGTATCATATAGAAACGAATGCCAAGGCTTATGTATTGTGTTGCATGTTAAGTATTGCCTACAAGGCAAACAGACACATCAGTAAGATTATGCCTTAAGGATATGAAGCAGGTATAATGGTATGGCCTGAAGTAGTTTTCATGGATTGTAAGAATTGGCACAGCCCGTTGAGTTGCATCTTTAGTGGGCAGTATCTCCTAGTGCCATCCTTCCCCTTTCCCAGCAAGGGAAGGATTGCGATCTATCAGTTAGAACAAGAATGGATAATGTAGGCAAGAAAGGCTTTCTAATGTGAAAGCTTTAGGTGGGAGACCATAGCTTTCTTATTGCTACAGAGCATCATATAGATAGTTTGGCCTATGTTGGCAGCTAGAGAGGTACATCGAGAGCGATTTGACCATCCCATAGGGGTAGGCTTACTGATATGGTGGTGCTCGAGGGAGTGGTTATCAAAAGCAAGAGAAAGCGAAAGAAATATGAAAATATTTAAGCCGCATCTTGAACCACATCTAGGTTGAGTACATTATGGTATCAGCACTATAGAGACCATTAGAGTCCAGAAACAATGGCCTTTCTTAAGTTAATTATGGGAGGGAACCTCAAATAGAAAAGGGAAACTATTTTTCTAAATTAAAGGAAGGAAGGAAGGAAGTTACTTTTATCGTCCACGGAGACCAATCGGTCTATGGGACCCAATACTTAAGCAAGCGGATTACCGCCGGATTAAAACCCCGCCCGAAGGGTTTTCGAGGGAAAAACCGTGGCAAAGAATCACCCTGTGACAAACTAATGCTAATCATATAAAATGCGTTTCCCAATATATACTGATCCATGCACCACCCAGTAGTGCCTAGTCACGGACAACCAAAAGGGGGCAAAGGTGACCTCGCGAGTCCGGTACCTCCCGGATGTATGACCCGTGATATAATGGTATGGCCGGTAGTTTTCATGGATTGTAAGGGCACGCCCAACACGGTTGAGTTGCATCTTTATCCGGCTAGTGCCATCCTTCCCAACTCCGGCAAGTGGGAGACTCATCCTATCGGCACCCGCTTGAACAAGAATGGATAATGTAGGCAAGAAAGGCTTTCCCCTAATCCACCCTGAAAGCTTTAGATGGGAGACCATAGCTTTCTTATTGAGGCTATGAGCATCATATAGATAGTTTGGCCTATGTTGGAACGGTAGAGAAGCACATCGAGGGCCGCCATCCCATAGGGTGATGTGCTTCTTGTATGGTTTTGACCTTTCTAGAGCAATGGGGTCCTGTGAGCTTATCAAGGAAACAAGCATCTAGGTAAAGAAATATGAAAATATTTAAAAAGACGATCTTGAACCACATCTAGGTTCCATCCGGCGAACCATGGTCTCTTTACCCCTACCATTAGAGTCCGCTGGGACAATGGCCTTTTAAGCCCGGTGGGGAGCCGAAACCACCCATAGTAACCACTTTCTCTCAAATAGGCGATGTATTTTTCAAAATTAAAGCCCAAAGGCGGCGTCAACCTATATTGAAGTGTTAAAGGCAATGCTTTAAAAAATAGCATCGAGGCCTTTTCTAAAAAGGCTTGTATAGATTATCTAAAGGCATCGGCAAGAGGACAAGGGGAGCAACTGGAGCTGTGACAAGCATGGAGTTGTGACAAGCAAGCCGACAACTGAGACAACGGTACCTGCTACAGTAAAAGTTCGACCAACAAATCGTTCTTCTGTGTAGAGCTAGATGGTGGAATCTATCAGTCTTCAGAAGAATTACCCAATTCCTTTCCAGCCTATCTTCTTCTTAATTCCATCCCTTGAATTCGTGTTCTTGCTAGAACAGGCATTCTAGTGTTTGTTTGTTAATTTCCTTAAAGCCTTTCTCATTCCCAAGTTCAGTCTTTCTCTGGAAGTCTCTTGCTCAAGGACAACCCAGTTAGGTGGTGAGCTTATCCGGATGGGTGGATCTATGAACCTGTTGTGTTTGTCTGTAGTGTTTTCTTAATGATATTTTGCAGAAGTTCTCTGGTGATTACGGATTCGTATCAAATTGGTATCCGAGCATTATTCTGGTTTTTTCTAGAATTTGTGGAATCTAGTTTACATTCTTAAAACTAGAACTAGTTTTTGAATTCTAGATTATGGATGGATTTATCTAACAGTTTCTGTTGATTGAAGAATAGATGCATTCAGTTAGCCAGTAAAACAGTTATATTCTTGTACCAATTCTTGTTGGTGACGAAGAGATCAGCAATCTCTGGACTTTTCAAGAACATGTGGAACGGAGTTTGAATCCTGGACATAAATTCTAATTAAATAAAGTTTAAGAGATTGTCTAGGCAGCAGAGTTTTAAGTTCCATTAGAAACTTGCAGTAATATGATGCGATCAATTTAAGATCAAAGAATATGGTTAGCTTGCAATCTACTACAAGAGAGAATTCAGTTTAAGGGGTAAGCCAACAAAAGCAGAATGAGAATGATTTATTGGCAAATTGGCAGAATGATCATTGAGAATTTGCAGATAGAATTTTTTTTAAATTAAATTGATGCAGTAGGCATACAGTAAAGGAAGTTCCAAGAAAGTCAAGCCTGAGAAACAAACTTATTTGTGCACAAGCCAACTCACGTGTAGAAGAACCACTGCTCCAAAATATCTTCAACCTCGCTTCCTACTTCAACGAACACCAGATCCGCCAGGCTGCTACAGACGATAATTAGTGGATATTAATGATGAGCCATAAGCCGCGTTTGCAGGTAGTCAAAATTCTGGCCTTTCTTTAAGCCAATTCCTGAAGCCTGAACCTTAACATTTGGATGGTTGCTAGAGTGGGTGGTTTTATTAAAGTACCTTATTCATAAATGTTCAGGATTTGGATGGTTGCTAGAGAGTGTTCTTCAGTGGTTACAGTTGTATTGAGTTACCTTTTAACCGACACCTTCTCTACTCTATCTTATTCTATTCTTTCCAAATTAATAAGCCATAGCCCAACCTAAAACTTTGAATTTTGCTCATCTGATGTTTTGAGATATCCTTGCATGATCCAATTTGTCTTGTGTTTACTATTCAATTTGGTAATTGACGATCTTTACCTTCTATATCCTTAAAGCCTGTTAATAATTGAATTTGTGAATTTTTAGCCTTTAAGGGTTGGACTTGGAACTTTTTAGCCTAAAGGTGGACCATGGACCTGGTTGTGTGCATTTGCCATATAATTCTTGATCGAGGTCGATCAATCCCGAGAAGGGGAGGAATTGATATGCTGGTGCTCGGGGGAGTGGTTGTCGAGAGTAAAAGAGAGAGTAAAAGAAAGACGGAAATATTTAAGCCGCATACATTATGGTATTATTGTTAGAGACCATTAGAGTCCAGAAACAATGGCCTTTTGTTAAGTTAATTATGGGAGGGAACCTCAAATAGAAAAAGGAAACTATTTTTCTAAGTTAAAGGGGCAGTGTCAATCTATATTGATTGAAGTGTTAAAGGCAATGCTTTTAAAAATAGCATCGAGGCCTTTTCTAAAAAGGCCTATACAGATTATATAAAGGCGGTGGTAGGAGGACATGGGGACCAACTGGAGCTGCGACAATCAAGCTGGCAACTGAGACAACAGTACCTGCTACAGTAAAAGTTCGACCAACAAATCGAACTTACAGCAACGTTGGCCGATCTGCTACATCGATTCCGAAAATATCTGCAGACCGACTCCACATCCAAATTCAAAGAGGGCGTCAATAGCAATTCTTACTGATTATCCTTGCCCAATTAGAGAAACCTTTGTGATAATGTCTTGCTGAATTCTTTTGTGTAAAGCTAGATAGTGGAATCTATCGGTCTTCAAGAAGAATTACCCAATTCCTTTCCAGCCTATCTTCTTCTTAATTCCATCCCTTGAATCGTGTTCTTGCTAGAACGGGCGTTCTAGTGTGATTGTTACTTTCCTTAAAGCCTTTCTCATTCCCAAATTCAGTCTTTCTCTGGAAGTCTCTTGCTCAAGGACAACCCGTTTGGGTGATGAGCTTACCTGGATGGATGGATCTATGAACCTATTGTGTTTATCTGTAGTATTTGCTTAACGATGTTTTGCAAAAGTTCTCTGGTGATTACGGGTTCATATCAAATCTTACAGGGTGTATTGCACAGTTGGAAGAGTTTTCTCTTATAGTACAACAATGTAATGCAGACGGTATCCCAAGACAAGTTAAACGCAATGAATGATGATTGCTCCCATACGACCTCCAACTACTAGCATCTTTTGGTGGTGTACAAGTGGACACAGTTACAGTTATTAGAGGGATCTCAAGCCTTACCTTTATTAGAAAAGAAGGTTGTAATCTTTAGACCTCCATCTTGGATTAAGGTGGCGATGTGATAATTCTGCCTATCAGGCCTATTGTGGAGCCTATGTATTTACTTATTGTTACTAATGAAAATATAAATATCTTGCCTACAAAAAAAAAATAAAAATAAAAAATCTCAACTGAGAGATAATTTTCCGATTATTCCTGTCAATATGTGTGAGGAGATATGCTTGCTCTGTATCCTCCTGTAAGTCATTGATCTCATTGAGATAGGACTGCTTTTTAGTGTTTCCATCAACATCTGCTTGCCACATTTTTGCTAGTAGTATCTTGGCGACCTGCTCATATACTTCCTTGCATTTGATTGATTATGGCCATATACCATGTCCCAACCATTTAGATGACCATTTCAAAATAGTAGACTACCATCCTTTTTCTCTTGATTAATTCTTTAAGAGATCTCACTACAAGGGATAGTCGACCTTCAACGACGTCTAGAGGTCGTTGAACGACGTCAAATCGTCGAGAAACGACGACAACGTCATTTGACGACTGTGACGTCGTTCAACGGCATCACGACGTCGTTCAACGACACCACACAGAGCTGACGTGTCCATCATGCCTGCGTGGCATGGTGCTGGCGCCACGCTGGCAAGCGTGCGTGTCGTGCCACGTGCACAAAACGTCGTTTAACGACGTCTCGTGGATCTGGCGTGGCGCATCCGGCTGCGTGGCTTGCTGACATGCCAGGCTGGCATGCCACCGTGTTCTACCACGTCGACATGACGTCGTTGAACGACGACTAAAAAATCTGACGTGACCAGTCAGCTTCGTGGCTTGCTGACATGCCAGGCTGGCACGCCAAAGTGTCCTGCCACGTCGACATGACGTCGTTAAACGATGCCTAGAATATCTAACGTGGCAGCAGTTTTGCCAGCGTGGCCGGCATCGTCCGCGCCACGCTATTGTCAGCAGAGCGCCACGTAAGCAACGTCGTTTAACGACGTCACTCATATATATAATTTTTTTTTTTGGAAAAAAAAAATAAAAAAATTTAATACTGACGTCGCTTATCGTTTGAAAAGCCAAAATTATCGAGGGACCAAGTTACACAGTCAATTTTGCAAAAAAACGACACACTTACGCCTACATTGCAGTATTCAACAGCCACCTCCTAGGCCAATTGACTACGAGTGTGTTGGACATGAGATAGTTTGGCGTTTCTTCGAGAAGGGGTGGCCTTCTTGCCACGAAACTTGATCCCTAGGGCAATGTCGTCGTTCTGAGTCCATTGGCAGAGCCGAATCACGGTTCCGGAGAGGGGAAGTTGCCCGTCCGTCGCCAAGGCCTTCGGGAGAGGACTTTTGGGGCAAGCCGCTTCCGAGTGGTTTTTAGGGTCCGTGCCTGGCATCAACACCCCCCCTCTACATCAAGACACGACGCAAGGTCCTAGTCGAATCTGACAAGGATAGAGCCTCCGAAACGTAAACCCTATGAGTTGCCAGGTTCTAGCAGGGTTTGCATTTTGGGTGCCGAGTTGTGGTCTTTTGCACTTGGGCCTTGGCCGATAAGATGAAGTTGAGAACGCGAAGCAAGGGAACTGACGGAATGGAGTTTGGACCTGTACTCCTCCCGTTGTGGCAGTTAGAAGTCAAGGGCCGCTTTTGCAGTAGCAAGACATTCGTAAATTCGTAATTAATGCGTAGTACGGACTTAAATTCTGATTTTTAGTCAGCTAGAGTCATCGCCAACATACAGGCCAACTTTCAAAAATTTTAGATAAGGTTTAGATCAAATAGTTTGCATTAGAACGGTCCGGGCAGCCTGTTGTTGGGCAGCCGAGCTAGCACACTTGCCCAAGTCAAACAAGGCCAGGACCTTGCAAGGCCTCATCATTAGAGGGGAGAGTCCGAACCCCAGGAGGCGAGCCCCAAAAACTTCCCCGAGGCGCCCTTTCTCGGCAAATCCGCCCGGCCGGGCGTAATCTAAAGACCACACTCCCGGATCTCGGTTCCCGTATCCGACCGTTGAATCCTTTGTTCAAGGAACCTGGTTCGAGAAGGTCCAAAAAAATCCAACATCCGTCCGGGAGAACATATCAAACCATGAAGCGTCCTGCAGGCGACAGTGTAGAAACCAAAGTGTTTTGTCGTTCGGACATTGCGGAGGCTCCAAAATGGCGATTCGACTTTGCCACATCGTCCGGAATGCCAAAATTACCCTAGGGACCAAGTTACACGGTCAGTTTTGCAAAAGAAAGAAACACTTACGCCCTACATTGCAGTATTCAGCAGCCACAATGTGTTGCACATGAGATAGTTTGGCGCTTCTTCGAGAAGGGGTGGGCTTCTGGCCACAAAACTTGGTCCCTAGGGCAATGTCGACGTTCTGAGTCCATTGGCAGAGACAGATCACGGTTCCGGAGAGGGGAAGTTGCCCGTCCGTCACCAGGGCCTTCGGGAGAGGACTTTTGGGGCAACCTCCTTCCGGGTGGTTTTTAGGGTCCGTGCTCTGGCACCAACACCCCCCCTCTACGTCAAGACACGCGCAAGGTTCTAGTCAAATCTGACAAGGATAGAGCCTCCGAAACGTAAACCCTATGAGTTACCAGGTTCTAGCAGGGTTTGCATTTTGGGTGCCGAGTTTTGGTCTTTTGCACTTGGGCCTTGGCCGATCACATGCAGTTGAGAACGCAAAGCAAGGGGAACTGACGGAATGGAGTTTGGACCTGTACTCCTTCCGTTGTGGCAGTTAGAAGTCAAGGGCCGCTTTTGCAGTAGCAAGACATTCGTAAATTCGTAATTAATGCATAGTACGGACTTAAATTCTGATTTTTTGTCAGCTAGCTTCCTAAGTCATCGTCAACATACAGGCCAACTTTCAAAAATTTTGGATAAGGTTTAGATCAAATAGTTTGCATTAGAACGGTCCGGGCAGCCTGTTGTTGGGCAGCCGAGCTGGCACACTTGCCCAAGTCAAACAAAGGCCAGGACGTTGCAAGGCCTCCTCATTAGAGGGGAGAGTCCGAACCCAGGAGGCGAGCCCCAAAAGATTCCCCGGCAGCCTTTCTGGCAAAGCTCCCGGGGGTATGCTAAAGATCACACTCCCGAATTTCGGTTCCCGTATCCGACCGTTGAATCCTTTGTTCAAGGAACATGGTTCGAGAAGGTCCAAAAAAATCCAACATCCGTCTGGGAGAACATATCAAATCGCGATGCGTCCTGCGGGCGACAGTGTGGAAACCAAAGTGTTTTGTCGTTCGGACATTGCGGAGGCTCGAAAATGGCGATTCGACTTTGCCACATCGTCCGGAATGCCAAAATTACCCTAGGGACCAAGTTGCACTCCGGGCTTTGCAAAAGAAAGAAACACTTACGCCCCTACATTGCAAAGATTCGCCAGCCCACCTCCTAGGCCAATACGAGTGTGTTGCACGTGAGATAGTTTGGCGCTTCTTCGAGAAGGGGTGGGCTTCTGGCCACAAAACTTGGTCCGTAGGGCAATGTCGATGTTCTGAGTCCATTGGCAGAGACAGATCACGGTTCCGGAGAGATGAAGTTGCCCGTCTGTCGCCAGGGCCTTCGAGAGAGGACTTTTGGGGCAACCTCCTTCCAGGTGGTTTTTAGGGTCCGTGCTCTGGCGTCAACACCCCCCCTCTACGTCAAGACACGGCGCAAGGTCCTAGTCGAATCTGACATGGATAGAGCCTCTGAAACATAAACCCTATGAGTTGCCAGGTTCTAGCAGGGTTTGCGTTTTGGATGCCGAGTTTTGGTCTTTTGCACTTGGGCCTTGGCCGATCACATGCAGTTGAGAACGCGAAGCAAGGGGAACTGACAGACTGGAGTTTGGACCTGTACTCCTCCCGTTGTGGCAGTTAGAAGTCAAGGGCCGCTTTTGCAGTAGCAAGACATTCGTAAATTCGTAATTAATGCATAGTACGGACTTAAATTCTGTTTTTTTGTCAGCTAGCTTCCTAAGTCATCGCCAACATACATGCATGTTGAGATAAACTACATCTTCGCATGTTGGTAGGGTATTAGTTCTCATAGCAGGGGACAAAATTAAAAAAAAAATATATATCTCGTCGTAACAAACGAACACGTAGCTACATATACTATTGGTGGAAACCTAACCTTTTTAAATCTAACAAAATAAAATTTTAAGATAAACTACATCTTTGCATGTTGGTAAGGTATTAGTTATCATAGCAGGTAAGGTATTACTAGTTATCATCATCGTATTATATACCTCATAGCTCAACGGATGTACCACAAAACATTGAACATTCTCATGGTGGTATATTTCATAACTTTAACGGGTGTAACAAGTCAAATAAACCCCTATCCAGTTAAATAAACCCATGTGTCAAGTGTACATGCATTCTATACTATTCAATTTTTTTTTTTTTTTTGGTCATCGTAACAAACAAAAACGTCGTTCAACAACGTTTTGTGTCGTCGTCACGATGTCGTTAAACGACGACCTGTGATTTAAATCGAAAACAGGCGGTAATCCCGCCGCTTATTTTCGAGCAAGCAAAGCTTATGGAGGAGCGTTTTTTGAGGCGATTTTCGGCGCGGATCTACTTTGGGGTCTATTCTAAGTGTAAGACAAGCTTCATAAGGTATGTGCACGGATCAACCAACTCGTTTTTTGAATCTAAACTTGTTTTTGGGTAGATTTAGGGCTTTTTGTATTTGTTGTTTGTTCTTCCTTCAACCTTCATTCTTCTTCTTCTTCCATTCTTGCATCCTTCTTCCATACATATTCTTCCATTCCCTTTGTCATCTTCTTCTTCGATTCTTCCTCCTCTTATACTACTTCTTCCTCCTCTTATTCAAATTCTTACTCTTAATCCTCCTCTTGCGCTTCATCTTCTTCGTATTCTTCCTCCCCATTTTCGGGTTCCTCCTCTTCTTCTTAGCCTTTTCTTCTTCGGAATTCTTCCATTCTTCTTCTAATTTTTTTCCCATCTAAGAAGACGTCGTTAAAAGACGAGACCCTTCTTCTTTCCAAAATTTTTCCTTATTAGTTTTTTTATACTATTTCTTTCTAATCATTGAATTTTTTGTTTTGCATGTACACTCCTAACAAAATGTGTTGTTCTTGCAAACAACTTGGCACCTCTTCATGGAATAATTTAAGGGCTAAACTTAGCTATTTGGCGATTTTTTAGCATATTTAAAAAAAAAATTGGCTAAAGTAAATGGAAAAAATTGGGAAAAAAATAATAATTTTAGCTTAACTTTTTTCGGGACTGCACCAATCCTGAAGCTCTTTAGCCAAATGCTAGAAAGTAAGAGAGTGAAATTTTGTATTGTTTAGCTAAACCATAGAAACTTTTAGAATGAATTTCGGGCTAGTTTAGCTAACATCATACTAGTTTATATGAAATATATGGTTAGTAGTTTAGTTTCTAGCATTATGAATTAATTTGAGTCCTAGGCTTTGCTAGTTAGTATTATTTTAGAATGTTTTCACAAAGAAAATGACTAAAATAAGTGGAATATATTGAAAAAAAATATAGTAATCTGGTTTAATATTTTCTGTTGGCCACATTATAGAAATTGTTGGGATGATGTTTGGGTTAGTTTAGCTAAACGCTAGAAAGTATGAGAGAAAAAATGTGTAGAGTTTAGCTAAACCACAGAAAGTTTTGGGATTAATATCGAGCAAGTTTAGCTAAAGTCGTTTTGGCTAATAAGAAATATGCGATTAGTAATTTATTCCCTGCACCTCTTCCAGGTAAGGATTTAATTTTTTCAATACGCTAATAAAATACTAATGCTTTATTAAAGTTAAATTGTTATCCAAGAAGGGGACGTCATTGAAACCACCCCTCCCCCATTGCTTTTCCATATTTTTTTTTCCTTTAAGTTGTTTATTTATACTAATATTTTACTAATCATTGAATTTATTGTTTTGCATGTACACTCCTAACAAAATGCGTTGTTTGTGCAAAACAACTTTGCCACCTTGTACGTATTCCAGGTAAGCATTTAATTTTCAATATGCTTAATGTATTGATTAATGTATTTAGCTTAATCTATTGATTAATGTATTTAGCTAAAAAAATTGGGGCTTCATTTATTTTTGTATTTTTTTAATATATTTAAGCGACATCATTTAATGACGTTAAAATCTTATATTTCTTTATTGGTTAAATTCATTTTATAGGCTTTCTTAACATATATAATGCCTATACCTTCGACGTCGAGGCACCCATCTGGACCGTCCGTAAAATTAAAAACAACTCTCTACCGTCCAAATTTTAGAGAAGGCACCGACCTGCGGATCCTCTTCTCTTTCTTCAGCTCCTCTTCTGTCTGGTTTGCAACGTATTTTTGCGGATGGATTCGCCGCCATAGTCAGCCAGCTATGCTTTTGCAGGTGGAAACGTATAATCTATCGGATGAGCGCCCCTATTCTTGCAGGTTCTTCCATTCATTAATTTTTGTCTTTGAAGCATCCGAGACTTCTATACTCTTGCATTCTAATTAGTAGCTTCATTCAGCGACTGTAATGGAAATGCAAGAGCACCAGGCCCTGCCTCGGCACAGGCACATTCTGCTAGGGCTTCTAAAAAAATGCCCTAGCATTTCTTTAACATGGCCTTGCATTTCTTTTCAATCTTCTTTCTTGAACAGGGCCTTGCAAGAGTAAATACGAAACCCTAGCCAAACGACACTCCGGTACAGTGCACAACGCCGGAGTAAGGTAAAAATCAAAGCAGTATTCTTCTTCTTATTACTTTTCGTCTTCTTCCTGATTAGATTAGTCCAACAGAAAAACTGAACCTCACTTCTTCTTTCTTCTTTTTGGCTATGAAATGGTACTTCCAATGAACACAGGAGCTGAGGGTGTTGAAACTGCAATAAAATTAACAAGAAAATGGGCTTATGAAAACAAGAGAGTGCCAAAGGATTAGGTTTGCGGTACTGCTAATTGTATATAAGTATATTGTAGTTGGTGATTATTTTCTTACATATTTTGTATTGCAATGGAACAGGCCGTGATTGTAAGGATCAGATGTGTTCTGTGCAGAAAAGAAGAGGCTGCATTTAGAGAAACTGCTTTTGTGCAGAGGACAATCTGAGAGCCACGAATTGTTGTATAGACTACTAATGATATTGAAATACTTGATGATGGGTACCGATGGCCAATCCACATCTTAGGTATCATTCTATACTTCATCATTTATTCTATTCAATGATTATTTTCGTGTTCAAACTTCATGATCAGACTCATTGATGATTTCCAGTTTTAATTCCCAAGACACTATGCAAGTTCTATTTGTCATGAGTTCTGCATGCATTTTGCAGGAGTTATTATAAGTGCTCAAATGTGGGATGTTCAGTTAGAAAACAAGTGGAGAGAGCTTCCAATGATCCTAAATTTGTCATCACAACTTACGAAGGAAAGCATAATCACGATATACCTGCTGCAAAAAACAACGGCCATGACCTCAATAATGCTTCTGTAACTCAAAACATGAGCATCATAAACTTGCTCACTTCTTCTGGTCTAACACAAGACCAGCTCTCTCAGTTTTCAAGGTATGGAAGGCTGATGGAAGATGCCAGCACTAGCCCGATGCTGATGCCAATATGGTTAACAGAAGACAGAATTTGGACATGCAAAGAGAATACAGAAAGCATGAAGAAATGCCAATGTGTTTGAATATAGGCACTAGCTTGGCAGGTTTTGGTGGATCATCAGGATATGGTTCTAACCCGATGAATATGAATTTATAGGGTGGTGCGGGCACGCTAATGCAAGAGCTGGGAATCAGGCCTAAGATAGAGCAGGATGACAACGTAGTTCAATCTCTGCAGCCTTTTCGTAACTTCCATCACAACATGCCTGCAAGGCTGGTGTTAGGGCTATGACATATGAAAAGGGTAAAACATCATTGTAAATGAAAAAAAAAAACAAGAAGGAATGTGGCCAAGTGTCTACGTTGCCCAGGAACCTGTGTATTAGGAGGGTGTAATATAGGAACTCTACATGTAAAACACATTTTCAACAAGGGTGGTCTTTGAACTACAACTTCAATGTTTGTGTACAAAATTTATCAATGTAATCAATGCATGGGATTGTAAATCACGCATTTTTGAATTGCCCCTTGGTACGCGTATCTTTCGTGAGTCTCCCTTCAATATTTTCTATTACTGTTAGGACAATTGAAATTTAATTTGTATTATTGTGAATAAGAGAGCAACTACAAAGTGTGACGGCACCATATAAATGACTATGCAAAATAGATCCTACAATGCAATGGTCATATCTACCAATGTGGGCGCAAAATATGAGTGACTATGGGAGATGTTTACACTGCATTGGGCATAATCTAATAGCGACTCAACCCCTAATGACCCCTCAACTATTGTATATATTGGTTTGCTTAAACTTTGGGACTAATATGAAATTGTAGGGAAATGGTCTATATAAAGGTATATCTATGCAACTATACAAACTTTTAATATGTATGTTATGATGCCTAGAAAGCATATAAGCTTTATGATATTGAATCAAAAAATGGTGCCTTATATATTTTTCAATTTGTTTTAGTTATTCAACAAACCACTAATTGATTATCAAATGGCGTTCTAACTTTTCACTACTTTGTCATTTCTAGGTTGAGGCTCAAAATAGAAAAAACAAACTTGGAAGTCATGGCCCTCCAAATGGGCCATAGTGAATCAAACTATTTTTTGTGTCATAAATATGCAACCCCTATGCCACATAAAATGAGGTGCCAATGTATAATAAGCTCGGCTTGATTGTAGTTGTTAGGTGTTTGTGATCCTTTTTGTTGAAGAGAAATGTTCGCGGCGGCCTTGGCCGCCGCGATAAATTTCTTGTAATATTAAATGTATTAACTTCATTCATAATAAATGTATTATTATTACTTTTTTCAATTTATAAAAAAAAAATAAAAAATAATAATATATATATATTTTTTTAATACACGTAAGCAACGTCGTTAATAAACGACGTTGCTTACGTGGAGCTCTTGTACGACGTCGTTAAACGACGACGTGTACGTGGCTGCCACGTCAGCAACGGCGCTGGCAACGCCGCGCTGGCCGCCCGGCCGCATGGCTGCCACGTGTACGTGACGTCGTTGAATGACGTCAAACACGTGGCTGCCACGTCAGCAACCCGCTCGCCGACGCTGCGCTGGCCGCCCGGCCGCGTGGCAGCCACGTGTACGTGGCGTCGTTGAACGATGTTACGTCGTCGCTTTAAGACGACGCCGTTGCGACGCGTATAGCGACGCGTCCGTGTCGTAAAATGACGTGCAGACGTCGTTATAGGCGTCGTTTATCGATTTTTTGGCGTCGTTCATCGACGTTCAAACAACGTCTGGACGTCGTAATAGACGTCGTAATAGGGAAACGTTTTTGTAGTGTCTCTTCTAGTGCAAGGCGTGGAAGTCTATTTAAATCCATCCAAAAGTCTACTGACATAACTGATTGTCTGATATAAAGCTCAAGTGGCAAAAAAGCAGCCTCTGCCAAAAGCATGCAATCATTAAGGCAGATTTGGGATCTCAAAATGGCTTCTTAAGAGCCCTTCCACGTCAGATTTTTTATTCTCCTCCCCAATGCCATGTAGGATACCTATCCTCCATAATGATAGATTCTTATGGATTTCGAGGGATCGCGCATCTATTATCCTATTTTTGCTTATCAAAAACAAAGGACTAGTGGGGGTACTCTTATTGCTTGGAGGATGGATGTGCAGGTCACGTACTCTGCAGCAGACAGGTTTGGTCGGTGGGCAATAATTAAGTGGTTGGAGGGAGGGCAGGGATTGTTAATGTTTATGCCCCTAATCAGCCTTCTTAGCGAGCCCTTGGTGGGTTGCAGGTCGCTTGGTTGTTGTTAGGGGACTTCAATATGGTAGAGCGAGTAGAGGATCGCCTCCCGGTTCGAACCCGTGGTTGTGCATGTGTTTGAGAGGGACCCGGTGGTCTCGCTTTGTTGCGTGATTTGGCCTTGGTTGAGGTCCCCGGGTCTTTGGTAGGCGCCGTGTGCGCCAGGAGCGGTAGGAATTGCATGGTCTCTATCGGGGAGTTGGAGAGGATTGGTATGACCTCGATGGCATTAGGGAGAATGCGGTGTTGCGGTATTGTTGCTCGGGGGCGTGTTAAAGTGCGGGAGAGGCACGGTGAAGGCGCCCCCACGGTTGAAGACGGGGGACACAAGTTCGCGGTGTTCTTCGGGCCTAGGGCAAATGTGGCGATATCACGGCATCTATAGTGTCCCTTGCTTTGCCTGATGGCCGGACTTTGGAGGATCCCGCTGATTTCCAGAGGTATGTGCATGCCCATTTCTCAGGGTTTTTCGCACAGCGCAGTAATCCGCTTGCTGCGTTTTTTGTATTGGGTCCCATAGACCGATTGGTCTCCGTGGACGATAAAAGTACCTTCCTTCCTTCCTTCCTATGAGCAGGAGATGCAGGAGCTTGTTTTGGGGGTTGTTAAGCCATCTATTCTGCCTCACCAGCGTGAGAGCTTGGAGCAGGAGCTCTCCAGAGAGGATTTAACGGCGGCATGTATGTGCATGGCCAAGGATAAATGTCCTGGGCTGGATGGCATCCCTGTGGAGTTCTTTCAGACTTATTGGGAGTGGGCTGGTGAGTCGGTGTACCAGGTGTATCTTGAGTTGCTGCGATAGGATCTTGAATACCGCATGCATTTTCTTGATTCCTAAGGTTAAGCAGCCTTCTACTATTAATGTTGTCCTCTGTGTATAAGATTATTGCGAAAACCCTGGCAGAGAAGTTGAAGCCGGTGTTGACTTCTTCCATTAGTAAGGTGCAGTCTGGGTTTGTCCCTGGGAGGAACATTTTGACTAATGTTGCCGCAGCTTATGAGGGCCTTTATTGGGCCGTAAGAACAGTCAAGGCATTGCCTATCTTAAGCTTGACTTTGCCAAAGCTTACGATAGTGTCCGCTTGGGGAGTTCTTGTGCCGCCATGATGTTAGCGCTGGGTTGTGGTCCACGCTTTACGAGACGATCATGAAGTCGCATAGGTCAAGCCGCGCTACTTGCACGGTGGTGTGCGGGGTGAACCCTCCTCGCGCTTTTCTCCTTAGGCGAGGGGTGCGCGTCGGGTGCCCTTTGGCGCCGTTTTTGTTTACGATTGTGGCGAGGCACCGTCTCGCTTGTTTTTTGCTGCAGTGGAGGAGGGAGTGGTGGATGGGCTTCGATGCGGGATGGTAGCCAGCCAGATTATTAACAAGTTTGCCGATGACACTTTCCTCTTCTTGGTGGCGTAAGAGAAGAATTTCTTGGAATGTGAAGGGTTTGTCGATACTTTCTCCTTGGCCTCGGACATTCTTTCCTGAATTGGGGTAAGTGCTCCGCATTATGGGCCCAAATGACTCGCCCCCCCCTTGTTTGGCTCTATTCCCTTGGAAGGTGCTTCCGTGTAATGTGTGTACTAAGTCATTTGGGTATTCCCTTTGGAGGGATGTTTCCATGGGGAGGGTGTGGGATGAGATTTTGCGCAGAGGTTGCGTAAACACCTCAATTGGTGGAAGGGCGCAAGTTGTCCATGGCGTGTAGGATCACTATTGCCAAGTCGACTTTGTAGCACTCATGTGTATCTGAAGATCTGCGATGCTAGCTCCCCGAGGGTAAGATACGTGCTTTGGATAAGATTGTTCAAAATTTTGTGTGGGGCGGGGATGATGAAGGGCGGTTGTTAAAGTGGCTTGGTGGAAGTGTCTCCGCCCCGGGAGGATGGGGGCTTGGCCATTCTCGGATTTGGCTCGGTAGTAGTAAGGTGTTGGTCTCCAAGTTTGTTTGGAGCATTCTCGCAGATGGAGCATCTTCTCCTGGTGCGGCGTTGTTGTTGCGATCTTTTGCCATTGTGTGGCATTTGGGAAGCCGTCCCAGGCATGTGGAGTTGCCCGGGCACCGCTTGTTGTGGTCTCTGGCCTTTTCCACATGCATCCCCTTTTCTCACGGGGTGTTGCGGGCTTGCAATCATGTGCGTGTGCTCTTCCAAATAGATTATGCCTCGGTTTATCACCACTCTTCTCCTTTCTTGTGGGTTCCTCTTCCCTTGCGCACTTGCCCTTGGCTGCCACTACGGCATGCTCTCGGACCTGAGCCCGCTGGAGGCGAGCCGTTGCTCACCTTGGAGGATTGGTATTGGGGTGGTCAGCTAGCTTCGTGGAAGTTCTTTTCGAAGCTTCGCTTTTCCGAGGGGCGCGGTAGGGTTATCTCGAGAGCATGTGGCGGGAGTATTCCACTACACATACCTCTAGTCCCTCGGGATGATGTGGTGGTGCGGAGTTTGGAAGGTTCATCCGGATGTTGTGTCTTCTTGCTTTGTGCGGTCTTCTTACCGGGTCCGCTATTCATGACACACCGCCCCTTCGTGCAAGTGGTCTCGCAGCTTCCTGGTTCTCGATGGCTTCGGTTTGGGCGTGGATATGGAGCTCACTTCCCCAATCGGGTTAGGGTGCTTCGCGGGCAGGTGGTGCACCGCTGTATCGGGGTGAATGCCCTTGTGAGTCGGTTTAGGCGGGTGTGAGCCCTCGCCCTTGTTGTGGCCTTCATCGGAGACTGCGGAGCATTGTGCGGTTTTATGCCCTCACTTGCGGCCTGCCTGGATTGGGTTAGGGCTCTTTCGTGAGATTGACTAGCCGCCAGTTGCCGCTTCATGTGTATCCTCGATGCTTGGCCGCTCTTGCGCAAAGCCCTTGCATCCTGTCGCGGGCTTGGTTGGTGTGGTTGATTTGGAAGTGGCGGCGATTGTGGATCTTTTTAGAGGATTCAAAGACTGCAGCTCTCTCGATTCCTCGACTTCGGTACAAGCTATTTCAAAGCTTTACGGGTGTTCCCTAATTAGTAGAGCGGAAGTTTGCCATTTGGCCGGGACTTCTTGGGTGTTGTAGATGGTGATGGTCGGTTTGTACAGCCAGTAGAGTTCTGCGCTTTTCTCCGTGAGTTTGTTATGGAGTGTCGAGGTATCGCTGTCTCTTTGGGGCAGTTCTCCTTCCTCTTCACTTGCTTTGTAACATTACCATTCTTTTAATATTCTTGAAAAAAAAAAAAAAAAAAACAAGGAAAAATATTTATGGCTAATGATGATGGCTTACTGTGGCTAATGATGATGACTTACTGACATTCCTGGGTATGCCTTTGTCTCTCAATCCTAGTCTCAAAGGGTTATAGACCCCTATAGTTTCAAGGATCAGAAAGAAGCTAGGCAATTATGGTAATTGTCTTTCTCTGGCAGGGAGAACCATAATTGCTAATTCTATCATTGCTGCCTCTCACATTTACTACTCCTCTGCTCTCTTAGCTCCTAAATGCATTTACCATCAAATCGAGAGAATTGTCAGAAATTTCATTTGGAGGAAGCATCACATGGTTAACTGGAATTCTATTACCAGAAGCAAGAAACATGGTGGCCTTGGCTGTAAAAACTTGGTCTTTCAGGGCTATGCTTTGGCTGGGAAATACATCTGGAAATCCCTGTTCATGCATAATAATCCAGCCACGTTTTTCATCAAACATTGGCTATCATGCAGTCATCCTAAAGGGCATCCTTCTATCAGCCATAACTTGCCTTCTTCAGCTTTCACAGCTTTGAAACCTGCCCCAAATATCTCACCTCTCATGAGAAGCATTATTTTGGCTTGGAACAAGGTTCACAATACTTTTGAGCATTCTGGTATAGAGAATAGCCACTCCAGCACAAGCATATTCTGGAATCCTAATTTCTCTAGAGATAACACTACTCCTATGGCTATAAGGCATCCTAAGCTCTATAAAAAGTGGATGGCATATGGTATTTTAGATCTTGGTGATCTCTGGGATCAAACAAGATGGATCTCTTGAACAAATTTGAAAAATAGGATCAGAGGCAGTTCCTCTGACAAGATTCTTTTCAGATTCATCATGCAAAAAATTAGCAATGTCAATCTCTTAGACAATCCTTGCACTGCTGGATGGACCCTTTTCGGTAAGCCCTGCTACAATGTTTCAAAGGTCTACACTTGTTTAAATATGCCTCACCTGCCCTCCAAATCTAAGCTTTATTGGGGTCTCTCAGATGACTCTGAAGCTAGGTTGTTCAAAAATATCTGGCATTCCTACTTGCCTCCCAAGATCTCTTATTTTGCTTGGTTAATTGCCAATAAGAGTGTGCCAAGTTTGGAAACTATATCCAGGCACTCGAACCGTGCAATAAATCCAGTGCATCCCAACTGCCCCCTTGGCTGCAACTATGTTGAATCTATGGAGCATATCTTTGGCTGTGCTAAGTTTACTTCTTTTTGGAGATGGTTTGAGGATATTTTTAACATAAATTGTCCTGCTACTCTGCTTGAGTTTATAATGAACGATGATGCCTTTAAAAAATTCTTTATGTTTCATTGCTTTGTGGAATGTTTGGAAACATAGGAACATGTGTCAGTATGGAGGTAAATCAATTTCTATATATTGGATTAAATCTCAAGTTATGTATGACATTGAAATGGTTGCAACAAGTCAGATACACTTGCATAAAGATTCTGTGGATAACAAATGGCTAAATATAGGCAATTTCATGGGAGCTCGTAAACTATTTAAACTAAATTGTCATGATTCACTTACTGACACTCAATGTCTTTCTGATAGATTACATGAGGAACCTTAACAGAGATATTGGCACTTCAGTGGAGCCTGCAGATTATAGATTGTTCCCAGGGCAGAGACTAGTACATGATATTCAGTACACTGAGGATATGTGGACAGGCCCAGTAAGGGGCATCACAGATATTGAGATACTCGACATCCCTGATGAGAATGAGAATGAGAATGATTTTTTATCGTCCACTGAGGCCAATCGGCCTATGGGACCCATAAGGAGCACAGCAAATTTATTACTGTCCGGGTTAAAAAACCCCCGTCCCGAAGGGTTTTCGAGGGAAAACCGCGGCAAGCAATAAGAATGTTTACCAAACCGCATAAGTATACATCAATGTTTATATACATGTCAAGTGTGTGCCCGGGACATAGCTGATCTCGCATGTCCATAACCTCTCGAAGATATGATCCCAAAGACCCATACGGATGTCGTGCTCAATGTCACATGTAACGGCCGGCCAGCCCCGACCAACTCAAAGATATCGTGGTCCGAATTTGATCATATGTTTGGGCAACTTTGAAGGGTATGAGATTCATCCTCAATGACTCCCATTTGACAAAGATTGACAGAGCCCGCCCCGGGCGTGGCTCACCAATCCATCCGCCTGCCTCAATTCAAGATGATGTGCCCCCGTGCGAATGGAGGCAATGAGTCTCAGCCTTTTCATGGGCAAGTGGGTACGCAGTAGCATTGCGGGCCTCGCTCCAATGTGGGATTTATGTGGCGCCGGTAGTGTGCCGCCTTGACCTGCTCAAGGGCATTGGTATCCCAAAGCTTGCCGAGGAAGCAATCGTCAAGATATTGCCTCAAGCTATGGCGACCCCTGCTTGCACATGTATGCACCTGTGTTCTCGCACATTCCATCTAGCCAACCATTGAGCTCTCTTTTTCCTCCAAAGAGGCCTTGAGGCTACCGGCTCCATTGCCATGATATAAGCTAGTTTAGGGAGACGAGCATCGTCCATATTGACCACCTTCTGAAAATAGACAATGTGGCGATCAAGGGCCGCCCTCTGAAGAGGCAAGAATCATGTCTCCTGCAGTAGAATTTGATATGGGACTGTGGACTTCACCCCTAGTGCTCGTACTAAGAAGGCTCTGGGCTTTAGAATTTTGCAGAAGCACATACTTAATGGTGCAACTATGGTGGTTCATGGAATGCAACAGCAGAAGAATGACAGATCAACAGTTCGAGTACTACACGAAATGCTATTACCAAATGGCAACACTCTCATACTTCAGCCTAATTTCCGGGCTCACTTTGAATTCCTAAGCTCCTACCACTTTCAAACAAATCATCCTATTCTTTCTAATCATTGACCTGCACCTCACTCTTTTGGCTTGAAATAGATCTGCATATACCTTCTGCATTTCATTAGCATCTAAACCATTTCTGCAGGAATTGGTCTAAGACTTGTCTACACATATGCTGCTCGACATTTTCAACATTGATCCTCACTGTTTATGGGATCTCTTAGTTGCAGCACAACACATTCCTCAACTACTAATATGGTTGATTAATATTTTGGTCTACAGACAACATTGCTATGTGCTTAGCACAACACCTACTTAATTTGTATTTAATTGCATGCTTTATCATGAGTAGCCTACTTATAAAGGCTCACTCACTATGTTGTACCTTTTTCTATAATTAATGAAAAAAATCCCATTCACTCAAAAAAAGAAAAAAAAAAAAAAAAAAAAACATTCACGAGGCAAAGGAATATGAATATAGAAAAATCATCGTTAATGTTGAACAAGAGGGCACTGATGATATCCATTCCTCATTGAGAAAGAGGCAAGCTTGATATGCCCTATCGGACTTGTTCCCATATACAGTGAATACATCTCAAAGAATAAGATGCAAAGATGTTTGTGGAAGCCTCTAACAAAATTATTAAGGTTCTTATAGATGCGCTCGATACATGCATATACTATAGATACATGCACTTGCTATGGCACATGCACATGGTTTTTTTTAGAAATGAAACAGTTTAGCTATGTGGAGTGGACAAGAAATGGAGAAATCTCATAAGCAGCCAAGATAGCTTTTCATAGAAGCACTAAGGGTGGAGGAAAAATAGCCACCAACCCTCCTAGATATATGACTGAATGGTTCTATCAACCAAGAGTCATTGTCACTAACTATGACAGAAGATCATATTGCGTTGAAGAGTAGGAGATCACTGGAATAGCGTGGATCAAAGAAGTACACCTTTAGGGAATGAGGAAGGTCTGTAAAGAGGCGTTATATTTTACAATGCAAAGGGTTTATACATTCATGAAGTACAAAAGTTAAGGTGTTTGTATTTAGATACGTCTAATGCACGAAGACTTTGACTATTTTGCACAATAGATTCCATTGATAAATCATTACTATTTAATTTATAGCAAAAACAAGCCTTGAAACTATTTAAATGGTAGGAGAACTCTTTGGCTTATTATCCATTTGATCAATAAGCTATTACTTTCTAAAGAAAAATTATATGTGATATTTTTATATGCAAAATGAAGATTCATAAAACTTATGAGTTTTTTTTTTGAAGAACTGTGTCATCAATATATTAAAAGAATGGTAATGTTACAAAGCAAGTGAGGAGGAAGGAGAACTGCCCCAAAGAGACAGCGATACCTCGACACTCCATAACAAACTCACAGAAAAACTGCAACTCTACTGCTGTACAAACCGACCATCACCATCTACAACACCCAAGAAGTCCCACCAAATGGCAAACTTCCGCTCTACTAATCCCGGGAACACCAGAAAGCTTTGAAATAGCTTGTACCGAAGTCGAGGAATCGAGAGGGTCCGCAGTCAGCTGAATCCCCCGAAAGATCCACAACCGCCGCGCCCCAAATCAGCCACACCAACCAAGCCACGATAGATGCAAGGCTTTGCCGCCGCAAGAGCGGCCAAGCACCAGATACACATGAAGCAAAGAATCTGGCGGCTAGTCAATCTCACCAAACAGAGCCCTAACCCAATCCCGTGCAGCGCAAGTGAGGGCATAAAACCGGATAATGCTCCACAGTCTCACGATGAAGGCCACAACAAAGGCGCAGAGGGCTCACACCGCCTAAACCGACTCTCAAGGGCATTCACCTTGATACAACGGTGCACCACCCGCCACGTATAAGCACTCTAACCTTCCGGTGGGGAAGTGAGCTCCATGTCCACGCCCAAACCGAAGCGCCATCGAAACCCTAAGCCGCAGAGACCACTTGCACGAAGGGGCAAAGTGTCATGAATAGCCGACCCCGGTAAGAAGACCGCACAAAGCAAGAAGACACAACATCCCGATGAACCTTCCAAACCCGCACCACCACATCATCCCGAGGGACTATAGGTATGTGTAGTGGAATACTCCCCGCCACGTGTTCCCGATAGCCCTGGCCATTGCCCCTCGTGCAAAAGCGAGCTCGAAAGAACTCCCACGGGCTAAATGACCACCCCAATACCAATCCTCCAAGGTGAGCACAACAACTCGCCTCCAACGGGCCTCAAGGTCCCGAGCATGCACGCTGGGCGCCCAAGGGCAAGTGCTTGGGGGAAGAGGAACCCACAAGAAAGGAGAAGAGTGGTGATAAACTGAGGCATAATCTAGCTGGAAGAGCACACGCACATGATCCCAAGCCCGCAACACCCCTGTGAGAAAAGGGGATGCATGTGGGAAAGGCCGGAGACCATACAACAGTGCCCAGGGCAACTCCACATGCACAGACGGCTTCCCAAATGCCACACAATGGCGAAGAGACTGCAACAACAGTGCCGCACCAGGAGAAGATGCTCCATCCTGCAGAATGCTCCAAACAAACTTGGAGACCAACACCTTACTATGCAGCGCCAAATCCAGAATGGCCAAGCCCCCATCCCGGGGTAAAACTTATGAGTTTGAATGTCAAAGCCATCCTTTTTGGAGAGAATCATACGAAGCGAAATCTTCATGTGCAAAATAATTGCATAGAAGAAATTTGCGTGGTGTGATCCTTGTGTAGAGAAGTAAACAAAAACACAAATATTAACCTTACAACTTAGGGTAAACAAACAATCTCTTACTTAATGTTATTTTTGTATAGCATAACTCGAAGATGAAATATAGTAAATTTGTAATGACCTACTTAACTCTCTCTCTCAAGAAAGGTCACACCAAGCTAATAATATATGTGCAAAAAAGATGGAAACACACAAATGATGTGATCCACTTTCTTATTTGTTATCAAATTAAAATTAAACATAATTACCTTTTCCTATTTGCATCTAAAATACTTTACCAACCCCAAGTACATAAACTTATTAGCCCTTTTCAAAGAGCATACCTTTTTTCGAGAAGGATCATACCAAGCGAATAACATATGCAAAAAAAATTAGAACACACTAAATTTGCGTGGTGTGATCTACTTTCTTATTTATTGTCATATTAATATTACACATCAAGTACCCCTTCCTATTTGCATGTAAAACGTTTTACCAACCCAAGTACATAAAATTATTAGCCCTTTTCAAAGAGCAAACACTTTATCTAAAAATAGCACTTTACATAGGTATCCATACTTTACTTCAAATAAGAGTTATACATGCTTCTTCTATTCTTATCATTCCATATATAAAGCAGTATCATTTTCTGTTCTTAAAAAATAAGAAACTAATTTTTCTGGGCTGAGCACAGCCCTGGCCCTGACACGTATGCTCCCAATGCATTTTTCAATTCCAATAAAATAAAAATCTCCAGCCCGCCACGCGCGGCGAACTCAATGGCGGAGGAAGAACGCTGCGTCGCATCTTCCTCTCATTCTTTCTTTGCAGCAAGCTTTTTTTTTTTCTTTGTTCCATCCTTCTGCTCCAAAATCTTTCATTCCGGCCATGAGAAGCAGGAAGAATCGTCGCCCCACAGCCTCTTTATGTGCCCAACGGGATTCTTAAACATTACAACGTCTCATTTTTTATGCAGAATCTGCTCTGTTTGTGGGTTCAAGCAATCCGAGGGCCTGCCTCTCGGCAAAGAACCCCATCCCTCCTCCCTTTCAAAACATTTCCATGAGGCCCTTGGTCGGATTTCAAATCCTTGCTAGGCGCAAAAAGAGGGCAAACCTGTGACAGCCTTCCCCAGCTCAAGAATTACTTCAAACAATTCGGTGTATTTTGCAATGCAATAAAAAACTACAAAAAATAGTTCCTATAAAGCATGGGATTCAAGCAAGCATGGGATTCAAGTTGGAGATGTGGCTCTGCATCAGCAGGAAAGAACTAGGAGCTATTATTTCTTAGGTGCTTCGCGCGAAGAGCCCTTTTTATGGAAATCTTCAACCCACTTCCTGTAAAAGGCGGATTCTCGCTTAAAATTTGAGGAAGCCGACCTTTATGATGGGATTTTGCAGAGAAGGTGGAAATTTTGATGGAGCCTTAGAAGAGCTCTGGCAATCTTTGGAGGACTACTTGCCAGACCTATTTTTCATAGCCGGCTCTAAAGATCGAATCCACCATGACCTTTACAGGGACGAAAGCACAGGGCTTTGATGATAAGACTTGATTCTATGACGACAAGAATGCAGCAGAAAAGCAGAGTTTTTTTTTATGAAGTATTGGCTAGGCTAAAGGATGCCGTTTTGCTCTAAAATCATCCCCCCAAACGGGGAATCTTCTTCTTCTTCTCCAAAAGCCTTTGGCAGGCATTTTATCACAAATTAGCCCCCTTATTTCAATTTTATTAGCCAAGAAATCGGCGATTGGTGAAAGACAGCTTTCAACAGGGGTTTCCAAGAAACGATTCAGTTTTGATGCTATAAAAGCAAAAACAGAGCAGAGGGCCGATCAGCGGATCAGGCATGGCGGAGGTGAAGGCAATGCTGATTTTGTTTGCAGCTATATATGGGGGCTCTCTTTCTGGTTCTGCAATGCGAGGTGGGTAGCCTAAAAGTCTTTTGTAAATTATTTCTTAAGTCTGCAGATTATTTCTTAAGTTTGAAAGCCAAAAGATTAGGCTAAGGCATTGCATTTTTTGGCGCAGGCAATGGCTCCTTAGGGAGCGCCTGTTCCGGCTGCGCCACACATCAGTATGTTTTGTTTTCCTTCTGGGATTCAATTTGTGGTAAAGCATAGCTAAGCTGATAAATCCATTTTTTTTTGTTTGGGTTTAGATTGCAGTATGGCTTGTGGCGAAAGATGTAAGCTCCGAGGCGAACGGTGCCTCCATTACTGCGGAATGTGCTGCGATAAAATGCAACTGCGTCCCTCCTGGTCAGTCCGGCAACAAGGAGCTTTGCCCCTGCTATGCAAACCGAAAACCATCGGGGCGTAGACAAGTGTCCCTAAATATTTGTACCATTTCACAAATTTTGTGGTTGCATTTCACACTCAATGGTTATGGAATTCTTAGTCTCTCCTAGGTTAAAATTGTATCTATCTATCTATCTTTACAATACCATAATATCTTGGTTAATATCATGGTTGGATCGTCATTTCATCTTATCATTTTTGGTGATGCCATTTGCCATAGCCAATATACTAGAATGCTAATTGGGTAGAACATTCTTAGCTACTCTGGCCATGTTGTAATGTGGAACATCAGGGGGAGGGCATTCTTGCCACCCCCCTGACCTGCAGAATCCGAGAGCGACGTTTCAATTTATGTGCACCAACATTCAACCCACCAACACCAATAATACCCCCCCCACCCCTCTGTCATTCCTCTATTTTCCTTGTCGCATGGTACCCCAATTGGACTCCTCTCCTTCCCAATTGGACCTGAGTCATGTATAAAGGTTGTCTGAAATGGCCCACTTAAAATAATATTCCAAGTGGCCTTTAGACATAGAACAACTAAGTTAAATAGATTTCAATGTTGAGTCATGCGTTAAGCTATTGGATGTGCCTAGAAAATGGAAAGTCAATTTGTTTTTCAACTCTGAATGCATTTATATTTTGCGAAGATACTAAGCTATAAGTTAATGTGTGGTTAGCATTACTAGGTGCCTAGAAAATGGAAAGTCAATTTGTTTTTCAACTCTGAATGTATTTATATTTTGCGAAGACACTGAGCTATAAGTTAATGTATGGTTAGCATTACTAGGTCCAATACTTAAACTGTTAAAATGGCAATTTCCCTTGGCTAATGAGGTTTTATTTAAATGTTTGCCTTTAAGCACACTTCTAAATAATGCAAGCAAAGTGAATCACAAAACTTGAACCTCATTTTGAGAGCCTTGAAATAACATTATTATCTTCAATATGAGGGCAAAGCATCATGGCTTGAGATATGCTTGAAGATGTGTTTTCACATTGGTTCCAAGTTGACACAAATCCCCTCTAATGGATTTGGAAGAAGAGAAATGTTCGCGCTGAACACAAGGGCAAAAAAAAGTGTAGGTTCAAATCCTGCATGTTCTACCACGTATAGATGAGTTGGTGAAGAGAAACGTTCGCGGCGGCCGCTAGGCCGCCGCGATAAGTT
The DNA here is from genome assembly GCA_021234155.1 of Isoetes taiwanensis. Lineage (NCBI taxonomy): Eukaryota > Viridiplantae > Streptophyta > Lycopodiopsida > Isoetales > Isoetaceae > Isoetes > Isoetes taiwanensis. Next base: position 12,803,529 of record JAJEKV010000019.1, read on the forward strand.
TCTTGTAAAAGATAATCAAAGTCAATTTACTATTGAAAGTCATCTTTCCTAAAAGAGATCACACCAAGCGAATTAATTATATGCTAAAAAGTTAGAACACACTAAATTCACATGGTATCCACTTTTTTGTTTGTTGTCAAATTGATAATAAACATCATCGATATTCTCCCATTTGCATGTAACATATATATATCACTCTAAGTATATTATGTTTTATATAAACTAAGCCTTTTTCCAAAGAGGGTTGCAAAAGCAAAATACAAACACTTAATCAATAAACCAACACTTTATCAGCCAAAACTTTACTTCAAATAAGTTTTCTATGTTATTTTATGAAAGCTAACAATGTTTTCACATGTGGCACTTGGTTAATTGACTCAAAGAGTCATGAATGCAATGGTTCTATGCCATTATAGAACCATCATTCTTGGGAAGATGGCAAATCATTGGGCTGTTTTTATCAGATTCTTTCCTTTTTCTCCATATATTGTCATTGTCTTCCAGTTCTTTCCCATCGGCCTTCTCCTTGAGTTTCCTTTCTTTCTTATTTTTGTTTTTAGTTTTTGTTTCTGGTCTTTGGTTTTCTTTTTGTTTGTATTGTTTTATCTAGGCATAGATTTGGGTATAGATTAGCGCTCTGTCTTGTATAGGCCTAGGCATAAGTTAATGCCTTTTATTGTTCATAGTATGTCTCATTTTAGAAGAAAAATTTTAAGTAGATCTTATCTAGAAATTAACTTTTCATGGCAATGAATCATTGCATTCATAATCTAAAACATGATATATACTTAGGTGCAAACTGTTGCAAATAAAAAATATAATCTAAGACATGATATATAATATTACTTGGCTGCAAATTGTTACAGGTATAAAAGAACATGAACAATTCTCAATTGCCGAGAATCAGCAGAATTAACTTTCACTATAACAGAAGGCATCAATTAATGTCACCTTTTGTGTCAATTTTTGGTCTAAAAATGCAAATCAAATTTTCTTCATAAGTGACACTATGGGTGAAACATATACTGGTGACACTAATCGCATCGATCTGAGCCATCGGATCGTCATTCTGGGTAGGGACGAGCTATTATATAAGGCTCTTCTCCATTCAGGACCGGTTATCGGCCGGTTTTGTGTCTCTTGCGAGTCCCTTCCCAGAATGTAGCAATGAGAATGTCGCATATATTGTTAGCAGCTTTGTCACCTATAGTGGCAGCACCAGTGCCACTTGAGGCATTGTAGATAGTGTCACTTATAAAGTCAATAATAACACCACATTTAATGTCAATATTAATAGCAGTCGTAGAAGCACCTATAGCATCAGATATAATATCATATATAATGTCACACGTCACATCGTATATTGCATCGTCTATAATCATACATAATGTCAGTTGTAATGTCACTAATAAAAGCGTTCAATGTTAAATGTATTGTCATGTGTAATGTCACTTTTAACACCACTAATTATACCATACATATTGTCATTAGACCATGTCATCTATTTTGTCAATATTAATGTCATGTTTCTTATTATTATTGTTACATATAGTGTCACTTACTAGGTCGACTAATGCCACTATTTATGTCACTTGTAAAAGCATTTATAATGCCAACTATGAAGTCAAATTGCAATTTAGTGAATCCCCAAAAGCAACCATTCAATTGATTTAAATTTAAGCAATGGATTCATAAAGCTAACTCTCAAAGAGATAACCATAATAATTATTCATATACTTCAAAAATTTCAACGACATCATTTAAAAATCAGAATTTTCATATTTAGAAATAATCATTCATATAGTTGAAAGGTTTCAAAAACATAATTGGTCATAAATCAAACACAAATAGAAACATAGCAAAGTGCTAAAAGTCAATCAACTCATCATTTTAAAAACTGTTTAGGCGATGAAGGTTCTGGTTCTCCTCTTTTAAGATGTGTGTTTTTACAAATATCTTTCACCATCTTTTTCTTTGGAGGTGGCATTCTTGGTCTTGTCCCTAAATCTGCCTCCTTAACACTATCACTTTCGTCCTCATCGTCACTTCCATTTTTATCATGATCACTTTCTGAAGAGTCGCTAGAAGCGGAGGAACTACCACTAGAAGACTTATACGGTCCGGCATTACCTTCTGTTTCTTTGATGATATTTTTATCGAGATCATTTTCCTACATTTTATTATTGTTTCAACACAAATGAACTCAAAACATACAAATTAGAAATTAAAAATTGCACCTTTTCTCGAAGAGGCCGTCGATGTTTAAATCCTCCGAATCTAATACGACACTTGGGGCATCAATACTGGAAACATCATTGCCCACGGGATTACTCACTTCCACATGTAAGTTGGTTTTTGAAGTGCCTGCTTCATTGTCCTATTAAAAAAAGAGAGCGCAAATGAATTAATAAAGTCTGAAACATCCATATAGACATTCAAATTTATTATTAGCTATGTGGTTATCTTAATGAACATAATGGCAGATTTTTTGGAAATGAAGGATGCACTATAATAAAATATAGTTTTAAATGTCCATGCCTTCTTAGAAGTTTCCTTTGCCCTGAATATACATCTTGTCGGGCCTTTGCCAGCAAAATCTTTTGCATCGAACTTGTAAAGCAAGAATTTAATTTATGAAATGAAGATCGTACTAATTATATGAATCTACACATGTTCGTACCTTTTCATTAGATCCTCTTGAGTCCTAATCCACTCCTTAAACCCGCCTGCTTCGATTATTTCTTCTAGTTGCATGGCAGTAGAACTAGAAATAGTAATGTAACAAAATATGAAATCCTTCAAAGTGCAAACACACTCTAACAAATATAAAAAGATACATCCTAGCTTCTAAAAAATTAGTATTTAATTTTTTGCACTTACAAATTCAGCTTTGATAGAGTCCAATTCCCCTGAACCCATTCTAGGCTTCCTCTTTCTTGCGGCAGCAGCATTCTTCTTGTCTTTGTTTTCCTTTTTACTATCTTCTTTAAATAACTCTCATGCCTTCTTTTTCTTGCAATCTGTAGGTTTCTTCATTCTTGGATTTTCTCGTACTTGTTTCCTCAACTTATATCTACAATATACATTTAAAATCCTTTAGAAAGTAAAGTATGAAATGAACATAAAAAAGAAGAATGCTCACCTATAATCGTTCCATTTCTTGCCAAGCCTTGACAAGACCCATCGCCTCAAGCATTTACCTTTCATGCTATATGTTGTTTCACCATTCATGATTACCCAGGATTTGGTTATGCATCAGGTGTGTATGTATGTGTTACATTGTAAGCTAAATGCTCTATATTATTGATAATTATAAAGTTTTCTCATCTTTTTTTCTTAATACATAGGTTTGCAAACAAGTGGAAAGTTCGGGTGCCCTTCATGTGGAGCCGAATTGCCATGCTACCGCTCAAAGCATTTATCTAAACAAATATATCATGGCCATAAGAAATTCTTACCACCAGCACATCACATGCGTGGATGCATAAATACTGAAAAACCAAGAAAAAGAACTCCCAGTGATTGGTTGGGTACTTGGGTAGAAGCCCGTGAATCTCAAAATGTGACTTAGTTTGGTAGTTCCTCCCCCTGGTATGAAACGACTTTCTATTTTGTATCGTCTTGAGTACTGGTCACAACTCAAAATGGCGCACTTGCTCGACCCCATGCACATCTTTAAAAATGTTGGCAACTCATTGTGGAGACACCTAATCGGTGATTGTGACACTCTAGCTAGTAGAAATGATTTGAAAGATCAAAACATGATGCCCCAATTATGGCCACCGCTGAATGGGCAAAAGTGTAAAAGTGCACCTTGGCTACTAAGCAGACAAGAGGAGAAGCAAGTCAAACAGGTCATATCTAGTATGAGAACACCCACGGGTTATGGTGCATCCTTGCATAAGGCATTCGCCAAAGATGGTGAGCTTAAAGGATTGAAGACACACGATTGGCACAAGTTTCTACAAGTAAGTCTTTGTTTTTTTTTTTAGCATTTCATATTATTTTTGCTTTACCAATAGGATTTTTTGCTTTACCACGCGCAATAGATAATTGCTTGACAACGAGAATAGGAGATGTCATTTATAGGTTGGAAAAAGTTGCAAGGTAAAAAAATTATGGTTTTTTAATTCATTGTAAAAACACTTCATTAATTGCATTTTTGTTTATAAAATTCCATTTCATGGGTGGGTTTCATTGAAGGAAATTAATATCTCTAATATACTAAAGACAGAGGTTGAAGTAGTTGAGTTATTATGCATCTTAGAGCGAGAGTTCCCTACCAGCTTCTTTGATCTTCAAGGGCATCTTCTGATACATCTTCCAAAGGAGATTGATTTGGTTAGACCAGCTCCTGGATGTTGGATATGCATTTTGGAACGATATATGAAAGTTTTAAAAGATTTTGTTCGTCAAATGGCTAGGCCAGAAGGGTGTCTGGCAAGACATTTGGTGCAGGAGATCCTTTTCTTTATGACTGACGCTACCACATCAATACACGAGGATGCTCCACATATATAAGAAAGAACAACGTATAGAGGATATGGGATAAGTTCTTGAAGGCCTTGGCATAGAACGCAGTCTTGATGATGAGATATATTTGCAGATAAATAAGTTTGTGATGACAAATTGTGGTAGTCTAGATAAATGGCGAGAAAAGTATGAGATTGCATGAACAAATGATGACAGTGATAGAAGACGCCAAGTCCCAACAAAAAGATCTCGCCGTGAAAAACGCTCAAAGGACACATGTGGGCAAGAGAAGTTGCCTAACATCATGTCACGTGAGTGATTAATAGGTCAGCTGGAAGAGGACCAAGAGAGGGACATTGAAATTTTACCAGATGACTATAATGTAGCAATTGGATGTTCAAGGAAGGTATGTTGCAATTCTTTGCACTACATTAATATATTTTTGTTGTTGATCATGGTGATAATATATGTGCCTTGCAGGCAAGATTTCACACATCCACGTGGGCATATGGCCAGTATTTTCGTGTCGCGAGCATTGAGAAAGGTAGGGTTACGTACAATTGTGGCATTAAAGCGTGTTTTCAGCAAAAGAGTCAATCCAATCTTCTGTGAGGGACAACCAGCCAGTTGATAGTGATCTTAATTATGTTGGTCAAATAACAGACATTATTGAAGTTGACTTCCGTTCCCTCAAGGTGAATGTTTTGAAGAAGAGATGGTTCAAAGCATCTTATCGAGGAAGTAAACGCACTATGAGGCAACATCCTTCAGGTTTCTATGAGGTGAACTCCACTCAATCCTTGAGAGACATGGACGAGCCTTTTGTTTTTCTAAGGCAAGTTGAATTTTTATAAGGCAAGTTGAACAAGTCTTTTTTCATAAGAACCAAAAAGATAATGATTGGTGGATTGTGGTCCATGCGACTCTTACATCTCGTCGTAATATGATTGATCCATTAACTTTGCATGATCAATCCCTTGATGAAGCGGACTAGGTAACTCCTTGTACACTTGAGACTGAGGTTCATGAAACATAGATTCTAGAACATGACATGATTGACATGCAGAGGACTCAATTTGATGATGTTCAAGATCCAATTGAGAATGACGCTTTACTTTCGCCAATGCAATCACCAAATCATGTTGTTATGGATTATGATGTTGATAAGAATGCTGAAGTTGAAAATGTGCCTCGACATCTATTGCATCTACGACTTGGTGGTGATGAGTTGGAGGATATTGAAAAAGATGTAAGAGACGAGGCATCCCTTGCAAGTTTGGCACTGTAATTGTTTTATAGTTATATATAATTTCATTTACCTATTTGCATTTGCAAGTTATGTGCAACAATACCTTTGTCTATATGAACGATGGCCAATTTCATATGTGGGTAATAGTAAATATTGTTTTAGTTATGTGATTGTGATGCTAAGTACATTTTTGAACAATCTTATGACCTTAGATGTGACTATGGACTCACAAAAAGTTTGGCAATAATGATGGGACAATATGTGACATTATTGGTGATACTAGTAACAACAACTATTATGGCATATACTATGGCCACAAAAACATTGACGAAATTTGTGACACTAAAGATGCTATTATATTTCATGTTAATAACACCACATATAATGTCAGTAGTTGGCATTGAAACTAATACTTACACTACATGTGTAGTAACAAGCAACGCTACTGCTAATAGCATCACTCACTAGTGTTAATGACATTAATACTGATGTTATATGTGTAACAACTAGTGACGCTACAAGTGATGCTAATAGCAACATCTATAGTGTCATAACAAAACTACTGACACTATTGATGATGTAAATAATGACTTTATTACTGACACAAATTGCGTCATATATAGTATCATCTTTGTATAAATGTCACCAATAATGTCATAGTGTGTATTTGGCAATGTTGTGGTGACGTTTTGCTGACACTAATTGATCTCTTCTCTTTTCTCTTGTAGTATTTCATGCTCCTCTATTTAAAGATGGTTTTCCTTCCTGCTACAGCTCGTAGTTCTTTGCATGTCCGATTGTTTGTCATTTGTTCTGCCAAAGCTTCTGGTTTGATGCCAACAGGGTCTGCCTAGACCAGAAATTGGCCTCATCTTCCTTTGATCTCCTTAGATTGAACAGTCTTCAACTTATTCGGGTTTAAACTAAATCTCTTTCACTGCTCTATTTGACTGGGTTAAACCTATTAGATTCCACTGAACCGTTCTTTACCCTACATCTTTGAACTTTTCAGACTGGATTAGCCTAGCCGACTCTATAGTTGTTTAGCCACTTCGTTGCTTCAAATCGTTGCTTCAGAATCTTTAAAAAACAATGTTCTTATCATTTTGGTATCTGGCAGTTCTTTAGACGAATCCTTTTGGCCCGTGGCAGCAGATTCAGCCATAGATCCGACCCTCTATGCTCTTAATCCAGTAAATCTAGCTGGGGCCGATTGATTCAGCCCTGCTCTTTTGGCGAGCTTTCAATTCAACAGTTTAGGTGCTCCTCTAAAAATTTTTAGTCTAGGTTTGTCCCACCTGGCAATTTTTATCCAATCATCCTAATTTCATTCGATATCACAAGGCACCCAAAAATAAAACCAATATAGGTTTTTTCCGTGGACGTTAAAAAAACTATTCTATTCTATTCTATTCTATTCTTGGTTATATATAGAAAACCACTCAATATAACTAATGTAGCTTTGTGGGTTGATATCATTAAAAACCTTATATGGCTAAAGCCTGTGGTTTCCTTATGTGTTTTATTGAGATGGTATTTTGACAAAGTAATTATCACTGGTTCATATATGATGTTCATTAAGGTGGTTTTTGAGCAAGTTTAGTAGTAGTTCTTTAATATAGTGCTTCATGTATGTGGTTTATTGATGTGGTATAGCATGGTGGTAACATGGTATAATATAGTGCTTTATTAATATAGTTCTTAAAGTGCTAAAATAAGATGGTAAATTTCAATGGTTTTCAATGGGTTAAAATGTCAATTGATTAGTGGTCCAAAGCCTTCCTAGTTTATTGCATTCAAACCATAATGGTTTTCCACTAGAATGGAATGGTTTTTAACAAGCTAAAAACGGTAAATCACTAGCATGTTATTGTCAAACCATAATGGTTTTCCAGAAAAATGCAATGGTTTCTTAACAAATTAAAAACTATAAATCAATGGTGTTTTATTGCTTGGTTTTCCAATGGTTTTTTAACAAGTTAACAACTATAGATCACTAGCGTGTGATTGTCAAACCATAATAGTTTTCTAGTAGAATGCAATGGTTTCTTAACAAATAAAAACTACAAATTACTGATGTTTTATCGCTTAGCATGTAGTGAAAATGCAATGGTTTCTTCACAAATTAAAAACTATAAATCACTATTGTTTTATTGCTGGGTTTTCCAGTAGAATGCAAAGGTTTCTTAACAAGTTAATAACTATTAAAAACTATAAGTCACTAGTGCTTTATTGCTTAGCATATGTAATAAGTTTCCTAGTAGAATGCAATGGTTTCTTAACAAGTTGAAAACTATAAATGACTAGTGATTTATTGCTCATGCTATGTGGCAGCACTACATTTTCTAAAATACAAAAATTCAAGTGCAACAATTTTTTCAAAAACATAAATGAGCTCAGAGGATTCGAACCTCTGCTGAACCATTATCTCCAACAATCCAACACATTAAGATCTCTGGAAAATTATTTTCCTCCTAACCCTTAAGCTCATTCAGCTGATGCTTCTTCAATTCCAAAACATGAGAACTACTTCCAAAACATTATAGTTAGAAAAGTTTTCATCATCAACTATAGTTCAAATGCAAGAACCATCTCATGCTTTAGGTGCTGCAAATTTAAACCTAAATTCTGGTAAACTCGTGCTCAAACAATGCATAAAGATGAAATCTTATCTGGTGGTTGATAACGCTGCAACACTTGATATTGTAGTTAGGCTTGCTCCAGATTCAAAATATTCAAGAAAATCAATCTACAATGGAGAAAACCAATTTAAAAGCAATACAGAAAAAGTCTTGGTCAGCAATGATAAGGGATTCAAACTCTTGCTCAGGAAGAGAATCTATAGCATTACTTTCTTTGGTACTCTACTTAGTTTACGCACCTCCGTTTGAAGCACAATTTGCAAGGATGCTACATCCAATATCCAATGCTACATGATCTGCTTCAGCTACCATATCAACAAACTTCTTGTAATGTACTTTAAGGGTCAAAGCATAGAGGTGGGGGACACTTTTTATGTCCTGGACACTTGGTGCTTAATGGGTGCTTTCTGGGGACCTTTTCTTTGTATCTTGGAAAAATATTTTTCTTTTATTTTTTTAATATTTTTTCTTGAAACGCATTAATATTTCGCCTTTGAATACAAATTTTTAGCTTTAACGGAGTTACAGAAAAAAAGATAAAAATAAATAAAATTTTCAGCACTGGGTGCTTAGTGGGTGCTTGGCTGGCGTAAAAGTGCCCCCCAGCTCCATGCTTTGACCCTTAAATGGAAACATAACATGCCCTAAAATATATAAAACCACGGGCGCCCATGCGCTGGCTTACCAATCTGCAACTGTGGCAATCTCTGAGCTCTAAGGCTGGCACATCGAATCTGGAAAGGGAGTCCATTCTGCATTCAAAATCATTCGATCCTTAATGCAACGAAAAATAGACAGATAAAGAATTAAAAACGAAACGACTAACCTTATAGAGCTCAACCGAGTCGGAATCCAGCAAAATAGTGGCTCTTGGAAGATTTAGACAACTCATATAAGATTTTGCAAACGCCAAAACTTTGTTTCATCAATAAAACTTTGATGCATTATCTGAGGGACCCTGAATAAGAAAGCATATCAACTAAGGACTGAAGAGTACTAGGGAAGGCTAGTGGCTGCCCAAAAGGATCCACAGGGGGCCCGGGGCCTGTGGAAGAAAGCGGAAAAAAACACATCATGCGAACTCTGACAAATATGGCCGGTTTTAAACTGAAATTAGAAGGGCGTTCTTTCAACAATTGAACAACACTTTTACATGATTCCAACACCACTGAGCTAGCATCCGCTTTTGAGCTAGCATCTCCTTCTGAAACAGATCAATAAGCAAAGCTCCAAATTCAACAAGTAAAATCCTTTGGCAAAATACCCAGTAATATTGCCGACAGTGGCATAAACCATGTCATTGTCTCACGATTTGAACTTGAATCCACCCTTATGCTTATGTTTATACTTTCCCGCTTTCTTATGCTTACCTTCTTTGTACTCCCTATGTTTATCCACCATTCCATGACTAAAAGCAGAAGGATAACCATGACTGCCATGCTGAGGATTGTGACTAGGAGCAGAAGGATAACCATGACCGCCATGCTGAGGATTGTGACTTCCAGCAGGAGGATACCATGCAAAGAAAAGCAGACCTGGACACAGCGCTCCGTCTCAGAGCTCCGTCTTCAACAATTGCTCGCCGCTTGTGCCAAAACCCTAACCTCGTTCGCCTTATGCTTTCTGTGCAAACCCTAACCCTAGCGTGACCAATCACATTTCTTTTGACTTTAAATTTCTATTAACCTATCTAATGGTGCGTCTTTGCACTGTTGTGGCTGCATGGCGTGGATATGATGCATTCACCACATGTGAAGCATTATCAATATTTTGGAAGGAGTGTATTGTCCAAGAGCAAAACATTTCATGAAAAGTTTCTGGCGGGGTAGCCGCTTGGTGATGTGGCTGGCAAAATTTTGAGCGAGTTTGTTTTTGCTCTTGAAAATTCTTCAATGAAATTTTAGGGAGCTTCAAATTTGGCATTTCAGGCAGATCTTAGCTTTCATCAGTTTTCCAGCAGCATTATCTGGCACCGCTGCTTACCATTATCCAACAAAGAATCGACAGAAGTTACGGATTTAAAAACACGGTCGATTTGGGCCAAAATTTGAAGCTCCCTAAAATTTTGTTGTAGAAATCAACCTAAAGTTCTAGCTTTCTTTTTTATATGCCTAGATCTGGCAAAGTTGGGAAATTATAAAATAGCGCTATCATTTCCACATGCAATTGCCTGACTATGATGCAATTTTCTGGGCATTCTTAAATTGAATTCAATGTTCTTACTAGAAATCATACCATTCTTTACTTACTCCAACTAGCATATGTTTACCCTAGCATACCCGATCCGCTCTCAAAGGCAGACAAAATTTCATATTCACAAATGAATATAACAACATCATATTTTATATTATAAAGTTCTACTATATGTGAACCAAGCCCTAGATCAGATGGTTTAGGGGCTTTTCGTTACCTTTCATAATGACAAATTGGAGAAGGATAATGTCATCTGTAATCACAGTGGCCTTCAAAGTGTAGTGTTTCACAATGTTTGCACTCATGGGGTTAGTAACAAGTACTCTGATTCTAGAAGACATATTAACCTAACCTTTGATGTTGGTACGTGGAGAGGCAAATAAAGTATATTGACATGGAAAGCAAGATGGTGCAAACATTTGCCAAGGAGATGAGTACTCAGATTCTAGAAGTCCAATCAACCCAAATTTAATGTTGGTGGAAAAATTCTCCAAGTAGATAAGTACTTGAATTCAGGAAGCCCAATCAACCCAAGTTTGATGTTGGTTTTTTGGACTTGATAAAGATGGGCTTTGATTTTGATTGCAATTGTGACATTCTCATCTTCAATTATATAAAGCATAGTTGTATGTTTTGTTGTATATCAAAGAAAGTTAGATGGATTATGGGTGGAGATTCACTAAGTTATATATCATTGCCGCATGATTCTAAATTGTTCACTTATTACACGAAACTGACAAAGCTATAGGCTTTTCATTCATCTCAGTAGTTCTACACTTGTTTAGAGTGGGTAGCTGCACATTTGCAAGCTACCCACCAAAAAAATAAAAAGCACAAGGAATATTGAATTATATCTCCTGGACCCCAAATTATTAGGTTCCCAAAATGTTGGTTTGGGGTCGTGTAACATAAGATTTTGCAAGGTTTAGCCATGTATTCGTATCTAAAATTGGTATTTTGCTGACTCACAAATTTGGGTTTGGTTTGGCAATGGTCGAATAGGGTGCATTGGTTTTTTTTGGGGAAAGGGTAATTTTTAGAAGTGGAGTCGTGGCGATGGCCTTCTGGGCGCATGGAAATGATGGAAGTGAAGTTTCTATTTGGGTTTTTTTTTTTTTCCCGTGAGTTTTCATGCTTGTAAGGTCGGGCCGGCATGGCCATGGCAAAGGGGTTCCGCCAGAGCCGTTTTGGGACTTGATTCGTGCCACTCTATAGCATGTGCATCTTTTCTTCCACGTGTATGTGTTGAAGAGGGTAAATTAGGGATTAGTCTTCCGTCATAGCCGAAGCTTATTTTGCATTCTTCTTCTCCTCATTCCGGCAAAAATATGCTTGGTCGCCTCGCCATAACCCAATGGCGGAGTTATTCTCGACCTAGGCGCGCAGAGGCGTATGCAAAAACCCGACAGAGGCACGAGGCGTTTCAGGGCACACGAGGCGTAAGAACGCATGCAAAATCCGGCACAGGCGGACTCGAAGCCCTCATTTTCTTTCTTCACAAGCATTCTTTCTTCGAAGCATTCTCATTTTGGTTTAGGTGGCTTTTACAGTGTTTGTTTGTTTTTTAAGGGCTTGGTTTTTCCTAGATTCAAAGCTTCGTGGTTCTTAAGCGGTACGGATTCACCGCTTTGGTCATACATATCATTGTGGTACCAATTCATCTTGGTGGGGTTCAAATCCCCATTTTACATGTTAATTTGTATAGTAGTTTTGATTTATATTGCTTTCCGCAGGTCTTTATCGCGACGAGCATGTGCTTCGCTTGAACTGTGGAGCAAAGCAAGCAAGCAAAACACGAGCGCTGCGTTTCGAAGCAATGTAGCGGGATAAATGTTGCTTTCGAGGAGGAGTTTGAAGTTTATGATAAACTTGTTTTTTTGCGAAGCCTGTTTATGTTTGTTGTGGTAGATCCGTCTCCTGTGTATTGTATACTGTATATTGACTTGTAATATGGTTTTGACAACCATATCTTGGAGGTGGAAAAGGGATTTGACCCCATCTTGATTTCCATTCAACGGCTGTGGTTGTTGGAGAGGGAATATGACATGGCATATTCCTTTCATCAATGGCTAAGGATTAGCGATTATAAGGATTAGCGATTATAAGGATATTATAAGGAATATATCTAGTGCCATTGTCAAACCAGAAATTCAATGCCATCCTATACCTAACTACATAGACAAAAGGGAAAAACTACAAAATACCCTTATGTTTTGATGAATTTCATGACATAACTCTAAGTTTTAATAATTTCATAGCATGGCCTTGGTCAACATACATTCGCCTTCTACGTTACTTCCCTAGATGCTCTTAGGTTTCCTATTCATTATCCAAACACCCTTGAGACCTAGAATGTGAGATCTTTTTCAAATTTCAAATGCTTCAGGATTCATCAACAGCTTTAATACTTAACAAGATAATTCAAATGCCCTTGTCACTTTCAATTTGAAAAGAATTGTGAAGCAAATCGATGGGGCTTTTGATTGAGCAAATCGTTGAATCAAAACTGTTGAGGCAAATTCCTGAACCAAATTACTACTCTAATTGCAGCAGATCGCTCAGTTTGAATATGACTGCTTAAATTTTTTGAGGAAACGCAAATAGCCGTAGGCACCTTCTCCAAAAAGGCATGATCAGAACAATATCTGTTGAACATGGGCTTTTCATGAAGTACAAAAAACTAGAGGGTATTTGGTGTTGAATTTCTATAAGGGATAAATACAGTTGCTGCTTGGTATGAGGCTGGACATTTGTTGACTTGAGACGGTTTTCAGACTAAGTTTATGCTTTCTCGATGGGACAGAGCTCTGTGGCAAAATCTGGCTGACATTCTTCCAGACGCTCCTTCACAACTAGTTGATGTGCCTATTTGGACTAGTTCCCCAAATTGTTAATGCACAACGTCTTGTGCATTCTTGATATCAAAAGTTGGTTGATGTTGACATTGTTCCCCCTCGGGTTGGTTGGCAGCTCTGCATTCCCCCTCCTCAGTGGAAGCGTATGTGGTCCTGGGTCTGGAATAAATTACTTCATCCCAAAGTTTCTGCCTTATAGTGGCAACTCCTTCACAGATGTCTGCGGGTTAATGTGTTGGTTCATAAGATTTATCCCCGCATTTCAGAACTCTGTCCACTGTGTAAGCGGCAAGTTGAGAGTCTCGAGCACTGCGTTTTTCTATATGACCAAGTTCAGCCAGTTTGGTCATGGTTACTATCTCTCTTCCATGTGGCCTTGACTAGCCAGCAGGTGCTTCTTGCCGTTTATCCTTCCACTTGGAACAGCTTGCACAACAACAGCTTGTAGCAATAGGCTTTCTACTTAGCTTCAGGTTGGTTGTTGTGGTCTGTTTGGAAAAGAAGACGGTTGTGTATCTTCAAAGGCTTATCAATTAGTGTTGACCGAGTTCTTCACGAGGCATAAGACAGATTGGTGAAGGAATACCTATGTTCTCAGCTTGCTCCTGTGAAAAATGTTTGATTTTTGAGGAATATTTGGGTATATCGTATCTATCTTATGCATAGACAGGTGGCTGCACTCAGTGGATTATCTTTGTCTGCTTATTCCTGTCTTTGCAATTATGTGTGTACTCTTTTTGGAATATTGAATAAGAGTTTGTCATCCTTCAAAAAAAAAAAAAAAAAGTTAACCAAGGGCATCGTACGAAATAAAAATCAAGAGGTATAATTCATGAAATTCATCAAAAGATATAGGTACTTTGAAGTTTTTCCCTACTTAACAGCTAAAGATTTGGTATACGCTTATTGTTGCTAAAATGTGTAGAGAAAACTTCTATATAAGTATATGCCCGAGCATCAGACATGAATCACCTTTATACTAATCTAATGACTCTTGGTCACCTTCGCAGGCAGCCAGGCAGGCAGGCAGGGATGGATGTATGGATGGATCGATCACTTATATTCTAAAGGGTTCATTTTGCAATAGTTACAATAGACCTTGGCAATATTCTTTATGATCAAGTCATGTTCATATTCTTTATGATTTTGGACTTTCTCCATATGTTGTAGCAAGTTATAACACTGTAGAACGCGCGTCCCATTAAAAAATCTGGTAGCATTATTTTTATCTGCTAAGACCCCTCTGATTGCCAAAATATGTAAGCTATATCTAGCATCTTTCATGGGCTGAGGCCGATTGCTATACAAACAATGCACCCTCCTGCAATTAGGGCATGATGGCAGACCCTTTTCAAGGCACATGCAATCCTCACAACAAATGCATCAAGGACCGAATTTTTTCAACTCTGGATTATATGGGACTGTCAAATTACCTGAAGTACCCGAGTGTATGCGTTGTTTTGGAGGAGTAGCCCCCACCGATTGGTCATCAGCTACTTTCTTACCTTTTTTCATAATTGGAGCGGAAGTTCTAAAATGAGGCGGGTCTAGTATGGAGTGGTAGGGCAAGGAAGATTATCAGATATGGAGGACAAGATCGACAAAGCCAAAGGCCAGAGTGAGAGAAAAGGTGATCAGCCATGAGTAAGAAGAGGGGCAGGATCAACGTGATCAATCGAATTAGACTACAAATGCCGTGAGATCGCTCGCTCGAGCACAAAGCAAAGCAAAATCAGAGTCCAAGAATTTGGAGCACTCATGATCGGATATCCACACAACTAATCTGATATAGTGGACTTATAATTTTAGGGTTTCTTCCCGCATCTTCAGGACAACGCTGCATTAATTGTCGACTGCTTGTCCAAATCTATCAAATCATGGCCTCTAATTGTTTCTGAATTTGTATCTGCCCATCTTGTACCTTCCTTATCTTCCTCTAGCCATATGACAGAGATCCCACACTTTTTATTCAATGCTGTGTCCTATCACGTTCTACCTTTTTTTTGTTTTCCTAATTAAGTCCATTGTTTTTTAAATTTGTCCATGTCATCCTTCCACAAGGTGGTCCATAGGTTAACTTTCAATGTTGAATTTAGAATATTATATGAATATTCTGAGTATATATTTTAATTATTACAAACATTTTGCAATTTTCAGTATCCATTGGGTCGAAAAATAGTCGTTTGTCATATTGTTATTTTATAGCCCTTTTGATTTATCCATGCAATTTGTTTCCTCAGTTCTTTGAGCAATTTATAGTCCAGTGATACAACCAGGTAAGGATTTTGAATCAAATATTAACTGGAGATCAAATAAATCAACTATAACCCGCTTTCTAACAATGTGTCTACAATCGAAATAGCGAGTAAAAATGGAATTAGAAGAACAGTACACTAGCCTAGTCGTATAGTCTTCCCCCCTTGGAATGTACCCGCTACCCGCAACATAACACCAAAATTATGACCCAAAAAATGAAGATATAAAACTTAACACTACCTAAATAACGTGAAAGTGACATGAAATTATATATCTGCCATTGCCATACATCATCACTATTATAATCTATTTTAATTTACACTTAGCCGATTAGACCTCACACAAGACCAAATTGCCAGTTCACAAAAGTTGACAATGGGATGATATCATTGGAGAGACAATGACGCAGGCGTATTGTTAACTAACAAAGGAGTTCTCTTGATAGTTAAAGACCAGTCACAAATATGTGCCACGAATAGTCTCACTCCTAAAGAGAAAGACAAATGTTGACAATGGAATCAAACGTGAAATCATACACAGTTATAATGGATGGGATAACTGTAAATCCAACTGGGAAGTGGTTGTTTCTAACATGGTCAGTTCAAAGCTTAGAAGACAACGTTTTCGCATTTTTTTTTTCCTTTGAACTCGCTTGATCTATGCTCAAATCTCCTCTTGTCTTGATTGATTGGGGTTTTATAGGGACTGGGAAGGCGGTCTGAATGGTCTTTCAACCGAATTAAACCGTCGCGTTCAAGATTAGCCTGCGAAACACAGTTCCACGCTTAGTTTACGACGTGGTTAATTTGGCAAAAATAATGGTTAATGCGGTCAAAAGGAGTGGTTAATCCACGTCTTCATATCCGGAGATGTAATGTAGATATATAAATGCCACCCATGGTAGAGGAATATCTTCAACTTCATGATGTTCATGATGAAAGAATATTGTTTGTTGGCAAACACATGCTTATCGAGTGGTGGAACAATTTTCAACTCCTAATGTTTTGGAGTATATGTGATATAATACTGTAGTCGTTTGGCATAAGGATCTGGACGCCAAACTGGCCAGGTGCATCCTCTTCGATTTCGCTCCAAGACGAGCCTTTCCCGCTCGCAGAGGACTTATACCATTGCTCGGCTATGGCGTTTGATCCGGTAGCTTCCGCATGGATCTTGTAAGATTTCTTATCCTTATCTGGTTACCCTTGTCATGCCTGTGGTGAAAATTCCGTATTCAGCCCATAATCTTCATCTTTGCCGTATGTCTTTCAATACGTTTATTTCTTTAGATGGGGATCATTTCTCGTTAGTTTAGACCGGTGATCTTGCATTTTTATTGTGTCTGATCTGGCCGGCACAGAGCATATTCTGTTTTGCTTGTGTTTGGCTTGTGAGAAGTTTTGTTTCGATATTTGGCTCCCAAGAGCGTCTTAAGCGCTATATTTCAAAGGCATTCTAGCCTATGGCTGTTTATGGCGACATATAGCTTCTTTGGTTCGGTCCAAGTTTTTGAGACCTTGGCATTATTTCACAAACGGTCGGCAAAGATGTCAAAATTATACATTCTGCAGCAGCAGCCAGAAGAATTGTTTCATGCAACATTTCACTTGCCTCTGGATGAGACTAATAGGAGTATAACCAAGCCTCGAACGGAAACTCCTTATCTCAAGGCTAAATATGTCCAGGTAGGCCCATCATCCATCTTTCGTTTCTGCTTTCATTTCCTAAGGATGGTAACTTACTTCCGGATTTTGAAACCTGTGGTTTTAGCTAGTAAGGAAAGATGCTAGCAGAGCAATTGCACTATTCTGGGCTGCAATAAATGCAGGGGACAGAGTGGATAGCGCCCTTAAGGATATGGCTCTTTTGATGAAACAGCAAAACAGGGCTGAGGAAGCCATAGAGGCCATAAAATCATTGAGGCATCTTTGTTCGTCTCAAGCTCAGGAATCCTTAGACAATGTGATGCTGGATCTGTACAAGGTGAGCTAGTATTTCTGATCTTATGGTAACGCATTTGGTTTACATTTACAAAGCTGGTTGCAGAGATGTGGAAGGTTAGAGGATCAGATAGAACTCTTGGAACGGAAATTACAGTTTATAGAGCAGGGCAAAGCATTCAAGGGAAAAGGGACAAGGACTGCTCGATCACAGGGCAAAAAATTTCAGGTTTCCAAGAATCAGGAGACTACACGCCTTCTTGTAAGATGGTTCAACCTTGGCCTGTCTCTTCTCCTTTATTATCATTCCTTTACCTACCTTTTATAATGATATACAGGGCAATCTGGCATGGACTTACATGCAGCAATCGAAATTTGCTGCAGCGGAGGCTGCATATAGGTAATAATTTTCTTCTAGTTTTACTTCACTTTATCACCATTGGCATGTCAGTATCATGAGACTTCCATTTGCTTATTCGAACAGAAAAGCCTTGAGCATAGAACCAGATAACAATAAAATGTGCAACTTGGGGATCTGTTTGATAAAACAAGGCAGATTTGTTGAGGCAAAGAATATGCTTCTGGGTGTATCTCCTCCTTCCCCTGATCTTGGTGGAGATTCTCATCGCAGATCTTTTCAACGGGTTCAGGAAATTCTTCACCAAATTGAGGGCTGCATAGCTTCGAAAGGAGCAAAAGCAGAATATGGGTTCACGATACAAAACTACAGTGCAACAAAGGCTGCGTTGCCAAAGCTCAGACCTAAAAATTCTGACAGATCTAATCCGAAGTCTATTTTCGAAGAAGATTGTTTTGTAGCAGATAAGAACAGTGGGAGGCGTGTCAGGCACAAGCTGGAAGATGAAGAATATGGCATCTACTACAGTGACAATGACCCAGACAGGTTCCTTTCTTCCAGGAATAAAAAATATGGGAGGATTCGCAATAGTAGTCCCAAGAAAGGTATATTTAGCAGATTGGGTTCGATCAGATCCAAGGAAGGTATATCTGCTAGAAATGATTCTGATCAATTGGTTGAAGATGAAGGAGCACAACATGCAAATCTGTGGACGAATTTTAGCTATTGCGAGGATGCACTAGAATTTATACGTGTTGCAAAAACAGAATGCCAAAATGAAAGACAGGAATGCCCTGTCGAGAAATTTCCAGCTGCACGGGAAATTGAAGGTACAAAGGGTGGCAGAAGATTGAGAGTGTTTGAGGAAATGACCCTACCCATTACTACTTCATGACAGGTTCTTACAACGGGCAATCCTTTCTACCATTTCCTTATGGTGATCTCTAACTTCCTTGTACAAAAAACACAGCTCCGGGAAACGCCGTGCACACAAATAGGCATTGCCCTATGTCGACCGCTACTATAACATAACTGAGCTCATTTTGATTTTTGGAAGCAGTATCTAGCAAGAACCACAGCTAAGCACTTTGGCTGCACAAACTTTATTAGCTCCCTAAATTATTTAACTAGGGCCGGGTCTTCTTATCTTAGTAGAATCCTACTTTCCCCTAAGCTAATCCTACCTTCCCATTTCTGGCCTATCTTTTTTTGCCTTTTTTAACTCATAAGGTTCCTTTTTCTGATGCTTTCATAATAGTCTTTTCCAAAACGTAAAAGCCAACTAGTTAACATTCAGCCTTGAAATGCTGTCTTGTTTTGCCACGTGATTTTTTTTCTAGGCACTTACAACAGATCTTTTGGATGTTCTTCTGAGGTCTATTCCGGTGATTTACTAGGTGGCAAACTATTTACCTGCATCCCTGCCTCTTTACTTTGTGTTCCCCTCTTTTTACCTCACATTCCAATTGCTTCGAAGCTGCGTTGAATGCAATTATTTATTTGGTCTCCATGTTATAGGAGTGGCGATTTACTTGCTATTTCTGGGATGGTAAACAGGGCAATGCGCGAAGCAACTGGAATGTAAGGTACAAATCCTACAGGAGTGGCAATCTACTTGCCATACAGGGCGATGCGATGGCAATCTACTTGCCATTCCTGGGATCGGGCTCTGCGTGGCATTTTTTTTTCTCGGCACGTACAACAGATCTTTTGGATGTTCTTCTGTGGTCTATTCCAGTGATTTACCAGGCGATGAAATATTTACTTGCATTTTGCTGCGCTCCTTCTGGGTCCCATAGGCCGATTGGTCTCAGTGAACGATAAAAAACTATTCTATTCTATTCTCTTTATTTTGCATTCCCCTCTTTTTACCTCACATTCTCCTGGGATGGAAACAGGGCGACGCGCGAACCGCGGACCCCTGTTGACATCCCAAGAATGGCAAGAGATTGCCACTGCTGTAAGGTGGAAACACCTAGGAAGCATTCTACTAGGAGTAAAAGCAGTCGAAATGGTGGGTAAATGCTCCAAAATACTGGGTAAATGCTTGCAGGCTAGTAGAATCTCGTCGAAGTAAAAGCTTGTCTGAGCAATTTTTTTTGTTAACTTTCTTGATTTGAAACAGTGCCATGTGGCATGACGCTAGTGGTGGACGCAGTAGAATGCCTCCTAAATGTCTTTTTACTGTTTTTTTTTTACGTTGTTGGCATGTCTCTCCATGCATTTGTGTTTTGTACTCTTTTCAACTTTCATAGTATTATAGTGTATAGCAAAAAGAAGATGCGGTCCAAAAAACAGCTTTGCTATGGCGATATTTTGGGTCATCCTTAAAGAAATTCCTCCATGTTTTTGGGGTAGCTAGCATTTGGAAGAAGTATTATTTTGTCAATCAACTGTATATAATTCCATGGACTAAAATTGGTTTCAAATCCCTAACAGAAGTCCTTTTGCATTATCAATATTACTCACAACTCAACGTTGATTTTGGTCAAGGTCAAAGTAAGTTGACGTACGGGTTGAGGCTTGGTTAAATGCAAATTGTGGAAAAATGGGCTACAATTATATTGAGTTATTTTATTTTTTTGTGAAATTATGCACCTTCAAGTCAGCACATTTTGACCCATCAGGTATATGCAGGGGATGGGCTCTTTATAGATTAAGAGACAATTTTAATTTGATAATATTACAATAGAATGTTATTATGTACCCCAATAATCACATGACCTTTTTGAAACTAAAAAATCAACTATAGAATATTGTCATTATTGCAAAAAATAAGAGCTTCTATGTAGTGATAGAAATCCATTTTTAAACTGACGTATATGCAATTTAAGCTTGGGATAATAATCTCCCTTTGATAAGTATACTTGTTATTTCTATAGTATTGATATGCAGTTGTTGTTCAAAAAAATGAGGCGTTGAAGAGAGTGGGCATCCCTGGTGGACCCCAATACTACTAATGACAGGTTGTCCTGACAGTGTCAGTTGGCCTGAACATGCCTCATACAACCTGGATATCACATTTTGCAAGTCAATAAGGGCTCCCAAACTGCCTCAACACTTCCCACAACTTGTCCTCAGGCACACTGTCGAAAGCCTTTGCAAAGTCGACAATGCAACAGTACAAGTCTTGCCATTGATTCTTTGCTATCTTTAATCAAGTTCTCAGATTGAAAATATGATCAATGGTAGAGTGTCGGGGATTGAATTCCATCTATATGAGGGACCGTACCTCTGTCTCCTCCACCCACATCATCAACTATTACTCGAGAATGCTGGCCAACTTTTTTGCAAAAGGTGAACTAACCATTTGGTCGTGCAGTGAGGGTCACATGCCTTATAGATGGGAACGATCCTGCTAGTGGTCCACAATTGGGAAAAACCTTTATGCAATGCCCTATTAAACAATGCCGTTAGAATGGACACTATTGATGGCCTTGCCCACTTGAGCAGTTCTGCATGCATGCCGCCCAAATCTACCACTTTGCCATTTGCGGGACACTATATGCCCTTGGTGACCCCTGCCAAACCCATTTGTAGTGTTGAACCCTTTTGTAGGGTATTGTTTCTCGAACCCCAAGCACCCAAGCGGATCATAAAGCTATTGCAAGTATTGTATCCATTGTTCTGAAGTGATGTTCTCCGTAGGTTGCTTGCGTGCGTCTAACCATAAATTTTGTATGATACTGATAATAAAGAAAAAAACTCAAATTTGAGACCTCACATTTTTCTTCGAAGCTGTTTTTCCTTCTCTACACCTTCCGATCTCCTTAGATTGTTAGATACCCATTCAGCTATTCTGCTTCAATCTCGAGCGCACCACAGTGTTCGAGCAATGTGTTTATCGGCCTATCTGTGAAATTCCGAGCATTAGAGCTTCCTCGATCTTTTTGGAGCTCGATTAATTCCGAGCTGTTTTTCTATTATCCAAAAAAGTTTTGCGTCAATCCAAAGATATCAAAGCTAATTCAAACCAATTTTGAATCGATCTAATGGTCACTAAAAATTAATCCCTTCAATATCTGTTAATCTCTATTATAGTTAGTCTATGTTAACATCTTCGATTTCTATTGTCTCTGTCAATATCTCTTAATTTCTCTGTCAATCTTCTTTTATTTCTGTACTCCCTTGTGATGTTGTAGCTTTAAATCTTTGCAGCTTTGATGTCTAAAGCTTTTAATCTTTTATCTCTTATTTACTTCTAGTTTTCTCCCTGTTTATGTTTCTCTGTTTGTTTTTCTCCCTCTTCCATTTTTTTTTTCCTATCTCTATGTTTCTCCAGTTTATGATTTTGTGATTAAGGAGCTCTAAAACATTCCCTTTATTTTGAAATGTTATAAAAAAGATAGTGGATGACTTCTCGCGCTTAGCACGAGACTCAACTGTCTTTTGAAGTGATGTGACATCTGTTGGGCTGAGCGCGAAAAGCTTTGGGAACATATTATACAAATTGATTATTGATCTGTAAGAATGTATGGATATAAGTTGATTATTGACCTGTAAGAATGCATGTACATCTACACATTCTTACAGGCGCTATTCCAGGTGCTATGATTTTCTCTCTCTAGCGCCTATGACAAAGTTCATACATTGATAGTATGTTTTTGCTCATATTTGGAGCATCCAATGTCAGATTGGAGTGTTTTTTGGTGCGCTGTTACAATATGACCTTTCCAACGATGTATCTTTTCTTGCAGATGCTCAATGTTTTTGATCTGATTAATTCGGCCTTCTTAAGGATCTTGCGCAGGTAGCACCTTCTTGCTCATATCTGGAGCATCCAAACTCAGATCGGAGTGTTCTTTGGTGCTTTGGAAAGCTTACTTTGTGATCTTTCAATGGTCTGCATATTGTGGGTGGGGGGGGGTTCATCGCTGATTGTTGCTATAACTCTGCTCCATTTCGGCCCTCTGGAGGCGATGGCTTCTTCCATTCCTTTGCAGCAGTAAGGGGACCCTTCTGTGGCGCATGTTAACCCCTTTTCTTGCACATCAGCACCTCAATCAAAGTAGCTAGAGTTTGATTGTTGTCATCCCTTCAAGTCTCTAAGATCCATGAACAAAGATAACAGCTACAAGGGTGAGGTCACTTGACATTGCAATAGAGACACTCATTTAAAACAACAGACATTGGGTAGGGCATTGCATCTTTACTCCCAACGAGACAAGCGTTGTTCAATGTCAACTTCCACTGGTGCTCGCAGTACAGATAGCGCAGGGGAACATCCAACATGCATTGGAGGTTCAACACATGGTGCTGATGAGGATCAAATTGCATCTGCTACAGGTGCTGCAAACGCAAGTTGCACAGATACATCTCTAACATGCGAGCTGATGAAGAGAAGCAGATTGTTGAGGCATTGACTCCTGAAGATTTACCCAAGGTCCCTCGTCCAGCTCGTCTTCCTCTCTATATCAATTTGCTTCAAAAATACTTAGAGAATAAGTTTGACATTCTTACTGCTACTTTGCAAATGCATCAATGGGAGATGACATAATTCAGATGTGCATTGCAAAGCTTTGGGAAGCAATTGAGAGTGCAAAGTTGGAGTTTGATGCTTGTCATATAACTGTGGAGCATTTAATGGTTGATATAGGTAGGCAGAGGCAAGATTTATTCCGCCATGAAGAAAACCTGACCTGCCAAGTGACATCTGATCGAATTGCTGCGTTGGAACATTTTTATTCTCATGCAACCAAGGCACCTCCAGCCTCTTCTCCAAAGCATAATGATCCTAATGTGAGACCTGTGCCTAGTTCATCCTCCTCACAATTTCGACACTCCTATTTAAATGATATTGCATCTACATCTGCTTAGAGGCATCGAGAATACATTGACAGGCACAACTGTTAGTGTAATTTGGTGATTTCTGGCATGTAAGAAGAAGCATCAGAAGACTTGCAACAGAAGGTACAGACTTTGGTGTTTAGAAGCTTGGCAAATATAGAACTGACCATGATCATGCGACAATTCGAAGGGTCATTCTTATCGCCTGCTTGAATTGGTATGACCTTACTAATAGCCCAAGTTTCTAGCAATCCTTCTTGCAAAGCTTGATTTAAAAGAGTCATGATGATTGAAAGCAATAGCAGATCCCTCGTTTAAGCAATCTGCTTGCAAACCTAAGATCAGGAGACTTGTCATTAGATAGATGTCGCAGTGAATTGAAGAATATGACAGACTTCTTTGACTTCCCTCTATGTGAATTGAAGAATATTTTCCACCAAAGGAGACAGAGAATTAAGAATCCCAGGATGATCATATAATTGGACCAATTGCTCATCCCATTGTTGCATAGGAATATGTCCAAGAGTAGATGTGGTCGATATAATATTTTGCGCCAGAAGGTCCGAGGCTCACGTAGTAGCAATTCAAACATTTGCTTCTGATGTTCAGCAACAAAGTGTGCCTTCTTACGTTTCAACACAGACTTATAATTCTTGATGACATTATGACGTGTATCAGGCTCAATGATCATTCGCAAGTGTTTTTTAAGCTGCTTGCATTCTCCATCAAACCATGCATTTTTAGGAAAGGATTTTCTACTAGCCTGAGCGGCACTAGAAGCGCGTAGAAGACATCAAAAGTAAGCAAAGCATCAGCAAATGCAGCATTACATTCTTGAACAGTTAGGTAATCCAAAATACTTTCAAGTGTAGGAGCTAATGCCTGTGCATATTCAAAAGATCTAGAATAGGTCAAGTGAATGCGAGAAGCAGGAGCATGGACAGCAATGGGTTGAAGAGGTGTAAGCTGCCACTTTAATGACAAATAAAGTGGATAGTGGTCAAAATTTATCTCCTCAACTCTATGCCTTGTGCCAATTCGAAAATCTGAAATGAGATCCAAGGCTTGCACTTGGGAAATGACATAATCAACAACACTAGTACCACCTCGCTGGCTATCTTGTCTGCGTGTAATACCTTTAGATTGTGGCCATTGCTCTATGCCATTGCAAATTACCATCTCGAAGACTTCACGCAATTGAATGAGTTCCCTTCCAAATGTTGAGACAGGTTTGTTAGCATCAGGCGATGAACGTGGCAAAGTTGTATCATTAGCAGACATCCATAAAGGGCATGAGCATCCTCAAGTATAAGCTGAGCAGCTTGCAGTACAATAGTACGAGCATTGAAGTCACCAAGAAGAATAGCATACCCCAACTATTTGATTTGAGCAATATCATCATAAAGATCACCATAAGGATCATTGCGGTTTACATCATATTCATCATAGAAAGGTGATGATGTAGGTGGAAAGTAACAAGCAACAACAAACATGGCACTACCATTGTTGCAATGGAGTTTGATCCACATGTGGCGGTTATATCTATCAACTTTATGAAGCATAATATATGGAGCAAGGGCATCCTTGAATAGCAAGCAACTTCACCACAGCCTCACTGCCCATAACAATAATTAAATAATGGAAAGTATTAATAGCCTATGAAATGAGGTAGCTTTTTGGCAAATGTTCCTATATTTCCATGAGCAGAAAGATATCCATATCTTTTGTAATGGGATTTAGGCCATCACCTTTATGCCAAGGAAAATCTCGACAATTCCAAGACACCAATCGAAGGCACATTTCCTAGGAAGATACATTTAAAGTATGAGCCTTGTGAACTGAAGAGGCTTGTGCTATAGAGGCGCCGACGGCAGTAACAGCAGTAGCAACAACATCAGCAGCAATAGCAGCAGGTACATCATTAGCAACATCGTGAGAGGAGGGGCCTTGAGCATGAGAAGATGTGGTGGGTGTAGAGGATGGAACATCAGAATGCATATTTGCAGCTGTGGCGTGTGCAGCATTTGCAACAGCCGTAGTATGAGTGGTCGTAGCATGATGAAATGTGTTAACAATGGTTGCATGAGATGGTGTAAAGATGCATAGTTTTCCACGGATCAATGCAGCTTTGTTGCCATTCTTTTAAATATCCTGGACCTTTTGTAAATTTTGACGTCTTGCTGACTGCTGTGATTCAGTAATAAGATCAAAATCCAAATATAGAGATGTCCCTTTCAATCGCTTTGCCTGATTTAGGATATCCATTCTAATACTCAAGTTTGGTACTGTAAATTCCACTATGTGCAAGCAGTGGGGTAGCAATGCTCCTACCCTATATGCAGCAGTAACAACAACTAACGAGAAGCAGTTGACATCATGGGTAGAAGTTACTGGTGTATGTGCTCTAGGACATGCAAGCTGGCGTCCAGACCATTCTACGATAGGCTATATTTTCACATTGCGCATGCTTATTGAACATATTGAGGCTTGAAACAAGACCTCTATATATGCTTTGTCGATTTTACATCTCCCTTTGATATAGCACTTAGCGAGCTTCTTTGGCAGCGCTTGCAAGCACTTGGAGTTTCACAAGACCTTCAAAATGTAATTTATCGGCTCTATGAAAGGGTCTTTGCTAAGTTTCCAGCATCGGATAACCAAATCACTAGCAATATTGGACTTTGACAGGATTGCCCTCTATCTCCTACACCCTTTGCCTTGTACATTGATCAATTAGAAGAATGGCTTGATCACCATGGCCACATTTAGCACACTATATCATCAGGCAACTTATATATGCTGATGATATTTCACTTATGGCACATACCGCTGCTAGTATGCAACAACATTTACATGCTCTGTACAATTTTTATGAGAACATAGGCCTACATGTTCATCTCCAAAAGAGCAAGCTCTTGGTAGTTCAATTTTCTCGGCATACTGTCCCAACTTTGCACTATAATAGCCACGAAGTTGAAGTTGTAGATAGCTAAAAGTATCTTGGTATAGAGTTCTGTAAGCACACACTTTGGGAACAATGTATTACCAAGCATGTGACTGCTGGCTGGAGAGCACTCTATGCAATGCAAAACAATTATTTTCGAGCAGAGATTGATGATTGGTCATGGAAAACCCACTTGTTTTGGGCTTTGGTAGAACCTGTTTTACTGTATGGTTCTGAAGTATGGGGGTCTGCCATTAGTCTAGTGCTTAGGAACGGTGCAAAAGTCCCCAAAGTCTATTCTATTCTTTATAATATGTCCCCAAAGCTTTTTGTGCTTAGCATGAAAGGTGTCTGATGTTTTGTAGTTCTTAGACTACGTTCTTTATTTTCTATTGTTAACTTAAAATTTCAGTGTACAGCTGTCAAGAAAGTACGAGTTACTAAAACCAGTGCACCATCAACAAAAAATTTAAAGAATGATCTCCAGCAGACACAAGCTGAAAACGAAAATACAGATCAAACTCTGACTGTCAAACTCATGGATGACGACAGAATGATCACATGCAGTTAAGTCAAAAAGTATAAAAGACAGTTCTACATGAGGTTGAATGGTACATGACAAGAGCAGGGCATGATCCAAGTATAATATTGTCTTGCATTCTAGAGACAATAAAGATGGGCCTTTCAAAAAAGTGGGTCTAGTCCTAGCATGTGAGGAGCTGGATGACAACATCTACATCTTCATAAGAGAGGAGAATGTGAAGAATAGAATAGAATAGAATAGACACTTGGTATTTGCAAGTACAAAGCTCCTAGGCAATCTGATCAGTTTAGAAATCAGATTCATATATATTGTTCATAAAACCAAACCAAGCAATCTCACCAAAAGATCTGCAGGTTGAATCTGAACCCCTTTTGGTAAGGCAAATCAGACCCGTGCAAGAAGAGCCTGACAACTCCATTGCTTTGAACACCGAGTTCTGAAACACAAAAGTATTTGATCTCATTCTCAAATCCTTCCACAACTCTAGTTGTTTTTTGCTCAAGGTGTTCTGACTTCAACAAGCTGAAGTGTATGGAAGTGCATCTGCAGGTATGTAAATGATGTTGAAATCCCTTGTCTCACAAAAATTAAGTTTATGAGGTGTTCTAATATGATTTTTTTGCCAGACAAGTTCTTAGAGTGCTCATCTCTTTCTTTTTTTTACCAATGACATAGTGTTTTGTTACTTTTTTTAACAATAATAAACTATCTAAAAAAGGGGTATTAAAACTTAAATTTATCATCTAACTAACTTCAACCTAAAAGTTCCTTTAAGGAATTTTGAGAAGACAACATCTGAAATATGTATAGTTCTTTTATGATTTATAGAGAGTAGAAAAATTCAACTTTAGCTAATAATAGCTTATAAATGATAGAGAAGGCTAATACTTCATAAGGTTGAAATTTTACAATTCTGTAACAACATTAACATAATAAAGTATTGACATTTTTTTTTCGTATTTGACAATTACCATGATACATATGAGTCTAGATTATACATAAGTTTAGTATTTATAATTTAATAATTCATCAAACATTGTTCGTGAGATTCTCAAATGACATTTGAATATTACTATGTTAAAATTGTTATACTATATTTTAATATATTGTATTTATCATTACATATGCTACGAGATTGTAAACTGTAAAAATGCTCATAATAGTATTAAGTAAATCGCTTATCAAACTATCTAGATAAATTTATAAACTATTATTTTTGACGCAACTTTAAACTGAAAATTAAGATTTTTGAATTTTTCAAAATGTTCTACTTGAAAATCGAATTGTAAAGATATGCAAATAAAGATTAGTTTAGGAATTAGTTTTATGATATGATAAGTATCATACTTTTAATTTGAAGATAAATTTATATAGATAAAATGTATAAAATATATTAAAATCTCAAAAAAATGCATGAAACCTCATAATGGCATCTTCAAAGAGCTATCTATTAAATACGAATAAGTCCAAATTTTGTTGAATATGTCATGATCATTTGAGATTTAGTTTCAAATTCTTGTTTTGGCTTCTTGCACTTCATGTCATTTGTAACGAACCAAATGGCTTAGATCTGCTTTAGTATAAGTATACCTATAAAGGATGTTAATTTGATTGTACTCCAGTAGCTAGATATTATGTCATAGACATGGTATCAAGATGGACACGGTGTTAGTAATTTTAAGTTTAATCAAATATTCATAATAAGCTAATGATTCTAATGGCTTTCTGAGAATGCGCGAGCACCCTTAAAACCGAGGCCGCTTAATCGTGGCATATCAGGCAGCAGAGTTTGCCCAATTCAAGAATGATCATGCAAAATCCGGGCCTCCAACAGGCCAGATGGGCATCCGAAACAAGATATATTTTTTTTTTTTGTATTGGGTCCCATAGACCGATTGGTCTCCGTGGACAATTAAAATACCTTCCTTCCTTCTTTCCTACATATTTGATGGGGCGTAAAATATTGGCCACTACTTACCTTGGATAACTTGCTAAGCGTAGTTTAGCCTGGTCTGTTTTTGAATTGTTATAACAAGTGGTAGTAACTTAGATGGCAAAATAGTGGAACTACCTTTTTCCCAAAAATTTGAATTAGCCACATTCATACATCTAACACATAAAGATGATAGCCATGTCACTAAGACGATCTCTGGTTTCTATGATGCTCTATGAAGTTCACAAGCAAATACATGCTATTATGCTTCTCCAATTAAGATTGCTATAAGATTTGTATTAAATATGCTAAATGTAGGCAGAAGCACACATGGATTTGGTATGATAG
Organism: Isoetes taiwanensis; assembly: GCA_021234155.1. Taxonomy (NCBI): domain Eukaryota; kingdom Viridiplantae; phylum Streptophyta; class Lycopodiopsida; order Isoetales; family Isoetaceae; genus Isoetes; species Isoetes taiwanensis. The sequence goes on from JAJEKV010000019.1 coordinate 12,833,051, forward strand.
ATCTCATTGAAAACCATATTGCAGGTACTTGGTAAATGGAAACTATCATTGATTTGAGTTAGGATTAGGCTGGATGATGAAGAACAAATTCGAGATGCAAGTTGCAAATCAAAGCAGAACAAATTTGAACCTAAAAAAAAGAATACCGTATTATTAGAAATGCCTTCAAAATTTTAGGGCTAAACTTGAAAAGATCTTAGCCCCCTATAAGGGGCAAAATTATGTCCCTACACTTGGCCAATATAGAGTCTGGCCATAATCCTAGGATTATAAAATTATTGGGAAATTTACCAAAATAACCTTAATTATTCACTTAATTTCCTAAAAGCCCTTTGTATTTTTTAAATACTTAAGAATTAAGGGCATTTTGGGAATTTAAAAAATACAAAGGGCTTTTTGGGAATTAAGTGAACAATTAAGGTTATTTTGGTAAATTTCCCTAAAATTATTCCATGGTTTAAATGGCCACCTCAACAAGTTGCTAATGCACATAATATTTTGGAATGGCGACGCCCTCGAGGTTCGAAGATTTGGCAAATATCAAATTGGCCACTTATGGAGTGAATTTAATAAGTTGGTGTTTTGAACTGGCCACCACCCTTTGGTCATGGTGAAAATGCATCCTACTTTGGCGTGACCGACTATTTTATGAAATATATGAATATGTGGCCAACTGGCCCACCGGGGCCACTACAAAAATACCCTGACCAGAAGTATGCCCTGGCAGCAGATTATCTTGTCATATAGTGGAAACAAACCTATATAAGAGCCATATACCGCTTTACAAATCGGTATGTACTTGAGAGGACTTGAAGCAAGAAGGCATAGAGCGGGATTGCCCTAGCAAACGAATCTGTAAAAAGGTGGGGATTTTGATGCTTGAGTTCTGGCTATTGCTGTAATTGAAGCACAAAGAAGTAAGAACTGTGGAGCCATTGCCAAATTCGACCTCTGTATACCTGCTGTGCAAATGATTTTGGTTCTCCAAAATTTGACACCCCACCTTTGAAATTCGGCCATCAAGCTTTTTAAATCCAAACCTTGCTTTCAGTTCTTTAATAGAAATATGTTTTTATTCTGCCAGATCGACCTCTTCTATGGGATAATTCCTGGGCTTGGGTTCTGAACTCGGATCTTGCTATAGAATTTTCTTTTGTTATCCAAATCTGGGTCCCCTGTGGTAAAACTTGGCCTTATTGGCAGATTCTAGATTTGGGGTTTGTGCATCGTCTTTGCAATATGCGCACAGTCGAGCTGTCCACTATATGGTCCCCGTGACCTTCTGCTTCTTTTGTTTTCTCAGGGGGATATCAGGATCCGGTATCCCCATACCTTTGCAAGCCTTGACATATTAAATTATAGTCCCATACCTTTGCAAGCCTTGATGTATTAAATTATAAGTTAGCAAAGACATTTTTAGTTATTTAGCAAAGACATTTTAAGTTATATAACCTTGCCTTAGCAAGCCTGGATATATTAAACCATAGAACCGTGCCTGAGGATACTAGATTATAGAATTATGCTTTAATATATAATGTTATTATAAGTTGGGACCGCGAGACATAGAATTTCCTTGCTTTAGATTTATCTTTGGCTAGATTGTTAATGGTGTTTTGCAATGCTTGTCTCATGCCAATAGAAAGATATTGTCAGTTATGGGGTTGCATACTGCTTGGATGTGGAATATTCCTGTTTTATCTTGTGGAATTATAATAGGCTCTTCATGGTATCCTTTGCATTATTTAAGAGGCCCATATTTGGAGGGTGGAGTAGCCATGTGACTCCGCGTTCGTAGCCGGATGGCTAGACGGACGAGCCAACGGGAGAGCCCCCTTGCAATACGGATGTATGTACAGGGATAATGTTGTCTCCTTGGGCCTGCGATCCAAGGAGTACGTGAACATATTAATACATGTAGGCATGTAGAAATGTTTAAAGCTGCTTGTGATCTAGTCCAACTTATGCAGAAGGGCACAACGGGGCAGATAATCTAGGGTCTTTTTCTAGATTGCTTTAAAACTTGATGATTTAGATGCTCCCATAATGCTTCCCTTCCCACTTAATCCTTGTGGACTAACCCCCTGTATGTGTTTGTTTGTTACAAGGTGGCACATCTTGATGCCACTATCATTTTGCATCTAGACTTCTTTGTAATCTGGTGGTTCCGAGAGAGGGACGACGAACCGGAAGTGATCTCGAAAGAGCGAGTCTACGAGATGCTGATATGTTTATTTCGTCAGCTCTAGCCCCGAATCCAAGGTTCAGACAGAAAGTCCAGGGATGAGGTTTCTATAGTGAAGAGCTCCTCCGATTCCTTTGCGGTCACTTCGCACGAAAAGTCTGCTTGATTGTGTAGTGTGGGTTATAAATATTGTGTGCAATCTTGTATATGAGTACCTTAGGTAGTGAAGTATTAGATATACCATTGTCATTGTCTCGTGATTACTAGCCCAGATATAACTTAGTTATATACTGGTCGGTGCAATGGTCTAGGTTAAGGGGCTAAGTTCGTCTCAATTGGTATCAGAGCGTAAGTTCTGACACCCTTCGGGCCATGGAAATTAGGGGATAAGAAGTTAACGAATTCTACTAGAAAGTAGAATGGTTTGGTGAGGGAATAACTGTTGTCGTCCTTTTCCAGGTGATTAGCAGGATTGTCTGGAAATGATGATAACAATTCGGAAGGGGTAGCAGCAATGCTCCTATCATAACTGAGCAAATTTTGGCAGCTATGCAGCAACAACTCGTCGCGACGCAGCAGTAGGTTGCCAAGAAGGATGATGACCTTGATGAAGTCAACAAGATTTTAAAGCAACTTAAAGTGGGTACCACACATGAGGATGTTGATGCTTGGTTAAAGGGGATCAAATTTTCTTTTGAAGTTAAGAAAGCCCTAGAGTTGTTGAAGGCAATTACTGTAGATATGTTATTGATTGTGATACAATTGACGAGATTGCAATAACAGACAGTTTCAATTTGCAGTCAAAAGATAAACAAAAGGAATAAAATTCAGTATTCAGAATTATACAACCGGCTTAAAGCCGTAACAACTTGATCAGAGCTCCCTTATCCACTCAACCGGCTTCAAGCATGCACAGGAAGTCGTTATCCTGTCACCTTTAAGATTCTTTTCTTAACGGCAGCAAGGCGGTACTGGCAAGGGCTATGGTTGATAAGGCAGCAATCTAGAGCAGGACCAAAAGCGGATAACAAGGCTAGATAGGAAGCTTTAGGCAATTACAAGCGTAGCAGGGCTGGTTGACTTCTCGAAGGCTAGCTTGCTCCCTTATTTATGCAAACTAAAAGGTATTCTTCCGGATGGCCTTTCTGCTGCTGATAATAGCTTCTTTTAAAGAAAAAGGCAAGGGAAATCAGATAAAGGGAAATCGATCTAAAATAGCCTGGATAATCTCGGATTAGCTAAGAATAGCTGAGAATTGGCAAACGGGAGCAGCTTGGATAAGATCCGGCAGCATTTTTGCAGATCCGGCAGAGCTTCGTTGCTCAATGCCGTTTTTTGTTCTAACAATTTGGCGGCCCGTTATCAGCCGCTTTTAGGATTTTTAACAAACACATTTCCTCTAATGGTTTCCATATGCCCTTGCCATTAACCCTTGCTGGCTTGAACCACGCCCCCGAGCCGCTCTGTATCAAGTCCTTCCTTTCTTTCAGTCGATCGACCTCGATCGCTCCACAACCCTGAAAGAAATTCCAACAAAAACCCTTGTCATGAAAAGAGGTGCATTGGTCCTTCCCTTCTTAAGGCCAATCTCTTTTCCCTAGGAATGTTCTTTTTCTGATCCTCCAAGGCAGGGTCCGCACTTGGACAGAAAAATCTCCATGCTGATCCTTCAAGTAGGCGTCCCTCACTTGAACAGTCATGGCATCCCCAGCCCTTTCTGATATTCCAAGTAGGTTCCCCCTTCCCCCTACTCGGGCAGAAAGTAAATCCCTTTCTAACAAGAAAGATAGTTCCCTTCCATTAGGAAGCAATAAAAAAAATTCATTGTATTCAAAAAATCACATACATTCAAATAGTTTTGCATAACCTACTAAAACTCAAACTAAACTAAGATAAATGATCGATGGTATGACCGATAGTTAATCGGCTTCTTTCAAACTCCCTGGCTGCAGCTTTATCAGCAGCTTTGTCAGCTTTCCATGAGAACTGTCAGATGTTTCTGCAATAGTATGCATTAACACTTTTCCTTTGTCTTCCTTGCTCTTGGGAATTTCAATTTCAGTTTGAGGCTTGTCTGTAGGTGACCGCCTTTTTGGGCAAGAAGCTTTAAAGTGAGGTCCACCACATATGTAACAACCTCTTTCCGGTGCATTTGCCCGTTCCTGAGTCATACGTTGTTCTGCACCCCTGTTCCTGTTGTTCGAGTCTCTGTGATCATCATTGAATCTAACTCTTTTTGCTCCATTGTTGTTCGCCTTATCCGTGTCACGCTTGCCATTATTTTCTTTAAGGTACCCTTCCCAGATGTCATACTTGGCTCCCTTGGGATTAAACTTCCTTTCTGCGGCTTCGGCTTTCCGTACTGCTTCATCCAATGTTTGGGGTTCAATGAGCCTAAGCTCTGCATACAGCTCATCTCTTAACCCAGAAATATATTTCCTTGTTAACTCTTTATCGCTAAGACCTTCCATTTGAACCGACAAATGGTTGAATTTGCTTGTGTACTGATAAACAGATTCTCGTTCTCCTTGTGTAAATATATCCCATTCCCTTCGGAGATCTACAAAGTAACTCGCAGGTAAATTATGGCTTTCGAAGGCTCTTTTAAATTCCTGCCATGTCTTAATCACCGGGGCCATTCTCTTCCTTCCCTGCCACCAAATTCGGGCTACATCGGTAAGATATTTATCCATTGCCTGAAGTTTCTGCAACTCAGTGGCTCCTACTCGTTCAAAAAAAACTTTTCCATGCAGCTAAAAATCCCATAACTGTAGGGGGACTCCTCTTTTCCCCTGAGAAAGTCGGCATGCCCTCCACTTTCTGCAGCCATTTAATCCTGGCAGAAGCATTAACTGGATTGGGAGAATTTGGCGGAGAATTCACAGGCGGCGGCGGATTAACAAGTGGAGGTTGATTTGGAAGTGGAGGCTGGAAGTTGCTAGGTAAGAATCCGTACAGCAAAGCTATTTGCTCCAACTTGGTTTGATAATCTTGCTCAGATATGGGCGGTGGCAAAGCAATTTGATTAGCAATTTGCTTGGCTATGAAATCCACAGTTCTTAATGCCTGCTGATACTGTTGATCAGAGATATTAAAGCGGTTGGCCATTGCACAAGATATGGAATAGAATCTAGGCTCTGATACCACTTGATACAATTGACGAGTTTGCAATAACAGACAGTTTCAATTTGCAGCCACAAGATAAACACAAGGAATAAAATTCAGTATTCAGAATTATACAACCGGCTTAAAGCCGTAACAACTTGATCAGAGCTCCCTTATCCACTCAACCGGCTTCAAGCATGCACAGGAAGTCGTTATCCTGTCACCTTTAAGATTCTTTTCTTAACGGCAGCAAGGCGGTACTGGCAAGGGCTATGGTTGATAAGGCAGCAATCTAGAGCAGGACCAAAAGCGGATAACAAGGCTAGATAGGAAGCTTTAGGCAATTACAAGCGTAGCAGGGCTGGTTGACTTCTTGAAGGCTAGCTTGCTCCCTTATTTATGCAAACTAAAAGGTATTCTTCCGGATGGCCTTTCTGCTGCTGATAATAGCTTCTTTTAAAGAAAAAGGCAAGGGAAATCAGATAAAGGGAAATCGATCTAAAATAGCTTGGATAATCTCGGATTATCTAAGAATAGCTGAGAATTGGCAAATGGGAGCAGCTTGGATAAGATCCGGCAGCATTTTTGCAGATCCGGCAGAGCTTCGTTGCTCAATGCCGTTTTTTGTTCTAACAATTTGGCGGCCCGTTATCAGCCGCTTTTAGGATTTTTAACAAACACATTTCCTCTAATGGTTTCCATATGCCCTTGCCATTAACCCTTGCTGGCTTGAACCATGCCCCCCGAGCCGCTCTGTATCAGATTGGACCTGGCAAAATATGGTGGGAAGAGTATAAGAAAGCTAATCATCTTGTTCCGAACCATATCACATGGAGTACTTTCAAGGGTGCATTAAACTCCATTATTTGCCAGCTGGTTTTCAACTAGAGCAGATGGACAAATTCCAAAATTTTCTCCAAGTAGATAAAGTAAAAGGATATGCCAATACATACATGCATTACAGCTATATGGAACCACTATGACAGTGGCACAGTTAGCTGATAAGTTAAAGTTTACACGTGGGGCAAAGCCAGAGTTGACTTTGTTAGTTGGGTGAGTGGCGTATTCTAGCTTGGAAAAAGCTATAAGAGTCTCAAAATTTAAAGCACAAGTCCAAGCAACCCAACTCTGAAAAACCATAATGGAAAACCCTCATAAGCAAAGAGAGAGATGTTCTTTGTTGCTCCTGGTGCTACCAAAGAAAATTTAGGTCCTACTTCAGCAAAGTGGCCAAATGCACCAGCCTCGACGAGTCAGGAGGAATGAGAATGTTGTCGCCGGGAAAGATTATGTTTCTTTTGCAAAGAGGATGGATATACTGCAGCTCGTTGTCCCCGAAGATGGAGAGACACGAACAATGCAAGAGAACAGGTTGTTAGAGCTACTGGATTTGACCAAAATACCAAATATGGGAACCAAGGTAACCAACCTCAAGCTAGTAATGGAAATCCAGGAAATTGTAATAGGCAAGCCGAGCATTGGTGGACCGCGAAATGCTCATACTGAGTAGAGGCCTGCAGGGGCCAAGTAGTTACACTCGAGGAAATGAGAATAGCGCCTCGATGGAGCCATGCAACAGAAAAAAAGAGGGCTCCCCTATTTCTATATTGTAGGGGGGAAAGGACAGCGGTCCCCTTTCCTGCAGCCGGTGACCCCACTCCCCTCTCTCGCCGGGTCATTGGGACCCCACCGGCTACACCGGAAAGGGGTCCCCTTGTTCCTTTCCCCTATACAAACTAACTTAAGATCTTAAGAGGTCACAAGTTGAGTTCTAGTATGACCAACATTAATCTAGTAATGGTGATTTTAAAATCCATGGCCACAAGTTCTGGTCATGAAATATATTTATTTTCCAATTTGGCTCACATTTTATCTTCGAATTAAACACCATACATTCATTACAATTTTTAGGTATGACATCCATATGACAAGCAAACTTTGTTGCCTTGTGATTTTTAAGTTCTTTACCTTGAGCCAAACTAATTAAGGACAAGACAATGTGGGTGAAATGCAAGGTGCACACTAGATGTTCTTGCTTTTGCTTCTTTTGAAGCTAGGCAGGCATCTTTCAATTTAAAGTATTTCTACTTTGGCTTCTTTTGAAGCTAGGCATCCCTCAATTTCTTGAAGAATGTTCTGAGCACGTTGATAAGATCTGCCATGAGAATCTCCGCCAGGATCAGACGAAGGAGGAGAAACACTTAGAAGCATATTTTTGGCCTCAATAAATCTGCCTTGTTTCATCAAACAGATGCCCAAGTTGCACATTTTATTGTTATCTGGCGCTATACTCAAGGCTTTTCTGTTTGAATAAGCAAAGAAAGCCTCATGGTACAAGTAAATTGTGAAGAAAATTATTACTAAAACAAACTTAGAAGAAACTTATTACCTATATGCAGCCTCTGCTGTAGCAAAATTCGATTGCTGCATGTAAGTCCATGCCAGATTGCCCTGTATATCATATATAGAAGACAGGTAAAGAAATGATATATTAAAGGAGAACATGCAGGCCAAGGTTGCCATATCTTACAAGAAGGCGTGTAATTTCCTGATTCTTGGAAACCTGAAATTTTTTGCCTTGTGACCGAGCAGTCTTTGTGCGTTTGCCCCTGAATGCTTTGCCTTGCTCAATGCATTGTATTTTGTATTCCAGAAGTTCTGTCTGATCCTCTAACCTTCCACATCTCTGCAACCAGCTTTGTAAAGCAAATGCCTTATAAATAAGCTTTCAAAAATCAGGATTACCTTGTACAGATCCAGCAGCACGTTGTCCAAGGATTCCTGAGCTTCAGATGAACAAAGATGTCTAAATGATTTTATGGCGTCTATGGCTTCCTCAGCCCTATTCTGCTGTTTCATCAAAAGAGCCATATCCTTAAGTGCGCTATCTACTCTGTCCCCTGCGTTTATTGCAGCCCAAAAGAGTGCAACTGCTCTGCTAGCATCTTTTTCTACTAGCTAAACCACAGATCCAAGAATCCGGCAGGAAAAAATCCACAGTTTCAGACAAAAAAGAAAGAAAAAACCCTAGGTTGCGAGAAAAAAATAAAAGATGAATGATGTAATTACCTGAGCATATTTAGCCTTAAGGTAAGGCGTATCTGCTCGAGTTCCATTGTCGTTTGTTATATTTCTATCCGAAAACGTTGCATTAAACTGTTCTTCTTGCCGCTGCTGAAGAATGTATGATGTTGACATCTTTGCCGACCATACATCAAATAAATAATGCCAAAATCTCAGAACTTGACCGAACTGAAGAAGCCATGTCCAAATCACTATACTTAGATATTGTGTCTTTGGCATATATACAACAATAGCTATTATTAAGAAGCTCCCGGGAGCCAAATATCCAGATCAAAATTCAAGCACACAAAGAAATGCAAAATATGCTCTCTGCTAACAAAAACTGATTCAGCTAGAGAAATAAACGCGTGTATATGTAAGACATACGGCAAAGCTGCTGAAGAGTGCGACGTCAAACGCTTGGACGTAATTTGCACCATAGCCATAGCCACGGCAAAGATAAGTCACATCAGCATGACGATAAGGAATTAAAGATTATTAGATCCATGCCGAAGCTGCCAGATTAAACGCCATAGCTTAACAACGGCCTGTTCGAGCGGGAAAGGACATCTTGCTAGCCAAACTCGACGAGGACGCACCTGGTCAAGTTCGCGTCCACATCCATGCTCAAAAGAAAACAAAGCACATTTTTATTCTGTACATGAAATGAACAAATCAATGGTACTTAAATTATGTTTCTAAAATTACTCAAAAAGGCAAAGGAAAGTATTGGATAGATAAAAATTATTTTAATGTCCATAGTCCATATTATTTTAAAAATTATTTTAATGTCCATAGAGCCAGCGTTTGTGTTCCTTGCACTCAGCATCAAACCACTGGTTATGCAGGAAGGTCGTGGCCCCGTGGTTTGCCGGGGGGCGCTTCTTCCGAAACACCTTCTGCATCAATCCTGAGGACGTCAATGAGCCTGCCCACCCGTTGCTCCAGCGTAGAGCACTGTGGAATGCTTTCCAGATCGTAGCATAGCACCGGTCATGCCTAGCATACGCCCAGCCCGCACCAATCTGCCTATTATAATAGGTGAAAGACAAGTCCCCAGGAACCTCAACCAAGGCCAAATCCTGCAACAAACGAGACCACTGGTCCCTCTCAAACCCATGCACAACCTGGGTTCCAGAACCAGAGCGATCCTCTACTCGCTCTACCATATTGAAGTCCCCTAATAGCAATCAAGCGACCTGCAACCAAGGGCTCGCAACTTATTCCGGACTGTGGCCCATCGCTGAGAAGGCTGATTAGGGGCATAAACATTAACAATCCCCCACTCTTGCCCTCCCTCCAACCACTTAATTATTGCCCACCGACCAAACCTGTCTGCTGCAGAGTACGTGACCTGTGCATCCATTCTCCAAGCAATAAGAGTACCCCCACTAGTCCGCCCAGAAGAAAAAGCAATAGAGACAAACTGCCTACCAACTATATTCATGAGCCTAGACATATCACCCCTGTGACACTTATGCTTCTGAATGCAAACAATATCAGGACGCAACTACCGAAGTGCCAAAGAAACACGGGCCCTCTTACTACTAGAGGACCGCACCCCCCACACATTCCAACAAAGGTTGCCACTGCAATTCACACATGCATCTATATGTACCTGTTGTGCTTGTCTGTCTTGCACAAGAAAACTGAGTGTCGGATAGTAGCAAGCGACCCGTCCCTGTCCCTGCTCACAACGGATCCATGGCGGCAGTGTGTAGGTTCTTTAGCATAACTATTGTATCCGAACTCTGTTTTCCGCATTCTTTAGCTCGTTGAAAAGCTTGTATAGAAGGCTTTTGTAAAGTCATTAATCAAGCATAATATTTATGCAAATGGGGCCCCAAATTGGGCGGACGCCCACCTTGAGAGGCTCCATGGTGGCAATATGGGTTTTCCAACATAATTCCTGCATCTGGACTCTGTTTTCAGCGTTCTTTAGCAAGTTGGAAAGCTTGTTCAGAGAGCTTTGGTGAAGATACTATTTAAGCATAATATTTATACAAATGGGGCCCCAAATTGGACGAGGGATTCCATGGTGCAGTATAGGTTTTATAGCATAACTCCTGGATCCAGACTCTGTTTGCGGCATTCTTTAGCTCGTTAGAAATCTTGTTCAGAGGACTTTGGTGAAGACACTAAAAAACATATAATTTACAGAAACATGATTCCAAATTGGGCGAAGCATTGTGGTGGCAGTATATCTTTTTTTCATCGTAATTCTTGCATGCAGACTCCGTTTTTGGCTTTTTTAAGCTCGTTGGAAAGCTTCTTTAGATAAATTCACTAATGAAGCATACTATCTACATAAATGAGGCTCCAAATTGGGTGCCCGCCCAATGTGGGTTGTTCCATGGTGGCAATATAGGTTCTTTAGCATAACTTCTGCATCCGGACTCCATTTTTGGCATTATTTAGCTCGTTGGAAAGCTTGTTTAGAGGGCTTTAATGAAGTTCCCAATCAAGCACATTATATATAGAAATGGGGCTCGAAAGTGGGTGCATACTAGCATAGCAAGATAAAAATAAGGAATACAACATAGAAAAAGGTATGCAATATAGGAGATATTATCGAGATTAGGTTAAGGTAATAGGAAGAACTCTAAGAGCAAGATCTATGATAGACAAATAGATAGATAGATAGTATTTTAACACACATGATACCATTCTCCCTCTTCCGTATGAATGTTAATGAAGATAGTCAACTATAAACTATAGCATTACTGCTCATTGATGCAAGCAGAATGCTTATTCATGTTATCGGCAAAGAATAGAGATGGACATGTCAAAAGCTAGGCATGGTGCTCTTGTGAAAGAGAAGGAAGAAGCATGGCCATTGCGTCCCCCCTTCCCCTCCTGCCCACCATTCAAATATGAATTTTAAAATGTGGGCTTGTTGCGTTCCGCTTATTTTTAAATACCCCTCCCCCCCCAAAAAAATAAATAAATAAATAAATAAATAAATAAATAAATCTTAAAAGTTTTTGTTCTGTGTTTGAATTTTACATCCTCCCTCGCCCTCTCCCCCCCCCCAAGTCCAACCCCCCAAAAAATCAATGCTTAAGATGTCTTCACGATTCACTCCCACAGTTGAGTTTGCACTTACACTAGTCGCCGAACATTGGTTGTTTGAGATGGCGCAAAGCTATTATTACGTCAATACTATTTTGCAGTCAATATTGTTGTGCATGCATTACTTTTTTTTTTCACCATGGCATATAATAACATTATGACGGATATTGTGATTATGCAATTCAAATATGATTCACATTGTGGAGTCATACATGATGTTAGTATATGATATGTTGGGCATGATAATCAACATCACATGTCACCTTAAAACCATCATTCATTTAAATTGGATTTATGTCTGTTCCAAAAGCACGCCACTTTTGCATACCCTTTTCTCAATATAGTGTTTTGTTGTGTGACATGTTATTTTGCATTGTTGCAAATTTTTGCATTGTAGTAGTGGGTGGTTTAACATTTTCTTGTTTTAGTGAGAAGAATGTGGTGTTTGATTAGCATTTGTAGATAACAACACATCAATATACAGAGAACACTTTTTACATTGTATTCACTTGATATGAAGATTACATCATGGAGGGACTAGTCCTTTCTTTGTCAAATAACTCTCAAGATAGGGATCCATCTCCTTAGTCCGATCTAGTTCTGGATGCGTTTTGACAACATCGATCTTGTTTTACCGTGGCCAAGCCACTCATGATGGACATGAATAGTACTAGAAACTCATCTGTTGAGTAATCTTGTGGAGTATAAGTTGGTGGATTTAGAGCCTGACCTTGATTATAAAAGCACTTAAGAGCATCATCATCTACTATTATGATGTCCTCTTTCTTTTGAATGCCAAGCTGATCCATCATAGTACCTAGATGTTTCATGAAGACAGGTTTGCCATCCGGATCTCTTGGATGTGGAAACTTTATACACTTACTTTGGTCCCAAATCGTCACAAAGTCTCGATTCATGCCTGGTAACACCCTAAGTACTTCATCAACATTTCTGCGTTCCATTGAGGACCAGATGGCAACTCGAAACAATCTGAACGCCTCATTCATCATATCTTCTCAGTGTGGACGAGGATAGATCCACTTAGTATTTGATTCTAGAGGGACTTGCTCGAAGTCATCACTGTTAATAAGCTTCTTAGGAAACGTTTTACACAGGACACCATTCAGATCGAAGACAATGATTTTGTCACAAGCAGGTGGAGCCCTGAACCATGGAAAACAAAGAGTTAGCCATGCAAAAGTGTTACGCAATACACGCCAAGCGCCGTTTTATCCTTCATAACAAAGCTACATATCGCTACCGGGCGTGAATTACCTTTCATCGTCGCCGTCATCCGCAGCCGGTCTTAGCGTCGCTTCACTCCCCGGATGCTTACTGTCAGAAGCATGAACGCCACCGTTAAGTTCGGACACGTTCTCTTCTATGAAAGCTACCACAGGGGTTTGATTTCTAACCTCGGTGGTTGCATCCGAGCTTGCATGATCATCACCGGCCGGTATCGAACTGCCGCACTTTCATTCCCCAAGCCGACATTACCGGTTGGAATGTTATGAAGCATGGACTCCAAATTTTTCTCCATGGCCTCACGTTCCCGCTCTAGCATTTCGGCCTTCTCCTCGAGGGTTGCATTGCTTTTTGAACATTCTGGAGTTGCACTCGTAGGCTTTTGTGAACTAGTATTACGCTTACGCCCGCCGTCGAAGGTACCAAAGCCAACAGTTTTTATCTTTGACAGGACCCCAATCAGCCGTGGCTAGTACCTTTTCGAAAAACACTTCAAGGAAATCCTCGGACTGGTCATCGTTGATCTAAACTTAAACATCTTCTTGATGTCTTGAGGCCTCTCTACCAATATACCCTCCAACATGCAATTCCACGGCAAGTGGTATCAAGTGGTGCAAATGCCTCAACAAGATAGCTTGCCAGATTGATTGCAAACCCATGTTTATTCAAGGGTCCCTTTTCTTTTGTCAGCAATTCCAGAGTGATGTCTTTGCGGTAGAGGTTAGGAACATCAAATTCCTCGCATTCATTTGCTTCATCCTCATCATCTGCTTTGTAGAAGACATTTTTCAAGTTGGGTTCCTGCCATGCACTTTTATCCGATGCCCCTTTGCTCTTAGCTACCTCATAGTCGCTATCCGCACAAGGGATATCATTATGAAGATTATACAAAAGCGCTTTTATCTTCGCATCCTCAAATCAGTATCCTTTGTCTCAAAGAGAAGAGAGCCTTCCCTAATGACCTTTAGGCATTCCAAGTCGTATGAAGCCACCAAAGCATGCATATGAGGCTCTCCTGGGGGGCATATGATGACAATAGTAAAGAGCTTCTGAGTTGTTAAGCCTATGCGACTACTAAAAAAGCTGTTGTACTCTGTTGAGTCATCCCCTTCTCTCCTTTTTGCAAAATCCTGCTATCCAATACAAACAGAGAAAATATTACGAGGGCCTACTTTTGTATCGGGTAGGAGACCTTTATAGCCGATAAAACCAGGCATTGGAGTGCGGGTAAGTCACCACCAACATCTTCGGGGCCGGCAACCTTTCTTCTCAAATTTCGGCCATCACCTTATCGAGATAGCTTTGAGGTGTCTTTGTTGGTTCTTTGATTTCTGTTTTGCGTAAAATTCCTTCACCAAAAGACGTATTTCTTGATGTCATCAGCAGACACGCCATACTTGTCTAGCAGGCCGACTTCAGACAATGTTACATCACCAGATAGCTTCTGAAGTTCTTCACCAACTGCTACCTTCATAACTCGCATGTTCTTTATATGAGTGCAACAATCAATGAAGGACATTTTGTCCTTAACTGAAGAAGCCTTCTTGTACAGAACTTCTTTGTTTATGCATTGATTTAACAACCAAATGATTTCATCATCTTGGAGGCCCTGTACTTTCCTCATCTCGGTAGTCTTGAGATCAAATATTGAAGTATCTTGAGGAGGCACTCGTCCCATTGGGTCTGGTAGCTGTTTCTGAGCATAAGCATCCCAGAACTCGTTCCACTTCGCCCAGACTTCGTCCTTAGCGAAGACGATCTTGTAGGCATCTGTAGGACCTCTGGAAGCTGCTTGGGCGTCCTCTTTGCTTTCTCCCGCTTTTTTTTTTTGTTTTTTTGCTCTTGGTTTCCTATCTTGGATGATAGTCTGAGCCAAGATCTTTTCCAATGCCTTAAACTCCTCAGACTTCGTTCCTCCCTGTTTTGTTTGCAGGGGTCTTCCATATTCTATCCATTGCTGGCGGGCATGACGGAGTTGTTCCACGTAAGGGCTGCACGTGTAAGGAAAGCATGTCAGCCAATATGAGCAGGGCATACAAAAGTTAACCACTTTTTAGATCAAGCAAACAGGATAATCAGGAAACGTCAAAGGCAGCCGCGCCAATTCGCGCGTGGCGTGTATTCATGCTGCCAATTCGCGCCTGGCGTGTATTCGTCCGCGAATTGTCAGCATGAATACACGCCACGCGCGAATTGCCAATGTACGGCATTTTGATCAGGCGGTACGTTGCCAATTCGCGCCTGGCGTGTATTCATGCTTGTTGATGTTTGGGGTTCTTGGTATCACCTTGCAGCAGCAGTCCATGACTGCCGGATGCCACAAGGCTGCCACAAATGCTCATGGATCAACAAAAGAAGGTGGGAAGAAACTCCAAGAACAAGAACAAAACAAAGAATGAACAAAACAGAACCATATTGATGCTCCAAAAGGAGGTGCTCCAAAACGTGAGCAAAAACCTAAACAATGAGAGGAAATGCTCTCTCTAAATAGTAGAGCAAAACCCTAACCCTAAATGATATCTCACCCTCCACAGATCTAGGCTAAATCTGGGCCATAGATTGTGGGGTCCAATATGACAAATACATGTGGCCTATGCCACCTACCACATATGTGGGCTAAATCTGGGCCCTAGATCAAGTGGTCCAATGTGATAAATACATGTGGCCTATGCCACTCATACATATGTTTAGCCCAAAGGGCTAACACTCCCCCCCACCACACCAAACTATGTAGAACCTTTATAACAGGAGGTTAAACATTTACAACAGTGTCCAAAGTGAGGGGAAATAATGAGAATGTCGCCGTAGATCTTGATCCAAAAATGCCAATGTCGATGAAGTACAAAAATCATGAGAGGTTGAGAAGGCTGTCACCACTTCTCTTGAGCTTGCCACAAGCTCCTTTAATTCCATAGAAGTCAAATCTAATGTTGAGAAGGCTGTCACCACTTCTCATAGAGCTTGCCACTTAGCTCGGAATACATGCGCCAATCAAAGTGTCTTGTAATGAGTTGAACAAAATGAGAAAACAAAAATTGTTGAAGGGGCGGAAGGCCCTAAGTCATCTTCACGCCATTTGTTGAACTTGAAAGAGTTTGAGCAGATAGTTGAACTTGAAGGAGTTGAAATTGAAGGGGCGGAAGACCATAAGTCATCTTCACGCCTGTGGTTGAACTTGAAAGATGCTCAACCGCCATGTATGATGGACGGCCGAGATGGATTGAAAAAAGTTGTCTCTCAAACGCCCTGCACGATGAGGTATGCTTGAATGTTGAGAAAAGATTGCTGAAAAAAGGCCTACACAAGCCATAGGGCTGTGTGAAGTTTGTTGTTACAAGGGTGCAAAGAAGATCGTCAAGAATGTGGCAAAAGATGAGGCGTCCCCCAAAATGTGCCCAAATTATGCTCCAAAGACTTCTTGCATGAAAAGAGGATGGAAAGTTGTGCTCAAAGTCACGCCGTGAGTGGCCGTGACAATTGTGATGAACTCACGCCGTTGGGCCGTGATGTTGTTGTATTGATGGGTATGGAATCATGGGTTGATGAAATTGTACCTCAAAGGCATGATGTCGCAAAAAGTGGACAAAGAGGCAAAAAGTCACCATTGAAAAATCATGCCAAGTGACCGTGATCAATTTGTGCATGCATAGCTCAAGAATGGCCTTAACATGCCGTTGGGCCATGTAAGGTTGATGTTGGAAGAGGGCGGAAGGCAAAATGCATCTTCACGCCATTTGCCATATACGTATGCCAGATAAAAGACGTGATAGATGGTAGAGAAAAGAACCTTCTCCAATATAAGATGAGGTGGAATATACCAAAAATGTTGTCCATTATAAATGGCCTGAAATGCGAAATTTTCTCCGAGAAAAAATGCCACGCCAAAAAGGCCGTGGTGAATACTATGGATGCCATCATGTGCTCTTTTTTTTTTTTTTTTTTTTTTTTTTTTTTTTTTTTTTTTTTTTACGCGTCCCACGCAGTGAAGTGGTGCCACGCCGTGATGGGCCGTGGGCTCTGGTCTTGACCCACGCGGCCGTGGTCTTGACCCACGCCGTGGGGGCCGTGGACAGGCCGTGGGAGGCCGTGGAGTAAGGGTGCCACGCCGTTGGGGCCGTGGACTTATGGAGACGAACAGAGCTACAACAAGAGAAATTGTGCCACGCCATGATGGGCCGTGGGCGAAGTTCTGCAACAGGGATGTGTGACAGAGACATGAAGAGAGAATTTGTGCCACGCCATGATGGGCCGTGGGCTTGTCTTGATGCTCTGACGGAAGAGATTGATGGTATGACGGAAGAGCGGCCATGCCAGGATGGGCCGTGGGGTGAGGAGGCCACGTTGTGAAGGGCCGTGGGAGCTCCGATGTCGAAACTGATTGCCGTGAGGTGCTGAGGGCGGAGAGGCCACGCCAGGACAGGCCGTGGCGCCGAGAAAGTCGTTTGTTGTTCCACGCCGTGAGGGGCCGTGGAGGTATGCATAGCTGGTACTCTTGATTTCTTGATTTCAACGGATCTCTGGAGCTGAGAGTAAGATTGTCACGAAAAAAAAGGATAGGGCATTTCATGGCCACGAAAAGACTTTGCGAGAGTGAGGGTGCATCGCCGCTGCTGCTAGGCCTATGCCGCTCAAAGATGTCTTCCAGATTTTGCTTGGCGGTGTACAAACCCAAGCCTGTCTGTCTGATACAGTGCGAATGTTGCAACAGATTCTTCACAGCGGGTAAATTGCTTGACGAAAATATGGAGACAGAGCTTCAGGCTGGAAGAAGCGACCAAATGCAGCTGCTGATGGTGGTGACTGAAGTTCGAGACTGAAGATGGTTGATCATGATTTACCTGAGAAGAATTCCTCAAGAAGCAGAGAAATATGGCAGCCACATATCAAATTTTACAGAGACCCCTTTGCTTGGGCGATGTCGTCTGGCCAGTAAGGCTCTGTCATACAGAAAACACAGATTGTGCTTGTATTACAAAAGGAATCGGGCAAGGTAGAATGATTTGCCCCCTTATTGAGCATTTCTCAAGTTACAAGGATGAAGCCAAATAATGGTAGAGGTGAGGTCTGACAAATGCGGACCTCCTTTCTTGAAAGCAAAGCAGATCCAGGAACCCAAAATCGGTCTCCACAATGATGGCTTAAGAAATTTTTGATGCAAAGCAGAGAGCCTGTGTGTGGTTCATCAAGAAGATATAGGGCAATAAAAGACAGAAATCTCCTTCAGGATGCAGTCGGGATTATGGGCCCTGCATTGAGATTATCTTCCACATGCATTGAGATTGCCTTGTATAGAATTGATAATGGCTGTTAAAACCCCAACTGCAGCCAAATGAATTTCATGATTCTAGAAAAAGTGTCAAAGATGTGCAGAGTAACTGGAGGGCTTTATATTTTGTTGCTTATGCCAAAGGCACTGGATTGTGTCTGGCACAGATGAACTGTTTTTGCATTTGCCAAGCTGTGTTGCTTGTGGCCATGCGACTGCAAAATCAAGGAGCCTTTTGCTGAATCCGAAAGACACCTCCAGTAAAAATGAAACAGTTGCTTGTGTATAGACTCGAACATGATTCCATCAAGATGCTTAGCAAGGAGAATTTTTTCTTCAAACAGGGGATCCCGCAGAGCAAGACTAGAATGTGAACTGTGTAAAAAACCCCTAAAATTGATGGATAATGTGTGCTGGAATCGGTGAACTGCAGAAGAATAGTAATGAATCGAACTCAGAGGAACAAAAGTCCGATGGATGCGATGGTATTATGCCGAAATTGAACCAAGATTTGGTGTTGGTTGGGTCTGCACCCAAAAAAAACATAATTATACCGCCGTGTCGCAGAAGAAATATTGCTCCTTGGCTTGAATGTGAGCACAAAGGATAGAAAAAATAATGTGTCGATGCTGATCCCACAGAAATGGAACAAATATATGCTCTTGGCTTGAATGTTTACACAGAACAGAGTATAGAGTACAGATAGCAAGAACATGCTGGACGATGAACCCCAAATGTGATAAATAAGACCCAATGTTACAAATAAGAAGGTATTGTGCCGCAAATCATTTGTGCCCCTTTCTGAAACATGGGCAGATATTAGAGATGAGGATGGAAGAAAGTGTCAAATCATTTGTGCCCCTTTCTGAAACATGGGCAGATATTAGAGATGAGGATGGAAGAAAGTGTCGATGTAAAACAATCTCTTTTGCTTGAAAACTTTTGGAGATGCTTGAAAAGGAAACAAAGTATGATCATGAGCAAAAGAGACCCCGGCATGAGGCGCCAGTGTTGATGTTTGGGGTTCTTGGCATCACCTTGCAGCAGCAGTCCATGACTGCCGGATGCCACAAGGCTGCCACAAATGCTCATGGATCAACAAAAGAAGGTGGGAAGAAACTCCAAGAACAAGAACAAAACAAAGAATGAACAAAACAGAACCATATTGATGCTCCAAAAGGAGGTGCTCCAAAACGTGAGCAAAAACCTAAACAATGAGAGGAAATGCTCTCTCTAAATAGTAGAGCAAAACCCTAACCCTAAATGATATCTCACCCTCCACAGATCTAGGCTAAATCTGGGCCATAGATTGTGGGGTCCAATATGACAAATACATGTGGCCTATGCCACCTACCACATATGTGGGCTAAATCTGGGCCCTAGATCAGGTGGTCCAATGTGATAAATACATGTGGCCTATGCCACTCATACATATGTTTAGCCCAAAGGGCTAACAATGCTGACAATTCGCGGACGAATACACGCCAGGCACGAATTGGCAGCATGAATACACGCCAGGCGCGAATTGGCAAGGCACTGCATTTGCGCCTGGTGTGTATTCGTCCGCCTGATGAAAATGCAGTACATTGGCAATTCGCGCGTGGCGTGTATTCATGCCGACAATTGGCGACGAGTACACGCCAGGCGCGAATTGGCAGCATGAATTCACGCCAGGCGCGAATTGGCACGCCTTGACACACGCTGGACCTATTCTACTACTGTTATTGCTACTTGATATATCTGACTCTATTCCACCAAATATACTAACCTTTTATAAAGAAAGACTTAGCCCCATTTCGCTCAATGTTGCACTAATCTCCGCCAGGTCCTCTCTAGGGTATGGGGGCTTAGAAACCGACACCTCCTCCGTGGTTGTAATGTAGCATACATTGTTTGTCCGGGTTTGCAAAGCCCGGTTGGATAGGGATCGTTGTGCCTCAATAGAATGTTGTCCGGCAATAATAAGGAAGCATACATTAGGGTTCTCCACCGTTAGCTCTTCTAGTGTTGTCCACCGGAGGGAGCATCCTTTTTCTTATCCCAAGGAAGCACGCCTGGCCGGCATAGGAACTTGGCCTCGATTCCTCACCATCGCCTCAATATTTCTCTTGCATGCTCGTGGTCATACCTCCCGCTAACAAGACTTGACTTATGTGATCTCACCGCACGGGGTCAACATGGATGGGATGTGTAAAAGATTGGCCAAGTGGGTAGTTGTCTCCGCATACTTGACTAGCCTACTCATTGCCTCCAAATTGCAATTTCTTTTCGAGTCATTTTCTGCCAAAATGCCATCAATCAAGCTGCAAATGGGGATGTCCTTTCCTAAGTCCAGCAATCTTCGTACATCCCCTCGATATCATTTTGATGCTTCATCTCCTCCGTGTAGTAACTTGGAGAAGGTCCTCGCAAAGCTCTCCTCACCTGCACACCCCTTCACTAATAGAAACCGGAGTGAGGACAAGATTTTGAGGCCATCCGCATTTGAAAACATGACTCAAAGACTCACATCCTTCTTCATCGACCATCTTTGAAAGCGCTTGCCCCGCATGTGTAAATCTAACGAGATCTTTCTTGTGGTTCTTCACAACCTCCACTAGGAGTTGACAACAGATGTCATACTGCTCCTCACAAGTGATAAGAATACCTTGTTTCTTCATAAGATCGGTCTCTTTCTTTCTGGAGTGTAACACAAGATCCACCTTACCATTTGTTTTGCCTACATCAACATACCACTCCGCACTGTCATCCATCTTCTCCTCGGGGCATGGAGTGTTGCCCCTTTTTGGGCAACATGGACCATCATGATACCTAGAGTTTCAAGATTGGAAGATACTTGTCAGAGTTTGGAAGACTTGTGGTTTCTTTTGAGGTTTCATCTTAAGTTACTTTCCTATTACTCATATGGTAAGAGTTAGTGTTATTTTGATCCTGCTAGAGTTTGGAAGAAATTGGCTCAAGTTTGGAAGACCCTTGGGATCTTGGTTGTATAGCCTAATTCTTTCCTTTGAGGAAATTTTCTAGTTACATTCTTATTTCTTGAAGACCAGGCAAAGGATATAGCAAGCTATACAAGGAGTTATAAGCATGTTGCTCATATTCACTCATATGGAGCTAAATGGAGTTGCACCAATGGTTTGGAAGTCACACCTATGAAGATGTCACTTTAAAGGTGAATTTTGCTCTTGTTTAGGCCTTGAAGATTGGAAGACCTTTTTAGAAGTTTGGAAGACCCTAGGGCCTTGAGCAAAGTTATGAGGTATGATTTGAGCTTTGGAGATAAGATCATGTGCTGCTGGGGTTTCCATCCTTTATCCATTTCATCCATTCCATATCCACTTTCCTTTCATCTTTTTATACCCCATTTCCACCTTGTCATGCCTTCTTTCATTACTTCACTACCTATATTTTTTATTGGCCTCACCTCCACTTGTGAATTGCTCTCAAGAGATCATGAAAAACTTCAAGAGCAAGGAGGCTTGAATTTTACTTTCATCTTATTTCCCTAAATCCTCGCCATAGCCTTTTTTTCCTATCTTTTCACCCTCTTCCTATGATTTTTTCACCATTCCCAAGGTTGAAAACTCATTGACCATGGTCAAAATGGGCAAAATTTCAAGTATCTCAATTTGACTTGAAAACACTCTAGATTTGGAGCTTGGCAAAAATAGCTATGTTGGCCTTTCCAAAATTCAAAAAGACCTTGAAAATTCCTCAAATATTATTTTTGGGATGCGCCAAAAAAAAAAAAAAAAAAGCAAAAAACCTATTCTAGCCTATCTACCCTATTTTTCTATTTTCCACCTCAGCCCCCACCATTTGGTCATTGGTCCACGTGGCGGCAGGGGTGGCCTCCGTAACACGAAATGGCACAACCCTTCTTCAAGGTAAGTGGCACGCAAATTCAACATGCCGACTTGGATTATTCAATTTATATCCTTATCTTCCGAATCATTCAGGCCTGTGGGATATATCGAGCTTTGAAAAACCCTAAACTTCGAGCTCAAGCAACTGCAAATTGCGCCCAAATCTGATTGAATCCCGCCTTTTGCTCCCCAAATCATCTCCCCGAACCTTTTCCGAGACCTCTGAACCCCCGTGGGCACTTGATTCAAGGGAATTTGCTCAAATTAAGCCTAAAATCACTCAACCGAGCTGGTTTTTGGGAGGGACAGCTTTTATCCAAGAATGGACATCATTTTCTTCACCCCCCCGGAGATATACCTCTGTGATCCGGGCGCTTATATCTTTGATATTTTATTGATCCGTTTCTACCCAAATTCAGCTAATCCTGCTCGAGATTGAAGATTGACAGATTTTGATCAAGACCGATCGTGGTTGTGACCTACACCGACACCAAAACTTCTACCGCAATTCAAAATTCCTTATTACTTTCTCTTCCGCATAATTTCTAGATTATCGAAGCTTACTATGCTTTGGGAGTTACTCTCAAGCATTATTTTGGATATTTTCTCCCGAGATTTCTGAACTCCCCGTGGATATTTTATGATCTTAATGCATATTCTTTGCCCGAAAAAATAGTGTTGCCATCTTCTCAAGTTATAAATCTGTAATGCCCGCCCTAGACCAATAGAAATCAGATATTTTAAGTTGAATCCCAGCCAAATAGTTGTGTCCCAGCCTTTTAAATAGGATTGAGTATTGTTTATATGCAAAGAAAACAAAGAAAAAATAGTTTTTTCATATCTCGCCACAAACCGTGATGTAATTCAAGACTTTGGTCCGTCTCTCAAGAAATATCATAGTGTTTGCTTGTCAAGAAAACCCTATGCACGTGATTTAGAGTTCATTCTGAGGTCATTTGCACAAATTCCAACTCAAAATTCATCACCAAACTCCATTTGCAAATTTTGGCTCTCTGCTTTTGGCATTGACCAATTTTTGACTCGAACTTTGACATTGATTTTCTTGGTCTTCCCCTATCCAAATCGAGACAGACTTTCATCAAGAGTTCCCTCTACTTGTCTATAACTCATACCAAAACCAAAACTCAAAAATCTTAAAGGGTGTGACTGCAAGATTGATTTTTGTTCTCGACAGCTTTTTTCTCGCTTCAGTGGACTGTGAGTGATTTTGACAAAACCAAAGATTTGAAATTGAGTTCTTTTGCTTTATATGATTAAGGATTGATCACCCTAAGTGATCCGAGGTCCCCACCAGTTTTGTTTACACTTCCTTTGAGGTTAGGCTAAAATTCCAGGTTTTAGGCTAACATTTTGGAGGTCCTACCGAGATCTTTACCCGAAATTGAACTCAAATGGGGCCAAAGAAGCATGCCGAGCCCGGCTGAACCACCGAGGAGACAAATCAACCAGAATTAGTAGGAGTAAGCATGAGAGTGGCTACCAGATCTATAACCAATGCCACAAACACCCCCAATGTGCCTATTCCTCCACAAGCTCCTCTCTATCAGGGCCTACCAATGTTACAAATATTTCTACCTTGCCCCTCGCCTTCACAAGTTCAAAATCTTTTGAGCCAACCCTCCACCAGCCCCTTATCATTTTGAGCTAATCAGCACTGCTTTCTCCTCCTTATTATGATTCTTCCATGAATGCCAACCATTTTTGAAGAATTTTGAAGAATACTATGAGGAGCATGGGAGAAAAAAAAAGGCTCCAGATTTTCCGAGTTCACCAAGTGCATGAAGGGTGATGAGGCCAGGTCTTGGTTGGATTTTGAGCTCTCCATTGGTACTAAGTGGGATGAATTGGAACAAAAGTTTCTATCAAGGTTTGGTAAGACTACTTAGCCTGATCTTGTTTTTGAACTCAATTCTTTCTCTATTAGACCTGGTGAAAGTGTGAAGCAAAGATGTGGAAAGATTTAACTCTTATTTGCTAGTTTGTAACAGAACCAAGTCTCTCACCCAACTTTGCATTTGGTTGCTTCTTTTATCAAAGGTTTGATGCCCGCACCCGTGATTTATAGGAAATTGCTAAAACTTCGTAGATTTGGTGAACTAGATTCTATTCATAAAGCATTTGTAAAGGCTGTGGATTTAGTAGAATTGCTAAGCTATTTGCCCGATGAAGAAATCCGAGACCCATTCTATCCTTCTCATCATGATTCTCGAGCATGAGCTACACTATACTAATGTCGCTCCCCAGATATGCGCTTGTAAAGAAAAGAAAAAGCCAAAAGTTGAGGAATTAAACCCTCGTGTTTCGTAGATGAAATCCGAGATAAGTAAAGTATCCTAAGCTCTTTAGAGGTGACTAAACAACTCATGGAGTTGAAAAATGGAAATGGTACTTCTTCTTCTAGCTCACCACCCGATTGTACAAACCGTGGTAAGCCTTTTCATAGGGCTGAGAATTGTTATGCTAGGCCTTGTCCTAAATGCAACAGAAAAGGCCATTTTGGTAGAGAATGTCCCGTCTGCTCCTTTTGTAAAGAGGTAGGTCATGATGACAGTTCTCAGCAGTTGTCAAGAATTACTTTGCAAGACAAGAAAAGGATAAACAGTGTCAAATGTTAGTTTTATTGAGACTTGTGCGGGGGACAAGAGGAGCAAGATGTTATGGTTGTGCGCACACGCAAGCCAGCCTTATTCAGTAACCCCGCAGTTTCTATTCCACCAACTACACCCCATAAGGTAACATTTCAACCAGATCCCCGTAGTATAGCCCCTCCTCCTGTCCAAAGGTATAAACAATGATTCTCAACTTGATGAATTTGAATTGCTCATGAAAAACTCCAAAGTTATCAGAGACTTATTAACTCACGAGAATTGCACCATCTTATAGGGAAAAGCTTATCAAGAGCACTCAAAATGTTGAAGAAACTCAAGCAGAGACTTGTCACAATATTTCTCAAGCCCCACCCGAGCAAACCAAGATCCGTGTGCTTTTACTTGTAATGCCACCATAGGTACTTTCCATCCGGATAAGGTTTTGCTAGATGGAGGTTCCTCTCTAAATGTCATGCCTTACCATGTCATGAAAGCATTGGATCTCAAGGTAGAAGACAATACTTCTATTGTTCTAAAAATCTTTTTCCAATGCTAAGGTAGTGCCAAAGGGAATTGTGAGGAATGTGTCTCGTAATACAGAGGTATTATTGTGCTAGCTACATTTGTGGTTGTTGATTTTGAGAATGTTCATCATTCTAACATTTATGATTTATTATTGGGAAGAAGATGGATGAAAACAAGAGATGCTAGGCCGATATGGTCCAAGGCATCTCACTATTTCAAATGGAGCAACCTCCATTAAATTGGTAAACAAGACTGATCCCTCTGCTAATATTAGGTTCATAGGTGTGGATATTTTGCAGGAAGAGGAGCCAGAATTTATAGTTTAGGTCCGATGTTGGTATAAAAGAAGAAGTGGTCAACTTTGCTCATGCCGAATCTTCCGATCCGAAGGAAATAAGGCCTACCTTTGGTTTGATGGAGGTATGTCCAAAAAATTAGGAATTGCTTCTTCCTCACGCTATTCTAAAGGATACAAATTTAAAACTAATGACCAAAATAGGGAGAATTCATCCTAATATTTCCTCTAATGCAGCAGAATATAGAGCCCTCATTGCAGCCTACAGAAGCAAAATTCATGAATATTTCCTATATTATTATTTATGGAGACTCACACACTGGTTTGCGCATTTATTTTGGGAGAATACCAAACAAAGCATCATGAGATGGAGGATTTGAACACTCAAGCTCGAGATTTGTTAACTTTTTTGATCATTGGGAGATTCATCATATTCCAAGATCTAAAAACTTTGAGGCTGATTTATTGTGCAGGGAAACATTATTGGAGCACTTATCCAAGGAGCTATCCAAGAAGACTTCTTAGATGAAGACGAAGCTTTCAACTTCATCCTATCTTAACTATAAACTTAGCCCAAGAAGAATCATACAAGGAGCTTAAAGTGAATAAAGAAGGTGTGCCTAGGACTTTGCAAATGGGAGACCTATATGAAGAGGATGACAGAGGTAAAATGGTTGAGTTGTTTGAGGATTGGGTGGATGTTTTTGCTTGGGAATATTCAGAACTAAAGGGGATTGATAAAAATATTTGTGAGTTTGAAATAAAAGTTCGAGAAGATGCTAAACCTCGTTATGCGTAAATTGAGGAGAATTAATTCTTCACTCTTGGATCTTATCAAACAAGAGTTGTCTAAAATGCAGAGTCGTCCGATAATGCCTATTGTGAATCCTTCCCCGGTTTCATGCATTGTCCCAGCTTTTAAAAAAAAAAAATGGTTCTTTGAGGATTTGTGTAGATTATAGAGATCTTAATAAGGCTACCATTAAAGATTGTTATCCCTTGCCTTTTTAGAAGAAATCCTTTATGCAAGAGTCGCTGGTAAATCCATGTACTCATTTTTGGATGGTTTCTCCGGGTTCAATCGATAAGCATTAAACAAGAAGATCAGCCCAAGACATCTTTTATCACCCCATGGGGAACTTTTGCAATGAAAAGGATGCCTTTTGGTTTAATGAATGCCCCCGCTACATTTCAAAGGGCCATGGACACTGCCTTTTTGCAAGCATGACTCCGCACAGCTTTAGAGTCTTCCCCGGATGATTTATGCCTAGGTAATCAAGGAAATGACCATGTTTCGTGAGCTAACAAGAATATTTATATTGTGCGCATAAGCCGGAGTTAATCTAAATCCAAAGAAGTGCATCTTTTTATCATCTAGAGGCCAACCGTTAGGCCATGAAGTTTCTCGCCTGTGGTCTTCAAGTAGCCGAGGAAAAAATCATTGCCTTAAAGAAGCTTCAGACCCCCAAGACACTTAGAGATGTTAAAGAATTTATGGGGATGACTTTTTTTGAGAATTTATGTGCCTAATTTCTCTCACCATGTTAGTCCTATTTCCAAATTAACCGTGTGGGCCATGTTAGTAAAAAAGAAAGTAAATACAAAGCTATTGTTTGACCGATGAATGTGAGAAGGCTTTTTTGCAGATTATAGAAGCTATTTGCCATGCCACTCGATTGAAAACCCCAGATCTCTCACCGCCATTCACAATTTACATTATCATGTTACTAAAAGAGCTGTTGGGATTGCTATTTTGCAGAAAAGCACCCCATTGCTTTTGCAAGTAAACAATGGTCTCAAACCGAGGAGAGGTATCCTAAGATAGAGAGGAGTGTCACGCTGCTTTATTTTTTTTTTTTAATAGAAAGGCAAGGACATCTTCTACAAAAATCCCAAGCTACTGCTTATATGCAGCAGAATCCCATGCCTTTTTGTATGGTAAGAAATTGAAAAACCCAAGCTTCATAGGTGGGCTTGTAGGCTCCAGCCTTATGATCTAAAGGTTAAGGTCATCCATGTGGTGAATAATCCGAGTTTGTATTTACCCGCACGCCTATTTTGAGCATGAAGAAGTTGTGCAGAAGAAGGAGAGATGGCTAATCTTGTGGCAAATGAACAAGATCTTTCGTGATAAACAGTTCAAGGTTGGCAGAATCTATTAGAAAATTCCTCAAATATCAAGAGATACCTCCTGAATTTTCTAAAAGTCAAGCTTACAAGTTTAGGCTGAAATGTTTAACTTACACTTTGATTGGAGATATTTTGTGCAAGGTAAACAGGATGGTGTTCTTTTAAGGTGTGTTGATGAAGAGGAGGTCTGCCTTAGTGCTTGCCGAGAATCATAAAGGTGTTTGTGGTGGTCATTTTGGTGCAGCAGATACAACCGCCAAAAAAAATATTAAGGTCCGGTTATTTCGGCCTCATTTATTTAGAGATTGCTATGATGTCATTAAAACTTGCCATCAATGCCGATCTTTGGTAAGAAAATTTTGCATCCCGCCCCTCTTATCGGGATTGTGTCCCCAGTGCCCATTTCAAGTTTGGGGGCTAGATTATGTTGGCCCTATAAATCCCCCATCTTCTCGCTTCAAAGATGAATACATTGTTGTGGCCACGATTTATTTACCAAATGGTCGGCAAAGACCCTTTGAGAAAAGCAAATGCATATACTAATCGCTAGGTTTTTGCATGAAAATATTTGTTCTAGGTTTGGAATCCCTTTCAAAATTTTGACCGATAGAGGCTCTACTTTTATTAATGAGGTTATTCAAATTTTGTCTCAAGTCTCAAAATCGACATGTGAAAAGCTCAGCCTATTATCCTCAAGGAAATGGTCAAGCCGAGTCTACTAACAAAGTGCTTAAGGGAATTTTGCAAAAACGGTTTGCCAAAACCAAAAGATTGGCATTTGAAATTATATGATGCCCTTTGGGCTCATAGAATCACCGCTAAAGCTGCCACTAATGCTTCTCCCTTCAGCTTTGGTTTATGGTGTTGAAGCAGCTTATTCCCGTTGAGTTGGAGATTCCCTCTTTGAGAATGGCACTCAAGTTGATCCGAGTTTATCAAGCATTACAACACGTATGAAGTTTTGCTAAAATTGGATGAGGATAGATTTGATGCGTAAAACTTCAATCTACTTAAGAAGGCTAGGAGTGCAAAGCAGCCTTTTAAAGCAAAACACAAGCTCCGTGGATAGATTGGCTCCATTGAACTCGTGCTCAAATGGGATGTTGCAAATGAAGGTAAGCTATCTAAATTTGAAAATCCTTGGGAAGGCCCTTACCGATTGTAAAAGAAGTCGGGTCGTTCATCCTATTGGCTTAAGGATCTCAAAACAGTTTGGAATTACCAAATCCTACAAATATCCAAAGATTTGAAGATATTGGCCTCAACATGCATGTTTAGGCCTTTTTGCTCCTATATGAATACTTATTTTAACTTAGAGTAGGTTAATTGTTGTTGAAAATTGAAGATTTAAAACTCTTTTGATTGGTTCTGTTCATTTCCCTTTAGGCTTAAGCTGTAGATTCTTGTTGATTGGATTTGCTAAGTTGTTTTTGGTTAGTTGTATTCAAGGTTCTTAATACTTGTACCATCAAGACCATTTTTCCTTTGAGGTGAGCTAATTGTGTGTTCTATTGGCTCCATTGGAACTCGTGCTCAAATGGGATGTTGCAAATGAAGGTAAGCTATCTAAATTTGAAAATCCTTGGGAAGGCCCTTACCAGATTGTAAAAGAAGCTGGCTGTTCATCCTATTGGCTTAAGGATCTCAAAACAGGTTTGGAATTACCAAATCCTACAAATATCCAGCATTTGAAAAGATATTGGCCTCAACATGCATGTTTAGGCCTTTTTGCTCCTATATGAATACTTATTTTAACTTAGAGTAGGTTAATTGTTGTTGAAAATTGAAGATTTAAAACTCTTTTGATTGGTTCTGTTCATTTCCCTTTAGGCTTAAGTCAGATTCTTGTTGATTGGATTTGCTAAGTTGTTTTTGTTAGTTGTATTCAAGGTTCTTAATACTTGTACCATCAAGACCATTTTTCCTTTGAGGTGAGCTAATTGTGTGTTTCTGCTTGAAGCGTAAATATTTTTTCAAGACCGCATAATTTCAAAAAGAGCAAGAGAATTTCTATTCAAAAAAAAAAAAAAAAAAAAAAAAAAATACACAAATTTACGGATGATCGATCCTCTCATAGGAAGCCAATGCTATCAAGATTCCCCTCAAGGGATAGTAGGAATCTTGTCCGAAGGAGAGCCATCCGCAATCCAAGAGACCATTATATCCGGTAAAAAATTGTTCATGGTACCAAAACATACCGATCTTCACCCGTAGATTCTCTTTCAGAGTTTGAAATGCATCTCTTTTATCATGAGAAGCATCAAGGAACCATAGCTATCTCCGCTAGCATCCCCGTGGGGTAGTATAACCGCCTATACCGCACAAATTGAGCATCCGTCACCATGATGATGCTTACACAAAAAAGTAGTGCATATGTAGCATCCGAATGCATTCCCTTGTAAAAATTCGCCCACGAGCCTTTGTGTTCTCGATACCGCGGCAAAGGTCGCTAGTTTCTCTTGATAAGTCTTTTGCCCAAGGAAACACTCCATGGCAAGGTGATCATGGTTCATGTCTTTTTGTAGAGTTCCTTTTCTGAGTCGTGGTAGTTTTGGTCAACATTTGTGCCTTCCCATATACACCGCCGTAAATGCATGTGCACCGAAAATTTCCACGAGGAAGAGGTTCTTCATTAATTAAAACATTGTCCCATTCTCAGATCTGTATGCAATTCTTGCATGTGTCCGATTACACCATAAGGAATAGGTACTCCTCAGTGAATGGATCAAGCTCGTGAAGCACTCCTAAATTGCTCTGGATCAGTCTGTTACATTGTCCCGTATAGGTGTATGGTAAGAAAAAGGAGCCATGATCGGCAAGGGAGGTCGAAGTTTTCCTCGAGCACGGAAGCAGGAGGAGCAAATTAGGGTTCGAGCTCGATGGTTTGAATTTTTGGTTTGAAGGTTTGAATTTTTAGTTTGAAATACATTCAATGGTTGTATGAGCCAAATTTCTTGAATAGTAGAAGTTTAGTTAAATAGGGTAGAGATTTGCTATGCTTTAACAATTTTGAGTGTTGTCATTTCAGTCCATTTGCTCATTACTCTTATTTGTCTTAAGTTGGCCTCTTTCCATCTAGCCCTTGCTTCCATATGAAATTTTAAGAGTGCTAATCCTACATTGTTACTCATCCCTTTATTTGGCACTCATGCTAATTTGATTATCATTGTCATATGCAGTTCATCCACTTCTTCTCCATATTCACCTGCCTTGAGTTGTCCTACCCTCCATTTGATCTTATTTTCTTATCACTCTCCATTACCTTATACTCTGCCTCATATTTCCCACCACCGCAGAGTAATTCTATTCCCTCCACCACTTGTTGATATTTTGAAGACCTTCAGTTAGCATTTTTTCCTTTGAGGCCGAGGGGACCAGCCTCATTCTTTCCTTTGAGGAGATGTTGCCCCTTTTTGGGCAACATGGACCATCATGATACCTAGAGTTTCAAGATTGGAAGATACTTGTCGAGTTTGGAAGACTTGTGGTTTCTTTTGAGGTTTCATCTTAAGTTACTTTCCTATTACTCATATGGTAAGAGTTAGTGTTATTTTGATCCTGCTAGAGTTTGGAAGAAATTGGCTCAAGTTTGGAAGACCCTTGGGATCTTGGTTGTATAGCCTAATTCTTTCCTTTGAGGAAATTTTCTAGTTACATTCTTATTTCTTGAAGACTGTGCAAAGGATATAGCAAGCTATACAAGGAGTTATAAGCATGTTGCTCATATTCACTCATATGGAGCTAAATGGAGTTGCACCAATGGTTTGGAAGTCACACCTATGAAGATGTCACTTTAAAGGTGAATTTTGCTCTTGTTTAGGCCTTGAAGATTGGAAGACCTTTTTAGAAGTTTGGAAGACCCTAGGGCCTTGAGCAAAGTTATGAGGTATGATTTGAGCTTTGGAGATAAGATCATGTGCTACTGTGGGTTTCCATCCTTTATCCATTTCATCCATTCCATATCCACTTTCCTTTCATCTTTTTATACCCCATTTCCACCTTGTCATGCCTTCTTTCATTACTTCACTACCTATATTTTTATTGGCCTCACCTCCACCACTTGTGAATTGCTCTCAAGAGATCATGAAAAACTTCAAGAGCAAGGAGGCTTGAATTTTACTTTCATCTTATTTCCCTAAATCCTCGCCATAGCCTTTTTTTTTCCTATCTTTTCACCCTCTTCCTATGATTTTTTCACCATTCCCAAGGTTGAAAACTCATTGACCATGGTCAAAATGGGCAAAATTTCAAGTATCTCAATTTGACTTGAAAACACTCTAGATTTGGAGCTTGGCAAAAATAGCTATGTTGGCCTTTCCAAAATTCAAAAAGACCTTGAAAATTCCTCAAATATTATTTCTTGGGATGCGTACAAAAAAAATAAAAAAAAATAGCAAAAACCTATTCTAGCCTATCTACCCTATTTTTCTATTTTCCACCTCAGCCCCCATTGGTCCATTGGTCCACGTGGCGGCGTGGCCTCCGAACACGAAATGGCACAACCCTTCAAGGGGCACGCAAATTCAACATGCCGACTTTGGATTATTCAATTTATATCCTTATCTTCCGTAATCATTCAGCCCCGTGGGATATATCGAGCTTTGAAAAAAAAACCCTAAACTTCGAGCACGCTAAAACTGCAAATTGCGTGCTAAATCTGATTGAATCCCGCCCTTTTGCTCCCCAAATCATCTCCTCGAACCTTTTCCGAGACCTCCTGAAACCCCGTGGCACTTGATTCAAGGGAATTTGCTCAAATTAAGCCTAAAATCACTCAACCGAAATGGTTTTTGGGAGGGACAGCTTTTATCCAAGAATGGACATCATTTTCTTCACCCCCTGAGATATACCTCTCGTGATCCGGGCGCTTTCTATATCTTTGATATTTTATTGATCCGTTTCTACTCCAAATTCAGCTAATCCTCGCTCGAGATTGAAGATTGATCAGATTTTGATCAAGACCGACTGTGTTGTGACCTACCCGACACCAAAACTTCTACCGCAATTCAAAATTCCTTATTACTTTCTCTTCCGCATAATTTCTAGATTATCGGCTTACTATGCTTTGGGAGTTACTCTCAAGCATTATTTTGATATTTTCTCCCGAGATTTCTCAACTCCCGTGATATTTTATGATCTTAATGCATATTCTTTGCCCGAAAAAATAGTGTTGCCATCTTCTCAAGTTATAAATCATAATGCCCGCCTAGACCAATAGAAATCAGATATTTTAAGTTGAATCCCAAATAAATAGTTGTGTCCCAGCCTTAAATAGGATTGAGTATTGTTTATATGCAAAGAAAACAAAGAAAAAAATAGTTTTTTCATATTCGCCACAAACCGTGATGTAATTCAAGACTTTGGTCCGTCTCAAGAAATATCATAGTGTTTGCTTGTCAAGAAAACCCTATGCACGTGATTTAGAGTTCATTCTCGAGGTCATTTGCACAAATTCCAACTCAAAATTCATCACCAAACTCCATTTGCAAATTTTGGCTCTCTGCTTTGGCATTGACCAATTTTTGACTCAACTTTGACATTGATTTTCTTGGTCTTCCCCTATCCAAATCGAGACAGACTTTCATCAAGAGTTCCCTCTACTTGTCTATAACTCATACCAAAACCAAAACTCAAAAATCTTAAAGGGTGTGACCAAGATTGATTTTTGTTCTCGACATTGATTTTTAGTGATTTTGACAAAACCAAAGATTTGAAATTGAGTTCTTTTGCTTTATATGATTAAGGATTGATCACCCTAAGTGATCCGAGGTCCCCGATTTTGTTTACAAAGGTTAGGCTAAAATTCCGTGTTTTAGGCTAACATGGAGGATCTCAGGGTTCCGCCTTTTAATGGATCCGCTTATCATCCATCGACTTTGCATAGGATACTGCGTCCTCATTGGGCTTTCCTTCTTCTCAGTGAGCTGGAGCTCACTGAGTATCTTCCGAGCATCTTGCTTTCTTAGGAGGAGGTGTAGGAGCTATCATTCGGTTTTGTCTCTTCTTCCCCGCAAACGATTGCAATACACGCACGCGATTTCGGGGTGGTCATCAATTCCGGCCAGGGCTAAAAGCACGTAATGGCATACACCCCCCCGCCATTCTGACACATGCACTCATAAGGCATGCCAATTACAAAGATGTCCGAATTTAGCATACCAAAGACAGCCAACTAAACACGGTCATACTACTTTACAAATTATAGACGTAATGGTTAATCACGAAAGCGGGACAATTTAACACAGGAATGACATTTATTATGCAGATGCAAATACAAGTCACAGCAGAAATGAGCAGCTAAAGAAATGATAGATAGGAGTGTCAGCAGCTATAGAAATTTAAGTCACTGCTACAGAAATAATAGACATGAGCATAGGCAGAAGATACAGAGCAAATACAGTAAATACAGAGCAATGAACAATGAATGAATAACACACAAAATGATGACAATACTGACCTTGAGCATCTTCTCTCGCGGTCCGGCCTGAGTTTGGAGCAGCACGACCTTTGGGCGGCATCTTCGCGATGATCTTGAGCGCCTCGGAGTTCTTGAGTTTCTGAGCGCCTCGGAGTTCTTGAGCGTCTCGGAGCAAGTCGACAATCAAAGAGCAAGAAATGGAATTCAAAAACTTATATAGATTTCCATAAGGCAATTAGGTCGGCTTTTGATCGACGGGTTTCATTCGGATTGACTTTTCATCGACGGTCCGATAGAAGCGAGCGGTTACTAAAATTTCGCGGATCGACTTTTAATCGACGGTCCGATAGAAGGGAGCGGATATTTAAATTTCGCGGATCGACTTTTAATCGACGGTTAGCAATCTTACGATTGGGCCTAATGGACGGGACGCGATCGTACGAGCAGTAAATGGCTCTACGACCGCCGTATTGTCAAATCCCATAATTAGATTTCACTCAGCGGCTAGAAAAGCAGTACAATTAACGGATAATTTGAAACTACCACCTAATCTTGCCGCCAGCCTTTCTTGTCATTCGAACTCGAAAGAACTTGGAAGAACAGGAAGAACTCGAAAGAACTCGGAAGAACTGGGAAGAAGGTGGCGCCTGAGCGATGTCGAGCGCCTTCATGTAAGTTCATCTACTCTTCCAGAACCCAAGCTCCAAATTAATCCCACGATCTTGCGACATTGAACAGTGTTGGAGAAGAATGCTACATGCTGACGACGAATTTGCTGACGACGAATTTGAAGAGGAGGGTGGGAAATTGCAAGATAGAATCAGTCGATCCGGAAGCAATCTGCCATGGAGTTCCTCTTGGAAATGATCATGTGAAGATTCTAGTAACCAGTTGCCATTTCAACGACGAAGCATTACCCAGAAGGCATCCTGATGGAGACACAGTGGGTGAAAGCATCGGAACCTTTGTTGCATGGCCAGTAATTCGCTTAAAGAAGGTGAGTTTCATTTTCTTGGAAGACATAGAGGAAGATTGAGTGCTCATACTAAAATGCAACAAGCTGATTCTGTCATATGTATGAAATTAAAAGGCTTGCATGCCAGACCAGAACATTCAGGAATTCAAAAAACATTGTATTCTTTACATGGATGGGATATTCTTTAAAAAATCTGCATTCTTTACATTGTTTTAATTACATCTGTGTGTTATTCATCTGTGTGTTGTTCCTCAGTAGTCTCAAATGCTGGCACAATAGTCTCAAATGCTGTTGAAAACAAGATAAACTGGCATACAAGATTCTGGCAAATAAGATGGTGCAGCTATTGGGATATTACCCAAAATGGCTTCGAGGTCTGCAACTCTAATTATCAGCTTAGCATTCTCCATTTCAAGCCCCTCCAGAGCACGACACTACTCATTGAATAAGCTTATGCTTGTAGCCTATGCTGGCACAGGAGGAACTTCAGTTGAATACGCGCCAGGCGTATGTTCAGTTGAATACGCGCCAGGCGCGAATTCATTGAAAAAACAAATTAGTGATTTCGCGCCATGAGCTAATACCATTCACTTGTAATTTAAATGCCATGCGTGTATCCTGTATTGTACTTTAAAACAGTACTGTAATTTCTTCAGAAGTTGTACTGTAATTTTTAAATTCGAGATAGCTGAAGTGAAATCACGCCAGGCGCGAAATATGTTTGTGTGCAAAATATTTACATTGTGCAGGTCCAATACACGCCTGGCGTGAACTGCATAAAGCTAATTACTGTGTGCAATTCACGCCAGGCGTGTATTGGACTGCTTGACAATTTAAACATTTTGCACACAAATATATTTCGCGCCTGGCGTGATCTCATTTCAGCTCTCTCAAAATTAAGAATGAAAGAGCCAGAATTCAAAACAGTTTCTGAAGAAATTACAGTTATGCTTTCAAGTTAGAGTTGACACTAAAGAAACATATTGCAGTCACTAATCCTTTTATTGCCATTGAAAAGTTTTACATAAGGCCTTTTATTAGAGTTGCCAGAATTCAAAACAGCTTCTGCAGAAATTACAGTTCTGCTTTCAAGTTAGAGTAGAAACTAAAGAAACATATTGCAGTCAGTAAATCCTTGTATTGCCATTGAAAAATTTTACATAAGGCCTTTTATTAGAGTTGCCCAGCTCTGTGTTACAAAATTACAGAAGTTCTAGGCAGTTTAAGGAGATGCCTAGCTCCATTCATAATCCTCATTTGAGGCCTTTTTTGGAGATGCCCAGCTCGCTCTTCTGAACCAAAAACTAAATAACAAAAACAAAAAAAAAAAATTCAGCCCTCTACCTCCTCCTCTTCTTCCTCTGAGCTTTCATCTGTCATCCTCGTCAGGATGTCTTCGGCAGCATCTTCGTCTTCGGAGGAGGAGAGGGCGTCCATAATCAGCTGCTTTTTTTCTTCTTCTAATTCTTCCCGCCATTCTTCATCTACTTCCCCTCCATTTCTTCTTCTTTCTCAATCTCGTTCTCCATCTCCTCATCTGAATCAAGGGGAGTATGGGGGGACTCGGGGCTGCTGGTACTGGTGCTCAGATAATCTTTTCCCGGGCGAAGCTTGCCCTGAAGAAATAACTCCTCGCAATTATCCGGATTGTGGTGCGGAGAGCAGCCACAGCGGCATCTGCGGGAGGGGGGAATGGATTTCTTTATCAATTTTTTTATCTGCCTCTTCGCCTCTCGGAGGCGAGTCCGGCGGGATGGAGCGGGACGAGGCCGGGCAGCATGGCTCACCATGGTAGAAGGAAGAAAGGAAGAAAGGATTGGCGCTAGAAGGAAGAAAGGATTGGCGGTTGAAAGAATGGAGGGGTTCTTATAGGCGCAGTTGTAATTATGATTCCATCACATCATACAAGATTTATATCATATACGAATTACCTATCATTACTTCTATTGAATTAATTACGCCCTAGGTTATCATAATTCTCTATAGAATTACCCACATGTCAGCTATACTTAAAACCTATGTTTTCATTAATTTTGTATAATTACCTAGACCCCAAATATATACTACAACCAACTTTGGCCCATCTAGATTCACGACCTATACTTACCTCATTAGTACTACTAGCATACACCCTATGTTACCATTAATTTTGCAATAATTACCTACACCTGAGCTATACTTACAACCTATTTTTGGCTGCACTTACAACATATATTTGTCCATTTAATGGTTTTCTTGGTATTTCTTAAAGTTCCCTTTAATCGGTTCTCAAAATTACTTTGTCCTTTTTTCAAACTAATATTAAGACATTTCACTTTATATAGGTGAAGCGTGTGGATCCTAAAAAGGGTAAAAATGTGATGCCTATCCCCCCAACATGTTTCAACATTGTTACCACATGTTCTTATCACATTGTTACCCCATTGTAAACATTGTTCTTGTAGGTCAATGCTGTGGACCTCCAAAAGGGTGTTGAGGCTGAGACTACTAAGCAAATTGTCCTCTACAGTAGGTTGGATTGGAAGAATAAGAAGGTGAAAGTGAAGCACCAATGCAATAAGGAGGTAGTAGGTGAAGGAACTATCATACTAGCTGATCCTATCCAGTCACAATGATGAAAGGTTAGGAGAGGATAAAGTGGGTGTGGCCATAACAAGTTTAGAGGAAAAATGGAAGGAAAAAGGATCAAATCACCAGGATTGCACTGCTTGTATTAAACAATTGGAGGTTCCATGCATCATGCCATGGCCTATAGCCTGCATTGAGTTTATAGGAGAATTCCTTTTACCAGAGCCAGAGGTTGTGGATGACACTGATTTTCTTAATGCACCTCCAATAGCTGCCAGGACCACATTTTCAGAGAAGAGGGCACACTCAGTGGTGAAACATTATCCTAGCAAGAGGTCCAAGTCAAGTAGTGATTGTTCACGTGAAGCTCTGACTAAAGTAAGGGGAATGGAATGTTGTTGGGCTAATTGTGTTCAGAAGTTTGAAATTGATGAATTGGTGGAAGCAAGAGCCACCTTCCAAGAGTATACTTGTGATGAGAGGAGGACTTACATGTACTCCATTCATGAGCTTGCACTTCAAGATGAAAAATTTCCAAAGAAAAAAAATACCCACTGCTAGGGACATGGATATGTAAAGTTGCATGGATACATATTCATGGCATTCCAATTTCATCTTGGCAAAATTGGCAAGCAAGTCATGCAAAGGGGAGTAAAATTGCATTACATGGAAATAATGGCATGTTGAGGCCAACTTCTAGGATCCTGGCTGCTAGGGAGGTTTTTGAAAAATATGTTGAATTCAATGCTGAGAATATGCCACATAAAAGTAGGAAAGATCAACAGGGAAAAATAGTTGTCGAGAAGAGATTGCCATCCCATTGTACCCAGAAGAGCATATTGGAGGAAGTGAATGCTTTGCTTCGAGAACTACTGTGTACCGCAGCAATATCTCAACCCGGCCTGTTTCAGAGACTATGGAGCAAGCACTTCAAGCATGTCACTATAGACACTTCAACAACTTTGCAAAGTGCAACTTGTGTGCTAAGTTGAAAGAGATTCTTGATAAGACCAAGCAACCAAGCCAAAGGGCTAAGATAAGGGGAGCAAATGAAAGATCACATGACGGACCAACTATCATGTAGATCCACTTATTGGATGTGGAGAACATTATCATGTTTGGAACCCAATAACTATGTTTGTATTATACATGACAAGATGGATCAATCGAAGACTTGTTTGCCACAAAGATAGTTACATACCCAAGCAAATCAATAGAGCTTATCGTTTGCAAGTCTCTCTCGACAGTGCAATAGTGCATGGCTCGGTGCCAATTTATTATGGCCATTTTAGTTTGCAATTGTGGAGTGATAGTCCCGATTTTCATATTGGAAGTGTGATGAGGTGCTTGAGGAACTATAAGAGTGATTATTCTCGGTGACCTCCACAACCCCGGAGGTGGTAGCCAACCACTCTTCGCATTGTTGGATAGAAAGCCTAATAATTTAGAGAAGTTTACTAAGGCAAGGTTTAGGAAGTCGGGTGCTTCAACATGTTGGAGCCTCAAGTTCACGTCCCCAACCTCGAGATCTACCACCAAGGTTCCTCCTCCAACTTGACAATTGTCTTTGGATGTAATAAAAACAGTATATGTTCTCATTCCTATCTTATTTAACAGTACCGTGGGTGTCTTTGAAAAGAGTGAATTTAGGGTTCTTAATGCCTGGACATACTCATGAGGATGTGGATGCATTGTTTGGGAAGTATAGTGCGCAGTTGAAATCTCAAACTGTGACCAATCTTCCTAGACTAATGGAAGTTCTTAGTGAAAGAGGTGCCTGATTGGAAGAATTTTATCGAAGGTTATGCTCTTGATATGGAAGGTCAATCTAGACCTCTTCAGTACACTTTCTGGGTCATGGGAAATAAGCCAATCATGCAATGGAAGATGAGACCTTCAGATGATAAATGGAGGCCAGATGAGGGAGTACCTTTATGGCACGAAGATGAAAATGGTAAACCTAAGATTCCAAGGGGTCAACCAAAAGCTCTTAAGCCTTTTCCAGAGGTGGATTCATTGCAAAGCACATTGGACGGCATTTCTGAATACATCAAGTATTGGAAAAATAACCCCGATGATACCAACCTTGCATTGATAGATTATTGGACTTTGTGTCCCACTTTTTTGAAGCATGGACAAAATCCTTCACCAGTTGTGAAGATTCATAATTGTCCACAGCAGAAAGATGGGGATTCATGTGGCCTCTATGTTGCAGCTTATATGCAGAAGTTTGTAGACACAATCGTGTGTGGTAAAACTGCCAATGTGAGTGTCTCACTTCTTTTGTCTTGCAAACAAATGTTTTTTAATACTTATTATGTAAGTATTGTTGTCACATTTGCAGATTACCCGAAACTGGTTCTTGACAAAGTATGCATCTGATCGTCGTGATGTTCTCACCCGAGCACTACTTCAGGAACTCGACCACATTCAAATCGCACCCGAACCTATTAGACCACCTGGTACTAATAAATGTGGCTGAGAAACAGCCTCTCCCTATTGTCAATGCTAAACACTATTTGATTATAAAATACACATTTTTTCATTGAATTTGAATACAATCTCTTTTTATTCAACTCCACCATACTTTATTGATAAATTGCATGTTCTTTCATATCAGGTGTACAGAAAAGGTTGATAGTGTTTGATATCAATAATGTTTTGGCAAAACAAATACATAGGACTTTGGTATCAGATGATCAGCTAGTTGGAAATTATGACATAATAGGCAAGAAAGTGTTGTTTTTAAGGCCCCACCTAGACGAATTCCTGGAATTTGTATTTGAACACTTTGAAGTAGGAATATGGTCATCAATAGCTCCATGGAACCTATCAAGAGTAGTGGATAAAATCCTCACAATGACGCAGATAAGGGACTTAAGGTTCACCTTTGATGGAAGCCACTGTTTGGAGCTGCCTTTCCGGATTGCAGCAAGTGAAGATAAACCTTTGTATCTGAAGCCAATTGAGTTTATATACGAGAAGTATCCAGACAGGAATAACAGCAACACACTAATAGTAGACGACTCCGAGTACAAGATGCTCTTCAATCCCAACGGAAATTGCATATGCCCACCTTCATGGCAGGAAAGTGATGTTGAAGACACGTGTCTCTTGACACTTCAAACCATGGCTAGAGGGTTTGTTGATAGCACCGGACCGCAATAAAGATGTGAAGCGTAATCCTTTACGCAATCCATCCGATGTACTAACAACACCGCTTGGAGGCAAATGCTTTCGAGGGCTACTGTGGGACAGAGATGGCATGTCCGGGCTATGGACAAGCCGCAAGAAAAGTAACATATTAAAACAAATAGAATAGTATGTAATCGGCTTCACATCGGGTTTGTGACCAGATTTTGAATGTAAATTAATGTTAATATAAAACATGAACAACAGACTTGTATATATGGGCATCATATATGATATGACCAGTTGTATATCTTGTGATATGTAATACAAGAGTTTTTGTCTCCATACATGTTCCACTTTCGCTTTGTTTCATGAATCAAAAGAAAAGCTATTGATATCCATTATAATGAACAAGTTCACGAGACTAGTTTAACTTCTTCATGCAACAATTGATGAACATTTTGTACTTTCTTCGATATACATTGTGCTTGGAAACGAAAGATATTGTGTGATACTGAAATTTAAGTATCAAAATGCACTTCAGATTAAAAAATAAGTAAATAAGAAAAACTTGCAAAAGAATCGACTAGTTTTCTCAACATAACACGTAGACTAGTTTAACTTCTTCATGCAACAATTGATAAACATTTTGTACTTTCTGATATACATTGTGCTTGGAAACGAAGATATTGTGTGATAATCTTGAAATTTAAGTATCAAAATGTACATCGATTAAAAATAAGTAAATAAGAAAAAACTTGCAAAGAATCGATCACTAGTTTTCTCAACATAACACGTACTAGTTTAACTTCTTCATGCAACAATTGATAAACATTTTGTACTTTCTCGATATACATTTTGCTTGGTCACGTAAGATATTCGTGATCGGATACCGAAATTGAAGTATCAAAATGCACTTCGGATTAAAAAATAAGTAAATAACAAAAAAAAAACAAAGAATCGACTAGTTTTCTCAACATAACAGAAGATGATGGCAAATATGAAAGTTCCTTTGTACGTAACTTAGTCATGTGCACTCAACAATCTCGTAGGCTTGATATAAGCATGTCATGCACCTCTCGTGTGATCATATATGCCGACGTGCCCCTTCAACTTATGCTTGACCTCGCCAGATCGTGAACTTTGCTCCAATTCTGATTCACCGTACCAATACTATTTTGTCATCCAAAGAACTTGTACTTGTGCTTTGTGCCTTGTAGCAGTTGATAGTAATGACCAGCTATAACCCCATCACCAGGCCGAAGATTCTATTTCCATAGTCGCCAATCACATCTTCCCGAAGAATATGCATCTCCTTCACGCATAGGAGGGGCCGAAGTATGGAACATTTTCATGATTCCCTGGGGCAGCAAAAGATGCAAATATGTCTCCAATTTGGAGTACATCGGATAGTTCTTGCTCATCAGCTGCATAAAAACCAACTAGCTCTTCTTGTTCGTCGACCTGGACCGAACTAGGCTCCAGTTTGTGCAGCTTCCATGCACCACAATGCTCGAGATTCTCACATTCTCCCCATCTGAAATTCAAGCAACCATTGCAAAACATGACAGGGGATCTATACATGACAAGTGTTGGGTCAGCTGGATTAATAGCAGACACACAATGTATAGCTAGAGTACCAGGCAATGTCTCACAATCTGAACGAGGGTCCCTGTTAATGTCTTCTGCCATCACCTCCCATATGACTCTGTCCATTTTGCACTTCTTTTGTCTCAGCAAAGTGCAAGCAGAGTTGGCACCCAAAATCGGAACACCATTCTCTTTCCTTTGCTCGCCTCACGCTAGGAACCTTTTCTCCAAAGCGACCGCCCATCATGTTCTCCTTTTCCATGGCCTCGAGCCAAAATAATTCCACCGTGATCCTAATTTTATACCTGTTATAATATTGGGCCACATTCAAATAAAAGGCTCGAGAACACTTAAACCGAAAGCAAAGACACCCATCGCACCACATGACATGGTATTTGATGTGGCCAAAACCTTTTTGCATCATCCAAATATGGTGCTTCTTGAGTGCAAACAACAAAGAAAGCATCATGCTTCATAACATCGGAAACATACAAATGAACAGTTTTTTTTCAGCTCGCCATTGACTTTCATCATGGTTATATGCACCGTAATAGTTATCGGTCATTGTTCCAATGCTCTCGACCGAACTTCCCCAATGGTCGCAAAGTGTAGTTCTCTGCAAAGTCCATTACTGACAAAACAGAATCATCCCTCAAATTTTGCACTGATTTCCTGAATTGTTTGCTCTGCCAACTTGCTGAAAAGTTGTGAATAGTGAACTTTGTAAGGTGCTGAAACATCTTGTCAAGCAATGTACACCGAGTCCCGCTTTGAACAAGCTTCAACCTCCTTGAAGTGCCGGCTTTGGAAGGTTCGTTCACGTGCTTGTAAACTTGCCATTCAATGTTCTCATTCTCGACTCTTTCTCCTTAGGACCAGATTTGAATATTTTTTCGCTTACCACCTTACGGCACTCTCCCTTCACACAGTCCAAACTATGCCACTCTTTTCGCTTCCTTATCACGTATCGTAGCTCTCCACATAGCACCAACATTTTGAAATGTTTTAGAAGGAGCTTAAGCGACGCCATTGTTCTCATCTGCTGCACAAACACCACAAGAACATGTACAGGTTGGCATGAAATTTGCTCCTCGGGGCGCTAAAAGCTTTCCTCAGATAGATCAGCTTGTTCATGCTTCACGCAGCAGCATGTGTTCCTCTCTTTCAACCTTCTCACACACGTAGGCTTAAGCAGCTCGAACTTTCTGATGCTAATCTTCACTTCAGGATGTTCATCTTTGAACATCTCATACAATTCACTCTGCAAGGAAAAAAATGGCATGTATAAGTAAGATATAAATTAGAACTACTTACTTAATTCAAAGATGTTGCAGACATTGCATTAGTTCTATGGCACTCAGATCATGATTTGATATACATTCAACTACTATACCACACCATCATACATACCCTGTACATGATATGTACAAATGTATAAATAATGTACTCCAAAGAGTTCCAGATGTACATAAAAAAACTCAATATGTAACCAGGTCACGCATGCAAGAACATCAGATTACGGATGATGTATGTATTTCATACTTTTCTTATGGAAGGAAGTACATTTAAATACTTTTATGTATCACCCTATCTTTAAAGACTATCTTGAGATCAGAAAGGCTTAAAATGTACTACAATGTACTTGGGAAGCCTGACTTTCAACACATTTTCTGCCTTATGCCACATTGGATGTAACTGGAAGTACATCCAAGTACTTTTCCTGTTAAACATAGCTCATTCAAGACTTCTCAAGTGTAAAAATATAATTATTGTAGTTGGATGTACTACAATGTATATCGATACATCCCTTACATGGAATGCAAATAGGATTACTAAACTTATCCAGATGCACATAAGCTAGCTTCTATCAAGCTTGCAAGAAAGAGGATTAAAAGACTTAAAACTGACACAGGGCATGTCCAAAAACTGGATTGGAAGTGTCCTTTTCTTCCCCGACATCCCTCAGACTTTTTGGAGAAGTTTTTGTGTGGGTTAACCAAAACTCATTTACCAACCTGTTTGGTTGATTCCGGAAGCATGTCCGCCTGGTTGCCTTCCTCGCCAAGCCCACATATTAGCACCTGATAATGACATCCGCTTTCTTCTAATTGCGGCTTTTGTGAGGTTTCTTGCTTGCACTTGAAGAATTC
Source organism: Isoetes taiwanensis (assembly GCA_021234155.1). NCBI lineage: Eukaryota > Viridiplantae > Streptophyta > Lycopodiopsida > Isoetales > Isoetaceae > Isoetes > Isoetes taiwanensis. The sequence continues at coordinate 12,877,243 of JAJEKV010000019.1, forward strand.
TGGAGGCTACTCCTTTTTGCCCGAGTTTTCCATTCTCACCAACAATCATTGATAACGTGGAATGCTTAGTCGCTAATTTATCATTGCTATTTGCTCTTTTCACTTCCTGCGAGACCTTCACGGATGTTTTTAGCATAGTATCCTTCGAATTGCTTATATTTGGATTTCCAATGGCGAGTTTCAAAAGAAGTGCAGCCTTTCATCCCGAACAGTTTTCACTTTGCTAAAGCTCTCCTTTGCACGGGGCGTAAAATCTTGAACCTGATCATATATAAATTTACAAATTTCATCAATCTTACGCTTCATTTTCTTTGTCACATTCCCGATATTGCAATCTTCTTGCGCCATTTCGTTCCTTCCGTTGTTCATCATGGTTCTTGCGTGGTTTAGGGTTAGCTTGGAGGAATTCCGGCAAGAAGGAGGGAAATCCCGAGAGTCTGGGCGAAGTTTTAGCCGAAAGTGGGAAATTCTCCTAACGCTCAGCGTTTCTTGGAGTGGTTACTGTGGCGGAATTGAAATCACTTCATGATTGCGTTTTAATTGACGTGGCAAGTAGTTCCGAAAAAAAAAGATTCCATAATATAGCTATTATGTACATACTGAAAAAACGGTTATGTATTTGAAATGTGATACATCTCTTACTCTACATTTGGCCAAATGTAAGACACCCTAGCTTTCTTTTACCCAGATCTACCACCAAGGTTCCTCCTCCAACTTGACAATTGTGCTGGACAGAATAAAAACAGGTATATGTTCTCATTCCTATCTTATTTAACAGCTGTGGGTGTCTTTGAAAGAGTGAATTTAGGGTTCTTAATGCCTGGACATACTCATGAGGATGTGGATGCATTGTTTGGAAAGTATAGTGCGCAGTTGAAATCTCGAACTGTGACCAATCTTCCTAGACTAATGGAAGTTCTTAGTGAATGCATTTCACCTTCTCCTATAGGGTTGATCATACAAGAGGTGCCTGATTGGAAGAATTTTATCGAAGGTTATGCTCTTGATATGGAAGGTCGATCTAGACCTCTTCAGTACACTTTCTGGGTCATGGGAAATAAGCCAATAATGCAATGGAAGATGAGACCTTCAGATGATAAATGGAGGCCAGATGAGGGAGTACCTATATGAAGCACAATTTCATTAATTATGGATAATACCCGAATTTATGGACCATTTTTAGTACACTTGCATGAATGACTCATTTTCATACACTAGTTGACATCCCCTGCGAGTGCTGCATATGCCTCAGCAGCATGCACGGGTATCTTAATAGTATTAGGTATCTTCTTCTTGTTTGATGGCTCCCAAGCGTAGTCGATAGTCTCCAGTTCTATGCGGTCACTTGCAGTCGTTGGCCTCCATCTCTTCTTCCAGCAATTGGCATAATTAGCTGGGTAGACTTGGTTCCTCACTAGGATTGGCTCCCACCAAGTCACAAGAATAGTCTCAAAGTTCTCCTTCTTATCATCCATTTGTGGGTCCTCAGTAGAAGTTGGACACAACACATCATCAGGGCGTGCCATAATAAACATACCTTTCTTCAAATCTTTGTACGGGTTGAATTCCGGTACAGGTTTGTCCTTCCAGGGGCCGACATAAGGAGGAGTGATAGTAAGTGGGTCGAGTTTTGTAATACATGACTGGCTAATCACCATTCATAGCGAATCTGAAAGTTAGAGGGGTGGTATGACCTGTCAATCTATCATTCCCATCTGGTATGTAGCCTTCTATAAAACCCTTCCAATCCGGAACTTTGTCAACAACATAGGGCACAGGTGTATTCAAGTTGCATTTGTGGAATTCATACAGTAGTTCTGGCATTGTGAGCACCTCAGCCTTCTTTAAAGATGTAGAGAAGTTACCAAACAAGGCATCGATATCATCATGTGTATGACCGGGCATCATGAACCCTAGCTCAATCTCTTCAAACACACCAAGATATACTAGGTAAGAAAGATAGGAGAAGACATACCTATTCTTGTTCTGTCCAGATGCATTGTCCAGCTGCAAATAAAGTATCTTGGGCAGAGGCTTCATTGATGATCCCTCAGCCTGTGGAAAATTAGCAGGTATGCTGTTATTGGATAGTGACAACTTTGACCCCAAGGCCGTGGTGTCTCGCAAGGAGGACACCCATTTTGGAGCAGATGATTCAGGCACTAACAGGCGGCCTCCTGCATACTCGTGCCCCATCTCTAATCTCTTCAAGATGCTATTCAAAGAACCTACATGGAAGTTAGAGTCATCTGGCCATAAGTCCAGGGCAAAGTTTCCATAGGATCCATTTCCATGACCATGAGTCAATGCACCAGTCAATGTAGTTTTGAGCTTGGCACGAAGATGAAAATGGTAACCTAAGATTCCAAGGGATCAACCAAAAGCTCTTAAGCCTTTTGCAGAGGTGGGTTCATTGCAAAGCACATTGGACGGCATTTCTGAATACGTCAAATATTGAAAAAATAACCCCGATGATACCAACCTTGCATTGATAGATTATTGGACATAGGTACATGGATTATTGGGACAAGTAGACACATCCTCTGATGAACTCAAAGATGGATGGCTACCTAAGACTAGGTGGAGAGACTTGATATTACCTGAGGAAGCTGATGATGTGATTAGTAGTATTCGCAAGTCCATGGCTCCCCAGCTGCTAAAAACACTATGTTGGTCCTAGGAAAGGAAGGCCTAAATATCTCGGGATGGAGGATTATGATCCCAAAGATGACTTGCTTTGCCATCAATTTGCACTTATAGTACCAGAGCGCAAAGAGATATACCCTGTGTGGATGGGTTACACCATCTCAAGAAGTAGGTGACCGCAATGTGAACAAAGTTCGTGTGGAGTGGTGGTGTCCAGTGCACCAGTTAAATGTAGTGGCAGAGGAAGAAAGGTATAGAGACTGTTGGACAAAGAGACGGAAGAGAAACCCTATTGAAGGGGATGATTGGGTTGAGTTAGATACTATTTTGTTTTCATGGACCCCAAAGGTCATCCCAGGCAAGACTGCTAGGGTTACAATACCTGTGGAAGTGAGGAAGAAAGCTATGATATCTCTAGGGGTCAATTCTGAGAAGTAATTGGCAATATGTAACTCGACATGCATATGTGAAATATTTTTAATTTTTAATGCAATCATGTTGTGCTGTTATAAAAAAAAGTCACATTCTCGATGCAAATTTACTAACCCGGGAAAAAGTTGCAGTGCCAAAATGGTCCAAAATCCTGACATAAATCCAATTTAAATGAATGATGGTTTTAATATGTTTCAGATGACTTGGTGGGAGCCAGTCCGTATCATGGACCAAGTGTACCCTACCAACTGCATTACTTGTTGAAAGAAGATATGGAGGCCAACAATTGCTACTGACCATATTGGCATAGAGTCAATCGACTATGCTTGAGCTCCATATGCTGAGACATATTCAGCACTCGTTGAGGATGGCAACTAGTTATGAAATATTGACACAAGAATTTAGAAAATAGTCTACAAATTTAAGTTTTGTCCAAAAATAATGAAACTGTGCTTATCCTACTTAATTTCAATAGTTTATATGTCTTCCTATCTGTTCAACAGAAATCAAATCTCGCTTTGTGAATCCCATGACTTTATCACCACTGAACATCTTTTCCATTGCTTGTTATTATCAAAATACTAGAACACAAAACGTATCAGAGCTTTGACTCTCATACAAGTGAGTTGGTGATTTGCTTATTTTAACTATTAGAACAAGCGTTCATACATATGCTCGCCCCAAACTGAAAAGCTGTGGTGGGGGCTCAAACTAAGTTCCATTCCCGAAACAATCTACTAATAAGTTGGTCTCACGAATTCCACAAGTTACATCTGCAGAGGCAAGGGCTAAGAAATCTGACTTAATAGGTACAGAAGATTGGTTAAACTTCCCCCAGCAAATAATTTCATGGTTGTGTTCCCTAATACCACAGCCATGATCATGTCCTGCACTAAGAAGAACAAAGGTGACATTGTTTTATCTAACTGCAACTTCATTGTAATGGAGAGATCTAGCAAATAGGCACTTGCAATATTTGTCCTGATGGGCAAGCGATCCAACAGTAATAGTAACAGGCAGGAATAGAAATGCATCATGCGTCCAAATTACTGGGCAGGGCAAAGGGCATGGTTGCAGTGGCGTCACAGGGAGTAACAAGTTGCTGGACGCCGGTCCTTCTGCCGGATCTGTGCTCGCGTATCAGACGTAGGCAAATAGATGTTTGGAATTGTCGTTTGTCCACTGGATCTAGCTTCCCGCCACCGTCGTTCAGCTGAAAATGAAGATACGTACAAAAAAGAATGGCATTTTGACAAATACAATAAAATTAGGGGCTTTTTAATAATTAGACAAAAATACAAATTTCCCATTTATATATGATTCACATTGTGGATTCATACATGATGTTAGTATATGATATGTTGGGCATCATAATCAACATACATGTCACCTTAATACGATTCAGGTGACTTGGTGGGAGCCAGTCCCTGTCATGGACCAAGTGTACCCTACCAACTATATTACTTGTTGGAAGAAGATATGGAGGCCAACAATTGCTAGTGACCATATTGGCATAGAGTCAATCGACTATGCTTGAGCTCTATATGCTGAGACATATGAGCACTCGTTGAGGATGGCAACTACTTATGAAATATTGACACAAGAATTCAGAAAATGGTCCACAAATTCAGGTTTTGTCCAAAAATAATGGAACTGTGCTTATCCTACTTAATTTCAATAGTTTATATGTCTTCATATTTATTCAAAAGAAATCAAATCTCGTTTTGTGAATCGCATGACTTTAACACCACTGAACATCTTCTCCATTGCTTGTTATTATCAAAATACTAGAACACAAAACGTATCAGAGCTTTGACTCTCATACAAGTGAGTTGGTGATTTGCTTATTTTAACTATTAGAACAAGCGTTCATACATATGCTCGCCCCAAACTGACGATTTCAAACCAATAGATGAGTCAGGGGCCGCCCCAATAAATTTCTTGTTCATTTTATTTTTTTTGCTCACCTTATTTTTTTTGCTTGAAATACCATACATGTCAAATTTTTAAGCAAGCATCTAACAAGAATATTCAAAGGCACCTTTTTAAAATAATTATACACTAGTTGGTGCCCAGCATTGCTGGGCTGTAACTATTTGAGGAGGTGGTTGTTTCATTGTTGGCTAGAATAGACATTGTGGCTTGGAGGGGGCGAGGGTAATATGGAAGAAACTTTTAAGATTCATGGACATAGAATTTAATATTTACAAGAAATTTATCGCGGCGGCCTTGGCCGCCGCGAACATTTCTTTAGTTCTAACCCTGTGAAGTTGGATGTAGCATAAGTTCTAGGCCTTGTAAATCAAAACAACAATATATGGAGCACCCATAAGAAATTTATTATAATATTATTGTTGTGGTATCTGATAATAGTATTTGATAATTGTAGTTCCAGTTATAGCTTCCTAGCTCAAGTGCACCATCTATGTGGGCATGCTATAGCTTCCTAGCTCAAGTGCACCATCTATGTGGGCGTGCTATTTTTCTCGACAGGATTTTGACTTCACATATCACAAGCTAATTGTACTTAATGGCTTACATAAATATTTCAGGCATATGACATTCGTTGTGATGAGCACCAGCTTGCGCATGAAAAAGACTTGCTTTTGAAGAATGAAGTTTTACTCAAAACATGCCAAACTTCCCCAAACCCATGCTATTGCCTTATGTTCATGTGCATATAGAATAGTCCTGATGTTGTTTGGTCGCCATATAAATATCACTATATCAAGTTCACAGTTCTCTTAATGTCTCATATGTGTGAGATGTAAGACATGGTGTGTGTTGGCAGGCTTTCGTTACAAAGTAGATGTTGACCTCATGAAAATAAACCCTCGGCTGTTAAATTGCTATATGTTGTATCTGTTATGATGTGATGCATGTTGGTCTTCATCGTGGCATAACCCATTCAGTTCTTTAAGAGATGGTGTGTGTTCAAAGTAGATGTTGACCTCATAAAAAAAGAATTTCTCTTTTTTTTCCTCAAAAAATGGCTTTGTAAACTTGATTGAAAACTTGATTGGAATGTTTGAACGGCATTAGAATAAGCATGGGAGCTAGTGAAATATCGTTGATTCGTTGTGTCGATTTGGATGAGCATACATGCACTCAATGCCACGTCCGATTGATCCCTAGGCTTGCACTAAAGTTCAGAGCACAACAGATCATGTATATACGTGGCATAGCTAATCCAGATGAAGATAATGCTTGAAGGTAATGCTGCCATAATTTAAAATTGAAAATCCAACTCTTTATAGATTTAGAGTGCTCAATGTTAGCTGAGTATATCGATGCTAGATGGAACATCGGTCACATGTCTACCTTTCAAACACAACTGCCTGACAGCTGCACTGATTCTATTCTAACTGCATTTGTTCTATTCTATGCTAGATGGAACATCGGTCACATGTTTAGCCTTCAAACCCAACTGCCTGGCAACCGCATTTGTTCTATTCTATGTACCCTTAAGCCAGAAGCAAGGCTGCAAACATTGGACCATCATGACTGAAATTTTTAAGGCATGGGGCCAAAAGGCCTAATGTTACAGACATAACACAGAATGCAAATGATAGAGCCACATCGAAAAAAAAAAAGCAAAAGGAACTAGCTTATAGAAGAACAGAATATAATTCATCCTCTATGGCATCACTTGCCAGTTTCTTCTAAAACAACTCCCAAGTCAACAATTTTACCATCACGCTGAATCTGCGGAAGAAAATCATATATCCAGATAGGTTGACGAAAAATGATAAAGCCATTTAAGGCATTTGTTAAGATCTTTTAGCTTCTTCACTCTCTGAGCATTGCATCCTAAGCATGATTTCACTTACAGAGTAGTGTATTTTAAGAAGTTCCCGACATGAACGAATCTACAATCTACTGGACTTCCTTTGACTACAGTTTGAGAAGACTAATCCTCCTACGAAGACTAGTTCTTTTAGTTGTACAACAAATACAGCCTCCTACAACCTTGGCAAGGATTTGGGCAAGCAGAGTAACAACATCTGCCATTACGCCCAGCATCAAGGCAGGACTCTCTAGATAGAGGCAATACCCATTTATCCGACTACTTGATCAGACCGACCAGAAATAAAGCAAAGCCTAACAAAATAGTAGCAAAGTAAAAGAGCTTACCCAAATCCATTTAGACTCAGATGCACCAAGGAAAGCAAGAGCACCACAAATCGGTTTGTGGATCGCCGGCCAAAGATTATCACGGTCCCGGGACATATCTTGTCTTGCATCGTCGCCACGCGTACACGCCGTCCCAATCGACGTGTACGCCGACGTGTACCCAAGCAAGGGCGCCCTAGGGGGCAACTTGCAATGGTGCACACACTTAGCAATGTGCGCACTTTTAGACCTTTAACCCATTAAAGGTAGACTAAGGGTCATGGAAACCCTAAACCTAACTGATAGCCTACATAAGGCACCAAACCCTAACTTTCCTCTTTTTCGCCCACAGACCTTCCGAGCTCCCATTCGCGCGCCTGAGGAGTCAATTCCAACTCCCACGATCTGCCCGTGCGCCCCAGCTTGTCAGTTCATCCTTCCGACCGCATCCCGAAGCAGAACAGAGACATGGATGCCTTTGGATCGAGAGGAGTGAACCAGGGATCAGGTACTTTGTCGATTGAATAGCCTAAACCTTATTCCAGCCTTCGAACCAGTAGGGTTAGCCTATTAAATCATCCTTAGTAGCCAAGCAGATCCTGAGATTGACTCTAACTAAAGAACCTAACTCTATGAATTAGATTAGTTCTTATTTACTTATGTTGATATGATGGACGGATGTATTCTGTGGACTCATTGTATTGGGAAGGGGGGTAGAGACTTAAAGCTTAGTAGATGATGCTCCTAGCTAGTCCCTCTTAGTGCATTACTAGAATTCGCCTGTGTGCGGGAGCCCACCGGGTTGTGGGTGAAGGGGCCAGGCCGGCTTAGAATGAGATTAGTGTTCTAACCCCCCGACCGATCCCTCTGGTGTGTAAGGTCTACCGGGGATCAGAGTGACTAGGTCTAATGGCTTGCCACTGAGTGTGGGTAAGGCATGGGCTCGACACCCGTGGGGTGGTGTTCACCTTCCAGTGGGTTAAGTCGAATAAGGGCAGTGGCCCTCTAGTCACCTTGGGTTAGCATGTAGATCTCTGGAGGGAGTGATCCCTACCTGCCCCATCGGGACTGGGGAGATGTAACCCAGGAATAGCCCCTTTGGCTATGCACCCGTGGGCTCTGATCCAGTCCCAACACTTTTCAACCTACTCGCAAAGTGTGCACGGGGGGGCGGATGGAGTGGACAACCCTAAGCCATGTTCCTATGCCGGCCCCAATCCATTGTCATGATTAAATCTGCAATGAACTCTGGAGACCCAAGCTTGTCAGTCACCCCCTGGAGTCTGAGCCTTGGGTAGGAACTTCCGTTGTATTGTGCTGATCTTTGTCTATGCAGATATTGATGTGCCACCCTTCGAGGTGGATATATGATGTTATGTTACTGACGTGTATGTTTACGCTTCCGCAGCTAGGTAGGCCCTGAGGGAGACGGGGTAAAATGACCCCTTCACTCTTCCCATTGTGGACTCTAGATTGGCCACGATGGATACATGGAGGGCCCCAGATCGGTGTGGGAGCTGGTGCGGGGATGAACTCGCTTTGTATACGGTGCGAGCATCGTATATGAGTAGGGGACGTCACAGTGGTATCAGAGCAATGTTCTTGGAGACCAAGAGCAAAGCACTGACCATGCTCCCAGTAGTACTAACTTGATAGGATCCTCAAACCTCGAAAAGTGGGAAAATATTTTCTCATTTTTGTAGTTTGTGCCAAGCTAGTAACAGTTAAGTGAATTGAAACTTAATAAGTGAATTGGAACTTAATAAGACTAAAAAGAATGAGCCAAAACCTCCTCAGGTAAGGTGGTCTCACAGCTCGCGCCTGGTCAAAGAACTGCACTTTAGTTTTTGAGCAGTGCGCTAGCTGTGAGACATTGATCCTAACCAAAACCTCCTCAGGTAAGGTGGTCTCACAGCTCGCGCCTGGTCAAAGAACTGCACTTTAGTTTTTGAGCAGTTCGCTAGCTGTGAGACATTAGTTTTTGAGCAGTGCGCTAGCTGTGAGACATTGATCCTAAAAGATCTTTAAAAGTCATAAATTTCAAAAAAAGTATCATCTTTAAAAGACATTGATCCTAAAACATCTTTAAAAGTCATTGATCCTAAAACATCTTTAAAAGTCATAAATTTCAAAAAAAGTCATAAATTTCAAAAAAAATAACATGGTAACTCGAATATAAATTTCAAAAAAAATAACATGGTAACTCGAATTTTAAGCTTTAAAAGTCATAAATTTCAAAAAAAGTATCATCTTTAAAAGTCATAAATTTCAAAAAAAATAACATGGTAACTCGAATTTTAAGCTAGGAATTAGCTAGATTAGTCTAACTCGAATTTTAAGCTAGGAATTAGCTAGATTAGTCTAACTCGAATTTTAAGCTAGGAATTAGCTAGATTAGTCTAGCTTTCCAATCTATTTGAACCTCATCTTAAAAGGATTCCCACAGTAGCGGGAATTGAACCTCCCACCCACAGGGTTGAACCCCCGCCCTCCCTCCCCGAACCCCCGTGCCAACCACTGAGGGCGGGCATCATTTATGTTTAAAACATGATTCTTAATTGTTAGATAATATTAATGGCCAAGCCTTAGACTTAGAACCATGAGGTTAGAAAGGTCCAAATTAAGCCATGTAAAAGGATAATAAGTGTTTTAGCCCATCCAAAAGGGCAGCTTGTAATTTGACCCAGAATTGGCCATCTATAAATAGACCTAGGACCTCCCCCTCATTTGTAGATTCCCTGTTTAGAAATTTGCTCCGCATTTTGAACCGATTTTAGGGCGCCCAACCTCCGATCGACATGGCGCGCACCAAACAGACCGCTCGACTTCCTCGACAAGGCGAAACAGCCCCATAATACTGCGTTTCGATTAATTGAGATATTAAAAAGTCCTTGTGCTTCCTGCAAGCTATCGGATATCGCATACATGTCAACAAGGATGCACTGGACAGCAATATCAGTCTGAAATCTATTTTCAATTATTTGTTCATGGATGACCCTGCCCTGGCATATGTGGATTATCCCAATTGATGTTTTCAATTGATGCTTCTGTTATGCTTCCGCATTTGGCATACATGTCAACAAGGTTATATCCTAAAACAATGCCAGTGTGGACGGCACTCTTGACAATTTGCTGGTGAATTTGCCTGCCATGTTCTATCGCACCTATATTGCCACATGCTTTTAAAATGCTCGAAAATGTTATCTCATCTGGCTCTATCTGATCATGCTGCATTTGTTCATAATATTCTAAAGCAAGACAACCTTCGTCATGTTCAGCGCATCCTGAAATTATCACATTCCATGACACCACATTACGAGTTTGCAATGCGTCAAAGACTCCTTTTGCCTCTTTCAAACTTCCAGACTTAGCATACATGTCAGCGAGAGTATTCCCTATAGCAACCTCAGAGTGGAATCCATATGCAAGAATCTGTTCATGAATGCACCTCCCTCGCTTGATGTGTTGTATACTAGTACATGCTTTTAGAATGCCCAAATATGTCACCTTATCGGGTTACGTAGCATTGTCTTGCATTTGACCAAAATATTCAAAGGCAAACATCATACTTATCATCTTTGCAAGCATCCCGCAATTATTAAGCCCCATAATCTTGCGTTTCGATTAATTGAGATATTAAAAGTCCTTGTGCTTCCTCGCAAGCTATCGGATATCGCATACATGTCAACAAGGATGCACCGGACAGCAATATCGATCCAAATCTATTTTCAATTATTTGTTCATGGATGACCACCTTACGGCATATGTGGATTATCCCAACCGATGCTTTCAAGGCGTTCAAAAATGTGACTTTGCTTGGCTTTATGCCACTATCTTGCATTTTCTTGAAACATTCCATGGCACAATCACTTTCACCATGTTGGCCATAGGTCGCAATCATTACGACCCAAGATACAACATCCGGATTTTGCAAAGATTTCAAATGTATTCTGTGGTCTCCTTCAAGCTATCAAGCTTCCCATAAACATCAACAATTGTGTTTCCAAGAACGATTAATCACATACAAGGCCATTCGATAATGCATTCATGAATATATCTACTATGCTCTAATGCACCTAAACTTGCGGTGACTTTCAAAAGGCCTAAAAATATAACCCCGTTCGGGTTTGACACTATCTAGCTCCAACTTATGGAAACATTTGAAAGCAAGGTCGCCTTTGCCATTCGGGGCATATCCCGAGATCATTCCTTCCCATGACACCACATCCGAACTTGCAAATTGCCAAAGACTTTTTCTCGCTTCGTCTAAGGATCCACTCTTGGCATACATATCAAGGAGTATCTTACTAGCAAAAACATCATCTTGGTACCCATTTTCAATGATGTGCTGATGTATATACCTACCGTCTTTGTATGAAACAGGATGCTAATGCATGCTTTTAAGATGCTATTAAGTATGAATTTGTCCGCCTTTATACCTTTAATTTCTATCTTTGTCAAATAAACCGAGGGCTATTCTACCTTCACCTAGTTTGACATGAGAATCCATAACTGAATGCCATGTATACTTACTTGGTTTTGGTACTTTCTGAGAATGCAAGGTTAGCTTCGTGCAAGTTTTCACGAACCAAACAAGCGAATAAGATGATCTGCCAAGACAGAAACGTAATCTAGTCCATTTTCAACAATTCTGAATCGAACCCGCTTGCCCAAGTCTAGATCTTGCGGTTTTGCACACTCATGAACCAAATTGTGTTTACGATCCGGATAGCTGCCGTTTGGATTGAGCAGATTTAAGGGCCTCGTCGATCCAGCCTCGAGCAAGGAGCGAGCACCGGTTTCCCGGTTTCCATAGTTCCTCTCCAGCAACAGGGGCAACCTAGCATTTACAGCCTATGATGGGTTTTTAGCAGTCATTGGCATATTCTGGGTATATATTGGCATATACCTAGCATATGCCACAAACCCACCTCAACAAGGGCTTGCCCCCTTAGGGGCAACCCAAAAAGTATATTTATGCTTTCCTCTTTGGACTTGATGTCCTATGGTTACAGATTAACATAAACATAAATTACTAAATGAAATAAAGACATGTTATGTTTAGGTGGAGGTAATCGTGTAGGGGTAAGGGAGTGCATGCCCACATGGGGGTAAGGTTTGGCATCGTAGTTTCATGCAATGTACAAGGGGGTAATGTTGGGCATTGTAGTTCTATGCAATTATTAGATGTGAGTGGTGTAATGTATGCATGTTTGTAAAAAAATTGTAAGGATAGTTGTAGAGGAATGTCAACATGTAAAATGAGCTTATGTCCATTAACATTATTGATCTTATCCACCTTGCGTTGAATTTGCACACACAAAATGGAACTTCATTGTCCGTTATCGAGAAAGGAGAAAATGGCATAAGATGCTTATAAATTGGAGAGTTGATTTTCAAAAACCTAGAAAAATGATTTTGCAGATATCATGTTATATCCTACATAATTGCTAGAGAGAGAGAGGTTAGAATTTGATGCAGAGGTAAAGCATCTTGCAAGAATACCTATGGGAAATCGATGTCATAAAAACGATGGCTTGTCTTAGCAGCGTTGATTGATGATAGTATTACAAAGGCCTTTGAAATGGTGGAATAAAACGATGGATATGTAAAGATGCTAGCACCCTTGCAAACAAATTATCTAAGGTAGCAAGACAGTAAGAAAGGAGTATATCAATGCAAACTCAGTGGAGTTATAGTCGCTATTGAAAGCTCATGCTATAAGAATTTAAACTGCACCTTATGACTTCAGTAGATGTTGTTTGACAAATGATTGATCCTTGTAGGCTCACGTATTATTTGCCACATGGTTTAGAATTGTTGAGAATTTGAACAACACCTTAATGAATCAGTGGCTTTAGTAGATGTTTTATGATGATTGATCCTTGTAGGCTCATGTACTATTTGTCACGTGGTTTAGAATTGGTTGAAACTTCTAGAGCACTCAATGGTCCTGGAGCATTTATACTTGAGGCCTGCAAGTACAATAAAAAAGTTACCATGGGGAGCATATTCATTCATAAGTTCTGGACCATACTAAATTCTGCTTCCGCTCTGGATTTTGCATCTGCTCTACAGATACATTTGAAAATAAATGCCATATGGGTAGATATGTTCAGAACATTAACAAAAATGTAGTTGTCATGCATCTAACACTAAGGTATTGTAGGAGAGCCCTCGTAATTATATTTTGCACGTACGAAATCAACACCATATAGTATTCCGCTTGAAATCTTATAGTATTTTGCAAACCTTGTTATACAGTATAGCAAATTTTATACTTGCATACCCCACAAACGAGGAACTTTACGTACGGTATAGATTAAGGAATAAGGGGTGAATATCCCTATCCAACAGCTCTCGTTGCCCGGAGTCACCCCCCGTGTGAATATGCGCCCAAACCAAAGGGGGTTTAAGGGGGATTTTAATTTAAATGTGTTGGACCCAATGGTTGTGTTAATTAATGTCAATGGTAGTTATGTGTTGGTTGTTAATGTCAATAGTTGTTATGTGTTGGGGGATTTAAATTTTATATGTTAGATGTTAATGGTTTGTGTTGCAAAAAAAATTTGGCCCTTCGGGGGCCTTAGGGACGCCACACACCCCCCAAAGTGACAAAAATTTAGAATTCAAACCCGAGAAAAACTAGAATTCATTTGAGGCTTTCATCACTGTAGCTTTTGAATTTGATCACAATAAAACAAATAGAACATAAGTAAAAGTTACCATAAAGATAGAGCATTGATCCCATTATTCGAAAGTTATAAAGTTTGCAACACAAAGAAAACCCCTTGTTATTATGCTATATATTGTTACTTCCTTCTACAACTATTTCTCTTTCACAATGACACCATTGTTTATCAATCCATATGATTTTGGATGCTCCATCTCTAGCTTAAAGATAATGCATGATTCACCTTATGGTTCGATTAAAGTTCCAAACCTACAATATAAATGCATTCTTGTGGCCTTTGTTTGACCGATCTGCGTGACATGGAAAAGGGCGGGAATAATCCGCTGTTGTGTGCATAAGAATCCGTTTGTTGATTGAAGCTAAAGGTCGGCTGCTATGAACAATCCGAAAGCGGGAATATCCAAGAGTTGGAAGGAAACAAAGGGACCTAAACTCTAAACTCTTTTTGAATCTGCAAACAAATCTTAGGAAGGAAACAAAAGGGTTTTGCAAAGACTACATTGTAGAATCAAGAAACCAATACCTTGTAAAAAACATTATGCTAACTGAAGAAACATTAAAAAACAAATACCTTTGTAAGTGTGAGCAAAAAATTCATCTCGTGGTAGTAAAATCCACTCCAGCGGGCAAGTACACATGCACATGCACACATGCACACACATGCACATGCACTTGCACTTGCACATGCACAATACACATGCACATGCATATACATGAACATGCACATGAACATGCACATGCACACACATGCACATGCACATGCATGTGCACATGCACATGCATACACATGCGCAGTGTTCATGCACAAACACATGCAGATAAAGACAACAACCCTCGGATTGTTCCAACCAACGAAAATCAACGGCCCATAAAGGGTGCACTCTAGAAATACTATTTAGTACACCTCAACGAATACAACGACGAAATCATAGAAAAACCATGTGAAAAAACGTACATAGCGATCCTCGTTTGTGGGGTATGCATGTACAAGTTTTTGCATACTGTATATTAAGATTTGCAAAATACTATAAGGTTTGAGATAATGTACTTAATGGTGTTAATTTCGTACATGTATTGTAATTTTTTTGAGGCTCTCGCTGCCCTACGTAACCCCCCGTGTGAATATGCACCCAAACCAAAGGGGGTTTAAGGGGGATTTTAATTTAAATGTGTCAAATACAATGATTTGTGTTAATAATGTTAGTTGTGTGGTAATAGTTTGTGTTAACTAAAAAAATTTTTGGCCCCTTCGGGGCCTTAAGGATGGTGTAGGGGTGTAGATATAGACAATTTAAGTAATTGCAATGACCTTACTAGAAATAAAGGACATGTTTCTACCATCACTAGTCTCATTGTCCAAATTTAGGTCGGATAGAATATGCAAAGCGAGAACCATATGGAGGTAGTAGGAAAAAGATATTGCAAATACTCAAAATAAAATTTGTTTAAAGAGAAGCAATAGAATTGTAAGTAATCACCATAAATGAGATAATAGAATTACAGAATAGACCTTCTAATCCAGCATTTCCATGCGTGATGCGTGATAGCGGCTGGATTATAATATAATATGCCTCTGCCCTATTCATGAGTGACTTGCCAAGCCCGACTCCTTCAGAAGAAGATACAACAGCCAGATACTATACGGATCTTGCACCTGTGGATGATGGCAATACACCTTCCATTTCTACTTCTGACCAGCCTTTGAAAAGTACAAATAATGTGATTGAAATCATGAAAATAAGAAGAATATTGTGGCATCATGTCCCCTGCAATAGAACATGGAAAAGACCTAAAGATAACAAGAAGAGCATACAATTGTCGCCCTACTTTCCACATCATGTAAAGCCCTATACACATAACAGTATAACATATGTTTACATATGCCAACAGAAATAGATGCACAACAGCGCACATGTACATACCTATCCATGCATGGACTTTGATTAGTGCGGAACAACCATCTCCTTACACATCGGCCACATCCATCCCTCAATGAGAGAAAGTGCAATGCCACCTCGTTATATAGAGATACCTAGGCGCCCTAATTGTTAACCTTTTCTAAATTTCTTCTGTATAAAGGAATTATTGCCTTACTTTCCAACCTTTGGCATCTTTTTCTCTTCTTTTTTTTTTTTCTATTTCCCGTAACTCGGATAAACTACGTGGAACAAAAAAAGCATAGCATTCAACCTTGCGGGGGCTATATCCATCTTGGAAACAAAAAAAATGTTTGGTTGCCAATCTTATAATGGGGATGGCAATGAACTGATATTAACATACCCATAAAGATCTATGCAGCGTGGACAATTCCAATTCAACAGCACATAGCCAAAGCCTGCCTAACCAGTGGAAGGACAATCTTTGCATTCTGATGGTGAGTTGGCAATGTGTTCCTCATTTTCCAGCAAAACGAATGCAGGTAAATTTTCACTAGGAATGTTTGATATAGATAGAAACATATCGCGATTCACATTCCCCAGTACATCTCAACCACACGTGTCCAAATTCCCATGCAACCCTAGAAAGACAAAAGTAATCTTGTCCGGACTCAAATAATCGATGTTCCCGGAGTCCGCCTTTAAACCCACAAAAAGTAACAAAGGAGCTTCTTTCCTCGATGGATCAACAATATCATGCGGATGTGGATGACACAAAAGGAGACAATTGGAGGCCATCTCGATTTTTGCAACTAGTCACCGAGACGGATCGTACCCCACCCTTCCAGTTATCAACATCTATTTCATCCTTTGCGCCTAAGCTAATTTGTAGGTAATACTTGTAGGCTGCAAAGAACCGGTAAGGTTCAAAAATGGCTTCCCACTTTGCCTCATTTGCTTCCACCTTGTGACAAATCCTTTTTCCTCTAACAAAAGGTAATAAATAGCACGCATCCAAGAAGGCAGCTTGACAATCAACATCAACATTAACACTTTGACAATCGGGGAGATTCAGCGGCCAAATAACAAATGAGACCCACAAAGTGATTTAACAAAGAAGCCCGACATGCAAGCCGATGTTAAGGTAAAAGAGAAGGAGCCTCTTGATGCGGTAGAGGACTTCATATTGCGGTAGAGGATGGACATAGGCGTGCAACTAACTCGGTAGCCATGGCATCTCATTACCTAAGGAAGGATGGATCTGCCGCGACTAGATGGGCGGTCGCCACGGCCGCCTTTAGCCGCTACTCACAACACGTAAAACGTGGCCAACAAAAACCCTAGTTATAAAAAGGCATTGTGGTCCAAAGATGTGATTTAATCACGGCCATACAATTCTACCTCTCATCAGAAATCAACGGCCAAAAAATGGAGCACTCTAGAAATACTATTTAGTACACCTAGTTGAATACGGCAACAAAATCATAGAAAAACCTTAGTAAATATCGTACAAAAACACAAAAGAGACCCCCTGTTATTATGCTACATATTCATATTCTGTCTATTGTATAGACAACAATATTTTCCTAACTGGGGAATCACCAATCATGCTCCTGCTCTTGCTACTCTAAGATTTCATAGAACCATATTCCTGGTCCCCCTAATGGCCTTCAGTAAATCCAAATTTGGAAAGCAAACCTGTGTTCCAATCGAACATGCAAAGCTAGCTTTTCTACAAAAACTACATAACCTTATCAATTAAATAACACTCCCACACTGATAATCAAGCTGCTTGCAAACAGTGGCAGAAACTGTCATGATGTAATCCAATATAAATTAAACATGCATATCCATATACTCATGTGTAGCCAAATATTCTGCCCGCCGCATGGGTTATAATGCTCACATCTAGAAGCCAAGCATAGTTTAGAATGAACAAAAGCTCTATTTTGCATATCCAACCAAGGACACTTCTACTGTGGTTTATATATGCTCACTAAAAGGCAGTCATAGCTTACAAATGAAATCTTATTTTGCATATCCAACCAAGGCCAATTCTACAGTCTCTAAGATTATGTGATCAGAAAACGAAAATATATAGAAAAAAAAAATTCAAGCACTGGAATATTGTACAACTGAAACCTCATAACTCATACTTCAAAAGAAGAATACCTTATCATAGCCAATGCCAAGCTCTTATACATCATTATTAGCATGTCCTTGTGCCTGTTTGCGATCTGAAAGAATTAGTTGAAGAGAGAAGTTCAAAAGAAAGAATAGTGGAAGCAAGTTCTCAATATCACATATATAGAGATTAGTAAGACATAAATATTCATTGCCAGCTTTAGCCATTGCTGTAACTCGGCAAAAATGAGATCGTTTTTCTTAGGACAAAGAACAGAAGATCTAATAGTAGAATAATATCTAACCAATTCTAATATGTCCAAAATATGCTACTCTGCTGTGTTAACACCTTAGCAGTTGTTTAATGTAGCATTGTTTCCTCTAATGAATCAAATTCAAACATTTATAACATTTTCCTCTAAACTGGCGACTAATATGGGCAATGAACATTGAAATTTGCCTCTAGCATTTGCAAAAGGTATATTCTGTCTTTTCTGAACCAGAGATCATTAACCAACTAAGAAGTGGCAAAGTAAGGCAATTATTCGTAAATATCTTGTAGCCTACAGCTTGTTGCTAGTATCTTGTAGCCTAGGAAACGCATGAAATAGGAAAAAAAATGTTTTAAGTGTCTTATGTCAACTGCGACGATGCCTGTCATCTGGAAATCTCTGCTAAGGAGATTTGGCTAAGGGCCCTAGGCATGGAAAAATTGATTCATAGTTCTAGATCATGAAGTGCTTTCTCTGCTCCTAACGTGCCGGATTATGTAGATAGCACCTCAGCATTAGCTAGAACAAAAATTAAATTAGGTTAATAGAAGGAATTTAAGCTTACCTATCATAGCTTTATAGAAATATTATCCAGAAAAGCTTTGCCACATGCAAAGATCAGAAATGGGAAGATGGAAATGTTTAACGGAGCAATGACAACCAGTTTGCCTTACCTCAAAGGAAAACTTCCGTCGCCTGCTCTGCATCATGGCTGTTACCCTTTCCTCGTTAATAAAACTATTTATACAAAGCCATCAAATAAAAACTTACAAATTTAAAAATATTATTCATTGTTGTCATCTTGTATTTACATCAGCTGGTAACAACAAGGAAGAGTCCATCAGATGACTTATGACATCCCCAACATGTATAATGTGCTACAAATTCAACCTACAAAAATCACCACCAGTAGCCATCTTCAGAAGTTCTGCCTCAAGAAGTTATGAAATCTTGCAAGAAGACGTGGGCTAGGGATAGAGATGAACTTATGTAGCCAAGAATCGTGTCTACCATGAACAATCATGAAACAAATACGATTACCTCAAAATCTCATAGTTCTGGAAGACGATGGAACTCCGAGCAGCCCTCCTCCAGAGCAACGTGACGACCAACTTTTTGTTAATCGGAAGCTTCAAATACCTATATGCAAGATGAAATACCATAGCCTGGGATGTCGCTCAGATGGATATGTGGCTTGTAACAACTTAAAACTAAATTCACTCTTGCAGTCTTTTAGCATCCGTGGCATGCATGCCGAGATGATAGATCGGGTCCCAAACCCCCCGCTCAAAAACATAAAAAAAATAAATGTTTCTAAATTTTTGGAAGAACGGTAATATTTCCCAGCCACTAAAACATCAACAATCTTAGGAAATTACACAAAAATAAATTCCAAAAACTTTCCCACCAGACCGGAAATTTCCAAATTAACAAGATTGATGATATTTAGAAGGTTATTCATGCCCTTCTTCTGCAGGGCAAAATTTTTTCCAATGGTTTTAACGAGCAAAATTGCGTTCTTTATGCACAATAGCATCTAATCTAGTTTGGTAGGTTTGAAGAGCGTAACTTGACTATCATCATAGTTGGGCCGACCCACCGACCTAGCCGACCTGCCGACCTAGGTGGGAGAAAGCCGACCTAGGTGGGAATTTTTCGCCGACCTACCGACCTATTTTGCCAAAATTCAAGTTCTTTTATTCCTGCAGATAATAGATAAGCATAATAAAATACATCTTTATTTCTAAATAAACAATTAATATGGACAAGATTACATTTCAAATAACCTCAAAACAGTCGATTTATGCTATTAAACTGTTAGATAAATGATAGAAGATAATTTCGCATACTCAGAGTACCTGTGTATTGTGGAGATAATTTTTCACGGGCATTTCACTTATGAGGCCTATTAATAGCTATCTGCAGAACACTTGATTGTCAATATATTGTTCGCATAAGAACTTAGACTAGAATAATTTTAATGTTAGTTTTAATCACTAGACTAGAAAATTTGCAAAAATTCATGGATCGACTGTCAAATCCAAGCAACAAGTAGCACCAAATATTCAGTAAACCAAAACCCAATAAAAAGCCCCCAATGATGTCTTGCTTGTCCCTTGCAAATAATAATTAAATGAAAAACTTCTTCAATAAATGAAGAGAGGATCAGCACTGGGAGCTTTTGTGAACATACAACAGCTCTAGTGAATATGCATGCTCTACAATGAGGGTTGCTTCTCCTTTGCAAGTGAACTTATAATAAATAAATGAGAGACTTCTAGCAATGAATGAATAGGGGATCACTACTGTTGGGGGTAGATTATTCAGCATATAATAGCTTTGGTGGTGTCATATACAAAATTATTTCTTTATGAACACCCCGAGACAAGACTATACAATTTGTTGATACCACCTCATCCTTTTGCAACAAAGAAGAAGAAACAACATCATTAACCTGCCATATGCTGCAGTAATGAAATCTCCACCGCTTACCTCATTCTCTCAATTCATTTTGTTTGAACCAGTTGCACAATCTTTTGCAACTTTAATATCTGTCAAGGAAGAAGAAAGAAAAATTTATAACCTGCAATCACAATTGCATGCAAAATATCTATTTGAGCAAATTGCGACCAGAGATGAGATGAAGCCAGCACCTGCGCTTGTAGATGAGATAGTTCCACTTTGTGGTGGTCTTCCCTTGGTGCTTTGCTTCCTGTATATGCCACACATGTTAAGCTTTATCCACCAAAGACACAAGAATTGAAACAATTGGCAAAAAATTTCAAAGAGAGGCCCGTGAAGCATGATGTGACCATGAAAAGTTACAGAAAGTCTTACAAGTAAGGACGTTCAAGAGGATGCTCTGTTGCTCGAGAGGATGCTCTGCTGCTCGATGCTCTACTGGTCGAGAGCAGCTTGGTTGATGCTCTGCATGGCTCTGCTTCTTTGATAGCTGGTGCAAACTTTGATCCTCACTGCAGCAGGGGATAAGAAAGGGCATAAGAAAGATTGAAGAATGTGCATGAGAAAGAAGGACGGCCTGCAAGGAGCTAGCAGCAGAGGTATTTTTGCACTGTATTTAGCTTAGAAATAAAAGAAATCATGGAAGAATGCTTACCTGAAGACGATTCAGCAAAGGTTTGGCCATCCTTGCACTAAAACAGAGAGTTGAGACTCTCAGGAATGGATTTGGCAGCAATATTTTGCTCCAAAATCCTTTGTTTCGGCATTCTTGGCGCCCACGGGAAGCAACAATAAAAAAGGGCGGAAAAAAACTTTTTGGTCATTTTGACCCAAACGACCCACGGTCGGATTAGTCCGACTCCGACCTAGGTCGGAACAGCTCGGAATTTAGGGCCGACCTAGGTCGGCCCCAACTATGACTATCATACACCAAAGGACAAACCATAGTCCTGTTTATTATGAAACCTACTGGCAAAAGAATTGTTTTTTCCATGTATTATAGCGTTTGGTTCAACTTTTATTCCCAACCATTGATCTGGCGAATATTCTAGGTATTGTGCCAGATCAATGGCCATTAGAATTTCCAGAGAAAAAGTGCATGCCAATGTCAATGGTGTTGAATGAACCTATACAAAAGGAAGCAACATGAAAAAAACCCAACCCAATGGTGCCAATAAATTTGCTCCAGCCAGTGCTGCCATAAGTCTTGAACACCCCAAGCGTATTATCTGCCTCTGATTAAGCTGAAGCTTCGCCCTTATCTTAGGGGAATAGCTACCGTAGGCATATCCGACTCCGGCAAATCCTTGCAACCACATGGAGGAAATCAAAGCAAGCTCATGCACAACAAACGGCGCAATCCTTTGTTTTCCGCTGTTGGGTTTCTGGGGACATCCATCCTGAATCGAAATCTGCATAATCTTAGCTAGAAATGGGTCTTTCCAGATCCCCAAGTGCGGCAGGGAGAAGTCCAGCCTCTCAAACTCTAATTTCTGAGGCAAAATACAAGAAAATCATTCCAACTTTATAAGAAATGTATCTGGGAATTTGAAAATCTGGGGCCATCTGAGTGTTCAGACCAGTGTTGGGGAAACTTTTGGGGAAAGAAATTGCTGCAGATGAAAAGTCGTTAACGATTTGGACTTGACAGTCAAATATTGCAGGCTCAAGCATGAAATTTGCCAAATTCCTCTTGGTGGCATTTGTGATCGTCATACTTTAGGATGAAGATTGGGCTTTCTGACGGTACCAGATTGCTGGTCTAGGCTAGAATTCTAAGTTCTAAATTTATTATCGACCATGCCTTGGTAAGCGAGATACTACTTGTTATGGTAAAAAGGTTGGATCAATGGTGTATAGCCCAAGAAAGAAGAGAATAAATCCAGCTCCAACATACCCAACCATCAAGAGATCAACATTGCCCCAAGTTGAAGATGGAAATTTTAAAGTATTTCATTGACTGTAGACATGAATGCCTGCCCATTCTGCTAGATGTATGTCTATATATTAAGTTTTCTGAACATCTCGCATGCTGGAATTACCAAACTTCATTCTGGGTAATAGCAATTTTTGTTGTGGAGCTTTTGTGGGACTAAGTTGTATTGCGACCACAGGGTAGATAAAATATCCACTTTCATTTTCAGTACACATATATTTTCAAATCTATCATACAAATGTGGATCTGTAATTTTTGACCTTACAGAATGAAAGGCTTATTCAGGAAAAGCTTATTTTAATGAAGTAGAATAACAACAGCTTTAAGCACTAAGTGTGAAATTGAAGTTGCCACAGGTGGTCTGGTAGAAGAACAACAAACCAGTAAAACCAAGGCGAGATTTCGCGAGGTCGAACTCCAGCAAGTTATGATATTGTTGATGCAGTCCAATAACACTAGTGGCAGGAGAAGGGCCTGCATCCAAGAATGCAAGGCAGCCAACCTGTTGATTATTAAAGAAAACTAAAGAGTTGAATCCAAATATACTCCAGGTAACGTTGCCACCAAGTTTCAACTCAATCTGAGGTACTGGTGGACCAACTCTGGTGCTTCCAAGCTTGGAAACATTGAAGCAAGTATCAAAGGGAGCAACAGAAGGCACTCTAGGAATTGTAAGCTTTTGGAATGCGCCGCGAAGAGCGAGATATGCAGGCCTTACAAGGCGAGTGTAGGGTTCAGTGGAGCTGATTTGAACAAGGGATTTGGCAGGGGATGTGTATATACTAGATCCATTATAGAGCATGCCTTGGAAAGAGAGATAGTACTTACCAGGGTAAGAAGGATTCTTAACCAAAGGTGTGTGCTGCAAGAAAGATGATACAACATGATTAAGCATGAAACTGTAGAGTCCTCCTCCAAAAAAGACTGGGGTAATGGATGCACTACTGTCAGAAAAACAATATGCAAACTTGTTAGACACTTTTGCTTTGGAGGAAATCTGAGAAGGTAAAGAAAGAGAATTTCTGCTAAATCCAGCTACTTCTGCCCCTTTTTTTATGCATGTAACCTGAATCCCAGAGACCTTCGTTACACCTTTTGGGTTGATTCCATTAGTCCGATTCAATGCGATCTCCACTGATGAAGCCTTCTCTTTGTTCTGACAGTGTACCTGTGTTTGATCTGATGAAATATCCAAAAGCAAGGGCTTGGCATTGTGCTTAGATCCCCAAGAGATAGTGATCTTGTTGCCTGAAGCCTGAGCAAGTAGACCATTGCTAGAAGCTGCTGTTACATGGCCTGGGATTTGTATAAGCAGAAATACTGTGAAGATCCTAGCAACAGAGGATACAGAACTACTAAACGCCATAGCTGTAGAGCTCAGATGAGGGGACTATTTTATATTGAATGAATGCTCGGGGGCTTACGTGGCCACGTTAGGGCTGACTTCACGCGAAATTTTGCCACATTACAAAGGTTCTTACCTTGGCTATTAATAGCCTGTTGACAGTTTTTTGACTTTGGTAATTCTTGTTACTAAACTACTTGAGTTCTTATCCATTTCTTCCAAAGGCACAGACAGAATTATCGTTAGTGGCGCGCAGACTGATAATTATTTAACTATTCATGAGCATTAATTGGATTACGTGCTCCATATATTTGAAGTTTTGAAATGGCCAAAAATAAGATTTAACAACAAGCGATGCACGATATTTGAAAACTAAGTTGCGGCAAACATCAAAGTCGTAAGCCGGACCTCCAACTATTGGAAGCTGCACGTCTATTTCCATGATAAACTGATTTTGCGTACTGGTGATGCTTCATTTTAAGCACTGTTGGCATTTTGCTGAGACAAAAAGACATCTGCTTAGAAAAGAGGTAACAAGTCCCCTCTGGTGCTTTCTAACATTTTTATTTTTATTTGTAGCATTTTTATTTGTAGTTCTTAATCTCAAAGCATGTCGTTTTGCACTGCTTATCTTGCTTTAGTTGAAGTCCTACACATCATTTTACACTGTTTAGGTTACTTCACACTAGACATTATACATCATTTTAGACCGTTTAGGGTGACTTCACACTGGCCGTTATGTTAGGTTAAATTTGTAATCTAACAAATGCTCCTTCATGTTAAGGTAACTTAACTATAAGATTTCACTTCACACGTTCCATTAGTCTAAAAGTTAACATAACGGAAACCGTTATAAAGAGCTTCGCACTGCATAACATCGTTGGGTTTAAATTACGCCTAATATAACGGAAACTATTATAAAGCACTTCACATTGCACGATGTTGTTAGGTTAAATTACACCTAACATAACTGGACTCAGGTATACTGGATCTCCTAGAGTCCTCCATCTGTTGTTCCATCCACTGGCCTCTCTTCGATGTAGAAGTCTGCCCTGCCATGGTCTTGTCGAGAGTTTGATCTGTCCCTCTCTTCCTCACCCGCTTTGCCGTAACCCTTTTGGTATTGCAGGTACTCGGATTGGCGTGACATTGCCATGCACCTTGTTCGATCTGGTTTGCGCCATCGAGTTAGTTGAAGCTCTAAAAGCTCTTGGTATGGTATTACAGAGCACAATTGGGATTCAAAGCATTTTGAATTATCAATCCACTGCATTTGGAAAAGAGTAGATCGATCTGCCTGCCAATTCGAAGTAGAATGCATTAAATTTCACCTATCTCGATGAAATGGGCAGGCTTTCCAGAATGTGTTGTGTCTGGCAAAGGGCACGAGATGGGTTCGAAAGGCCTCGTCGAATGCGCCAACTCGGTCGACACAGGGAATGATGTGTCACGATAGGAACCTATGTCCTGCGCAGTGTCGGGGCATGCATAGTGTATAGAACCTGTACGCTGCGCGGTATAGGGGGGCTTTGCAACATGCTGGGGGACCCTGATCCCGCCGACGTGGGCAAGTTGCGATAGGGGGCGACCATACCCTACTTAATGCTTGGGATGATGCCATTCGTTCCTGGTGCATTGACTTTGTCATTATATTTAAGTTTATGGAACATGTGGTTTGTAGACCTCATCCAAACAATGAAGCTGAATTGTTGTGTTACCGAAAGTCAACCTTTTTCCACATGCTCTACATTAGTGGTTTGTAAATATTGATCTTGTGGCTTTAATGTGATGAGACCCTCAAAGGCTATCCAATATCCATGCTCGACCTCCAATGCCATGCACATTGACACGCACATTCTCTATTTTGTAGTCACCAAGGTTGTTTCTGCCAATCAAGTAGAACCAAAGTTTTGCATGGAACAATAAAGAGATTTGTCGAATGGAGCCAATCCTTATCAATATGCAAGGCTTGTAAGACGTCTTATGTTGAATAAAATATAAAATGACAACATGGGCTTTTTCTTGCTTTGGTTTACCTGTGATTCATGAACTTCCCAATGTTTTTTATTTTTAGTTTTTTCTCAAATACTTTTCTTAAAACAAAGATTTCAATTTCTTAGCCTAAAAACTCAACCGAAATTTTGCACCCAAGAAAAAGAGAGTTATGTGTCATCAAATTAAGTTAGAATAAAAGAATCGAATCTTTGGAATGTAAATTATATATGTGTTTCTTAAGGCCTCTGCATCTGCATTCTTTGTTTGATATTCTCCAAAAACTTGCCTGCAAGCTAATTGAGAATTATCAAAGACATGAATGTCAATTGAATTATCAAAGACATGAATGCCAATTGAGAATTATTAAAGAGATGAATGTAAGGGCGGAGCCAAATTCAGTTCTATAGAGCTCTTCGATGATCCAGCAGTAGTAGTCTCCTATATAGGGAAATGGAAATAGGGTCTTTCCATTCTGCGTGATCAGTTGTGCTCAAGTTTTTTTTTTAAGGTGTTGCCACCAGTTCTATGAACTCCACACCTCCAGTTCTTGGAGTTTTTCTTCTCAAGTAGTCCTGCATACAATGGCAACTATCATTCACACCATTGGTTGCTACCATTGCTATTAGCTTTTGCAGAGTTTTATTTTTTTTTGCATTTGAATTTCTTTCATTGGGTCTTGTTTTTTTGCTGCATGTTTTCTTTGAATTGAAGGGTTTTTTTCTTTGCAGATAGCAGTTCCCACATAGACCATTTCATCTCAAGTAGCAAACAATATTTTATTTTGTGTGTGTGTGTGTGTGTGTGTGTGTGTGTGTGTGTGTGTGTGTGTGTGTGTGTGTGTGTGTGTGTGTGTGTGTGTGTGTGTGTGTGTGTGTGTGTGTGTGTGTGTGTGTGTGTGTGTGTGTGTGTGTGTGTGTGTGTGTGTGTGTGTGTGTGTGTGGTGTGTGTGTGTGTGTGTGTGGGGCATAGCATATCATAACATTGCATAGCTAAACAAATCTTTGCATAAGATAAAACTATACTGCAAAAAATGTAACGTAATAGCATCTGCATTGCATGACTGTCACATCTCATTTCATATTTCACAATAATTTTATAGAGATCTCATAACATTCTCAAAGAAATACCGCCATGTAACTCTTGTTGACTTGATACTCCCAATCCAAAGTCAAGGACTGAAGCTCACCTGCATCCATCCAAGAGCTTATGTTAGAGTGAAAACCGTAACAAGACTTGGGAACTGCAGGCTTCAGTACTTCAGTCCAGTTGTTATCCATGTCAGGCTTTAAATTGAAATACAAAACATTCAACAAGACTAATCATAAAATAATTAAAAAAGGAGAAGAGAGATTATTGTCCTAACACTTTTGAGACGCATTGAGCTTAATATCCAGGATGTAATAATGAAACCAGATGGCCACGATGATATGAACCATCAATTTACCATCACTTTAATTCTAAGTATTCACATATATTCAAATATGATCATTTGAATACCTTGAAAAAATCTTCTTTTCAAAGACTTTAGCCTCACCTATTTGCCGAAAAAGTGAACAGAGCAAAAAGAATGCATGTCAATAACATGCTCAAGGCTTTTTGGAAGTAGGCAAAGGATTTAAACAAATCATCTCTAAGCAAGCAAAAAGAATTTCTTGCAAATTAGATTACTAACTGTGGCTCTTGTCTGCTGGATAGAAGCTCCTAGAAGCTTCATTTTGTACTTGAAAAAGCTCCCAAAGAACTTCAAATCGAACCCGGTCGAGAAAAACTTCGAGAGGCCAAGACGGTCACCAAAGACGCACGGATCTTGGATTTGCTGATCCGACCTCGGGCAATCCCATAGGGCCAAAATCGGCCATATTTGAATGTGATTGATGCATATCGGCATCCACGAAATGCACGCCACGAAATTTGCCTTCAAAAAAATTTTTTGGCACTTCTTTTGGAAATATTCTTTAGGCCACGCTTAGGATATCCTATGAGCCATATTTGCCAAAAGCAAGATAAAAAATTATTACAAACTTTCTGATGCGCAAAATTGGCAGAAAACTAGCATGTACCCAGACGTCTCAACTGTATACGTCAGAGGATATGCCTAGAAAACTTAGATCTCATGGGGAAATGTATAGCCAAATCCGGTCGCCATTGCCTTGCATTTTTTGTACCCGGGATGGTTCACCTAATGGCGAGGCAACCTTTCTCCCGTAGGATTAGTACTAAATCCACCAGTAAAAAAATGTGGTTCTGGCTTACCATGGGGGGTTCATTTTTTATGACCATGCCATGTCCAGAAATGAGTGTTTTATTGCAAAAGGTATCAAAAGGTTTATACCATATCTTGCTTAGATTATTCTTGTACCTCCATCCAAGAACAACTTTTTCCAAGACTTTCCATCCATCAAGTTGTTCAAAACAATGATGAATACAACAGGAGAAAAGTTTTTTTATTTCAATATGCTCAAAGGCACGATTGCAATACAGCAAATGGATGTAACACTCCATCTTATCCTTTTCCTCATGTATAACATATTTCCCATGTTTGAAAACGAGGGATTTATTTTCAGGAGAAAAACCATTCCCATCAAAATCATCTTCCATAAGTGAAAAATCAAAGCTGATTACATCTCAAATTCCAACCACATGAAATATAACATATTTAAGAAGTCCTAGAATTCCTAGAAAACTTCAATCTTTTTGGTGTCATGGACGGATTATTATTCTGGATTCCAGCAGAGCTATTTGATTGAGGACTTCCAAAATTTCCATGCCCAATAGTGGGTGATGGAGTATGTGGAGCAGTAACATTCTGACCACGTCCCCGATTAGAGTACATAGGTGCAGCAAAATTGGCCTTATGCCTACCACGAAAACCGCGACCTCTTCGTGAAGTATTAGTATCATTATCATTATATGTCTCGTTCAGATTGAGATGGCGCTTACTAGAAGCCCAATTTCTGATATTTCTGCTACTTCTGACAGAAAAAGACTGTGGCATGATTATCTTTTCTATCATGACTGCTGCTTCTGCATTCCCATACTTCTGAAGAATTCTTGGAGGACTGTCCTTAGCATATTCAGTAGCACCTTCTAGCATCATTTCCCTTATATTCAGAAAGATTATCAATGCCTTAACTACTTGTTGGGTTGTATCTTTCATCAGGCAGCGATCTGATCTTCCAAAGAGCTAAGTTCTGGAAAGCATTTGCTCAAATTGTTCACCATATACCACAGTATATGGTCAAACCACAGAATTTTTGGTCCTTGGCATTTATCACCACAAGAGCATTTGACGTAAGGTCTGAGCCAGTTCCACATGGTTTTTTCATACTCAATGTTTCTTTCACCAGAAACGTTAACGGGACCTCTGATTAATGCTTTCATAGGAGATGTACACTTCTTATGGTCAAATAAGTTCATTGTGAACTTATCCATAATAATCTCCCCTCTAAACTCTTGCCTTTGCTCTTTTCTCGCATCTTTTACGCAAAGAGTTTTAAATGCCTGAATAGTAGCATAATTATATACAAAAGCAAGAAATATCAGTGTGTCAATAGAGAAAGGTGCAATCAGTTGAAGTGACCAGAGAGTCCACATTCTATACTGATGGCTGGCTGTGATGTCCTCTATGGTTCTAACTGGAACAAAGGGATGAAAAGATTTCTTATATTGTTCCACTACTTTATCTTCTTCAGAAGAACTTTCGTCATTAGACTTTAAAAACTGTCTTGTTTCTTCCCTGATCTGTCTACCAACCATGAGGGGATGCTGATACACTGTAATGTTGGGCATAAATCCGTTAGCATCACTGGTAGCAATATGGTTTGCCATCCTCAGGGTTTTTTCGAAATCTTTTGCAAGCTGCAAGTAAGATTGGGCCTCAACATAATCTTCATTAATCATGTTAGAGAGGTTTCTCTCTAACTTTTGAAGTCTTTCCATCACATTACCATTTTCTGCTTCTGTCACACAACAGTTACACCATTCATTACAATCAATGGTGTTTAGTAATGTGGGATCATCTTCACTAGCAACCTTCTCTTTCTCTATAATCAATGCATGAAAATCCTTGCATTTGATCATTGATAATAATGCTTGCACAAATGGAGACGGGGGAGTGATGGGATTATCATACCCCCAATCACGGAGATCCTTGGCCCATATATTGCTGGAATCAGCCATCTGAAATAATGAAAAAATTATGAGAACGGAACGCCATTACTGTAAAATATGAAATGATGTACTCCTACCAGAGAGTACGTGACGGTGTTTTTTAAAAAAAACATATGTGTGTGGCATAGCATATCATAACATTGCATAGCTAAACAAATCTTTGCATAAGATAAAACTATACTGCAAAAAATCATTTCATATTTCACAATAATTTTATAGAGATCTCATAACATTCTCAAAGAAATACCGCCATGTAACTCTTGTTGACTTGATACTCCCAATCCAAAGTCAAGGACTGAAGCTCACCTGCATCCATCCAAGAGCTTATGTTAGAGTGAAAACCGTAACAAGACTTGGGAACTGCAGGCTTCAGTACTTCAGTCCAGTTGTTATCCATGTCAGGCTTTAAATTGAAATACAAAACATTCAACAAGACTAATCATAAAATAATTAAAAAAGGAGAAGAGAGATTATTGTCCTAACACTTTTGAGACGCATTGAGCTTAATATCCAGGATGTAATAATGAAACCAGATGGCCACGATGATATGAACCATCAATTTACCATCACTTTAATTCTAAGTATTCACATATATTCAAATATGATCATTTGAATACCTTGAAAAAATCTTCTTTTCAGCACTTTAGCCTCAGTCTGCTGCTGTAAAAAGTGAACAGAGCAAAAAAGAATGCATGTCAATAACATGCTCAAGGCTTTTTGGAAGTAGGCAAAGGATTTAAACAAATCATCTCTAAGCAAGCAAAAAGAATTTCTTGCAAATTAGATTACTAACCGTGGCTCTTGTCTGGCCGGATAGAAGCTCCTAGAAGCTTGTTTTGTACTTGAAAAAGCTCCCAAAAACTTCAAATCGAACCCGGTCGAGAAAAACTTCGAGAGGCCAAGACGGCCCGGCCGCAGCCGGATCTTTGGATTTGCTGATCCGACCTCGGGCAATCCCATAGGGCCAAAATCGGCCATATTTGAATGTGATTGATGCATGTCGGCATCCACGGAATGCACGCCACGAAATTTGCCTTCAAAAAAATTTTTTGGCACTTCTTTTGAAATATTCTTTAGGCCACGCTTAGGATATCCTATGAGCCATATTTGCCAAAAGCAAGATAAAAAATTATTACAAACTTTCTGGATCGCAAAATTGGCAGAAAACTAGCATGTACCCAGACGTCTCAACTGTATACGTCAGAGGATATGCCTAGAAAACTTAGATCTCATGGGGAAATGTATAGCCAAATACGGTCGCCATTGCCTTGCATTTTTGTACCCGGATGGTTCACCTAATGGCGAGGCAACCTTTCTCCGTGGGATTAGTACTAAATCCACCAAGAAAAAAATGTGGTTCTCGGCTTACCATAGGGGTTCATTTTTATGACCATGCCATGTCCGAAAATGAGTGTTTTATTATTATCCCCATAGGTATTCATAAAGAAGCATATATATTGAGGATAATTCGGTGAAACTTTGCATGAGGGCGTCATCACCTTACATTTTTGCCCGGGATGGTTCACCTAATGGCGAGGCAACCTTGTTTCCCGTAGGATTAGTGCAAAATCCACCAGCAAAAATGTGGTTTTGACTTACCATGGGGGTTCACTATTTCATGACCATGCCATGCCCGTAATCAAGATATATATAACGGTGTTTACCCCAAAGAATAATGTGTGTGTGTGTGTGTGTGTGTGTGTGTGTGTGTGTGTGTGTGTGTGTGTGTGTGTGTGTGTGTGTGTGTGTGTGTGTGTGTGTGTGTGTGTGTGTGTGTGTGTGTGTGTGTGTGTGTGTGTGTGTGTGTGTGTGTGTGTGTGTGTGTGTGTGTGTGTGTGTGGCCCTCCACCAACCCACAGCATGTCTATCACACCATCATCACATATATACTTTTCCTTTAGATTAGGAAAATGTAGCATATGTCCTGGGAGTATGCATGCACACTCCCAAGAAAGGTGAGATGTGCATGCTGCTCCACAGGAATGTATTCAAATTATACATCATCATTTTACATATTCAAAGAAAGCTTACTTGTATGATCAAGTTTTTGCTGACAGAAGATTTGCTATCTCGTGTTGATTGCACAGTGATCCTGGAAGTGAAGCTGTAACCAATGCTCTTTTGACCACGCCTAATAATCTCTGAATGGCAAAACCATTTTGATGGAATTTGTTTATCGTATTGATGCAATCCTCAGGGTTGTTGCAAAAATATAACAAGCATAAAACTTGTGATATAATGCCCTTGTATGCTAGATTGATAGGTCTATTTGAGGAAAGCCAAATATACTGAGCATATTGAAATGGAAGATTTCTCCTTTTATCAAACTTAGAAAGTTTGTAAGTGCCTTTTTCCATGTCTAATATCTGAATATGCAAACTCAGAAAATGGGCTTTTGAACCATATAATTCATTTGAGTCGGAGATAACTTCCTCGTCAATCTCACGTTTGATTTCCAAAATATTCAATGGATAGATACTCCAAACATTTGAGTCGTCTCTAGGTGTATTAGGAGATAAGAATTTGAGAATATGCTTGTTGTTTAGAACACATAGATCATCAATGTATCTATGTGGATATTTAAATAAACCAAGCAAATCTTTTCTTTTAAAACGCGCAAGTTTAACTATAAAATTGAATTCATAGTACGCTAAATAGAGGTTACACCACGTGGGAGAACAAGAATATCCCATTGGAATTCCTCTTACTTGCCTCCATATCCTATCTCCACACATGACAAAGCTATTTGCCATTAACCAATTATTCCATTGAATAAGATCTGAGGAAGAAATCTCAGTCCATGTTTTGTATTGTCCAAATTTCTTCCACTCCATTTTGGACTTATGATGTGTGTTGTCACATCTTGCAAATAACCCAAAACCTTTGTTTTTTGCAAAAGCAAATGTTTTTAGGATAATCTCTTCGATGGCATGGGGTAGCCCATTATCACCATCTAGTGGTATCATTTCATAGCACCTAGTTATATCTCCAACAAAAATGTTTGAGATTTCCTTGGGGAGGTTGAGGGCAACATGTGAGGAGGAGTCAAAACACCAAAAACTTCGGGTTTTTACTCCAAAAGAGAGTACAATCTCTTTGTCTAGTAGATAGCATTTCTCTTGAAACATCTCCGTGACTAGTTTGAGCCCATCGGAAATCATGGACGCCAAATCAGAGAAGATGCAATTTGACGCATTAGTGATCCATCTCATTGTGTCTTTGTGCGCCTTATATATGCCCATGAGATATGGTAGTTGTATTTGATTGACTTGAAAATATGGAAGTATATTATGAAGTTCATCCATGATATACTTTTGGCACTCATCTAAAAGTATCCATTCCCCATTGTTATTTTTATAAGGGACGAAATCGGAACTAGAAAGACGTTCTAGAGCCATGTGCCTTAGCAAATATTTGCATATGAAAGATGGGGTTGTAGGGGCTTTATCAATTCCCGCCACATGTAGATGAGAAGTAAGCCACATGATTTCATCTTGGGCACTTTTATTAGAGTAGAACCCTCCGCATTTTGTCTTCTTTTGGAATGACAAATTCTTAACAAAGCTTATAATAAATTTCTTTGCTTTGTCAAAATGTGATGCAGTATGTATAGTTGTGTGTTCCTCAACATAATTCATAAGTTTGTTCCATGCCTTTAGAAGTTCTGAGATCAATTCTTGAACATCAAAACTAGACAAGGGTATATGATTGAGGCCTTTCATAGTCTCGTTTCTCAATATCTCATCCCTTATGATAGAAGGATCTATGGTAATAACATGTGATCCAATTCCATCAAAGTCTTTTTTGAATTGAAAGAACCTTTTTGAAGAGTCACATATGCATCCTTTATATGTTTCGTAAGAGAAGTTGGTTTATACCATATCTTGCTTAGATTATTCTTGTACCTCCATCCAAGAACAACTTTTTCCAAGACTTTCCATCCATCAAGTTGTTCAAAACAATGATGAATACAACAGGAGAAAAGTTTTTTTATTTCAATATGCTCAAAGGCACGATTGCAATACAGCAAATGGATGTAACACTCCATCTTATCCTTTTCCTCATGTATAACATATTTCCCATGTTTGAAAACGAGGGATTTATTTTCAGGAGAAAAACCATTCCCATCAAAATCATCTTCCATAACTGAAAAATCAAAGCTGATTACATCTCAAATTCCAACCACATGAAATATAACATATTTAAGAAGTCCTAGAATTCCTAGAAAACTTCAATCTTTTTGGTGTCATGGACGGATTATTATTCTGGATTCCAGCAGAGCTATTTGATTGAGGACTTCCAAAATTTCCATGCCCAATAGTGGGTGATGGAGTATGTGGAGCAGTAACATTCTGACCACGTCCCCGATTAGAGTACATAGGTGCAGCAAAATTGGCCTTATGCCTACCACGAAAACCGCGACCTCTTCGTGAAGTATTAGTATCATTATCATTATATGTCTCGTTCAGATTGAGATGGCGCTTACTAGAAGCCCAATTTCGATATTTACGCTACTTGACGCCAGAAAAAGACTGTGGCATGATTATCTTTTCTATCATGACTGCTGCTTCTGCATTCCCATACTTCTGAAGAATTCTTGGAGGACTGTCCTTAGCATATTCAGTAGCACCTTCTAGCATCATTTCCCTTATATTCAGAAAGATTATCAATGCCTTAACTACTTGTTGGGTTGTATCTTTCATCAGGCAGCGATCTGATCTTCCAAAGAGCTAAGTTCTGGAAAGCATTTGCTCAAATTGTTCACCATATACCACAGTATATGGTCAAACCACAGAATTTTTGGTCCTTGGCATTTATCACCACAAGAGCATTTGACGTAAGGTCTGAGCCAGTTCCACATGGTTTTTTCATACTCAATGTTTCTTTCACCAGGAACGTTAACGGGACCTCTGATTAATGCTTTCATAGGAGATGTACACTTCTTATGGTCAAATAAGTTCATTGTGAACTTATCCATAATAATCTCCCCTCTAAACTCTTGCACTGCTCTTTCTGCATCTTTTCTGCAAAGAGTTTTAAATGCCTGAATAGTAGCATAATTATATCCAAAAGCAAGAAATATCAGTGTGTCAATAGAGAAAGCTGCAATCAGTTGAAGTGACCAGAGAGTCCACATTCTATACTGATGGCTGGCTGTGATGTCCTCTATGGTTCTAACTGGAACAAAGGGATGAAAAGATTTCTTATATTGTTCCACTACTTTATCTTCTTCAGAAGAACTTTCGTCATTAGACTTTAAAAACTGTCTTGTTTCTTCCCTGATCTGTCTACCAACCATGAGGGGATGCTGATACACTGTAATGTTGGGCATAAATCCGTTAGCATCACTGGTAGCAATATGGTTTGCCATCCTCAGGGTTTTTTCGAAATCTTTTGCAAGCTGCAAGTAAGATTGGGCCTCATCATAATCTTCATTAATCATGTTAGAGAGGTTTCTCTCTAACTTTTGAAGTCTTTCCATCACATTACCATTTTCTGCTTCTGTCACACAACAGTTACACCATTCATTACAATCAATGGTGTTTAGTAATGTGGGATCATCTTCACTAGCAACCTTCTCTTTCTCTATAATCAATGCATGAAAATCCTTGCATTTGATCATTGATAATAATGCTTGCACAAATGGAGACGGGGGAGTGATGGGATTATCATACCCCCGATCACGGAGATCCTTGGCCCATATATTGCTAGAATCAGCCATCTGAAATAATGAAAAAATTATGAGAACGGAACGCCATTACTGTAAAATATGAAATGATGTACTCCTACCAGAGAGTACGTGACGGTGTTTTTTTTAAAAAACATATGTGTGTGGCATAGCATATCATAACATTGCATAGCTAAACAAATCTTTGCATAAGATAAAACTATACTGCAAAAAATGTAACGTAATAGCATCTGCATTGCATGACTGTCACATCTCATTTCATATTTCACAACATTAATTAACACAACCATTGGGTCCAACGCATTTAAATTAAAATCCCCCTTTGGTTTGGGTGCATATTCACGCGGGGGGTGACTCCGGGCAACGAGAGCTGTTGGATAGGCATATTCACCCCTTATTCCTTAATCTACACCGTACACAAAGTTCCTCGTTTGTGGGGTATGGATGTATGGAATTTGCTATACTGTATAACAAGATTTGCAAAATACTATAAGATTTGAAGCAAAATACTATATGGTGTTGATTTTGTACGTGCGAAACATAATTATAAGGGCTCTCGCTGCCCTACGTCACCCCCCGTGTGAATATGCACCCAAACCAAAGGGGGTTTAAGGGGGATTTTAATTTAAATGCGTTGGACCCAATGGTTGTGTTAATTAATGTTAATGGTAGTTATGTGTTGGTTGTTATACTAAAAAAAGTTTTGGGCCCTTCGGGCCCTAAAAAAAGCAAACATATGTAAAAAAATGTAAAACATGCAAAACATGTAGCAATATGTAATATCTAATATGCAATATCTAATATGTGTCGTGGTTGATGCCAGAACATGGATAACAAACCTATTCACAGTGTCATATAACAACAATGTTTTAAGATATACATCAATAAATGTCATATAACAACAATGTTTTAAGATATACATCAATAAATGAAATGCCTTTTGGAACAATGGATATGAAGAGTAACTGCAATATCTAAAATATTTGTGCATGCAATCCAATCCATGTGCACAAAATCCCTGAATGCAGTGCCGAGTTATAGCCATTTTCCTTTTTGAACACCATGCTTCAAGCCTTTGCATATATTTAAAATTCTGGCTTTCTAGCTGCAAATATTTGCAAGAACTAATAATTCTATAAGCAGAATTGAAATACTGCCATGATTGTCACTGTAGAAGGTACCCATTAAAGAGAGAAACAAGAATTGCTTATTAAATAAGGAGCTCTTGTGAACAAGTTTTTTCGACTTCCCTTCATCAAACTGAACAGCACTAGAAGCTATGAAACATGGCTTGTTTGATCTTCAAATATCTGCAAATCGTTCAAGTTGTATGCCTGGGATAAGTTCTTGCAATGTCATTGTCCTCTAGTTCAAGTGCTGCTTCTCTTCCCAGAGTAATGCTTAGGCAGTATCAATATAAGAGAGCCTAGGACATGTAGATAAGAATCAATAGCGCCATAATACATAATGTCAGTGCCCATATAGACAATCAATTATTTGCACTTACCAGATTTCGTGTATTTGCAATGCCTCTCTCTTGTTTTTAAACGGATATTCCAGAGAGTCTCCACGGTTGATTGCTAGTACAATGGATGTAAAGAAGTAACACTGCAACAGCCTATCATGAGTAGACAAATTAGAATACACTGGATACATAAAAAGGTGCCATATTTGCGAGTTTTCAAGAACAAACCAATGGACTGTCTGTTGCTAAAGAAATACGAGGAGGAATTTTTGAGCAAACGATATATGTTTTCAACTTGAGTGGAGTGTTCAGATTCAAAATTGCCATTGCTTTGGCTAGCATGGCATCAGGTACACCATCGAAAACTTTTAACAAGAGGATGACGTTGAGCTATGCTTGAAAATGTTTGCCTTCAACAAAATCTGCCAAATAGATAATGGAAGATGCACAGTAATCAAGGAATCCACATCTGGCATTCTTGTATCATATGAGAAAGGAAACAAAGCATCTTGCTTACATGTCATAATTCTACAACAGGCTATGGTTTTTTCTATCCATGCCTTCAATCTAGCAAATTATCTTACATATTCCTAGGAAAAATCCCCCCGCATCTAACCTATGTTTGAGGTGTGTTGAAATAGAATGAAGAATGTTGCAGTCTTTTGTGTTGCCCTAAATTGTGGCAGAATTAAATTCTCGAGAGCCATCTCAACGCTTAAAGAATCTGATATGGGATTCACATTCAAAGGTGAATCTATCTCTTGAGCTGCTTGAGCTAGGAATGGGAAAACAAATACTGAGATTTAGGTTTACAGAAATGGGTCAAGGATTACCTGATCGTCCACGCTTAGCAAAAATCCTGAAAACTCTAGATAGATTGATTCAACGAAGAAATAAAGATGCAAAACTGACTGCAGAATGGTACTGCTTCAAGCTCTTAGATTTCTTATAAGAATTCTTCAAGGACTCGTTGTTCTTAGCCGCCAACTTCTTGGAGATCCGGAAGAAGAAGGGAGCTCCGATGGAGAACCCTAAAATCTTAGATTTTTGATAAGGAATTTTCCTGATAAGCTGGCTGGAATGCAGCTCCGATCTCTTCATCTTCTTGTTTTTTGGTACTTAAAATTTGCTCACATGAAAATAAGAGTATCAACACACTGTTGCCTTGAAACCCACCAGACCATGCCATGGAAACTGTGAATATGTAGCACAACTGCTGAAGCAAGCATCCGGCCGCATCATCCTCTGCACTAAAGCACAAGAACATTAATTTTTTGCAAGAATGCCCTGGAATGCTATCCACGGGGCTTGCATGTTCAGCCGTAAAATAAAAAGAGGGCTTTTGTTGTGAGCCCTTAGATGTTGGACCATTGAAAAAAAAAATGCTAAATCAACAACTAAGAAATGGTGCACTCTAGATGTACGCATTAGTACATCAATTCGAATACGTTATGAAATCTTAGGAAAACCTTTGTGAAAAGCGTACAAAAACACAAAAAAACCCCCTGTTATTATGCTACATATTTTTATAGAGATCTCATAACATTCTCAAAGAAATACCGCCATGTAACTCTTGTTGACTTGATACTCCCAATCCAAAGTCAAGGACTGAAGCTCACCTGCATCCATCCAAGAGCTTATGTTAGAGTGAAAACCATAACAAGACTTGGGAACTGCAGGCTTCAGTACTTCAGTCCAGTTGTTATCCATGTCAGGCTTTAAATTGAAATACAAAACATTCAACAAGACTAATCATAAAATAATTAAAAAAGGAGAAGAGAGATTATTGTCCTAACACTTTTGAGACGCATTGAGCTTAATATCCAGGATGTAATAATGAAACCAGATGGCCACGATGATATGAACCATCAATTTACCATCACTTTAATTCTAAGTATTCACATATATTCAAATATGATCATTTGAATACCTTGAAAAAATCTTCTTTTCAGCACTTTAGCCTCAGTCTGCTGCTGTAAAAAGTGAACAGAGCAAAAAAGAATGCATGTCAATAACATGCTCAAGGCTTTTTGGAAGTAGGCAAAGGATTTAAACAAATCATCTCTAAGCAAGCAAAAAGAATTTCTTGCAAATTAGATTACTAACTGTGGCTCTTGTCTGCTGGATAGAAGCTCCTAGAAGCTTCAGATTTGTACTTGAAAAAGCTCCCAGCAACTTCAAATCGAACCAGTCTGAGAAAAACTCAGAGAGGCCAGTACGGCCAGCACGGCCGGATACTGGATTTGCTGATCCGACCTCGGGCAATCCCATAGGGCCAAAATCGGCCATATTTGAATGTGATTGATGCATGTCGGCATCCACGGAATGCACGCCACGAAATTTGCCTTCAAAAAAATTTTTTGGCACTTCTTTTGGAAATATTCTTTAGGCCACGCTTAGGATATCCTATGAGCCATATTTGCCAAAAGCAAGATAAAAAATTATTACAAACTTTCTGATGCGCAAAATTGGCAGAAAACTAGCATGTACCCAGACGTCTCAACTGTATACGTCAGAGGATATGCCTAGAAAACTTAGATCTCATGGGGAAATGTATTCAGCCAAATCTGGTCGCCATTGCCTTGCATTTTTAGTACCCGGGATGGTTCACCTAATGGCGAGGCAACCTTTCTCCCGTAGAATTAGTACTAAATCCACCAGTAAAAAAATGTGGTTCTGGCTTACCATGGGGGGTTCATTTTTTATGACCATGCCATGTCCAGAAATGAGTGTTTTTTTATTATCCCCATAGATATTCATAAAGACGCATATATATTGAGGATAATTAGGTGAAACCGCATGAGGGCGTCATCACCTTACATTTTGCCCGGATGGTTCACCTAATGGCGAGGCAACCTTGTTTCCCGTAGGATTAGTGCAAAATCCACCAGCAAAAAATGTGGTTTTGACTTACCATGGGGGGTTCACTATTTCATGACCATGCCATGCCCAGAATGCAGTATATAACAGTGTTTACCCCAGCAATACACATGTGTGTGTGTGTGTGTGTGTGTGTGTGTGTGTGTGTGTGTGTGTGTGTGTGTGTGTGTGTGTGTGTGTGTGTGTGTGTGTGTGTGTGTGTGTGTGTGTGTGTGTGTGTGTGTGTGTGTGTGTGTGTGTGTGTGTGTGTGTGTGTGTGTGTGTGTGTGTGTGTGTGTGTGTCATAGTTACCCGGAACGGGAACTTTTTGGGAACTTTGACCCAAAATCTGGAACGGGAACGGATGGGAACGGGAACGACCAACATTCAAATTTTTCAATTTTGAAAATGGATTTGAAGTTCCCTTTACTTAAAGAACATATCTTAGAACACTTAGAATTAAAAAATGTTTCAAGGGGAGAGAGTTGCAAGCCTAAACATGTATAGCTACTCTTAACAATAATATTAGAACTTTAAACAACATTTTCCCATTTAGAACGTATTTTTTTAAGTCAGAGCATGCAATTTCCTCACTCTCCTCATCGGGTTGTGGAGCATAATTTACATCACGGTCTTGATCGTCCATGTTTGATTGATTGATTGATTGCACCTAAAACAAGAACAATAGAAGAACGATTAATATAACATAACAAACAAACAATAGATAAATAAAAGCAAGCTCTTAATATGAAGCTATAACTTACTTGGAACTTGGAAGTGCTGAAGATTGATCAAGGCGCCTTAATATTTCTCTATTTCCGCCTTATTCTAGCAGCCTAAATTAGACCATAAATCAGAGCAATAAACCAGACCATAAATCAGAGCAATCATACCATAAATCAGAGCAATATAGAAGCAAAAGAATCTAATGCATAAAAAAGTACTTGCTGTTGGTGAGTATGGCTGGGTTAATTAGTAGTAAATCAGCAAATGGTGAGTATGGCTGGCTTAGTTAGTATTAAATCAGTGTTGGATCAGTGATAAGTAAAGATAAATTAATAGATAGAGACTAGCTAGCCTCTTGCTAGCCTAGAACTAAGATCAGATAATGAATCGCAGGCAGATTAATGGTCTGAGACCAATGAATATCAAGATAATAGATGGAATATTAAGACTATATCACAGGCCAAATATCAAGCTGATAAGTAAAACTTAAAACTAATAATAAAACTCAAAAAGCTTATTGGTCTTGTGGTCCTGAGTCAAAACTAGAGCCCTTTTTTAATGCAGCCGTGGCTGCCATATTTGGCTGCAATCCAGGAGCCAAGGTCCTATTAGTGAAGCTTCTGTGTAAGATGAATGCAGCAAATAAAAACAGGTTGATCGAATGTCTTAGTGAAGCTTCTGTGCAAGATGAATGCAGCAACTAAAAGCAGGCTGATCGATTGATAAGAAATGGATATGAAATGCAAATGCAAATGAAATGCAAATCAGATGAAATCCAAATGCAAACCTTCGATTGATAAGAGTCGGCAGGTAGAAGGCAGAAGAGTCGGCAGATAGAAGGCAGAAGCCGTCGATTCGATTCCTTTGACGGTACAACAGACTGGCGCAGAGGTCCTCTTGGGCGCAGAGGTTCTCTCTTTGATGGGCAGCAGATTGGCAGAGGCGGGAAGAACAGCAACAACGTAGAAAAAAAGAAATTTCGTTCTTGACTTTCTTGAAACCATTGAAAAAAAGAATTCTTTACTGGGAACTTGGTTCCCAGATAATGGGAACTAGTTTCGGAACTTAGTTCCTGGTAACAGGCCATATGGGAACATCCCCAAGAGTTTCCGGAACGTCCGACCCTCGGGAACCAGTTCCGGAATAGGAACGAAGTTCCGAACTTAGTTCCCGGTAACTATGGGGTGTGTGTGTGTGTGTGTGTGTGTGTGTGTGTGTGTGTGTGTGTTGTCGATCAGTGTGTGTGTAATATGCCCAAACAAAAGACATAACACAATAAAACATAACAATGTTATGCAGCCCATAATACTTCATGAAAGTCTAGAGAAAAACACACGAAAGAGCAATATATAACTGGTTTAACATGTCTGCTGTGGAATAGCAGCTGGAAGTGCACATGAGCCATCCAATATCACACCTTCAGATGAAGAAGAGGATAAATTTGATGGGAAATCTATACAATAATGTCCAAAGACAATGTAAATGCTGAAACAATAATAAATTTAACCAGCACAGTAGTCCAATCACTACTATAAAAATAGGTAGAAATGGCACAAAAGTGACCTTTATCCTCCGCCTTTTTACCGGGCATAAACGTCACTTTTGTGCCATTTATGACGTTTGTGCTCCCCAAATGGCACAAAAGTGACGTTTATGCCCGGTAAAAAGGCAGAGGATAAATGTCACTTTTGTGCCATTTCTACCTATTTTTGTAGTAGTGAATGGAAAATTGAGTAGAACCAATGTACGCAAATCCAAAACCTAAGTTTAAGGATTGATGCTGGTACCTGCAGACCATCCAAGAGCATAAGTTAGTATAAAGATAGTAAGTAGACTTGGGAACTGCAGGCGTCAACACATCAATCCACTTGTTATCGATGTCCAAACTTAGACATTGGAAAACATCAAAAAATTCTACTAGAACGAGCTATCATACTAAATAACTGTGTATACATTAGTACTAATGCTAAGAGCACATTTGCTTAGCATTGAATGGAACAGAGAACCTGAATCATGCTACCAAAGTTCAAGTTAAAAAGATACAGTTATGGATTCTGTAGACAGGTTATCAGACAGTGAAAATCTCCCTATGGAATCTTCATTATCTAACAGTTAAATATATACAGATCCAAAGTTAATGGATTCTGTACACTGGTTACCAGACAACGAAATTGAAATTCTCCATATTGAACAATCATTATCTAGTAATTGAATGCATACAAACACTGGAATCACAATCTGAAACCATGTTAAAGCAAGGTAATGAATGCTTACATATGTCAATCCATTACTATTAAACAAACGAAAAGCAAACAGACACACAAAAGAAAGGCAACATCACAGGAAACAAGGAAGAAAACAGAGCAGAACAGGGACCAAATCCAACAAAAACCAACAGAGCAGAAGCATCTGCGGAAGAGAGGCCGAAAGTTGCCCGGACTTGGCAACACGACCATAGAAGAAAGAATAAAAGAAAAATAGATGAAAAATAAAGAGGACAACTACGTCAAAAGAAAACTGAAACCGACAAAAGGGAAACACAAGAAAATAAAATAAACCAAAACCGACCTAGCAGGGGAATCGACACCAGACAGGACGGCCGTACGCGACAGCCAGAAAGCGCCAAACCCAGAGCCAAAGAGAAGGAAAAAAGGAAAAAAATTGGAAGAAAAAGCTAAGAAAATAGAAAACGAAAAAGAAAAATGAAAAATGAAAATTAAAACCAAATAGAAGGAAAAGGAAGATAAAACATAAGCATAAAGAGAAGCCAAAGGTAAGAAAAAGCACTCAAGGAAGAATAAAAAGAAAAAAGGGGAAGAAAGCTAGAACAAAAAAAGGAACCGCAACAGAGACAGAGCAACATAGGAAGCACCCAAGAAGAAGGATGCACGAAAAAACAAAAAGACTGGCTAACGACTCGGAGGCAGAGAGCAACACATGCAGGACCACAGGACGGAAAAATAAAGAATAAAAAGAATAAAAATTAATAAATAAATAAACAAAAGCCAAAACAAGGTTAAAAGAAAAAACAAAGCATGACAAGAGCAAGGCCGCAGAGCCCCAAAACCTAGAAGAAGGTTGCAATAAAAAACAAAGACAATAGTAATGGACTAAATATGTAGTAAGCAACTCAGACAGGTCTTATCGACGAGAAATAAGGCCTAAATTTAAGTTAGCCCGTCTGTATAATTCCAACGTCTGCTCATTAGAACATTTAGACGTTGCATTTCAAAAAAAAAAAATAATTGTGTGTGTGTGTGTGTGTGTGTGTGTGTGTGTGTGTGTGTGTGTGTGTGTGTGTGTGTGTGTGTGTGTGTGTGTGTGTGTGTGTGTGTGTGTGTGTGTGTGTGTGTGTGTGTGTGTGTGTGTGTGTGTGTGTGTGTGTGTGTGTGTGTGTGTGTGTGTGTGTGTGTGTGTGTGTGTCCACAAATAGCAGATTGTTAGATCTGCAGATTTATTGAAAGAACAACAAGAAGTGTGAAAACTTATTAAATCTGTCGGATCTTAAAACTCCTTAAATCTG
Source organism: Isoetes taiwanensis (assembly GCA_021234155.1). Taxonomy (NCBI): domain Eukaryota; kingdom Viridiplantae; phylum Streptophyta; class Lycopodiopsida; order Isoetales; family Isoetaceae; genus Isoetes; species Isoetes taiwanensis. The sequence goes on from JAJEKV010000019.1 coordinate 12,921,572, forward strand.
TCAATCTTTGAAACTGCCTCCCCTATTTCTATGTTGTAGGAGAATAACAGTTGGGACTTCATTCCCAATTTTACAAGTGGAATACGGCGACCCGTTTAGCATGTAGAACCTTGCGATCAATGTCATAGTCCCACCCTTACTTGATTTCCAATGCATGTAGAAACTTATTGATTATTTTTTAGTTCTTTTACAAGTTTTTTGAGCCGTTTCCCTCCAGGAAAAAAAAAGAAAGGGAAAAAACCATGCATGTTACATAGATCTCATGATCCGGCTCCAACATCCAGGTATGCAATCTTGGAGTATTTTGCTTTGGTCTGTTGTTTATCCAATCTTAAAAAGATGACTAAAATCAAATCGGTTTGTGCTTGCCCACCATAATATGCAATTATGCCTCGGCAAAGTTTGTGTACTTGTTGTTGTTTAGCCCTTAATGTGGAGCTATTGAGATTTGCAGGGCTCCGAGGTATGTTGTAGAGTAGTTATAGTTGGTTTGCTTACTCATTTTATCAGAATACTTGCCCTCTTGATTTGGTTATGAGGCAATTGATTTTCTTACATTTTGGAGCAACCGTACCTTATCTTGGCTATCAATTTTTTCTATTTTTTGTTATCATGATTTCTATGTACGTGCAACCAATCTATGTAATACATGATGTATATGATTGTCTGTCTCCTGTATTTTCATCACCTACTGCTCAATTCAATTGTTGCACAGACATCCTTATGACATGATTAAACTCTTCAAATTGGTGATGAATGATGCTAAATATTGTGGTAGAAATCTAGGGTTTAGGCACCAATGTCTTTCGATTAGGGGATTAGACTATTACCTTGTTTTTCTAACGGCCCATTATCTAGTCATTTGGAAAATACAATATATCTAAGTATTTTATCGCTCAATTAGAGGTGTCACAATGAAGGTAAATTTAGGGTCCAATAAAAATTAATGCCTTAGGGTACTACTAGATGGGTATAATTTAGATTTTTATTGTTGACACTAATCAGCTTGGCCTTTCTCTTGTGAAGACACATATGCCAATGTCTGGTAACATATATATTCATTGTGTGAGCATTACGCTTACAACTGCATACGGACATAACAATATATATTGTAGACCCAACTTTTACTTGAAGAAAAAGTATATATTCCATCGCTTGATGGACGAAAGATTCCCCAAGGTTGCATCAACTCAAATTGAAGCCCGAAACAAAATCGCCAACATAACTAATCGAAAAAGCTAAGATTCGCCTCATATTCTAAATTATACCTATGAAAATTTGGCCTTAAGGGCTACGCTGGCGGGAAGGTCGTGGCCCCATGGTTCGCCGGGGGCCGCTTCTTCTGAAACACCTTCTGGATCAGTCCTAAGGACGTCAATGGGCCTGTCCACTCATTGCTCTAGCGTAGCGCACTGTGGAATGCTTTCCAGATCGTCCGTGAGCATCTCGGAGTAAGTCTGAGTGTGCTCATAGTCCAATCGGAGCTGGGGCATGCGAGGAGATATTGTACATTTGATTGGAGCAACTTGCCAAGCCAGCTGCAAGTAGTGTGGCAGGTGGTCTTAAGTCCACCTCCTCATCCCTACCATTCATTCCCACTCAGAAGTGCTTGATGACATGCATGTCTTACTCGACCACCAATACATAGTCCACCACACTGGACCCGTCTCCCTAGTTCTCCTGCCTACAAGTCATGCTACAAGTGTGCTGGCGAGAGAATGTCCATTGTGCTAGTCCATTACAAATCATCAAGTCAAAGATACTACAAAGCAACAACAGCTACCTCCCATAGCGCATGACCTGAGCTTTCCCATGTGTTCATTGAAGACGGAGTAGCCCTGGTATCCTGGCAAGTCAGGTAGCCTATGTCCAATATGCTCCCATGCTTCCATGAGGAAGATGAGGTCCATATCGGTGGCAACCGAGTTGAGACTGTTTCCTTCTGCCATGGGAAGCCCTGACAATACCATGCGCATGCACAATGTCTATTTGCTGCCAGGAAATGCAGCTGTAGGTTTGGTGGTGGCGGCACAAGGGGGTGGTACAGGTGAGAGAAAAAGTAGTACTCATAGTGTGATGTCCATTAAAGGAAACCCTAGAAAATAATACAGAACTATAGGTATCAAAGGCACGTCAAATTAGGTACATGTTGAATGTGACCGAAGTTATACGACATTATAGTTTAGCGAACAATTTACTACAAATATAACGTGCATATGAAAGCAAAGTAATATTTTGACGTTGTTTCAGTCTCAAATGTCCATAAGGCCAGGCCCAAATTTTGTTCTTAGCAGTTTTTTGAGTTCTCGCCATTGCCTGCCTACATAAAATGTAATTCATGTTTCAGTAAAATCTCAAAATGTGTTACTCTAACTATATATAATTGACAACATTAGTGCCTCAAATTGGGCGCTCGCCCTATTTTGTGACGTTCCACGTATTTATACGGTTTACGTCACGTATTTATACGGGACACGTACAAATACAAGCACGTCACCCCCTAAAGGTACGCCACCATGGGGGTATGGGAACTTAATTGTAACCTAGGGGGTCATAACTAATTTAACACATTAATAATAATAACCTATAACTTAGGAAATTAGGCTAATTACTGTTTGGGAAGGCGCCACCTGCCCCAATCGATTGGGCAGCATGGGGGTTGCCAAGTTAGGATGCCAACCTGACCCCTATCCCTGTGATTGACTCCTGGAGTTCGACCAAAGAAGAGGAGGAGCTGAGCGCCATCATACACCTGCAGAGAGCCACCATACCAGTCGTCCCTGTGAAGCAACAGCTGAATTCTCAACTCCCAGGAGATGGAGGCGCCCCATGGAAACGAGTCCAGCCAGAATTCAGGTAGGTGGCTATGTGGATTCTAGATAACGCTTGGTTGTGTCCGTTTCTCTGTTCTCTTTGTGATTCAATCATAGAAACTAACCCTTGATTGTACAAGCAAGTTCTCTTTATATTCAATTACGGTTCTTACTCCGAAGGATGGATTGTTAGTTCTTTGTTTAATCGACTCTCAAAACGGGGGATTACGGGGTAGAGACCTCTGAACCGTGTATTGTAGTATGCTCCTAGATAGCGCCCTGTAGAGTCCCATTATGTGCGGCCTGTGCACAAGAGCCCACCGGGTCCTAGATGCTATGGTCTGGCTTAGCACCAGACAAGGAACACAATGGTGACATGAGGGGTGGGGTCTTGCATGAGCATACAAGGCTCCCCGAGACTCCTACAAAGGGCTAGGCGATGGCCGGTCCACGTAGAGGGCCGGGTATGGGTCCCGACACTCCCCGGGTGTAGAGGTGTGATCCGTATGGAGCACCTTGCACTTTGAGTAGATTTAGGGTGAGTAAGTCGGGTACGGATGCGGGGGTCGCTGATGCGGCACGTATTCTCTAGCTCACCCATGGAACCACTGTGATTCTGGAAGAGGACGCTTCCCCAACCTGCCTCATCGGACCAGGCGTCATGAACCTAGAGTAGGCTCAAAAGGGTGATCCCTTGAACCTGCGTCTCCGGAAGGCTATAGCAAAGCCATAGCATGAATTGACCCATCTGCAAAGTGTGCACAGGAGGGGCGGATGGAGTGGACAACCCTAGCCGATGTTCCATGCCAGAGACTCGGTCTGCTGATCTTGAGGCCCAGCCATCAGTCGATCCTCACTGGAGTCTGAGCCGGGGTAGAACCTGGGTTTTGGGCGTTTTCTTAGAATTAGATGCATATTCTATGCCGTTGGTATTTTGGATGGATGCGCCACCCTTCGTGGTGGTTATTTATGTATATTCGTGCTGTGTGCTAACCCTTGTATTCATGCTTCCGCGACGTAGGAGTCCCATTGAAGGCGTGGGCCGAATGACCCCTTCGTGTCCTTCTTTCGGGCCTCATTTCATAGATGGCCCAAAACAGACGGAGGGCCCTGCTCATGGTGAGATGATGCATGCATGGGAGGGGAAAGTCCCGTATGTATCGTCCGAGGGTCGAGTATATATTCCGGGCGTCCGCCACAAAGGTATCGAGCCGTGATTTGGGTTGCTCGAAATCATAGCACCGCCAAACACTAACTCGTAGTATACGGTAGTTAGGAGGAGGCTAAGTCAATGTGTCGTTAGTTCTCTTTGTTGTTTGGCTTGGTGTTAGGTTAAGTTAAGAAATTGTAGCTTTGAAGTGGAGGGCCCAAGATTGGAGGCCTAACAGTGTCGATGGGTAGCTCAAATGACGAAGATGATGGTTCCATTGGATCCGGTACTTTCGAATTACCCTAGAACAATCAACTCTAGGCGAAAAATGGTCAAGGGCAGGCCCAAAACAAACTTCGAGCGCCAGCTTGCCTTTTGTAGTTTTGAAGTCAAGGTAGAAGCGCCCGAAATCTTTCGTCGCCCGACGCCGTCGGAACCGAGGTCAACGCTGGCCCCGCCAGTCAACTTCGGCGCCGCTTGCTTTTCGACGGCGCCCGGTCGAGGGGAAGCCCAGATAATGCAGCCGGCCCGGCCGATCGTAGGTTCTTGCGCGTATTTCCGCCAGATAATTTTTTTTTAATAATAAAATTTCGAAGTTAATAAGAAAAAAATTTGAAATTTTAAAAGTTAAGTGGCCGTTTAACAAACCATTTCTTGTCATTTGCTTTTGCTTCCGCGCCTCAACCGCTGAGCCGCCCTCCTCGCCATCGCCACCGGGACCGGACCTTGCTCCTGCGCCCTTGTGCCTTGTGCATCTTAAGCCCCCTTTGCCATCCCCTTAGCCCGGCGCCTCACTACCGCTATGGCCATCACCAAGGCGCCCGCATCCAACTACCTTGAGCATCGGAGATCCACGCCATGATTGCCAAGCACATGGCTCGCACCCAGCCCTCATTGATATCTTGTTAGATGAGCTGGTGAACAGGTTTGAGAACAACGATAGGATTCCATATCCTATCTATCACTTCTCGAGCCATTCCTCATCCCAATGAACCTTCGCCCGACCCTATACCATTGTTGAGCAACCCGATATGGTTATGATGCTCATCAAATTTTATCCTCCCGGCGGGGAAGGCCATACGGGAGGAAGATATCGAGGCGGGCCGACCGTATCGGGGTTTGGCGGAGAGGATGACCACCGGGAATTGAGCGGGCCGACACGGCGGCCCTCGGGAAGGGAGTACCGGTACCTCGGGGACGGCTTTGCCGTCATTGATGGCAGGGCCATCGAGGTTCCCTCATACCACTGGCATGAGGGTTCCAACAGTTTTGAATGGGGAGAAATCCCCGATATTAGCCTAGACTATCTGGTAACTATTCAGATAGATATGGGTCTGCGGCCACAACGGTACCAAGCCGAACTTAATCGGCGTCGCAGCCTTAAGTTTTTTGCTCAGTCCAAGAAGACCTGAGGAGGGCCCGGGAGGAACGGGAGAAGATGGAGCAGGATGAGCGGGACCGCCAAGACCAGCGGGACCAGCAAGAAGGAGGTGCATCTGGGAGTGGGCCGGGCCCCATCCCGAAGCATCAGACCATTAAGCACCGGAGGAAGGGTGTCGCCCCATAAGTCCCAAGATCAATACAAGGAGAAGTTAAGGACCGCTGGGGCTTTGGGAAGAAGACAAGCTCCGACCGAGACAAAGAATGGGTTGACAACGCCGACCGGTTCTTTGGGGCTAAGACGGTGCCAACACCGTCGGGGCCACCCAGAAAGCCCGGGGCGCAATGGAAGCCTCACCGGGTTCGGGCGGTGCAGTGGCATTCGGGGAAATCCGCAAATTTCAGAAGTCTGAGCTTCGATCGGGGAAGCTACCTTTTCAGAGGGTCGGGTACGGGGAGATCGCCCACGCCAGTTCAAGACCGATCTCCGCTTTCCAGACCTTTTGCAATTTTGGCGCCCAAGAGGTCAGCCGAGGCCTACTTGGTGGCACTTTTTTGGTGGCGCCAATCTTTGCGCTATCCACGCAAAGAGGGTCACCATAATGCCTAAGGATCTAGCCTTCTCCGTAGGATACGGGGAGCAACCTTAGCTTACTTATGGAGTCCGCATTTGTAAATATTTTTTTTGTAATATTTAATAAAGAGACTTTTATTTTGAATTAAAAAGTTTAATGGTTTTTATGTTAATAATAAACTAAAGTGCTGACGTCAGCTTTAAAAAAGGGTTTAAAAGGGGACTTTTAAGGGTTATTTCAAACGTTTCTTTTCCTCTCTCCTCCCTTCTAGCGCCATGGCTGCCGCCGACCTTGCCGCCTGGTACCATGATGGAGAGAAATAGGATCCACAAGTTCCCTTCGACCTGCTGCAACCTTTGCTATGCCAACGCACAGACCTCCTCACAAGTATGCAGCGACATCCGGATTACGCCGGATTCCTTGACTTCTACATGGAGGAAATGCTTCCTCTGTGTATTCCTCTGGGGGATCCTCCCCAATTGTATTTGGAGCGGGAGATAGTCCGGCAGATGTTAGGCGGGGACACACATGCTTATGACGTCCTGAAGGGGAAACTCCGATGGGGTAAACACCTGCCAGTGGTCCAGCATCAGGGGCGGCAATATCTGGAAGCTACTTTCGCCCTAGCCATCCTCATGGACCAATACATTGAGGATGAAACCTTGCCTGTAGAGAAGGGCAAACTGCCTGAGTCCTCCAAGGAGGGGGATGATGAGCATATAGGTATGGGCGACTTTGCCCGTTGGAAAGAGCTAGCGGAGGAGTTACCACCGCGCCGGAACAAGCTATAGGCTTGTCAGGGTTAGACAGCCTTCCAGTTCTCTTGGATGATATTATCTGGACGTATCATATGGTGGCCGGATTTCGACGCAAGCGCAAAAACCATGTACTTTACGAGCTTGTGGAGTATTGTATGGATGATTTTATCGATTTCACTTCTACCGAGCTTCCTTCGGAGGTGCACCAGCCTTGCCGGTTCCGCCGGAGACCATAGAGCCAGGAGACTCTATTACGCCGAGACTTCGTGATGCGGAAACCAGCCGCAACTCCCGCACGGATGCCTTCACGGCTATGGGACCTCACGCTCCAAACATCAATATGGTTGAGGTTCCTCCGGCTTCGGATGATGAGGGTGAAGATTTATATCATAACCCCTCAAGCACAAGAAGGAGGAGCAACAGGAGCTCAAGGAGGAAGAAGTCCCCATGGACTTGGATAAGGAAGTGGCAAAGATCCCGAGACTCCGCAAAGGAAGGTGCCGGGTAACCACCTTACCCGCTTTTTTTGTCGGCCTTCCGACACGGGGCAAGTCCTCTTCATAGCCCGGATCTAGGGCCGGGCTGAAGCTTCATGGTGGGCCCTCCGCGCGGCCACAAGAAGCTTCCCCTATCGTCGTTTACTTATGTACTGCAAATGCGGCGGGATCTCCCGACGGCCTTGGGTCGATATTGCGCCTTGGATGGGAATGAAGCTCCTCACGGCGGCCCCCATTGGCGTTGCATATCCACCTGGAGGTTGCATCTGTTCATGCTATGGCCGCCACAAGAGACCCAGGGGTAACTCTGCTGCGACACCGACCGCCTCCACCACCTCATAGGGCCAGGGATAAAGAGGCAGGGCCTAGTTCCTAGACTAATGGTGCTATACAATTTTTGTTTATATATATATATATATATACGTGTATTTATGAGATTTTGGATTGGCAACTGTTTGGACCATATTGAAAAAAATGGTGTACCTTATTTACTTATTAAATACAAAGTTCTCTTGATGAGTATAACTGAATTGTTTCTTTTTATGACATCCTCTTCAAAAGCATTAAAGTTTAGAATATAGTGGAATTACAAAATGTTCTCTATTCATTCCAACTATGTTGCAGAGGAAACCATTTGGGAATATGAGGAGAGAATCACCGATATGGTTAGGAGAGACGATCCCGGACCACCGGATCAAGACTATGGCCAGAGATATGGTGAATATCCAGAGTGGGAGGAAGGCTATGAGATCGAACCACCGCCACCAGGAGAACCCTACGACCCTGACAAAGGGCTGGAGATAGTTAACATCCTTAGGGACCGAAAGCTCTCAAGATCCTCAAGATGACCCCGCGGTCGCACTGGACTCTTGGAATATGAGCAGGCACGAGGCTTTCGAGGACGCCAACGACCACCTTTGGCAACTCTTTTATGCTATGCGAAGGCTTTTTAACCTTCTCATTATCAGCCCAACATGGGAATACCAAGCAATCATTGTCCAAGCCTGGGCACGCTATAAACTCGTCCGAGCTGTACGGGAGAGTACCCGCTACGCGATCCTGTACCCCTTCGCCAACCCCTAGGCCTGATCTCTTCCGTTATGTTTTCTTTGTTGCTGTTACGCTGTGTGCGAGTAGAACTTTAAAAGTTTCCACTGTATCATACCTACTTTTGTCTTGACCCATGTACCAATCAACTTGTTGTTGTACTCAACTTGAATGAAATAAAAATATTGTCTTCTGTTTGTATATTCTTTTTGTCTCGATTATTTTAAAGGGATTGTACATTAATGTAAATCTGCTTATATATTCATGAATGCTCCCTATAGACGGTGTACGTAACGCCGCTTGGCAAACACCCTCCAACGCCAGTAGGCTCACCCCTGAACAGGAATTGATGTTAATGAAAAGGCAACTCGGCGAATTACATGCCTATGTGTTGCATACCAATCCACTGCAACAAACTCAGGAGGACGGACCGGAATTACCTCTCGACCATTGAGTCCACACTGCACAATCTCATCCCTCCCGAGCTAGCCCCCAGCACTGCACAAAGGAGGACTCATGCTAAGCGTCATCGAAGTTCCTCTAAGGATAGCGCCGCTTCCTCACATTCAACCACTTCGGTGTCTTCTGGGTCATCGCTATCAGACAGTGACCATTCGAGGCGTAAGGATAAGGAATACCGAAAAAACCGCTGATACAAAATGGCATAACTAGTATATGGAAGAACCTAAAGTTGGCTCATTTTGATGGGAAATCCAGAGAGGAGGCTTGAATGCGTAATCTTGGTTGGACGAAATGAAGGAGTTTGGGAAGTCCTATGGAATGACGGAGAAAGGATACTGGGAAGGTTGCCACCACCAACCTTACCGAGCTGCCCGTATTTGGTGGAAGGGTTATGCGAGAGCTAAGCACCCTGGACGGGAGCAGGTGCAAGTTCAAGAAGTTCGCTAAGGCTTTCAAATCGCGATTACGTGCCTCGTGCGCACAAATGCCAACAGATTCGCACCTTCTACAAAGTTGACACAGTAAGGGCATGTCCGCTCGTGCCTACACGGATGAATTTATGCGCTTTGAGGTTGTATGTACCGTGAATGAATGAAAAAGGGCGAGAGGGCTACATTGAAGGGTTGGCCCCATCCATTAAACGCATGGTCAAGGCCATAGACCCAAAATCGCAGTAGCGCGAGGCTGAAGCTAAGGCATTAAGCCCCCGAGGAGGACACGCCAAGGAACCAAAGATCCGCGACCTGCTCCTTACTCGCAGCCCACGCCTCGCCCACGCCTTTACAAAACCCGTTAAGCCAAGTCCGGCCCTCTCAACACAATTCTTACGGCCGCCAGAGAAGAAAATCGCCTTTTAGCACGCCGGATAATAAGAACAATGCCGGGCAAGGAAGTTCGGGCCTCTTACATCCATTCCTAAAGAGGCCGTGAGAACAGCTCACGGGATAAGGCATGCTACAGTGTATGAGGCCCGACACTTCATCTGCACTGTCCGTGACGTCACGCTAGACGCCTACCGGCCATGGTCGACCTTTGATTGGGAAGATCCGGGGTCCAATCTCCTCACGGAGGACGAGGCTCCCCAGTACATTCACGCAGTAAGCGTCTCATATTCTTGCCACTATAGAAACAGTAACGCTGAAAGTCACCTTACATTATTTCTACAATAGGCCAAGTAGACAAGAAGCCCTTCATAATTTTGATGGACACGGGTAGTACGCGATAATTTTGCTTCTCCTAGAATGGCCCAGTAATCGGTACTGAAACGCTGAGATCCCCACCTAAGCCACCACGTTAGCCGCTGGTAAGATCGGACACACTCATGGCCGCCGATTAACCTTAAGATGCGGTTGCCCGTGCACCCGGTTGCCTTGGGTGCCGAAAGTTAATGGACATTGGCAAATATGATCTTATTGTTGGAATGGAGTTTTTAGCATCTGCCAAGGCCAACATAGACTGTGAGAAACGGGAGGTCACCTTCAACGCCGCTAATGGAGCACGTGTGACTATAAAAGGTGATTCATTCCACTCCGCTATGCAGTCAATGTCAATAAAGCAGTTAGAAAAAGCTATACGCAGGAATGAACTCCTTTGCCTCATTAAACTTGCTTCCATTGAGTCTGACTCCAAGCAGAAGCAAGTAATCGACGCCTTACCACCAGACATTGCTACCCTTCTTCGAGAATTTAGCGATCTTTTTCCAGATGAGATCCACAAGCTTCCTCCTTTCAGAGGGGTAGAATGTGAAATAACTCTTGAACCGGGTACTAAGCCTACCAAAGAAGGCCCTGCATCAATGAGCCCTCCAGAGTTAGCGGAGCTTAAGAAACAACTACAAGAGTTACTGAACCTGGGGTTTATTCGGCCTAGTGTTTCACCATTTGGCGCTCCTATTCTTTTTGTCAAGAAGAAAGATGGCTCCTTAAGGATGTGTATTGATTATAGGCAACTCAATAAGCATACCATCAAGAATCGCTATGCTTTGCCTAGGGCAGATGATCTTATGGACCAGTTACAAGGAGCAAAATATTTCTCAAAGATTGATTTGCGCCCGGATACCATCGATAAGGATAAAGGAGGAGGACATTTATAAGTCCGCTTTTCGCACTGAGATATGGGCATTATGAGTTTACCGTCATGCCTTTTGGATTGACCAATGCCCCTGCAACGTTTATGCGGTTGATGAATGACATCTTCCGCCAATACTTGGATGACTTTGTTGTCATTTTCTTTGATGACATTCTCATCTATAGTAAAACCTTGCAGCAACATGAACAACATCTTCGATTGGCTTTGCAGAAGCTAAGGCGCCATCAGCTCTTCGCCAAGTTCTCTAAATGCAAGTTCGCCACTCAGGGGTAGACTATTTGGGGCATATTATTTCAGCGAAGGAATTGCTACTGCACTCCACCAAGATAGAAGCAAATAAAGGATTGGCCCATTCCAGCTAATGTTTCGAGAGGTCCGAGTTTCTTGGGACTCGCAGGATATTATCGAAAATTTGTTAAGGATTTTGCAACAATTGCCGCACCTCTTACTAATCTCACAAGGCATGAGAAAGTGAAGGATTGGATGGAACATTGGAAAGCAAAAGTCCAAGTCGGCTTTCAGAAGCTCAAGGACGCTTTAACATCTACACCGGTCCTCACCTTACCCGATCCTCGAAAAAGATAAATGGGGAGCCACCGATGCTAGTAAGATAGCTACCGGTGGAGTCTTAATGCGAGGAGGGGAGAGTTGTTGCCTACGATTCAAAGAAGATGAATGATGCGAGAGCAACGATACCCTACCCATGACCAGAGTTGTCGGGGTTGTACGTGCTCTCCTCCGTATTTGGAGACACTACCTTCTTGGTAGAAAGTTTCAGCTGGATACGGATCATCGAGTCTCGCTATCTATCCACCCAAATCAAATCTAAATCTCCGTCACAATAAGATGGATGGAATTCCTCGAGGAATATGACTTCGAGATTGTATACAAGCCGAAAAGCACAATGTGGTTGCGGATGCTTTGTCACGCATCCCTTCATAACCCGGACCCATTGTAACGCCATTTCCACACTCACCGAGTTTGGGAAGCGATAGAATGACCACGCCACAGATCCCTAATTTTGTAATATTTGGGAAAGTTTGGGTAAGGAAGCCCGTACCAATAAAGAACGTGAAGCATTCCGTTCATATAAGAAAGAGGGCAATTTGTTATATCACAAAGATAAGTTGTGTGTTCCAGCGACTTCAGGGGTGCGAAAGCTGATTCTCCATGACACACACAACAGCCCTATAGCGGGACATGCGGGTTTTATGAAAACTTACTTTAAGATCCGCTCCAGCTATTTTTGGCCTTCGATGAAGAAGGATATTGCTAGGTACAGGTTTGTCAGCAAACCAAGGCTGAGCAATTAAGAGTTCCAGGGGAGTTGCAACCTTTGGATCCCGGGGGGTTCACCTCTTTTTTCCGTATAAAACATGTGCGTGGGCGATGAAGGGGTTTTTTTGAGTTTTTGAAGTACGTATACCTAAGGTGTCTCCCACGTTTTGGCGCCGGAGGAGCTGTATTTCCACGGTTTGAGGAGCGGTTTTCTTGCAGGGTATGCACTTAGAAACTGCTTAAGGGGTTAGATGCTTTGGTTGGTTGCCGCGATACGTTTAAGGGTCCTTGGATTTCCGGAGGTATGTTTGGGTCAAGCATAGAATGTTTGGGTTCAACAAAAAGCCAAATGCTGGCGGAGCTGTGCAAAGGAATGGCATTCGTGGCGCTTCCAATCAGGTTTATAGTTCTTATCTTCTAAATAAACTGGTTCTAGATTCGTACATCTTCGAATTTATTTCCTGTATGATGCACTTTCCATCTAAATACTCTGGGGAGGCGATAACCAGATGATTTGTAAATGATAGACGTCATGTACTAATTCGTATATAGATCTGAAATGGCACAATAATGCCTGGACTGCTCTGGTGTTCCGATTACTGGTAAAAATGGGTTAATATATGGTAAGTGTGGCTTTGGATTATATCTGTACCTAGCTGGAAATGCAGTGATCCATCCTTGGCGGCCGATTGTATGGATATTGTTGCCTGCTTTGGTATAATGGGTTGCTGTTCTATATAATCATGGCCTTAGCGTTTTCCCATAAGGTTTTTTCCAGAATAGGCCTGCTGGTTATGTCAAGGGGCAGCCTGATAGAATGCTTCATCTCTATTGAGAAGGAGGTAACTTAGTATCACGCAAAAACCTTGCGCGATACGATGTTCTTATACTTCCTATTTCGTGGCATGAATGCAGTGTATCTGTCAAGCCTTTTTGGCAAGGAAGATGCAAGAAGCCATAAGTGTCACCATAGCTGCCAAGTTGAGCACATTTGGGCTAATCTTTACCGGTGTGTAACGACCGGCAACATGCATGTCTGTGATAAGAACTGTAATCAGAGAAATCTGTATGATAATTATAGCAATATTTGCAAAGTGAGCGGCCAGATCTTTCCCTTGTCAGCTGTGAGCAGGAAGCAACCAGAGGTGTCCGAAGAAAGCGTAGCCCAGATGCCTATGAAACAGGCGTCTTTAAGCGCAGATGTGAATCTCCTAGTCGTCAGTCTTGCTTTGAGTCTATGTTTCAGATCATTGTCCCTCCAGGCCAGTGTGGTTCTGGATAGAGTGCAATGGACTTGAGCTAATATTTTGGAGCCATTTTGTCATCTAGACTGAGATATCTAAACGTGCTTATTTAGTTCCCATGTTAGCCTCCTTAATGTTGGAGGTTTTAACATAAACCTTGACATGTAATCGTTTAAATTTTACAGTCTCCACTCAAGTGAAACTTGTGGAGTGAGATAACTGGTATGACATGTTATTGTTCCTAGTAATTTTGTGGCTCTCTAATGACCTTTCTTGCTCAGATGATTTCTAACCAGTTGCTTGTTGAGCCACATGTTTTTTGCCCATTGCTTAAGCAGATGCCTATTTGGCACCTAGTTTTATTTTGCTACTGCAGCATTGTTTACTGAACCTTGTTTGTCGTGATGCAGGAGTTGCCATTGCCATGTTGGCTTGGTGAAGTGTCCTTTTTTTTATTTTTGTTTGATGTTTTGTTTGACGAACTTGAATTTGCTTATTTTCTGATCGTATGTTAATCTTATCTACAGGAGAGGCAGCTGAATATTGATTTGATTACGGATCCCTTTTCTGGTATTTAGAAGTTGGGGAAGTCTCGTCATCAGATCAATTTCCTCAAATCAGAAGTAACTGGATCTGTTTATTTCAAGCTGCTTTTAATTGAATTCGCCAGGAAAAGCAATTTGCTTCTGCTACAGGTTAGTGCAACAGTTTACGTTGTTTTCTTGTGTTTAGTGCAACATTCTCTCTTGCTTTGCTGAATTAAATCTTATCTTTTCAGATATGTGAGGATCCTGCAAAGCTCTATTTGGGAGAACTGATTGCAGCCTTCTCACTGGGGTCAGAATATTTTTGACAATGAGAATGTCAAGGTGAATGTGCTTTTCATCAGGCTTAGAGTATATTTGGCAAGGCAGTGGTTTCTATATATTGGGCAAATCGTCACCATTATAAACTCGTTAGAAGTTGAAGTATATAGGTAGGCTTCGTTTCTACAGTCATGTTTTAAGACTCAAGATAAGTGGCCCATTTTGGGTAGATGAGATTAGGTGAGATAGCAAATTGGGCTGTTCATTAGTGCAATGATGTTTGGTCCTGTGATTTCCTGCACCTAGCTTCTGAAGCAAACAAAATATAAAAAGCCTTTCTTTCTCCTAAACTAGGTACGTTGATTTTTGAATTTGATTTTTGAAGATATCAAAAAGAGATCCATTTCAAAATGCAAGGTTGTTTTAATTGGAGTGAATTATTAGATCTTAGCTTTGAGAATCTGCCATATTTGGCTCCATATTTGCCAACATTACCTAGACAAGCATCTCAAAACTGGTAATAGCGAATGCATTTATGAGCAATTTTGATGACGCAAACTGTTGTATTAGGTTCGGAGATCTGTTACTTATAATATGGATTTTTAAAGTCGTTGATGACCATGTCCGTTTATTTATGAGCTTGTTATTAACACGATTTTGAGGTACTTAATTTATGTACAGCTTCATTTTCAATATATGCTCAAGTTGGAAGAGATTCATGCATAGGCGGCTACGTTTTGCCTAACACTTTGTGCTTTTTTGCCCAACGCTTGTGCTTATTAACAGCTCTAATTCCTCCACTGGAAAACACCATTTTTATTCTGGTAGCTGTCTTCTTCATTTGTCTATTTAAATAAATAATGTTCTCATTTAATCATTCTGAATACCTTTTGTATTCTGGTAGCTGTCTTCTTCTATTGTTTATTTAAATAATAACGTTCTCATTCAATCATTCTATATAGCTTATGCTACATGCACCTGGGTCATGAAGTTCCGATTACTTGTAAAAATAGGTTAATATATGGTAAGTGTGGCTTTGGATTATATCTGTACCTAGCTAGAAATGCAGTGATCCATCCTTGGCGGCCGATTGTATGGATATTGTTGCCTGCTTTGGTATAATGGGTTGCTGTTCTATATAATCATGGCCTTAGCGTTTTCCCATAAGGTTTTTTCCAGAATAGGCCTGCTGGTTATGTCAAGGGGCAGCCTGATAGAATGCTTCATTGTATTTGGGAGGCTAAGGCGCTGGTTTAAGTTACAGATAGTTTAACCTTGAATGCAGGCATACAATAGGTGTGCTTGTACCGTGGATGCTTTCAGCTTTGATTAAGTTTATGTGCAGCCTGTTGGGACTCAACCTGTAATACCATAATGGGACGGTAATGGTGATTTAATAATGAAGTTGTGTTATGGCCTCATCATGCATGATGATATAATCCTTCATTCCAGGTGTCTTTCTCAGATATAAGCCAGCTTAGTGCAAATACATGGTAGAATATTTGCTAAAACCTGCTGCTGGTCAAATAATATGAATATGAACATGGTAATGGGAGTACAGGTTGAATGTAAATATAAGGTAGAGGGTAGGCTACATTAGTGATATACTTGACGTAAAAATACGGTTAAGGGTAGGGTCAATAGGGATTGGACTAGGCGTAAAAGTATGGAATCAGGTATTATTTTTCACCAACACCAGACTGTATACATAGGGGTTTCTATGGGGGCGAGCCGTATACGGAGGGGTTTCTCCCGACCCCTGGAACGCACATGCCATATCCCCTTTACATAGAGGTGAACCCCCCGGGCTTTGGATGTGCCCAACGCCAAGTGGGAAGTCATAACCATGGATTTCATTGTGGGCCTTCCACGCACTCTCCGTGGATATGATGCATTAATGGTCGTGGTCGACAAATTATCAAAGATGGCTCACTTCCTGCCATGTCGCACCACAGACACCGCCTTCGACACCGCCTTGCTCTTTGCAAAAGAAATTTTCATGTTGCACGGGATGCCGAGAGTAATTGTATCAGATAGGGATCCTAAGTTTGTCAGTGCATTCTGGAAGGATTTCTTCGCCACCATCCGCACAAGCTTGCCATGAGTACAGCCTTTACCATCCTCGCATGATGGTCAAACGAACGTGTCAATCGTATTATCGAAGATATGCTACGGCTATGTATGGAGTAAACAAATACAATGGGCGGATTATATTTATCCGGTAGAGTTCGCCTATAACAATGACGGGCGGTGAGTCTTCAAAGATGTCTCCCTTCATGATAAATTATGGCTATCAATGTCTTACTCCGCACCGCATCGGCATAACCCCGTTTCTAAAGTGGAGGTCTCTCAACAACTCCTTTTAGAAATGCAGGCCTTGGTGGAGGAAGTTCTGGTTACTTATTGGCCGCGACGCAAGCCGCCGAAGAGTCTAGCGGATAAGCACCGAACCCCCACCTAATCTTCCGTGGGCTTAATCAGTTTGGCTTAAGATCAAAGTAAAACAAGCCAAGCTTAAAATTGGTAATCAGAAGAAGTTGGCACCCGGATGGGCTGGGCCGCTCGTGATTACCGAACGCGTGGGAGAACAGCATATCGCTTGGACTTGCCACCCCGCTTGAAGATCCACAAGGTCTTTCACGTGAGTCTTCTCAAGCAACACACCCTCGATTCAGAGGAGGTTTTGGATACCCCAACCCTCCTAGAAATGACCAAGAGCAAATGAAATAGTGCCCAAGCTCTTCTTGATCGAACTTATAAAACGTAATTCTGTATGACTCAAATGTTGCAATACTTGGTCAAGTGGAAGCACTTACCGCTTGAAGATGCTACCGGGTGATGAAGATAGACCTTGAGAAGCACTATCCGGACTTCATGCGGGAATCTCAGGGCCGCACCATCAACGATGCTATCAACCCCGCTCCCGGCGGTAAGCTTGAAGGCTTGATTTGCCGAGAATCATGTTCTAGAGGGGTAGATGCATCGTATATTATAATAATAACCGATGATGAGATC
The DNA here is from genome assembly GCA_021234155.1 of Isoetes taiwanensis. Taxonomy (NCBI): domain Eukaryota; kingdom Viridiplantae; phylum Streptophyta; class Lycopodiopsida; order Isoetales; family Isoetaceae; genus Isoetes; species Isoetes taiwanensis. Next base: position 12,938,685 of record JAJEKV010000019.1, read on the forward strand.
ACCTTCGTGCTCTCTAGGACGTGGTGTATTGTTGATGTTGACATGACCGCGAATTGCTTGAAAAGCATCTAGTAAATAGACTGCGTTCATTCCGGCTATACGGGGAACTGAACCATTCCTTATGCCACAATGAATTGCAAGCCGTAGACATGATAGGTTCCCTTCTAGATACTTCTTCTTTTATTTATAGGGGGTGGTCCCTTCAACCACAATTTAATCATATTATTAACCTACGGGTATATTGATGTGTGCAGGCCAGTGAACAAATCGTCACCTGCCTTGTATAGAGGGTTGCTGATGACCCAACTTTTCCCGTATTGGTTTTGTCTACATGTGTGATTTTTGTTGTCTGGATGTTTTAAATCAGACTTTGGTCCTAAACTCTCTTGATGATAAGTTGTATAAGCCACTTTGGTGCTTGTACTTTGATATTTTCAACTTCAATGTATTACTGTCCAAAATACTATAATTTCAACGTATTAATCTTATATTCTTAACTTCATTTTCTAATTGAGTGCTTTACGTATATGTATTCGATTAACTAACCCCAATGCTGAGGACATCATTATTTTTAAGGAGGGGAGAATGTGACGTTCCACGTATTTATACGGTCTACATCACGTATTTATATGGGACACGTACAAATACAAGCACGTCACCCCCTAAAGGTATGCCACCATGGGGGTATGGGAACTTAATTGTAACCTAGGGGGTCATAGCTAATTTAACACATTAATAATAATAACCTATAACTTAGGAAATTAGGCTAATTACTGTTTGGGAAGGCGCCACCTGCCCCAATCGATTGGGCAGCATGGGGGTTGCCAAGTTAGGATGCCAACCCCACCCCTATCCCCGTGATTGACTCCCCGAGTTCGACCAAAGAAGAGGAGGAGCCGAGCCCATCATACACCTCCGCAGAGAGCCACCATACCGGTCCGTCCCTCGTGAAGCAACAAATGAATTCTCAACTCCCAAGTGATGGAGGCCCCCATGGAAACGAGTCCAAATGGCCCGAGTCGTAGGTGGCTATGTGGATTCTAGATAACGCTTGGTTGTGTCCGTTTCTCTCGTTCTCTTTGTGATTCAATCATAGAAACTAACCCTTGATTGTACAAGCAAGTTCTCTTTATATTCAATTCTCGGTTCTTACTCAAAGGATGGATTGTTAGTTCTTTGTTTAATCTGACTCAAACGGGGATTACGGGGTAGAGACCTCTCAACCGCGTGTATTGTAGTATGCTCCTAGATAGCCTCAGAGTCCCATTATGTGCGCCTGTGGCACAAGAGCCCACCGGGTCCTAGATGCTATGGTCCGCTTTAGCACCGCACAAGGAACACAAGCAGTGACATGAGGGGTGGGGTCTTGCATGAGCATACAAGGCTCCGAGACTCCTACAAATGGGCTAGGCCTGATAGCCTGGTCATGTAGAGGGCGGGTATGGGTCCGACACTCCCCAGGGTGTAGAGGTGTGATCCGTATGGAGCACCTTGCACTTTGAGTAGATTTAGGGTGAGTAAGTCCGCACGGATGCGGGGTCGCCGATGCGCACGTATTCTCTAGCTCACCCATGGAACCACCGTGATTCGAAGAGGACGCTTCCCCCGGCCTGCCTCATCTGGACCAAGGCCATGAACCCGGAGTAGGCTCAAAAAAGGGTGATCCCTTGAACTGCGTCTCTCCCAAGGCTATAGCAAAGCCATAGCATGAATTGACCCATCCGCAAAGTGTGCACGGAGGGGCGGATGGAGTGGACAACCCTAGCCGATGTTCCATGCCAGCCAACGCCATGCCAAGACTTCGGTCTCACCGATCTCTTGAGGCCCAAATTTCGTCCGATCCTCACCGAGTCCGAGCCGGGTAGAACCCGGTTTTGGGCGTTTTCTTAGGATTAGATGCATATTCTATGCCGCTTGGTATTTTGATGGATGCGCCACCCTTCGTGGTGGTTATTTATGTATATTCGCTTTGTGTGCTAACCCTTGTATTCATGCTTCCGCGACGTAGGAGTCCCATTGAAGGCGTGGGCGAATGACCCCTTCAGTGTCCTTCTTTTTCGGCCTCATTTCATAGATGGCCCGAAATGCAGACGGAGGGCCCCGCCATGGTGAGATGATCGCCATGGGAGGGGAAAGTCCCCGTATGTATACGTCCCCGAGGGTCGTATATATTCCGGGAGCGCCACATATTTGAGGGAACCTTTTCAAAGAAGAGATAATCTCGTGAAGTCACTAACAAGTGTGCAAATCTAATCTAATCTCACATACATGCCCCTCCCCCCCACCCCCACCCAAATCACGGGGGATCCATGGCGGCAAAGTCGCGTGGGTTTTTAGCATAACTATTGTATCCGAACTCTGTTTTCAGCATTTTTTAGCTTGTTGGAAAGCTTGTCCAAAAGGCTTTCGTAAAGTCATTATTAATCAAGCATAATATTTATACAAATGGGGCTCCAAATTGGGCAGATGCCCACCTTGAGAGGCTCCATGGTGGCAATATAGGTTTTCCAGCATAACTCCTGCATCCAGACTCTGTTAGAGAGCTTTGGTGAAGATACTATTCAAGCATAATATTTATACAAATGGGGCCCCAAATTGGACGAGGGACTCCATGGTGCAGTATAGGTTTTCAGCATAACTCCTGCATCCAGACTCTGTTTGCGGCATTCTTTAGCTCGTTAGAAATCTTATTCAGAGGACTTTGGTGAAGACACTAAAAAATATATAATTTGCAGAAATGGGGTTCCAAATTGGGCGAAGCATTGTGGTGGCAGTATAGACTTTCTTCATCGTAACTCCTTCATCCAGACTCCGTTTTTGGCTTTTTTAGCTCGTTGGAAAGCTTCTTTAGAGGGCTTTGATAAACTCGCTAATCAAGCACACTATCTACATGAATGAGGCTCCAAATTGGGTGCCTGCCCAATTTGGGTGGTTCCATGGTGGCAATATAGGTTCTTTAGCATAACTTCTGCATCCGGACTCCATTTTTTGCATTATTTAGCTCGTTTGAAAGCTTATTTAGAGGGCTTTAATGAATTTCCCAATTAAGCACATTATATATAGAAATGGGGCTCCAAAGTGGGTGCATACTAGCATCGCAAGATAAAAATAAGGAATACAACATAGAAAAAGATATGCAATATAGGAGATAGTATCGAGATTAGGTTAAGGTGATAGGAAGAACTCTAAGAGCAAGATCTATGATAGACAAATAGAATAAACTTGAGAAGACACACATGTAATCATTCTCCCGCTTCCGTATGAATGTTAATGAAGATAGTCAACTATAAGCTATAGCATTACTGCTCATTGATGCAAGCAGAATGCTTATTCATGTTATCTGCAAAGAATAGAGATAGGCATAGTGCTCTTGTGAAAGAGAAGGAAGAAGTATGTCTATTGCGTCCCCCCTTCCCCTCCTGCCCACCATTCAAATATGAATTTTAAAATGTGGGCCTATTGCGTCCCCCCTCTTCCTTTTTATTTGCACCCGCTTATTTTACAATACATCCCCCAAAAAAAAATAAATAATAATTTTTAAAAAGTTTTTTTTTTTGTGTGTTTAATTTTAAATCCCCCCCCCCCCCCCCCCCTAAAAAAAAGTCCAAACCCCCAAATCAATGCTTAAGATGTCTTCACAATTCACTCCCTATACAATTGAGTTTGCGCCTACACTAGTCGCCGAACATTGGTTGTTCGAGATGGCGCAAAGCTATTATTACGTCCATACTATTTTGCAGTCAATATTGTTGTGCAGGCATTATTTTTTTTTCCACCATGGCATATAATAGCATTATGATGGATATGGTGATTATGCAATTTAAATATGATTCACATTGTGGAGTCATACATGATGTTACATGATGTTAGTATATGATATGTTGGGCATCATAATCAACATCACATGTCACCTTAATACGTTTTAGGTGACTTGGTGGGAGCCAGTCCCTATCATGGAGGCATATTCACCCCTTATTCCTTAATCTATACCGTACGTAAAGTTCCTCGTTTGTGGGGTATGCAAGTACAAAATTTGCTATACTGTATAACAAGATTCGCAAAATACTATAAGATTTCAAGCGGAATACTATATGGTGTTGATTTCATACGTGCAAAATACAATTATGAGGGCTCTCGCTGCCCGGAGTCACCCCCCGTGTGAATATGCACCCAAACCAAAGGGGGTTTAAGGGGGATTTTAATTTAAATGTGTTGGACTCAATGGTTGTGTTAATTAATGTCAATGGTCGTTATGTATTGGTTGTTAATGTCAATGGTTGTTATGTGTTGGGGGATTTAATTTTTATATGTTGGATGCCTCATAATTGTATTTTGCACGTACGAAATCAACACCATAAAAACCAGAAAAAAACTAGAATTCATTTGAGGCTTTCATCACCTGTAGCTTTTGAATTTGATCACAATAAAACAAATAGAACATAAGTAAAAGTTACCATAAAGATAGAGCAGATTGATCCCATTATTCTGAAAGTCATAAAGTTTGCAAAACAAAGAAAACCCTATGTTATTATGCTACATATTGTTACTTCCGCTACAACTATTTCTCTTTCACAATGACACCATTGTTTATCAATCCATATGATTTTGGATGCTCCATCTCTAGCTTAAAGGTAATGCATGATTCACCTTATGGTTCAATTAAAGTTCCAAACCTACAATATAAATGCATTCTTGTGGCCACCGCTTGACCGATTCAAGGTGACATGGAAAAGGGCGGAATAATCCGCTTTATGTGCATAAGAATCCGTTTGTTGATTGAAGCTAAAGGCTGGCTGCTATGAACAATCCGGCAGCCAGGAATATCCAAGAGTTGGAAGCAAACAGAGGGTTAAACTCTAAATTCTTTTTGAATCTGCAGCAAATCTTAGGAAGGAAACAAAAGGGGGTTTTGCAGCACTACATTGTAGAATCAGGAAACCAATTCCTTGTAAAAAAAAACATTCTTGCACTGCGACTCGCATGAAACCAACAAAGCGCCCGAGCTTCTCATTCATCTCAGCAGATTTCTACAATGGTGGACAGTGGATAGCCGCACACATGCGAACTACCCACGAAAAATAAAGGGAAAATCCAATTATATCATTTGGGCCCCAAAAACAAATACAATGCTAATAGATGAGTGGCTGATGTACCTGCCGAAAGCTTATCACCGGGATTAAAAAACCCCGCCCTTTCGGGTTTTCGAGGAAAAACCCTAGTGATAAGCCTTCGGCAAGGGGCTTAGACAAACGTAAGGCATAGAATCGCTCCCAAAAACCCCCGCATGGAGAAGTCAAAACGGATGGCGCTCGCCAACCTGTACCTGCACATCACCAACACAACAAGCGAGAAACATACCAGAGAATAGCATCACCCACTGGGTGGAAAAAACATCACCCACCGGGTGGAAAAACATGATAACTTGTACAAAATATAATAAACAAAGAAGGGGGAGGGTGGGTTCAAAGAGAATAAGGTACGCTCTTTTGAGAAGAGGAAGCGCCGATGAAACGTCGATGAAGAACTCCGCAATAAGTAGCAAACGCCCAACCTGAAGAACGGCCCAAAACGCATGCGATGCATGCATGCGACGCATGCAATGCATGCATGCTCGTCTTGAGCAAGAATGCCGATTTCGCCACGCCGAATCGACGACATTCTTGCACCGCGACCGCATGAAACCAACAAAGCTCCGAATACCAAAGGACTTCCTTAACAAACTAGGATCGAGGGCCGAAGGTCACAGGGATGAAGGCTAAAGGCCGAAAAGGACAGCAGAAAGCAACGCCAATTAGCCAAAACCAAAGTGTGAAGAAGCCCCTCCCCCGCCTCGAAACAATTCAAAGAGAATAAGGTACCACGAGAGAAGAGGAAGCTACCATGAAACGCCGATGAAGAACTCCGCAATAAGTAGCAAACGCCCAACCTGAAGAACGGCCCAAAACGCATGCGATGCATGCATGCGACGCATGCAATGCATGCATGCTCGTCTTGAGCAAGAATGCCGATTCGCTACGCGAATCGACGACATTATGCTAACTGAAGAAACATTAAAAAACAAATACCTTTGTAAGTGTGAGCAAAAAATCCATCTCGTGGTAGTAAAATCCACTCCGGCAATAAGAATCCAAGAGGGCAAGTACACATGCATATGCACACATGCACACACATGCACACATGCACATGCACATGCACATGCACATGCACATGCACATGCACTTGCACTTGCACTTGCACTTGCACATGCACAATACACATGCACATGTACACACATGCACATGCATGTGCACATGCACATGCATACACATGCGCAGTGTTCATGCACAAACACATGCAGAGAAAGACAACAACCCTCGGATTGTTCCAACCAACGAAAATCAACGTCCCATAAAGGGTGCACTCTAGAAATACTATTTAGTACACCTCAACGAATACAACAACGAAATCATAGAAAAACCATGTGAAAAAACGTATAAAAATCTAAAACTAACCCCCTGTTATTGTGCTACATATCCCTACCAACTACATTACTTGTTGAAAGAAGATATGGAGGCCAACAATTTCTACTGACCATATTGGCATAGAGTCAATCGACTATGCTTGAGCTCCATATGCTGAGACATATTCAGCACTCGTTGAGGATGACAACTAGTTATGAAATATCGACACAAGAATTTAGAAAATGGTCCACAAATTCAGGTTTTATCCAAAAATAATGAGACTGTGCTTATCCTACTTAATTTCAATAGTTTATATGTCTTCATATTTGTTCAAAAGAAATCAAATCTCGCTTTTTGAATCCCATGACTTTAACACCACTAAACATCTTTTCCATTGCTTGTTATTATCAAAATACTAGAACACAGAACACATCAGAGCTTTGACTCTCATACAAGTGAGTTGGTGATTTGCTTATTTTAACTATTAGAACAAGCGTTCATACATATGCTCGCCCCAATTTGACGATTTCAAACCAATAGATGAGTCAGGGGCCGCCGCAATAAATTTTTTGTTCATTTTATTTCTTTTGCTCACCCTATTTTTTCCACTTGAAATACCATACATGTCAAATTTTTTAAGCAAGCATCTAACAAGTATATTCAAAGGCACCTTTTTAAAATAATTATACATATTTAGAAGGGTATTCATGCCCTTCTTTTGCAGGGCAAAACTTTTTTCCAATAGTTTTAAAATTTTTTCCAATGGAAAGTCAATAAACTGTCAACAGGCTATTAATAGCCAGGGTAAGAACCTTTGTAATGTGGCAAAATTTCGTGTGAAGTCAGCCCTAACGTGGCCACGTAAGCGCCTGAGCATTCATTCAATATAAAATAGTCCCCTCATCTGAGCTCTACAGCTATGGCGTTTAGTAGTTCTGTATCCTCTGTTGCTTGGATCTTCACGGCATTTCTGCTTATACAAATCCCAGGCCATGTAACAGCAGCTTCTAGCAATGGTCTACTTGCTCAGGCTTCAGGCAACAAGATCGCTATCTCTTGGGGATCTAAGCACAAGGCCAAGTCCTTGCTTTTGGATATTTCATCAGATCAAACACAGATACACTGTCAGAACAAAGAGAAGGCTTCATCAGTGGAGGTTGCATTGAATCGGACTAATGGAATCAACCCAAAGGGTGTAGTGAAGGTCTCTGGGATCCAGGTTACATGCATAAAAAAGGGGGCAGAAGTAGCTGGATTTAGCAGAAATTCTCTTTCTTTGCCTTCTCAGATTTCCTCCAAAGCAAAAGTGTCTAACAAGTTTGCATATTGTTTTTCTGACACTAGTGCATCCATTACCCCAGTTTTTTTTGGAGGAGGACTCTACAGTTTCATGCTTAATCATGTTGTATCATCTTTCTTGCAGCACACACCTTTGGTTAAGAATCCTTCTTACCCTGGTAAGTACTATCTCTCTTTCCAAGGCATGGTCTATAATGGATCTAGTATACACACATCTCCTGCCAAATCCCTTGTTCAAATCAGCTCCACTGAACCCTACAGTCGCCTTGTAAGGCCTGCATATGTCGCTCTTCGCGACGCATTCCGAAAGCTTACAATTCCTAGAGTGCCTTCTGTTGCTCCCTTTGATACTTGCTTCAATGTTTCCAAGCTTGGAAGCACCAGAGTTGGTCCACCAGTACCTCAGATTGAGTTGAAACTTGGTGGCAACGTTACCTGGACTGTATTTGGATTCAACTCTTTAGTTTTCTTTAATAATCAACAGGTTGGCTGCCTTGCATTCTTGGATGCAGGCCCTTCTCCTGCCACTAGTGTTATTGGGCTGCATCAACAATATCATAATTTGCTGGAGTTCGACCTCGCGAAATCTCGCCTTGGTTTTACTGGTTTGTTGTTCGGCTTCCAGACCACCTGTGGCAACTTCAATTTCACACTTAGTGCTTAAAGCTGTTGTTATTCTACTTCATTAAATAAGCTTCTCCTGAATAAGCCTTTCATTCTGTAAGGTTAAAAATTACAGATCCACATTTGTATGATAGATTTGAAAATAACTTCACTCTATGTGTACTGAATAAAAGTGGATATTTTATCTACCCTGTGGCCGCAATACAACTTAGTTCGACAAAAGCTTCACAACAAAATTGCTATTACCCAGAATGAAGTTTGGTAATTTCAGCATGCGAGATGTTCAGAAAACTTAATATATAGACATACATCTAGCAGAATGGGCAGGCATTCATGTCTACAGTCAATGAAATAATTTAAAATTTCCATCTTCAACTTGGGGCAATGTTGATCTCTTGATGCTTGGATATGTTGGAGCTGGACTTATTCTCTTCTTTCTTGGGCTATACACCATTGATCCAACCTTTTTACCATAACAAGTAGTATCTCGCTTACCAAGGCATGGTCGATAATAAATTTAGAACTTAGAATTCTAGCCTAGACCAGCAATCTGGTACCGTCAGAAAGCCCAATCTTCATCCTAAAGTATGACGATCACAAATGCCACCAAGAGGAATTTGGCAAATTTCATGCTTGAGCCTGCAATATTTGATTGTCAAGTCCAAATCGTTAACGACTTTTCATCTGATCAATTTTCAACAAATTCACACCTTTCAGATTTGATAATAATCCGCAGCAATTTCTTTCGAAATTATGAAAGTGTAATTACAAATGCTTTCATGCCAGTAAGTTTCATAATAAACAATGGATTGTCCTTTGATGTATGGAACAACTAGTCAAGTTAGGGTACATTCGCAACCACGGTAAGTTAAGTTAAAATATGGTGTTTTTAAATAAATTTACATTTGCCCCACTAGTTAAGTTAGCATATAGTTAAGAAATATAGTTAAAGTTAACTTTTTTAACTAAAAACACTAACTAAACTTGTCTTCGCATCTTGTTCAGTTAAGTTAGCAAAATTAACTAAAAGTTAACTAAATTAAAAATTAGCATTAAAAGTTAAATGATCTCAGAGATTGTGCAAGTGCTGTCACATGCAGATAGAAGCACAATTTCATTAAAATGAGAAATTTCGTGATTCCAATTAGGGATGAAAATCCTTTTTAATCCATTTTATGACCATTTTTTGAGCAATTATGGCGCAATTTAGCAAAAAAAATGCATCTAAAGTGCCATTTATTGGCGCCATTAATATCGGGGGAAACAACAAAAAAAAATACTGCAACTTAAGTTAGCAAGTTTTACCTATTTTACAGGAAGAAGGGCATCATTAACTTCTGAAATTGACAAATTTACACATCAAGAAAATTTGTTTATGAAGCTAAAATAATGAAATTTGTTCTTTGAATTGAATCACCGCCATTAGTAGGATCATGCTTTTCTTTGCCAACATTCATAAGAATGTCAAATCCCCCCACTAAATGCCTCTTCGTCAAAGTTGTAAGCGCATTTTGAATCTCATCGTTGACTAAAATCTTGATGGTACCAAGTTTGGGCGAAGGTGACTCCACAAATCTCCGGCATACCCGAGCGTGCATTTGCTATAGCGGACCAAATGCATCTTTGGTGAATGCATCCTCAACATATTTTTTGCATGCTAGTGAATGCAAATGGCGCTTTGCATCCTCAAAGATGCTTGGAAATGGCACCTTGAGGATGCAACATGGTGCCATTTACACCCCCAAAGACCCAAAAAAAAAAAATTTCCCCAAAAAAAAAGGGTGTTGGGGTGCAAATGGCCCATTTGCACCCGCCAAAAAAAAAAAAAAAAAAAAAAAAAAAAAAAAAAAAAAAATAAATTTTTTTTGAAATTTTTTTAGGTTCTTGGGTGCAAATGGCGCCATGGCGCCATTTGCATCCTCAAGGTGCCATTTCCAAACATGATGAGGCATCCACAAAGATGCATTTGATATAACATCCGGATCAAATGCATGGTAGTGAATCAAAATGGCGCCATGGCCCCCTTTGCATTCCTCAACGTGCATTTAATAAAGCAAATCATGCTAAGGATGCATGCCATTTGCCTCCTCAATATGCATCAAGCAAACATATATTCAAGAAACCGGTGCTATTTGACTAGGAAAACTGAAAAATCAAGTAAAAAGAAGACCTACCTTTGCCTTGGAGACTTGCCTTCATGATTCTTGATATCTTTAGTGTCTAGAGTGATGAAAACAAAGGCGCTTAAGCGCTGGCGCCCCCAGACCGGCACTAGGCGCTTAGGCCATCTAGTCAGCGCCGGGCGCTGGCGCTTAGGTCCAATGGGCCATCTAGCGGAAATACCGGGTACCGGCCGGCAAATAAGTCCGGGTCGGCGTCGGAAAGCGGGGAAGTGGTGGGGATGTAGGCGGATGTAGGCGGCGCTTAGGCCATCTAGCAAAGAAAGCCGGGCGCTTAGGTCCAATAGGCCATCTAGTAGCAGGCGCCACTGGCAAAGCGAAGCCGGGCGCCGGTAGTCGCAGCGGCGGAAGCGTGCTAATGTAGGTGGCGTCAAGGGTGGTATGGGTGGCTTCGTGGAAGGCGAAGCGAATTTAAAAATGCCCTACTAAATTTGAAACCCCTCCGCCTTTAAATTTGAAAGCCCTCCCCCCAAATTTGAAATTCAAAATTTGAAATCCCAAATTTGTTGTTGCTGCTTACTCGACATATCATTTCTTTAGGCGCTTGTATAGATCCTTCTATAGGCGGATGCAGGGTCTTCGATGGTTCCATACCGATCGGCACTTCTAGGCGGCTTCTTGCGGTCATTTATTTTCGTGGTAACATTAGTCGTTTGCCTTGTGGTTTTTTGGCGCTTCTTTTTGGCGCTTGCAATATTCTTACAAGATCCATATACTCCGATCATCCGATAGTTTTTTCACCAAAATGGTGACCACCATATCCGTAAAGTCTTTCTATATGCATCGTCTTTTTGTTAGAGCCATTCATCACATGTATACATCCAAATGGAGCCATTTGGGGCCCCATTTGGAGCCCTCAAATGGCTTCATGGCGCCATTTGGGGGGTGCCAGGGGCAAGTATACCACCCAAATGGCGCCATTTAGAGGGTGCCAGAGGGGGTAGGTATACCCACAAATGGCGCTATGGAGCCATTTGGGGTGCCATTTGGAGCCCTCAAATGGCTCCATGGCGCCATTTGGGGGGTGCCAGAGGGGGCAGGTATACCCCTCAAATGGTGCCATTTGGGGGTGCCATGGGGGGCAGGTATACCCCCACATGGCACCTTGAGGATGCAAATGGCCATAAATGGCCATGGCGCCATAAATGGCCATGGTGCCATTTGCATCCGCCAATTATTTTATTTATTTATTTTTTTTTAAATTTTTTTTTAAATTTTTTTTTTAAATTTTTTTTTTAAAATTTTTTTTTGGGGTAGGTATACCCCCCAAATGGCGCCATTTGGGGGTGGTTTGGGGGTATACCCCCATTTCGGTTAGTTGCTAGGGGGAGTATATATACCCCCCAAATGGGGGGTTGGGGAAAGGGGGAGGAGGAGGGGAGGGGCGGTGTATACCCCCCTGGGCACCCCCATGGAGCCATTTGGGGAGCGCCAACGAGGGCAATTATACATGCCATTTGGGGTAAAGAGAGCCACCCTTCATGGCAAGGATGTTGATCCATTGAATTTAGCAACAGAGATCACGAAATCTGTGGTGCCTATTGAACTTCCAATCATGTGCTGGGGTGCAGATAACATTGGTGAAGCAGTAGGTGCATTTATTCAGTTGCCAAAAAAGGATGTAAGACTGGTTGAGGCTTGTATGCTATAAACATATGTATGATAGATGTGTACTACTCACATGTATCATACACCTGCAGAAGGTCTATAAATCTATTCATGTATCTTAAAAATATATGTATGATACATGGGTGTCATACCTGTGTACCTAACACATGCAGAAGGTGTATGATACCGAGTAAATATGTTTTCTAAATATTTCATGGTGGTGTATACAACCCCTGCATAAGGTATATGATACAGGGTACTCAACCCCTGCATAAGGTCTATACAACCCCCAAAATAAAAAAGTTCCAGTTTACTAAAAATTTTCCCATTATAATGAAATTGTGCTTATAGTAGAAGATGAACACCAGCTCTACAGGAGTGTCCGGCATATGCACACATCCGAGCAGCTCATGCCGATCTCAGATGCTCTGAGATAGCAATTCATCAACTGATGGCTTCGCCAATGGTTGCACGTCTCGCGTCCTACATTCTGCAAGTCTCCGCCGTCAGAGAGTCCCTCACAGCACAGGTAATTTGAACGCCCAGATAGGGACTCTGAACGCCTACTACAAGGGTTTTTTCGTCCCAGTGGTAGAGACACATTGTACAGGGTTTCTGTGGTTTTCTTTTGTGTTTGGATACTTTCCGATATATTGTATGTCTATAACCGTCTCATAGGCCAGTTGGCCTCCGTGGACGTTAAAATATACTTCCTTCCTTCCTTCCTTTAAGTTTAGTTAAATGCCCTTATAATTTTTTATGCCTTTGGCTAACTTAACTAGACATGTTCGAAAGCATTTAGTTAGCTAGTTAAGTTATTTTTTAACCAAATTTTTTAACTAAACGAGTGCGAAATGGTTTTCCGTTAAGTTAGCCTAACTAATTTTTTTAACTAGCTTTGGTGCGAAGGCAATCACCAGTTTAATATTAACTTAACTTAACGGTAATAGTTAGCTTAACTAAACTTAACCATGGGTGCGAATAGACCCTTATACTCTTCAAAACTACCAAACTAGATTACATGCTATTTAGGCCGTGCATAAAGAACGCAATTTTGCTCGTTAAAACCATTGGAAAAAAGTTTTAATACCCATGTATAATTATTTTAAAAAGGTGCCTTTGAATATTCTTGTTAGATGCTTGCTTAAAAAATTTGACATGCATGGTACTTCAAGCGGAAAAAATAGGGTGAGCAAAAAAAATAAAATGAACAAGAAATTTATTGCGGTGGCCCCTAACTCATCTATTGGTTTGAAACTGTCAGTTCGGGGCGAGCATATGTATGAATGCTCGTGTATTATGGCTAAAGCTTGTATTATGGCTTTTTGGCCATTCGATGGGAGCACGTGGGAGCATATTCCCTCCCCATAAATCTAGAACGTCCAAACTAAGTCTTTTGCAGGTCAAACTCGTGCCTGTTGATCAGACTATGAAGGGGACATTATTAAGGCAGAGACCATTACATAAAACAGTACAACACGACGGAATGACTAGAGCTTGGGGAATCGAACCCCAGATAAATCCAATGCCTATGGCTTACCTGCGTGCCATGTTCGGACCATGTATAGGGGCCATCGAACACATGCCATTGACTACAAGACATAGCATGAAGCAACACAATATCACATATTCACAGGCTTAGAGAATGTACATGTGGCACGGGGCCACACACATGAAACTGCACAAACAAGAACATTGCAAACACAATGGAAAACAACAACGCCTAGTTCATGGGCTCTCCAGATGCGGCCCCCCTGATCACAACATCAAGCTGTCGGATTTCCTGCGTCAACAAGCACCTGGCCAAGCTCATGTGAGACCTCAAAGCCTGCAGTTCAGATAACGGTGCACCAAGCTGCTCCCAGGCAACACTGGACATCGCGGAATCGATCGCCACATAAAAGCCAGTCAGCTGCCTCTTGAGGATCCTAAGAGAAGCAGCCATTCAATGAGCCTTCGTTCCAACCTGGATGATGCTCGTCAAAAATTCCTTCGCAGTGAACAGCTGCTTACCCTCAGGAGCATAAACCTCAGGATTTGGATGGGAATCATCAATCGCAGTGCTTATGAAAGATGGATCTATGCTCACAGCTGGATGACTCGTCTCCCCAGGAGGATTCCCATCAGTCTCCATCTCTATCCTGCAACAACTTGTTACCACTACAAAGACATGCTGAAAGAAACTAAAACACGGACAAAAATAAAGCTGTACATGCAACAACACAAACAAGAGGTCAGCCAACTACCATCATGATCCCCGGTGTGGACGGGGATATAATCAACACTATGGTCAGGGATTTCAATATCAGGGCTGAACGATGGATCATGGATCTCCTGGAAATTGCAGTCTATCTCATCGGGCGGGATTGAGTCATCCCAATATCAGCAGCGGCCTGGCCCATTCCGTTCAACGCGCACATAACCTGCAGGGAGACCAAAGAGAATTGTTCTAATATCAGACGACATACAATGACTGGGATTCAACAAGACCCTTCAAGCGGCACGGACCCTGTGCTCGTTCACATTAGCAGTATTAGATGGGATTATCCAACTGCTGCTTCAGAGTATATTTCCCGCTTCTCAGCAAATTGTGAACGTTAAACTAGGGGTCAATCTGCACCCATCATGGTAGAACACAAAGTGGGCAGCCTTGTTCAGAAGGTTTCTATTATCCAACACACAAAGATTCTTCGTGTCCCCAGCACTCCATCTTACGTACAAATCTTTTCCTTTCTAAATCATACTCTCAGATATATTGTTTAGGTGGCAGGAGTAATGTACTTTCCCTATGTCTTTCATGCAGTACCCCAACCTCAAAATCGTGCAATCGGTTATTCTTCAGGGCCTTGCATACTAAGATAACACCTGTTGGCTTAGAAGGCCAATTAAACTCCCTTTTGATAGCATCATTCAAGGCCTTAGGACTCTTGTAACGGGCTCTAAGCACATCCTGGACATGGAGGTGATCAGCAGAGGATCCTCTCTCCAAGGCAACTGCGTCAGCAAGGCACCTCCTATTGCAGAACGAAGACATGGCATCAAAGAAGCTGCGGGGCATGTCCTGGCCAAACAAGGCCAACGTAACAGAGGCATCTATTGCATCCCAACCCTGTCCAAGATCAGGAATGAGATGAGAGGGCATGGACAAATTCTGGGCCGAATTCTGGGTCTGTACGGACTCTGATTCAATTGGCATAGAAGGAGGCAGATGCCCACTGGCTTTAGGCTTTCTGGCAGCCCTCCTCATAGAAGACATGATGAACAAAGAATGAACAAATGGAAACAGACAAGACACAGGGCCAAAATGCTAACCTCTGGTCTGTGCAGATCGCTCCACCCTAGCTGCTCACCCAAGCCTGATATACCACAGAACACTAGTCACAATACGTCATCTGCAAAAAACGGCCCAGCTTGTGCTCGGGACACCTGAACTAACCGATTCGACACATGATGCAGTCGGATTAAGCATTCTCCTCAGTCATGGACACCTGTAGCCGCCTCCACGCCCGATCCAATCCAGACCTCGGGAGAAAACACAGGCCCCTCCTACCACAGATCCACGTAGGTTTCCAAAACGCATCCCAGATGCCAGCATCACCAAAATATGTATTTCCATACGAATACCTGGCCTAACCTTAGAAAATCATATGTAACAAAACTACCATTTTTTATCGGGGCCACATTATAGTTAAAATAAGCAAATCACCAACTCACTTGTATGAGAGTCAAAGCTCTCATGTATTTTGTGTTCTAGTATTTTGATAATAACAAGCAATGGAGAAGATGTTTAGTGGTGTTAAAGTCATGGGATTCACAAAGCGAGATTTGATTTCTTTTGAACAAATATGAAGACATATAAACTATTGAAATGAAGTAGGATAAGCACAATTTCATTATTTTTGGACAAAACCTGAATTTGTGGACCATTTTCTAAATTCTTGTGTCGATATTTCATACAATGAGTGTTGAATATGTCTCAGCATATGGAGCTCAAGCATAGTCGATTGACTCTATGGGAAAATGAATGTTGAGCGCCTCGAACCGAGCGCCTGGCTCCAGGGAGAACCTCCCAACCCCGATGGATGAGGCTTTGCTTGAAGTTGTTCTCCAGGGTTTGGGAATTACTAACACCCCCCTGGAATTGCAAGATGCCGTAGTAGCTATAGAAAATTTGATTTCCATTACTCATTCTAGAATTGGCTTTTGCAGATTTGGTCATAGTTCGTTCTTCTTGTGTATTCTCTGTTTTGATAGATCAGGCTCTTTAAGAGTTGCAGCTCACAATTCTCAGCCGTACCTAGCCCTGGGTAACAGATTTGAACGAAATCTTTTCACTATGAGCACCAATATTCCACTAGGCGACATTCTTCGACCTCCAGCCATCCCAACATATCAGTGATCTCGATAGGGTGGTGTGGAGGTTCTTAGTATCCAATTAGTGGTTTTCTTGGGCCCCTTGCCAAATCTAGGGGGCCTGTCAGGGTAGGGTCAGGTTTAGTTCTTTAGGATCTGCATTTTCTGTAGCTTCTGTGTACGGTTTGTCATATCCTAGGCGAGATTTTTCTTGGGAGAGGGAAGGAGTTATCATTGGCAGTTATCCCTTTTTTGGAGGGAAAAAGCGAAGGGGAAAGGTCTGTAGCCTCAGATAACGGTTGCTTTCTTTTCGGATCAAAAATCTCTTCGTCTCTGAATAGCTTCAACCATGAGGACCAAGGCAAGCACTTCTATTCCGCGCAGCAGTAAGGAGGATGACGAGTGATTTTCTAGTTGGACAGCAAGAACGATAAGGCTTGGGGAATCTTGAAGGAGCTGTATATGGGGCTAGAAGTCATAAAAGATCAGCAGAAGGCAGCAGCATTCTGCATGGGGGTGCATGAAGAAATTGGCATACTGGCTTGCAAGGAGAAATTAGAGACTATTGATAAAGATTATATGAATGGAAGGGCCAATGATAGGGATTGGGTATGGAATACGTTATGCAAGAACTCGACAACACCCTTTACAAGTTAATTACGGTCAAGCAGGGGCACACTGAAACAGACTGCTGTAGCCTCAAGAACAGTATCTTCAGGGCGTACATGGATGAGATGCTTGCAAAGGTTAAAAACTTGATCATTCAATGGGATGGGTTGAGAGAAACTTCTAATGCTAGCATCAGGCTCATAAAGAGGTGGGAAGAGGCCGAAGACAATGTTATTGAAAGGCACAGGAAAATCTTTAGGCAAACTCTTGCGCTGAATGAACCATTGGAAGGTATTTCAACATCCCTCGAGGTAGAGGCAAGAAATCAGCGAAACTCTGTAATATCAAGGACTCAAACGGATTCTTTAATCCGGAAGAGGTGAACTCATGTGATTGTGGGAACTGCGAGGAAATCCGGCTATCAGCGCTAAATGTGCCGAAAACTAAGATTGGAGAAAACAAAATTAGCAACTCCATCCCCATAATCGGCAAGAACGACAAGATCAAAGGTCCACCTTCTATCCCTTCCTATAAAAATATTCTTATGAAGGATAACATTTCTGGTTCTGTTTCTGTTTCTCAACCGACTAACTCAGGGAACCAGAATTCAGTTAGGGGGGATTTTATAGATCTGTTTGCTGTTTCGGACTCTTCTGCTACTGACTTGTTTTCCAGGAATGCTATTCTTGTACATTTCCCGCGTATGTGCCCTAATCAAGGGGAAATTAAGAATTGGATTACAAAATCCCAACATATCCCAATCCTTTCTATTCTTAGGTTGGATAAGAAGACCTTCCAAATTGTTTGTAGGGACGAGATTTGCGTCAAGCAAATTCTGAGGAGGAAGCTGGACTTCATCAACAATGCTCCCTTCTACCTAATGAATTGGTCTCCCAATTTCATTCCAGGAACGACGGAGGAGATCCAGACCTCTACATGGTTATCTTTCCCAAATCTCCCCCCAGCTTTTTGGACCCGATCCCATCTGAATGCCCTCTGTGAATCTTTAGGGGAGGTCCTCGAAATCACTATCCCCCAAACTAACTTCCCTTCGGTGTGCATATCTAAGAAAATTAACTCCGAATGGAAGAGGAAGATTAAAATCAGAGTCAAGGCTGATGAGTTCCTGGACCTTACTATCAATTATTCTAAATGGCCGATCCAAGAACCTGAATCAGTCTCGAACCAAATTCCTAAACAGGTTTGGATCCCGAAAGCTAATAAAAAGGATAATACTGATCCCAACAAGGTCGAGGAAAACTCTGATACCAAACAAACTCTGATCATTCCTGATCAAAGAGAGCACTTTGATGACCACTCTCATAAAATTAAAATTCAAGATGACATGGTTGTCCTTATCAAGAATATTAACCTTTCAGTGAGAATTGACACAGGGGACTTAGTTTTCACTTTTCCCAAGAATTTTGACTCCACTCAACAGGGGAATGAGGCTGACACTCAATGGGAAACTCAAAGGAATGATCCAGACATGGAGGATACAGGCTGGAATATTGTTAACAGGAAAAAAGGCAGAGGTAAGAAAAAATCCTATTCTGGCCCAAGTAGATCTAGTCCAAGGAAACAGACCATTCAAGCAGGGATGGTCCTAGGAAAATATAGGTATTAATGGATAAAGAGATCAATTGTGTTACCTGGAATCTCCAGGGTATCAATAGCATCATTAAAAGAGAAAGACTGAAGGTATGCCTCTCATCCCTCAACCCTGATATTCTCTTCTTACAGGAGCACAAATTGCATGACTCTGATTATGAGAGAACTTTAAGTAGAACTCTCCCCCCTAACTATAGTATATGGCCTATCCCTGCAAATGAATCCTCTGGTGGCATTGCGATAGCTTGGAAAAATCATCTTAACATTTCTGATATTTATATGGTTAATAGTAGGAATGGCAGATGGCAGATTCTCCTTTGTACCATTTTCAGAATTAAGCTTGCCCTGGTAAACATTTATGCTTTCAATAATCCTGCAGAAAGAGTAGACGTTTGGAAGAAGGTAAAAATTAGTTTAGATAATTTAGAGTTTGATGAGTGTATCTTAGGTGGTGATCTTAACATGGTGACTAACAGTTTTATGAAAAATAAGAATTTCAGACCTCTGGGCAGGAATGAGAAGGATGCTTGGCTGGATCTCACTAGGAGCCATAACCTAACTTTGGCCAGAACCAAGCCTAACTCCTACAGCTGGACTGACAAAAGGGTAGATCCCACCCTATGTCTTCATGACAGGTATTACCTCTCTGAGAATTTCTGGAACCATAGCAGCAGAGTCAGCAACCTGGAAGGGTACACCCTCTCAGATCATTTCCCTCAACAGTTGAGAATCATGCCTACCAACCAGTCTAACAAGAAGAGGAAAACTTACTTCAAGCTCAACACTAGTCTTCTAGATCATGAAGACTTCATGGATAAGTTTGACGAGAGACGTAGCTCTAAATTCTTTTTTGTAAAGGCTAAAGGCAGAATCAAGAAGAACCATATTTTCAAAATAAGAGTTGGGGATGAAGAAATCTCGGATGAAAATCAGATCAAAGAAGCGGCTGCTGATCATTTTAGGAAAATAATGGGGACCAACCAAGACAGCTCCCAGGACATCATGAATAGGTTTATCAACCTCCAACCAAAGGTTAGTATGGAGGACAACTCTAGCATTGAACTACCCTTCTCCAAAGAGGAGCTCTTCCAAACTACAAAAGAAATGGAGAAGGGGAAGAGTCCTGGCCCGGATGGACTCCCAATCGAATTCTTCATCAAGGTATGGCCTATTTTAGGGGATAGCATTGTCAATTTAGCTAACGAGTTCAGAACTATTAAGTGCTTGGATGCAAGGATCAATACCAGCTTCATCACTCTTATCCCCAAAACTGATATGCCAGCCACGCTATCAGATTACAGGCCTATTTTGCTAACCAATGTTATCTATAAGATAATTTCAGGTACTTTTGCCAGAAGACTTAAGACTGTTTTGGAAAGAATCATCAGCACATCCCAAGCTGCATATCTGAAAGACAGATTCATCCTGGACAATGTGGTCACGGCTATGTTGGGGCTTAATTGGGCTAAAGACTCCAATCAGGATATTGCTTTAATTAAGCTGGACATCACCAAAGCCTTCGACTCGGTAAGTTGGGATTTCTTGTTTAAATGCTGCAAAGCCCTGGGGTTTTCGGATGAGGTAATTCTTTTATTTAAAGCAATTCTATCCAATTCTAGATCCTCTGTTTTGATCAATGGTGAATGTGGCCCCTTCTTCCCTCTGCAAAGAGGTGTGAAGCAGGGATGCCCATTAGCCCCTTTTCTATTTCTCATTGTAATGGAGGCTCTTCATGGTAAATTGGAAGAGGCAAAGAGAACTAACGTGATCCAAGGTCTCACCCTTCCCAACAATGGAGAAATGGATCAAATCTTAAATGGTCATTTTGCAGATGATACATTCCTGCTAGTCTCGATGGACAACAGATCTATCACCAACACCCAAATTATTCTGGAGAATTTTGGAGAAGCCTCAGGATGTAAGATCAACCCCATCAAATCGAAAGTGGTGGCCAGAGACCAGGTAAAAGGAGAGCAAATAGCTGCTCTTCTGGGCTGTAAGTATATCCTCCCTACCACCTCTTCTAAGGTTTTAGGCATCCCCCTAGCCCTGAAAGGCACTCCCTCTGATATCTGGTCTGATATCATAGAGAAATTCTAGAAAAAGGTGGACAGCCTAAACTCCAAGTATATCTCTAAGCAGGGGAGAGCAATTATTGCTAACTTTGTGATTTCCTCTTCCCATGTCTATCAATCCTCTGTCATTCTTGCTCCGAAGAAAGTAACATCCAAATTACAGAGCATAATTGGGAGATTTATATCCTGTGGACAGAACAGAAGGTGCTGGACTCCAGTGGCCATGGATGAGTGCTGCAAAAGCAAGAATCTTGGGGGGCTTGGAGTGATTAACATTGAGAAGCAGGGGACAGCTCTTGCTGCCAAATATCTGTATAAGGCAGCTTATAACATGATCAATCATCCAGTCTCCATTATCATCAGACATTATCTAAACAAGTGCCTATCCTAGAGGAAGTTAAATCTGATTCTGCCCCATTCGATTCACTTCCCCTTCACTGTTCCTAATTCTGTCCCTGGTCTTATAAAGAAATGGATTAGAGCTTGGAACTTAGTCAAGGGAATGTATACCTGGAAAGAGGGCCTCTCCATGGATCAGTCCATCTTTTGGAACCCGGGACTCCTAACTAATGACTCTTCTTTATGTTTAGCCTGTCACTTCCCGGAGCAGGCGAGGTTATGGGGAAGCAAAGGAATTATTTTCATCAGAGATATGTTTAATGACCAAGGGATTATCCCTTTTCAACACTCTGTTTTGGCTGGGGAAGGAATTGATACCGAGATCCTCTACAACAACATCTACCAGATGCTCTCTCAAGGAAGATGGAATGACGATGATGACCAGAACTGGACTCATAATGGAATTGCAGGATTCAAGGTTAAATCAGCTTACAAATTTCTGATGAGGGGTCAAAGGCTTTCCATTCATACCAAATGGCAAACTGAGGAGGACAGATGCATAAGGAATCTAAAGTTCATGTGGTCGAGCCCAATCCCTCCTAAGGTGAAATCTTTTATGTGGCAGCTTTGGCACAGAGCTTTAGCCACTAATCACAAAAGGCACAAGATCCAAATGTCAGATTCGGATGCCTGTCCCAGGTGCCTTAATTCTAGGGAGGATGAGGAGCACTTGTTCAAATCATGCATCTGGTCGGAATGGATCCTGGAATTAGCCTCTACCATTTTTGGTTATGATCTTAACTCGCTTGACCTGTTAGAGTTTTTTCTGCCAAATAACCCCAACGACTGGAGGATTTACATCCTTCTGTGGCGAATTTGGAAGGGAAGGAATAACTTCATCTTCAACTGCGATATTACTCATCCTGAGGCTATCATCAAGCAAACCGAATATGACATCAAATGGATTATTGCTGTTGCATAAGACTAAACATGAGTCTGATATCTTTTTTTCTGATTTTACAGGGATTATTTTTGTGTTGGTGCGCAAACTCAAGTGGAGAAAGATCGATCCAGTGGCAAATCAACAATGGATCAAGGTGTTCGGTCCTCCGAATATATATGGTCATGACGAACCCTGTCTTTGCAACTGTTGCTGTGACCAGAATTATAATGCAAGAAGAGGAATGCTCTGTGAAGCAAAAGATAGCAAGGGCCGGTTTAATATGGCCAAAGCGGAATCCTGCATGTGTCCCTTCTGCTTGCTCTCTATTATGGTCAGAGGCAGAGGCAGGAAGCCCACCAATACTAACCTCAGATCACACTTCTAGATCACAACAGGCCTTATATTTGGCACAGGGGCTAGCATCTAGCTCATACTCTATCTTATCTTGGTTATTATTACTATTTTCCAACGGTACTTTTTACTGTACCACTAGGGTTATACTTCCCTTCAAAAAGTACCACTTTTTGTTAACTTATACTTTATAATTAATATATAAATACGCCTTCAATCAAAAAAAGACTCTATGCCAATATGGTCAGTAGCCATTGTTGGCCTCCATGTCTTCTTCCAACAAGTAATGTAGTTGGTATGATACACTTGGTCCATGACAGGGACTGGCTCCCACCAAGTCACCTGAAACGTATTAAAGTGACATGAGATGTTGATTATGATGCCCAACATATCATATACTAACATCATGTATGACTCTGATACGATATTCGTGTAATCACCTGAATAAAGTTTAAACCTTTATACAAATTAGTAGTTAAAGCCTTATTCAAAAGAGCTCTCCACCCAACCGGACCACTTAGTTAGCAATATCAGACTGGAATATAAAGACAGTAAGGCATATCTGGCAATCAGTTTCCACTTGTAGCTCCTTTCTCGAGCTAACAGTCCTCAATATGATACACCAAGAGTCAGGTTCTAGGATAGTAACTGGATATTAAACAAGAGCAGCAGAAGCTGTAGGAAAAAGTAATGGCTTTTTAGGAATCAGATTCAAGAGTGAATGAGTAGAGCAGTCTTTCTTGACCCCCTATCACTCCTTTGGCCATAACTCTCTTATTCGGACGAGTTATGGCGAGCCTATGTGTTTTCATTTTGTTCATTTTGAGTGAACGAGTAAGAACTAGTCTAATTGCTCTATTAGAAATATTTTGGTATTTGTTTGAGCGAAATTAAAAGCCCTGAAGAAGTAAGACTATGTCTCGAGGAATGTAACTAGAATTCTGAATGGCATAAGAGCATTAACTTGTTTTTTTCTTTTTGCATGATTTCCCTCAAGGGTTCTGCTCCAAAAAGATTTAAGGTATTGACTGAATCTCAGCCAGAATCAAAGCTTGAAAGACGTGCTGGGAAACAATGCTAGTTATGAGCCAGCTTATGAAGAACTGAGGAAATCATAGGTCGCTTGGACCATGAAGTGATTGGTTAATATGAAATAATTGCAGAGCATAACTTGGTATAGAAGTTTAATGAATATGGAAATGGGTCGTGCCATGGTCTCTCCCTAGGTTGTGATTGATTAGATCTTCATAAGCGTCCGCATTTCATTTGAAGCCATTAATAAACTGTTTCAAGCCTTAGAACTTTCTATAATATTTCTGTGGGTATGTTGAAAGAAAAATCATTTGAGGATATGTTAGTAAAGAAACTTACCATTTGGTCATTGAATTCTCTAAGTTATTAATGTGTAAGACATGAACCTATGCTAGGTGATACATGTAATTATTGGTATAACCCAAAGAACCATACCATTTGGTTGGGTTTGCAGGTTCTAATGTCATGATTGAGTTTTTTGCAGGACATAGGAATTGTCATGCAGGGAATTATTTTGGGAGATATTCTTACCTACTTATTGGCACATGAGCAACCTAAGTTTTAGGCGCTTGTGGCTATAAGGTAAACGGATATTTGAGTTGCATTTGCCTTAGGGAATTCCAAGGTGGAAGTATGAGGTGTTCTTTTCTTTGTGTAGTCTATAGTAAGTCTTGAGACAACTAATATGTTTGCGGCATAATAGTTGGACTTTGGAAAATATTTTTAGCCTAAAGGGCTGGGTTTGGAAATTTTTAGCCTAAAGGGCTAGACTTGGAAAATTTTTAGCCTAAAGGGCTGGACTTGAAAATTTTTAGCTTAAAGGGCTGGACTTGGAAAAGGGCTGGACTTGGAAATTTTTAGCCTAAAGGGCTGGACTTGGAAAAGTTTTAGCCTAAAGGGCTGGACTTGGAAAAGTTTTAGCCTAAAGGGCTAGACTTGGAAATTTTTAGCCTAAAGGGCTGGACTTGACTATTTTTTATTGTGCAGGTTGTAGTCATGGACTTGGTTGTGTTAATTAACACAACCATTGGGTCCAACACATTTAAATTAAAATCCCCCTTAAACCCCCTTTGGTTTGGGTGCATATTCACACAGGGGGTGACTCCGGGCAACGAGAGCTGTTGGATAGGCATATTCACCCCTTATTCCTTAATCTACACCGTACGTAAAGTTCCTCATTTGTGGGGTATGCAAGTACAAAATTTGCTATACTGTATAACAAGATTCGCAAAATACTATAAGATTTCAAGCGGTCGTACGTGCAAAATACAATTATGAGGGCTCTCGCTGCCCTACGTCACCCCCCGTGTGAATATGCACCCAAACCAAAGGGGGTTTAAGAGGAATTTTAATTTAAATGTGTTGGACCCAATGGTTGTGTTAATTAATGTCAATGGTAGTTATGTGTTGGTTGTTAATATGTGTTGGGGGATTTAATTTTTATAAGTTGGATGTTAATGAACATAAGTAAAAGTTACCATAAAGATAGAGCGGATTGATCCCATTATTCTGAAAGTCATAAAGTTTGCAACACCTATACACAAACATTTTTCAACTGGAATTTAACAGCAGCCTTTGGCCTCATGGATTCTTGTGGTGAGAAACCAAAGTGGGAAACTTTTCTGCTTGTTAGCACAAGGATCTAGAAGCCTTGGAATTTGCTTAATAACTGCCTCAAAATCTAAAAATGCATGGTAATATTTTGCAAGCTTCATTCGGAATGAGCCATAAAACAATATCCAATAGCGCAATCCTGTATTAATCACCTGGTAGGATGTGAAAGCCTATCAAACCCGGCCGAAAAATTGTTGTTTTAGCATAGATAACTTAACCAAACATATCCATATCATACACTATCAAAAAGATCTCGGAGAGAGCTTTCCAATGCAATAAAAATCATCTCAAACAGAGCTCTGGATCAAAAGTTATGATAAGAAATGTGTTGCCGGCGGGAAAACTGCACTACATGCGCCCTTCAAGCCCTTCATGTGCCCATTATGCACCACACACACACAAAAAGAGGGCTTTTGTTGTGAGCCATTGGTTGTTGACCATTGGAAAAAAAGACTAAAATCAATGGCCCTTCATGTGCCCATTATGCACCACACGCACAAAAAAGGGGCTTTTGTTGTGAGCCATTGGTTGTTGACCATTGAAAAAAAAAAGGCTAAAATCAATGGCTCAGAAATGGTGCACTTTAGATGTACGCATTAGTACATCCATTTAAATATATCACGAAATCATAGGAAAACCTTAGTGAAAAGCGTACAAAAACACAAAGAAAACCCCCTGTTATTATGCTATATATTCTTGATCGAGGACGATCAATCCCGAGAAGGGGAGGAATTGATATGGTTTAAGGCTAATATCTAACAATGAGCTCAGAGGAGTGGCCAATATGATTATGCATTGCGCTAAGTCCTATAGAGCTAGTATATATCATGGTTGGGAACAACAGGCAAAGGCAAAGGCAAACCAAAGAAGGCTAAAGACGTTGAGACTTCTATAAATAGAATCTGAACTTCAATTAGTGATATCTTTGCAATCAGAGCTCCGATTGATGCGATATTTATTTCATTGTAACCTGTCTCGAAATTTAGTTTTCGAATTGGGTCTTATACCAATTGATACGATATTCGTGTAATCACCTGAATAAAGTTTAGACCTTTATACAAATTAGTAGTTAAAGCCTTATTCAAAAGAGCTCTCCACCCAACCGGACCACTCAGCTAGCAATATCAGGCTGGAATATAAAGACAGTAAGGCATATCTGGCAATCAGTTTCCACTTGTAGCTCCTTTCTCGAGCTAACAGTCCTCAATATGATACACCAAGAGTCAGGTTCTAGGATAGTAACCGAATAATAAACAAGAACAACAGAAGCTGTAGGAAAAAGTAATGGCTTTTTAGGAATCAGATTCAAGAGTGAATGAGTAGA
This sequence comes from Isoetes taiwanensis, assembly GCA_021234155.1. Taxonomy (NCBI): domain Eukaryota; kingdom Viridiplantae; phylum Streptophyta; class Lycopodiopsida; order Isoetales; family Isoetaceae; genus Isoetes; species Isoetes taiwanensis. Next base: position 12,965,087 of record JAJEKV010000019.1, read on the forward strand.
GCAGTCTTTCTTGACCCCCTGTCACTCTTTCGGCCATAACTCTCTTATTCAGACGAGTTATGGGAAGTACCGACCCAATTCGAAAACTAGATTTCGAGATGGGTTCCAATGAAATAAAAATCACCTCAATTGGAGCTCTGACTGCAGAGATATCGTAATTGAATTTTAGGTTCCATTTATAGAAGTCTCAGCGTCTTTAGCCTTCTTTGGTCTGCCTTTGCCTTTGCCTTTGCCTTTTGTTCCCAGCCATGATATATACTAGCTCTATAGGACTTCGCCCAATGCATAATCATATTGGCCACTCCCCTGAGCTCATTGTTAGATATTAGCCTTAAACCATATCAGACTCCACAATGTGAATCATATTTAAATTGCATAATCACCATATCCGTCATAATGTTATTATACGCCATGGTAAAAAAAAAAAAGTTAATGCCTGCACAACAATATTGACTGCAAAATAGTATTGGCATAATAGTAGCTGCGCCATCTCAGACAACCAATCTTCGGCGACTAGTGTAGGCGCAAACTACTATATAGGGAGTGAGTCGTGAAGACATCTTAAGCATCGATTTTTTTTTTTTTTGGTTTTGGGGGTGAATTCAAAATTCAAACACAGAACGACAACTTTTAAGATTTAAATTTTAGGGACTCGGGAGGGGGGAGGGGGGTTAAATAAGTGGGCGCAAATAAAAAGGAAGAGGGGGAATGCAGACCCACATTTTAAAATTCAAATTTGAATGGTGGGCAGGAGGGGAAGGGGGACGCAATGGCCATACTTCTTCCTTCTCTTTCACAAGAGCATCATGTCTAGCCTTTGACACATCCATCTCTATTCTTTGCCGATAACATGAATAAGCATTCTTCTTGCATCAATGAGCAGTAATGCTAGAGCTTATAGTTGGCTATCTTCATTAACATTCATATGGCAGAGGGAGAATGATTACAGGTGTGTCTTCTCAAGTTTGTTCGATTTGTCTATCGTAGATCTTGCTCTTAGAGTTCTTCCTATTACCTTAACCTAATCTCGATAATATCTCCTATCTTGCATATCTTTTTCTATGTTGTATTCCTTGTTTTTATCTTGCTATGCTACTATGGACCCACTTTGGAGCCCCATTTCTATATATAATGTGTTTGATTAGAAACCTAAGTAAAGCCCTCTAAACAAGCTTTCCAACGAGCTAAATAATGCCATGGAGTCCGAATGCAGAAGTTATGCTAAAGAACCTATATTGCCACCATGGAGCCACCCAAATTGGGCAGACACCTAATTTGTAGCCTCATTTATGTAGATATTATGCTTGATTAGTGACTTTATCAAAGCCCTCTAAAGAAGCTTTTCAACGAGCTAAAGAAAGCCAAAAACAGAGTCTGGATGTAGGAGTTACGATGAAAAAAATCTATACTGCCACCACAATGCCTCGCCCAATTTGGAATCCCATTTCTATAACTTATATGTTTTATTAGTGTCTTCATCAGAGTCCTCTGAACAAGATTTCTAGCGAGCTAAAGAACGCCGAAAACAGAGTTTGAATGCAGGAGTTATGCTGAAAAACCTATACTGCACCATGGAGTCCCTCGTCCACTTTGAGGCTCCATTTGTACAAATATTATGCTTGAATAGTATCTTCACCAAAGCTCTCTAAACAAGCTTTCCAATGAGCTAAAGAACGCTGAAAACAGAGTCCGGATGCAGGAGTTATGCTGAAAAACCTATATTACCACCATGGAGCCTCTCAAGGTGGGTGTCTGCCCAATTTGGGGCCGCAATTGTATAAATATCATGCTTGATTAATGATTTTACGAAAGCCTTCTGGACAAACTTTCCAAGGAGCTAAAAAATGCTGTAAGCAGAGTTTGGATACAATAGTTATGCTAAAAAACCTACACACTGCCACCATGGATCCCATGTGGGTTTTTTTTTTTTGGATTGCCCCTGTTAAGGGGGCAATTCGTTAGGGGGAACTATTGGTTTTTTTAACCTTTGGGCTAGAGATTCCTTTTTTTAGAATTTATCTTTGGGTTTTTTATTTTTAAAACAAACTATTTTTTTATTGGAATGTATTTATAGAAAAGGATTTGTAATCCCTTCACGTTTTCTAGATTGAACTTTACATATCGGTGCTAATCATCTGCTAAACATGGGCATTGCACAGATGGAAAAGGCAGATGCAGTTACAGGTATGTCATTGTTCTCTGCATTTTTATTGTTCTTCGCATTTGATAAATCGAATGTCATTTGATGAATCGAATGTCTGGAATGCTTTGTTCATAAGCTTTACTGTATGAATTTGCATCTTATTTTTGCATCCATCATTTGAGTAATGCTTGCTGATTCAGTTGCAATATGCACAAATGCCATTTAGCTTTTTTAAGCACATTTTGTATTTCCGCCATGAAATCTTGCAGAAGAACTGCCTGTCTATGTGAATTTACTTAAAGAAAAGCATAATCTTGCACGCTTCAGTGACTCTACATATTTCAATGCAAGGCCTCCATAAACTGTTGGTTCCTTCTTTGAAACTTGTCGTCTTCTCTAAAAATTGTGCAAAACAGTTCCTAGAGAAAGAGAAATTGTGCCTGCCACATTTTGGAAAGAAAGCTGAAGCTCCTTACTTCCTTTGGAACCCGTATCCACATGTACCTTAAGGTGTATACTTTGCGATGCCTATGAAGTTTGTTCTAATGACTTTTTAAAAACTATTAACATCGTTCGCATGGAATGTCATAGTTCATGAGAAGCCAATGCAGTGATTAGACAGGTATAATCGAAATGCAATGCTGCCTAAGTGTGTGTGGGGCATATGCTGTCTCTTTAGCCCCTTTAAGGAAAATGAGCTACAGATACTCTCAGCCTATTCTAGCATGTTCTGAAGAGAAAACATCTATCAATTCTTGTGAATCAACAAGGTACCTGCTCTTGTCTGAATACCATATTAAGAATATGTATTTATTTTTCTCTGTTCAAGGAACATCCTTTTTCCAGACTGTATTCACAATTTTCTTCCAACCTTTCATCTGTTTCTCAACATCCTGAAATTTTGTTGAGTTTCTCTTGTTCACCAAATCTTACAGATGAATCAGTTTTCTATTCATATTCTTTCGTCAATCTCATATTAAGTGATCATTTCTATCAATGGATCTCTTTTCCTTTTGCTATTAAGTAATGCCTTTTAATCTTAAACTACAAAAGACAGTGATGGAGGAGAAATATTTGAGCTAAGTATTTACAGGATTTAATTCTGCGAACACTTAGCTTATGCCCAACTACACTAAAAACTATGGTACACAAATATTACAAGGGTATACCCATTTTAAAGGTCTGCCTTCCCAATTCGAAACAATGTCCTTCAAATCCTAGGGACAAAGGCTTTTATAGAAGGAATTGTATTCCAAAAAATTTCCTCCAAAATTTCTCAACTCCAAAATAAATACGATGGAGCTATCTCAAAAATCTCTCATATCACGTAAAAGATGACCCTTTTTTTCCAGTCTTAGATGCATGCAATTTGAGCCCCGAACTTCGCTAATAAACCACAAAACCAAGTGCCTTCACTGTTTCTTCAATTTTTGTTATGATTTCTCCAACCGGCGCAACAAAAGTGAATCTGGCTTCTTGTTTGAAAGGCTCATCCCGCTGCTTTTCAAAAAGCCCGCAGATCCGCACCGTGGAGACATGGATAAGAATTCAAAGGCATTAATAACAACAGTTTGCAATCACTTGATTCTCAGAACAAGATGCTTAAGGTTGAAGACATTCTCCACATCCCGAGTATCAATAAATTCTTCAAAGTAGAACTTAAGAGGAATATAGCCTTGTTTAAACCAGGAATCTTCCAAAATCTGATCAAAGGTCATACGCAAAGCGTGGATCAGGCTGCAAAATATGAGAGATGAGATGGCGAGCCTCAAAGCAGTGAACCATGTAGGGAACTTAAATTCAGCTCAAAGATCTTCCTATCACACTCACACATGTTTGACTCATAAAAAGGCATATGGCCAGCCATGAGAACAAACAAAATAACACCACATGACCATAGATCCGCCTTTGGCTCCATCATAACCCCCAACTCTCAAAATCACCTCTGGTGCTACATAATTTGGAGAGCCACATGTAGTATGTAACAATCCATCTCGTAATTGCTCGGCAGAGCACTTAGACCGAAGTCAGAAATTTTAAATTGCCATTTGAATCTAACAAGAAATTCTCGGGCTTCGGACCTCTCAGTGGAAAATAGAGCAGCTATGGCGAGATCGCACCGCATCAATGAGCTGCTGGAAATATTTTCTTGCCTCATCTTCGGGCAGCATTGTTCTTTCCACTATTTTGTTGAAGAGCTCACCTCCAGTGACATACTCCATAACCAAGTAGATTTTGGTCCTGCTTGCAAGGACCTCATGGAGATGGACTATGTTGGGATGCCTTACTAATCTCATGGTGGAAATTTCTCGCTTGATCTGCTCCACCATTTTGTGCTGAAGCACCTTCCCTTTGTCTAACACTTTCACTGCCACATGCTCACCTGTTTCTACATTTCTGGCCAATCTAACCTTTGCAAATGTGCCATTTCCTAACACTCGGCCTAGCTCATATTTCCCCACTTTAATGTATGCACATCCATTTTAAAATTTAAACTTCCCTTTTGCTTTAATCCATGTATGTGAATTAAGTAGTCGTGGTTGTTATTAACATGTATGAAAACTGTCAAAGCATAAAAAATGCATCGCATGCATTTGCTGAAATACCCAAATGGAACGTAACTTGATGGCTTTACCGGATTTGTTTGCCGTGAGAGGATGAAAAGGAAGCTTCCAAGTTTTACAACAAATGCAACATGATTTGAAGGCAGAGAAGATTACAGACTTAACCATTATAGGATTATGCATCCAATGTGCTTTAGACGGAATGTGTTCATTTAAAGACTGAGTGGGATTCTCGTGTTTCTTCTTCGGTTGGCATGTATGCAAATCGAAGGCTAAATAATGCTTGTCACCTATTTGATAACATGGGCATGCAAACCTTTGTCCTTGAATGCACCGATTTCAGATATGTTCAAAGACGAATATAACAAAGAGGTCCCCAAATACATTAAAAGCTTTTGATAATCATACTTTTTCTGGTCCACCAAATGCATATGGCTGGTCCATAGCCCTGGCACAGGGAATGCAGATTATAGTATATGGAACGTGGCATGAGTTAGACATGGTTATATGTGCTTGATATGTGGGTGCATTGAGGATGGCGGTGCGATATTTGACAAAGATTCCCGGGATGCAATGATTGCTGGATGTGCATGACATGGAGATGGGAAAGAGATGGCAGATTTTTATCAACTCTGGTGTGCAAGTTTAGTAGTGAAGACCATATATTTTTTTATTCAATGGGAACATCTGTGATACTGCATTAGCAGAGGAGCACCATGTCTCCATGGGTCGAGTGGATTATTTTTGGGTTTTCTTGGCCAAAAAATCAAAATCACCATCTAGTTTTTCCATAACATTTTTCACCACCAACAAGAGTTACGTGACAAATAAAAAGTTTTATTCTCTATTATTTATGTTACGTGGCTTTCTCACCGGGTTACGAGCAAGACCGAAAATAATAGGACAAACAATGTTAGTAGCCTAGTCATGCGAAAACTAGACTCCTTAGCATATGGATATACCATATGTGCTTTAACAATCCCCATTTTGACATCTTCGTACTCTAATTTCTTTATTTTTTTCACGAAAAGCAAAAGTGGTGTGGTTTCATTGGAAAAATCATGAAGTATGCTATGCTTGAAAGTTATTCCTAAAACAAACATTTAATCCAAACCCGATTGGAGATCCACTCCAATAAGATGGCATTCTCTTTTCAGAACTATCGACAATTCATGGATGATTTCATACTTTAAGAGTTTCTGCTCTAGGTATAATGGAGATCTAAACTCTCTTGTTTCATTGTAGTGTCTGTGTGATTGATGTAAAATTTAACTCTAAATATCCTATCCTCCTACCCTCTCAAAAGTTCCGATCCTTTTGGCAATCCTTTTGCAGCAATCGGGTCTAGAAACTTTATAGATTTGCTGCGCATCTCGAACTACAAACTGATTACTCATCATTGTAATTTCATGCAAGTTGCAATTCAGGATTCACTCCGATTATGCAAATAGAAGCCCAAAGCTCAAATGGGTCAGTTCCCAAAGCTTTGGGTTGCTTATGTGTTTTTTGGCGTGTTTGCTCTGTGGTTTTTTGAGCAGTCTATTCTTGTGCTCTGCCAAATGTCGTTGCTTATAACAATTGCTAGTGCATTTCACATTAGCGATGGCTAGGATCGCAGATGATAAGGGAGCATATTATATCTGAACAGGGCCAATTCATTAGTTAAACAGGCTGGATATCAAGGCCGGAGACCCTGTTCTTTATTGTATGTATCTGGGTTGATTTAGAGATGAAAAAGCCATGCCATTGGAGGGTTGCCCTCTTATATGAAGCTAGAAATTGTAGAAAAGAGAGCTCAGGCATAATCATTAACAATTTAATGTCAAGAGAAGAGCTGCCGATGCAAGAACTCTTGGCTATGGCTGGTCTGGAAATGGCTATTTACAAAGGGTGATGATTCTATTAAAAATTCTTACTGTGGCAGATGCAAGGGAGAAACAGTTATTTTGCACAAAACAACAAAAGTTGAGTATTTCCAAGCTCCAATCTTTATAGCCCATGGTGTAGTGTTTTTAACAATGTGGACACCATAGTTATGGTGAGCCCCACTTCTATTGGAGGAGGCCATGACCAATTATTATGACATGCAACAACTACATTTGTCATTATGCCACTGCTTCTTATTCCCAGTAGATAAGATGTTGTGGTAGCTTAATATGTTGTTGGCACAGTAGGTTGAAGCAAATCGTGATTGAAATTGTTTGTCAAGACTTGCCTTTTTGGTCGGTTTTAAAAAGTTACACATATACATTGCCTTTGCATGCTCAAACAGAAGTATCTGAGAGGTGGAGACTAGTGAACCAAATATTGATTATAGGTCAAAGAAATATACACTACCTTTGTATGTTCAAACAGAGATGTGCTCTTGAGGGGTCCAATAATACTTGCATAATAAAATATATATTTAATGAGGTTATGTGTATTATTATTTTTTATTACATCGTCATTTTTGGTAAATGATGTATTTGTTTTGTTCCATTTTTGCAGCTTTCACAAAGTAGGTATGTCACATTGCAAACTAGACAATAAGAGTAATTTGGAGAATTACCAATTTGACGTAACTTTCATTGGTAAGCCTTGCGCAATTATACATTGTCTTACTTTATTTAGTTTAAAGAAATATAGCTCAACGGTTCAAATTGTAATGTGTGCTTTGTCCAGAGGTGTTGCTATATTGAGATAATGGCTTGGACATTGCATGAACAAGAAACATTAATACAATTTTGGAATAGAAATAGAGTTGGATCAAAGAAAGCACGTGCAAAGCATTTCGTAGATTCACATCCAAATTATGAATATTCTATTAGAGCAATCTTGGCTAAAGTTTCTAGACTTGAAGAAAATGGCTTACTTGATAACACTCTCGACATTGTTCAACATCCTCTTGTAGCATCACCAAATGGTATTCATGACGTGAATGTTGATATGAACGTTCACCAATGTGCTGAACAACATGTTGTGGATAGAAATACACATAACAGGTATGCAATATTTAATACTTTTGCAGCTTTCAAAACCATGTAAACTTCATGGATGCTATTCATGATTTCACACACTTTGCAATGTTTAATACTTTTGCAGCTTCCAAGACCATGTAAACTTCATGGATCCTACTCATGATCAAAATGTTTGTCCAAGATCCATCAATAATATTGAGCTCAATATGAGTACAGAAGACGATATTGCATCAAGTTCTTGGAAGAGGAGAGCACGTTCAAAACATTCTTCACAATGTCATATTGAACTGCCCAGCTCTGATCAATCACATCCATCAACGTTGTCAAGTACACGCAACATTTATGAATTTGCAAGTAATACTAGCACTATTGAAGTCCATTCTATACATAACACGAATGATGGTAACCATCTCGATGCTGATATTGAAGACTTTTCTATTAATGGTATTCATGATTTTGAAGGCTCGGTTCAAAACAATGAAGGTGTTGTACCATCTATAAATGCTCTTGGTGGTGTCAATGGTGGTGTCAATGTGGATCTTTGTTCCATGTCCATGAACAACCTTCACCAACGTGGTGATGAACAACATAGTGTAGAGGCAAACAAACATAACAGGTATGCTTTAAATGAAACTCTAATGCACGTACAATATTTCTTAGGTTTAACACTTATTATGTTGCTCCACTTTCTTAGCACAAATTTTATAATATTTAATGGTTTTGTAGGTTACAAGGTTGTGTACAATTCGTGGACGCTATTTCTCATCAAAACGTTTGTTCAAGCTCCATGAATAATATAGACCTCAACGTCACTAAAGAAGACAGTATTGCTTCAACTTCTTGGAAGAAAAGAGCACGTTCAAAACATTTGTCACAATGTGATATACAACTATCCACCTCTGATCAATCAAATCCATCAAAATTACTAAGATTACAGGACAATGGTATTTGCAAGCAATATTAGCACCATTCAAGTCGATTCTTTACACAATGTCGATGATGGTAACCATGTAGACACTGATATTGGAGACATTTGTATTAATGGTATCTATGATTTTGAAGAGGCGTCTGCTGATATTCCAATAATTCCCTGTCTTTCTTGCAAGAGGTTAAGATTCTCTTACCAGATGATGAAACAAAAGACACATTTCAAGAACCTTAGCAATGTACTGAACAAAGTTTGGTATAAAGGGAGCGATAATACATCTTGCAAGCAATGCTATAATAAAGGCAACTTCTATAGTCCTGGGAATATTGAATTGAATGTTGTACCACCAACTGTTCTTATGCTGCATCCACTAGAAGAAAGGTTAATATCATTGAGAATACCCTTTGCACAAATATCTATTTCACAAGCAGGCATAGGGCAACAAGGTTGCCCTTAAGGGACTATTTATAGCCAAATGGCTATATTATGAATATTTTCGAAAATGAGATACTAAAGCTGAATAGGTTGCTATTGAAAATAAATTATATTCTTTCGCCAAAGTTTTAACATTTCATCCTCCTGCCTTTCTTAAATTAGCCATGCATTTTTTAGCTAAGATCTAGAGCTTCGCCTCCAGTTCTATGGATCTATCACCATTGTAGATCAAGTAATTGTTTGCTAGCTCTAGTGACCTATAGTAGAATACTAAAAAAATCAACAACTACTCATTTTTTGCTACACATAATAGGTTTTTTTAATCCTTTTAAGTTGTATGTGACTTGACATCTAATTTATTTATTTCAATTACCACTATGAAACAGTTCAAGTCGCAAAAAGTAATCGCCTACAAAATTAATATAGAAAGCTTATGATTCGCCTCATCTTCTAAATCACGCCTATGCAGATATGGCCTTAAGGGCAACCCTGTAGGGCAACATCGTATCAAAGGTGTTGTTGTACATGTTGCTTCAAACATTAAGACGACCCAAGATTCACTTCCTAGATTTCTTGATGAAGATGCAACTATTAGACTTGAGTTGAGACGAAGAATAAGTGATACAAATGCATATATGGAAGGTTCTATCAGACCACGCCATGTTATGAATGCACTTTATGAATTAAAAGATGAAGATTTATATAAAGAATCAGGTATTCAAATAAACGAGAACTGGCTATCAACTATTGACTGTCAAATGCGATACACAAATGTGAATACTGAAAACTTAGGAATTGACGAATTACATTTGGAACATCAAGGTAACACATTAGTGCAAAACTTCTTAAGCGCTCAACATATTCAGGATTTTCAAGATCAAAAGGTAATTGTAGCTCCTGGAGAAGGAAACCATCCAATGGGTTTCTTTATGGTTTCAAATGTAGAGGAATCTTGTTTTCCAACTCTATTTGGAGGAAAGAAAAGACCTCCACAAATTGCGTAGAAGTTTACATATAAGCAAATTTGTGAATGGGAACTCTTGAATATAGATCGCCGCTTTTGCAAGGAATATAGAGAACATTTTTTCAAATTTATCATGGATGAAATTCATTTTGTGCAAGGCTCTCAAAACTACAAAGCTAAGAAGAGGAAGAAGAGAAGATAGAAACCTCACTGCATCTTATGTTTTAGACACCACAAACTTGAGAAACTTATTGAAAGACAATTTGGGTTTCAATGATTTAAAGGCATTAAGAACATCACCAGATAAGTTGAATCATGTGAAAAAGGAAGCAATGGCTATGTTAAGATTCCTTGGTCCAGCATCATTGTTTGTAACTTTTAGTATGGCAGAGAAATATTGGACAAATTTGATTGTGGCATTGAAGCATCTAAATCCTGATATTGTTGAAGAAGGAACTACTGCAAATTGGTCAGACAATAGGCTTATAATAGAATTGACAAGGGCAGATCCATTAACATGTGCAAGGTATTATGTGCATCGCATGGATGCAATGAAAAAGCTTCTAGAGAATGATCCTTCAATTGTAGGTGGGGTCGTTGATAGTGTTTGTGTTACACAGTTTCAAAATCATGGAAGTCCACATGATCACATGTTACCTTATGATTCACCAGAACGGATCATCGAGTTTGTAGATAAATTCATGACAACTGATCATATGTTATTACCTGAAGAATTACGTGGTATTCAAACACATAACCATTCTAGATCTTGCAGGAAGAAAAAAAAACGTCAAATGTAGGTTCAACTATCCTCAACCTCCAATGAGAAAGACATGCATCTTATCCCCAAGCAATAGCAGTGCAGAAGAAAAAAGAGCCGCAAGTGAGATGAAAGTCTTAATTGATGAATACCTAGAAAGCAATTATGACAAAGGTGACAAAGGGATTGATGATTTGTTGAGCAATCTCCAAATTACAGAGGAGCAATATATTAATGTTTTATGCCAAACAATTCCTGGGCCTAAAGTATTTATGCAAAGGAAAAATAAAGATGCATATACAAATCCCTTCAATCCTACTATATCTCGACTATGGAGAGCAAACACTGATTTACAGTATATCATCCATATGCCGTTGCAGCATACTGTCTTTCTTATATTACCAATCCCGAAACTGATATCTCAGCAACATTATCGAAGATTATAGAAGAATGTAAAGTGAATAATGTGGATACAATACAAAGGATACTGGCGGGTAATGCATTCATACGTTCTCAAGAGGTTCCTGTGCAACAAGCTCTATTCCTTCTATTAGGAATGCGATTACAAACATTATCTCGAACTGTAATATATATTGATACAAGTGAACCACACAAACGTACCTTCCGACTCAAGTCAAAAGAACAGTTGAAACAACTCAGTCCTGATAGCACTGATATTGCAGCTTCTTCTGTGATACAGGGAGAATGAACTTGAAGAACTATCATTGGCAGTAGTTGTATCCTCATATATCGACTCAAAGGGTAAGTACATAGACAAGAGAAGAATGAATAGAAGACATGAAACAAAAGATGCAGTTATTCGTTTCAACAACTACAATATGACAATAGATATAGAAGCGTGGGCATATGAACGTTTGCTTTTGCATTTGCCATTCCGAAATGAAGATGAGCTTTTATGTGGTCAAAGCACATTCCATAATGCATATTTTCATAATTGTCAACAACAAATTGAAGAAGCACACAAGAAATTTGTATTCAGTTCATCTAATGAATTAGATGAAGTATGGACTCATATAGAGCAAATAGCTGATGACTTACATGAACAAGGCTTACACCATTGTGGCAACAACGAAGAACATGGAGGCAACAATGAGTTCGATGTGGGGTTGGACATGAATAATGCAGTACATCCAAATTCAAGTACAAGTTCCTCAATATCATCCATACGAACAATTACAAACAACGAGTTTATGCCCAATGATCAATACTATAATTTGGTCAGAACACTAAACAAAGAGCAGAGATTGTTATATGATGACATAATGTATAGGAAGATTGTGGATGACATTTCGCCAATTTTATTATTCCTTACAGGAGGTGCCGGAGTTGGTAAATCGAGATTGACAATATGTTTAATAGAAAGCTATATGTAGCATAATAACAGGGGGTTACTTTTAGATTTTTATACGTTTTTTCACATGGTTTTTCTATGATTTCGTTGTTGTATTCGTTGAGGTGTACTAAATAGTATTTCTAGAGTGCACCTTTTATGGGCCGTTGATTTTCGTTGGTTGGAACAATCCGAGGGTTGTTGTCTTTCTCTGCATGTGTTTGTGCATGAACACTACGCATGTGTATGCATGTGCATGTGCACATGCATGTGTGTGCATGTGTATTGTGCATGTGCAAGTGCAAGTGCATGTGCATGTGTGCATGTGTGCATATGCATGTGTACTTGCCCTCTTGGATTCTTATTGCCGGAGTGGATTTTACTACCACGAGATGGATTTTTTGCTCACACTTACAAAGGTATTTATTTTTTAATGTTTCTTCAGTTAGTATAATGTTTTTTTTTACGAGGTATTGGTTTCCTGATTCTACAATGTAGTGCTGCAAAACCCCCTTTTGTTTCCTTCCTAAGATTTGCTGCAGATTCAAGTTTAGGCCCTCTGTTTGCTTCCAACTCTTGGATATTCCTGGCTGCCGGATTGTTCATAGCAGCCAGCCTTTAGCTTCAATCAACAAACGGATTCTTATGCACACAACAGGCGGATTATTCCACGCCCTTTTCCATGTCACGCAGATCAGTCAAATAGTGGCCACAAGAATGCATTTATATTGTAGGTTTGGAACTTTAATCGAACCATAAGGTGAATCATGCATTACCTTTAAGCTAGAGATGGAGCATTCAAAATCATATGGATTGATAAACAATGGTGTCATTGTGAAAGAGAAATAGTTGTAGAACTACTACGGCACGGCATCTCCTTGGTAACCAACACAAGTACATGCTGATAGCAAGCTAGTGAAACCATTATGGCCGGGATTAAAAAACCTCGCCCTTTCGGGTTTTCGAGGAAAAACCCTGACAATAATGGGATCACTAACCAATGCTAGGTCCAAAAAACATAAAAGTTCTTGTACCCTCATGCTGACTAGCCTTATTGGGTGAAATACAATATAGCAATGAAATTGCCCAAGACGAAACATGTTTGAATTGTCTTCTCCATAGATCTTCATCTTGTGCTTCGAATCCAAAGCTCTCTTCCAAACAGCCACGTTAAATCCTGCATACACAAAAAAGACCAACCAAAGGCCACCAAGGCCATCCAGCCACCAAGGCTTCCAACTAGGCACCAAGCCTTCCACTAGGCACACCGGCCTCAACCAGACACAAAAGCCTTGGCCTCAACTAGGCACAAAGGCCCCACCAGGCTCTCAGCCCCAAAACAGGCACTAGGCCTCCAACTAGGCACAAAGCCTCCAACAAAGTGTTAGTTTGCAAACAAGTCATAAAACAGGAGAAGGGTGAGGGGGTGGGCGGGTGGGACCGAACACTAGAAAGGAGATGCTACATGAGGAGCTGATGAAGAGCAAGGAAGCGTGAAAGATGCTAAATAGCAAAGCACAAGGAAAACGACAAACTAACTACCTAACTACCTCCGTAGTTCTAGAACCTCATTTACCTTCTATTCGGTGAAACGAAGGTAAATGCCGTTTCTAGAACTACTACGGCACACATAGACAAGAATGCTGAAACAGAGGCAGAGCAATGTAACTAGGTTCAAAAAGTAGAACTTGGAATAGTACGCACATCTCGGGCTAAGCACTCAGAAACCATTATCGGGGTAGTAAAAGAATGCTGAATTTAACTTAGCTTAGAGCAAGGGAAGTGGATTCAATAACGAGAGTGGGCTCAAATGACCTACCCATTACAATCCTAACATTAAAGGCACAAGAAGCATAACTTAAAGAATTAAAAAAGGCTATGGATGAGAAGCGTGAAAAAATTACTCACCTAACTATTATTACATGCATGCACAAAGGGCACGTTAAATGGCACCAAAGCATAATAGCAAAGCAAAATCAAGTGTCTTAACACCTTCCATTTTCAAACACCAAGATTCACCCCATGAATTTCATCACATACTCAATAATTTGTGAACCTTACCTTGAGCCATAGAAACGTTCTTTCGGCCACTGCAACATAAATAAGACTTCCACAAATGGTCTCATTACAAGAACAATGAAATTGGTAAGTCCATAGAAATGAGCACAACAAATAAGTTTTATACTTTAAATTGAATAGAAGGTGGTGAAACGAGATCAATGGGTCACACCAAACTTGACCATTCTAGAAGGTAAATAAAATAGGTAGGAATAGAATGTAAAACGGTATATGGGAAAGAAAGCAAAATTGAACAAAAGTAAGCACTAGACTTGAACTTTCGTCCACAAGATGAAAAGCTATAAAAATTGAGTGAAGTAAAAGTTAGAAAAAATGCTTATTATAAGGTGCTATATAAGCGAACCAACTTCGGCCACTGCAGCATTTAAAAACCGAGTAAAGCCATTGCCCGGCGCATCAAACTAGGTTCCCATGACAATACTAAACTCCAATCAAGAAATCGCACAAGCCGCATTATGATCTGGTATTCAAAAGGATTCCGATCATCAAGAAGCTACGTGAACCCGATCTTGATGGTTCTTCTTGGGTCGAATAGATGACCCAAAGAAAATCAATCGTTTCTTAATCTCTTTACTTTCTTCTTGCGAAATATAAAGTCCTGGCCTAGGTACAGGTACAGGAAAGTTATGAAACTAAGAAAGCTGATCATTGCTGAGACAGGTGAATAGCTGAGCAGCAGACTTGTCTGAAGACTAAGCAAACACATACACCTAAGCTAAGCAGGGAACAGAAATAAGGGAGACAGACAAGTGGATTAATCTGCAAAGAGGTGCTAAAATGGCAAAAAAAGCTTTAAAAGAACCACAAGGTCTTGCCATGTTCCGTTCCAAAACTAGTACAACAAAATCAGGACTTTCCAATTGTGGCTTGTACAAAACTAGAGAAGGTGAATAACAGTTTGCACCAAGAACACAAGTGAAAGCAACTACAATTTCAAAAATGTCTTATATTTGCTTTAAATCACATACTCAACCACTCCAGATATCCCAACTGTTCACACCTGAAAATATGCTCAAAGCAACTCTACCTAAATAGAAAATGATAAAAGGGAAGGATCAATATAGCTCGATAAATAATGCACAGCAATGCAGCAACAAAAGTGCAGCAGAACAAGGGAAGCAGAAATTCCCAGTCTCTTAATTTAGAACTTAAAGCCACATTAAAATCTCAGAAAAACTGGAAAGGAAAGACTTCTTATCTGAAATTGGCTAGTCCATCACCATTATCCCTGTTTTCCTTGCGCATAAAGCAAAGAAATAGAATTGCATGAAGGACTCCTGTCATACATACACTATACAACCGCCTTTAGGAGTCCATGACTCAGTCGATGATTCAGACATTTCTACACTGCCTTGTAAAGTCCAAGATTCAAAGTCTGCAAACTCATTACAAAACAAGAAAGTCCAGATAAATGAAATGAGGCAAACATGCAAATAAATATCTATTATCAGAAATCGATTTCCAAATCTTCGGCTGTAGCAACTTTAGATATAAAAATAGGAATGCTGAAAATGTTGAGGTTGGATGGGTTGAAGGAGTTGATAATACGCGCAACCAGCACAAGTTAACCCGTGAAGTAAATATTTGCGTCTCCATAAACTGTTATTTACAGAACCAGGCTCCAGCAAACTGCCTTTTGGAAAGTTTGGGGTATCAGGAATGCCTGAAAGAATCTAAAACATTTGCTACAAGAAGAAAAAATATCTGAAACAACTCTGCAATTGGTATCAACACTAGTAGCAGACTTAACAGCCTTAGCTCTCTGGAGATGAAAAACCCGACGAACTGCTCTGTGGATTGAGGCCTTCTAGAATAGATCAAACTGGTTCTAAAAAAAACCATGAAAAGCTTGTTCAAATCATGCCAGGGTCGTGAGTCATGCTTAGGAATAAATCTTCAAAACATATGGATTGTTAAGGCATAACGGCTGCATACCTGTGATCTCCAAAATAGATGCAACGAGTGTTCTTACCAGAAATAAAGCTCAGAACTTCCAAAACCCAATCGTATGATTTTGCACTAGGATCCACGAACGGTTATGGCCGAATGCAGCAGGAGGCCGACTGTGCAGAAGAAGCAGAGAACCAAAACGAACTTCTACAGGGGCACCTGCCGTAACCTAAAAACAACCTATTCTAATTTCCTTCAACCATAAGAAACACAGACTTCGCGGGCAGCAGAGACGGGATGCCGAACCAAAGCAGAGCAAAAACTCCTCTTGAAGAAAGGGCCTGCCGAACCAATGCTTGGAAAAGGGCTGCCGAACCAAACGTATTGGTTCTTTGAAGAATGCAAACAATGCGTGATTGGCTTCAACAAGAAAGCAAAAAATGGCCCGACCGACCGAACACTAGAAAGGAGATGCTACATGAGGAGTTGATGAAGAGCAAGGAAGCGTGAAAGATGCTAAATAGCAAAGCACAAGGAAAACGACAAACTAACTACCTAACTACCTCCGTAGTTCTAGAACCTCATTTACCTTCTATTCGGTGAAACGAAGGTAAATGCCGTTTCTAGAACTACTACGGCACACATAGACAAGAATGCTGAAACAGAGGCAGAGCAATGTAACTAGGTTCAAAAAGTAGAACTTGGAATAGTACGCACATCTCGGGCTAAGCACTCAGAAACCATTATCGGGGTAGTAAAAGAATGCTGAATTTAACTTAGCTTAGAGCAAGGGAAGTGGATTCAATAACGAGAGTGGGCTCAAATGACCTACCCATTACAATCCTAACATTAAAGGCACAAGAAGCATAACTTAAAGAATTAAAAAAGGCTATGGATGAGAAGCGTGAAAAAATTACTCACCTAACTATTATTACATGCATGCACAAAGGGCACGTTAAATGGCACCAAAGCATAATAGCAAAGCAAAATCAAGTGTCTTAACACCTTCCATTTTCAAACACCAAGATTCACCCCATGAATTTCATCACATACTCAATAATTTGTGAACCTTACCTTGAGCCATAGAAACGTTCTTTCGGCCACTGCAACATAAATAAGACTTCCACAAATGGTCTCATTACAAGAACAATGAAATTGGTAAGTCCATAGAAATGAGCACAACAAATAAGTTTTATACTTTAAATTGAATAGAAGGTGGTGAAACGAGATCAATGGGTCACACCAAACTTGACCATTCTAGAAGGTAAATAAAATAGGTAGGAATAGAATGTAAAACGGTATATGGGAAAGAAAGCAAAATTGAACAAAAGTAAGCACTAGACTTGAACTTTCGTCCACAAGATGAAAAGCTATAAAAATTGAGTGAAGTAAAAGTTAGAAAAATGCCTATTATAAGGTGCTATATAAGCGAACCAACTTCGGCCACTGCAGCATTTAAAACCGAGAAAAGCCATTGCCCGGCGCATCAAACTAGGTTCCCATGACAATACTAAACTCCAATCAAGAAATCGGCACAAGCCGCACATGATCTGGTATTCAAAAGGATTCCGATGCAGATCAGTAAGCTACAGGAACTGATCTTGATGGTTCTTCTTGGGTCGAATAGATGACCCAAAGAAAATCAATCGTTTCTTAATCTCTTTACTTTCTTCTTGCGAAATATAAAGTCCTGGCCTAGGTACAGGTACAGGAAAGTTTATGAAACTAAGAAAGCTGATCATTGCTGAGACAGGTGAATAGCTAAGCAGCAGACTTGTTTGAAGACTAAGCAAACACATACACCTAAGCTAAGCAGGAAACAGAAATAAGGGAGACAGACAAGTGGATTAATCTGCAAAGAGGTGCTAAAATGGCAACAAAAGCTTTAAAAGAACCACAAGGCCTTGCCATGTGCCGTTCCAAAACTAGTACAACAAAATCAGGACTTTCCAATTGTGGCTTGTACAAAACTAGAGAAGGTGAATAATAGTTTGCACAAAGAACACAAGTGAAAGCAACTACAATTTCAAAAATGTCTTATATTTGCCTTAAATCACATACTCAACCACTCCAGATATCCCAACTGTTCACACCTGAAAATATGCTCAAAGCAACTCTACATAAATAGAAAATGATAAAAGGGGAGGATCAATATAGCTCGATAAATAATGCACAGCAATGCAGCAACAAAAGTGCAGCAGAACAAGGGAAGCATAAATTCCCAGTCTCTTAATTTAGAACTTAAAGCCACATTAAAATCTCAGGAAAACTGGAAAGGAAAGACTTCTTATCTGAAATTGGCTAGTCCATCACCATTATCCCTGTTTTCCTTGCGCATAAAGCAATGAAATAGAATTGCATGAAGGACTCCTGTCATACATACACTATACAACCGCCTTTAGGAGTCCATGACTCAGTCGATGATTCAGACATTTCTACACTGCCTTGTAAAGTCCAAGATTCAAAGTCTGCAAACTCATTACAAAACAAGAAAGTCCAGATAAATGAAATAAGGCAAACATGCAAATAAATATCTATTATCAGAAATCGATTTCCAAATCTTCGGTTGTAGCAACTTTAGATATAAAAATAGGAATGCTGAAAATGTTGAGGTTGGATGGGTTGAAGGAGTTGATAATACGCGTAACCAGCACAAGTTAACCTGTGAAGTAAATATTTGCGTCTCCATAAACTGTTATTTACAGAACCAGGCTCCAGCAAACTGCCTTTTGGAAGGTTTGGGGTATCAGGAATGCCTGAAAGAATCTAAAACATTTGCTACAAGAAGAAAAAATGTCTGAAACAACTCTGCAATTGGTATCAACACTAGTAGCAGACTTAACAGCCTTAGCTCTCTGGAGATGAAAATCCCAACGAACTGCTCTGTGGATTGAGGCCTTCTAGAATAGATCAAACTGGTTCTAAAAAAACCATGAAAAGCTTGTTCAAATCATGCCAGGGTCGTGAGTCATGCTTAGGAATAAATATTCAAAACATATGGATTGTTAAGGCATAACGGCTGCATACCTGTGATCTCCAAAATAGATGCAACGAGTGTTCTTACCAGAAATAAAGCTCAGAACTTCCAAAACCCAACCGCATGATTTTGCACCAGGATCCACGAACGGTTGTGGCCGAATGCAGCAGGAGGCCGACTGTGCAGAAGAAGCAGAGAACCAAAACGAACTTCTACAGGGGCACCTGCCGTAACCTAAAAACAACCTATTCTAATTTCCTTCAACCATAAGAAACACAGACTTCGCGGGCAGCAGAGACGGGATGCCGAACCAAAGCAGAGCAAAAACTCCTCTTGAAGAAAGGGCCTGCCGAACCAATGCTTGGAAAAGGGCTGCCGAACCCAACGTATTGGTTCTTTGAAGAATGCAAACAATGCGTGAACGGCTTCAACAAGAAAGCAAAAAATGGCCCGACCACCGAACACTAGAAAGGAGATGCTACATGAGGAGCTGATGAAGAGCAAGGAAGCGTGAAAGATGCTAAATAGCAAAGCACAAGGAAAACGACAAACTAACTACCTAACTACCTCCGTAGTTCTAGAACCTCATTTACCTTCTATTCGGTGAAACGAAGGTAAATGCCGTTTGTAGCGGAAGTAACAATATGTAGCATAATAACAGGGGTTTTCTTTTGTGTTGCAAATTTTATGACTTTCAGAATAATGGGATCAATCTGCTCTATCTTTATGGTAACTTTTACTTATGTTCTATTTGTTTTATTGTCATCAAATTCAAAAGCTACAGGTGATGAAAGCCTCAAATGAATTCTAGTTTTTTTTTTGTTTGAATTCTAAAATTTTTGTCACACAGGAGGGGGGACGTCTCTAAGGCCCCGAAGGGGCAAAAAAAAATTTTTTGCAACACAAACCATTAACATCCAACATGTAAAAATTAAATCCCCCAACACATAACAACCAACACATAGCAACCATTGACATTAACAACCAACACATAACTACCATTGACATTAATTAACACAACCATTGGGTCCAACACATTTAAATTAAAATCCCCCTTAAACCCCCTTTGGTTTGGGTGCATATTCACACGGGGTGGCGTAGGCAAATGGGGCCGAGCCCTCATAATTGTATTTTGCACGCGTCTTAAAACAACATCATATAGTATTCCGCTTGAAATCTTTTAGTATTTTGCGAATCTTGTTATACAGTATAGCAAATTTTGTACTTGCATACCCCACAAACGAGGAACTTTACGTACGGTATAGATTAAGGAATAAGGGATGAATATGCCTATCCAACCGCTCTCTAGTTCTGAGTCACCCCCGTGAATATGCACCCAAACCAAAGGGGGTTTAAGGGGATTTTAATTTAAATGTGTTGGACCCAATGGTTGTGTTAATTAATGTCAATAGTAGTTATGTGTTGGTTGTTAATGTCAATGGTTGCTATGTGTTGGTTGTTATGTGTTGGGGATTTAATTTTACATGTTGATGTTAATGGTTTGTGTTGCAAAAATTTTTTTTTTCCTTCTGGCCTTAGAGACGCCCCCAGGTGTGACAAAAATTTTAGAATTCAAACCAAAAAAAAACTAGAATTCATTTGAGGCTTTCATCACCTGTAGCTTTTGAATTTGATGACAATAAAACAAATAGAACATAAGTAAAAGTTACCATAAAGATAGAGCAGATTGATCCCATTATTCTGAAAGTCATAAAATTTGCAACACAAAAAAAAAACCCCTGTTATTATGCTACATATTGTTACTTCCGCTACAACTATTTCTCTTTCACAAATATCCAAATGATGCGCCATATACGACATGCATAGTTGCTGCATTGACTGGAAAAGCTGCAAATAATATAAAAGGAACAACAATACATTCCGCATTTGGATTAACTCCAACAGAAGCAGGCGGCAAACAATATAGTCTACCTACCGGACAAAGACTGCAACTAGCAAGGAATACATATCATGCCTTAAGGTTACTTGTTCTAGATGAAATATCTATGATTGGAATGCCACTTTTTATGCACTTGGACCATCTATGTTGTGAGTACAAGTATTGCTGGGGCGTTTCACCCTTTGGTGGTTTAGACCTAATAGTCAGTGGAGATTTATACCAATTGCCTCCTATATGCGAGAAGATGGTATTTGCTAATCCTCAAGAAAAGGATCTCAAGAGGCTTGGTTACTGTCTCAATTCCGAACTCTATCATTCATGGAAATCTAATATAAAGTACTATGAATTAAAGGAAATAGTGCGCCAACAAGATGATCAAATATTTGCAACAATTCTATCAAGAATGCAACTGGCTCAACAAACACAAGATGACATAGACTTCTTGAATTCCATATGTGTAAGAAGGCCTCGTGAAGGCATGCAAATCCCATTCATCTTTGCAACAAATAACAACAAAACAAGCATAATTTTGACGTTTTCAAAAGATGATTGGTGATGAAATAGTTTGTGATTCGTGAGGATATTCACAACCATCATGTCCCCATGGATTACATCTTCCCTCGATCCTCACAAAACGCAAAGGATTACATAAGCAACTCAACTTAAAGAAATCTATGATAGTTGACCTAACGATGAATATTGATGTGGAAGATGGTTTGGTAAATGGTGCAGATGGTACATTTCAACAAATGAGCATTGCAAACGGGGAGCAAGTATTATGGATACAATTCTCGATAGAGACACAGGGAAAAGCATTAAGGAGAAGAAAAGGTAGATATGTAGATGGATCATTAGATGACATCAACACACCAATATACAAAGTTACAAAACTTATCCAAGTCTCACGAACGAAAGGCACAAGATATCAAGAAAACAATTTCCTTTAGGACCAAAGCAGAGGGGAGAACATTTCACCGAGAGCACAAGGAGGCACATTTGAACAAATTGCTTTTGATCCAACCGGAATGTGCAAACCGGACATGACATATCTGAAGAATATCACGAGTGAAAACAATGGATGGATTGTACCTTTTAAAACCAATCGGCAATGTCACATTTCAAAACAAATCGTAGTGTGGATGAAGAAATGGCCGGGGCTAAGGACACAGATGCACAATGGCAAATGAAAATGTATGACTTAACAACAAATTCGAAGATGTACAAACAATTTTACATACACTTAACACAAGCTCAGCAACTCTACATGCATCTGATATTTTCGCGGATTACCAGTTAATGACTTCAGACATCCTATGTTTGCAAGAAGCACGTATCACAAGCATAGACATATGCCACCATGTTGTAACTAACAACAGCAGAAATGGCCTTGCAACTTTATATAAATTTGGAGCATTATTGATTGAATTATGTGAGCAAGAAACAACCAATACAATGAC
The DNA here is from genome assembly GCA_021234155.1 of Isoetes taiwanensis. Taxonomy (NCBI): domain Eukaryota; kingdom Viridiplantae; phylum Streptophyta; class Lycopodiopsida; order Isoetales; family Isoetaceae; genus Isoetes; species Isoetes taiwanensis. The sequence goes on from JAJEKV010000019.1 coordinate 12,987,492, forward strand.
ATTCATTCGTACACACCTCGTCAGAAACAAAGACAACATGAGGCTCGTGGTAGTTAACTTGCATAGAATTCCAGGTATTGCACATACTATCTTTTCAAATAAAGCTGTGGAAGTTGTTAACTTGTACACAACTAGTAATGCAGGTACCTCAGAGCGTTTGTTTTGTGAAGAAATATCAAAAATAGTTCAAAGTTTGGACTTAACAAATTACGTTGCTATTGTTGGAGACTTCAATTTTTTTTTTTTTTTTGAAGAACTGTGTCAGCAATATATTAAAAGAATGGTAATGTTACAAAGCAAGTGAGGAGGAAGGAGAACTGCCCCAAAGAGACAGTGATACCTCGACACTCCACAACAACTGCAACTCTACTGCTGTACAAACTGACCATCACCATCTACCACACCCAAGAAGTCCCGCCAAATGGAAAACTTCCGCTCTACTAATCCCGGGAACACCAAAAAGCTTTGAAATAGCTTGTACCGAGTCGAGGAATCGAGAGAGGCTACAGTCTGAATCCCCCGAAAAGATCCACAATGCATCGCCGCTTCCAAATCAACCACACCAACCAAGCCACGCCTGGATGCAAGGCTTGCTGCCAGTCTGGCGGCCAAGCACCGGATATACATGAAGCGGCAATTGTTGGCTATTCAATCTCACCGAAACAGAGCCCCGACCCAATCCCGTGCAACCCGCAAGTGAGGGCATAAAACCGCATAATGCTCCACAGTCTCACGATGAAGGCCACAACAAGGGCAAAGAGGGCTCACACCCGCCTAAACCCGACTCACAAGGACATTCACCCCGACGATACGGTGCACCACCGCCACATAAGCACCCGAACCTTCCGGTGGGGGAAGTGAGCTCCATGTCCACGTCCCAAACCGAAGCCATCGAGAACCCGGAAGCTGCGAGACCACTTGCACGAAGGGGCGAGTGTCATGAATAGCCAACACCCGGTAACAAGACCGCACAAAACAAGAAGATACAACATCTGGATGAACCTTCCAAACCTGCACCACCACATCACCCCGAGGGACTATAGGTATGTGTAGCGGAATACTCCCCGCCACTTGTTCCCGTGATAGCCCCTCCAACGTCCTTCGTGCAAAAAAGCGAGCTCGAAGAACTCCCACGGCTAGCTGACCATCCCAATACCAATCCTCCAAGGTGAGCACATGCGGCTTCGCCTCCAGCGGGCTCAAGCGTCAGAGCATGCACAAATGGCAGCCAAGGGCAAGTACGCGAGGAGGTAGAGGAACCCACAAGAAAGGAGAAGAGTGGTGATAAACCGAGGCATAATCTAGCTGGAAGAGCACACGCATACGTGATCCCAAGCCCGCAACACCCCTCGTGAGAAAAGGGGATGCATGTGGGAAAGGCCGGAGACCATACAACAATTGCCGGGGCAACTCTACATGCCTGCACGACTTTCCAAATGCCACACAATGGCGAAGAGATTGCCACAATAGTGCCGCACCAGGAGAAGATGCTCCATCTGCCAGAATGCTCCAAATAAACTTAGAGACCAACACCTTACTATGCAGTGCCAAATCCGGAATGGCCAAGCCCCCATCCTCCCTGGGCGGAGACACTTCCACCAAGCCACCTTAACAACCGCCCCTTCATCATCCCGCCCCACACAAAATTTGAACAATCTTATCCAAAGCCTCAGATCTTACCCTCGGGGAGCTAACATCGCAGATCTTTGTATACACATGAGTGCTACAAAATCTTGACTTGGCAATAGTGATCCTACCCGCCATGGACAACTTGCTACCCTTCCACCAATTGAGGTGTTTTACGCAACCCCTGCAAAATCTCATCCCACACCCTCCCCATGGAAACATCCCCTCCAAAGGGAATACCCAACAGCTTAGTACACACATTACCTGGAAGCACCTTCCAAGGGAATAGAGCCAAACAAGGGGGAGGCGGAGTCAATTGGGCCCACAATGCGGAGCATTTACCCCAATTCAGAAGAATGCCTGAGGCCAAGGAGAAAGTATCCAGCAAACCCTTCACATTCCGCAAATTCCTCTCTTCTGCCACCAAGAAGAGAAAAGTGTCATCGGCGAACTGGTTAATAATCTGCTGACTACCATCCTGCATCCGAAGCCCATCCACCACCCCCTCCTCCACTGCAGCCAAAAACAACTGAGACAGTACCTCCGCCACAATCGTAAACAAAAATGGTGCCAAAGGGCACCCCTGACGCACCCCTCTGCCTAAGGAGAAAAAGGCGGAGGGTTCACCCTGGCACACCACCGTAGCCTGTCTTGACCTATGCGGCTTCATGATCGTCTCTCAGTAAAGCGTGGACCCACAGCCCAACGCTAACATCATGGCGGAACAAGAACTCCCCAACGGACACTATCATAAGCTTTGGCAAAGTCAAGCTTAAGATAGGCAATGCCTTGACCTGTTCTCCTGGCCCAATAAAGGCCCTCATAAGCTGCGGCAACATTAGTCAAAATGTTCCTCCCGGGGAACAAACCCGGTACACCTTACTAATGGAAGAAGTCAACACCGGCTTCAACTTCTCGGCCCGGGGCTTTTCGCAATAATCTTGTACACAGAGGACAACAAGGATATAGGCCTCCAATCATTAATAGTAGAAGGTCGCTTAACCTTAGGAATCAAGGAAATGCATGCGGTATTCAAGATCCTATCCATGTGAGAAGACCTGCGGCAACTCAAGATACACCGGTACCATGAGACTCACCAGCCCACTCCCAATAAGTCCGAAAGAACTCCACCGGGGATGCCATCCAGCCCGGGACATTTATCCTTGGCCATGCACATACATGCCTCAGCTAAATCCTCTCCGAGAGCTCCTACTCCAAGCTCTCACGTTGGTGAGGCAAAATAGATGGTTTAACAGCCCCCAAAACAAGCTCCCCGCATCTCCCTCTCCTCATAGGGAAGAGTGCGCTGCGCAAAAAACCCTGAGAAATGAGCATGCACATACCTCTGCAACTCAGCGGGATCCTCCAAAGTCCGGCCATCAGGCAAAGCAAGGGACGCCATAGATGCTGCATATCGCCGCTGCCTAGCTGCTCTGAAGAACACCGACGAACTTGTATCCCCCTCCTTCAACCAGGTAAGGGCTGCCTTCACACGCGCCTCATGCACTTTAACCTGCTCCAAAGCAACAATACGCTGCAACACTGCATTCTCCCTAATGCCATCAGAAGGCTGCGCCCGAATCTTCTCCAACTCCTGATAAAGACTATGCAACTCCTGCCGCTCCTGCTGCACACGCTGCCTACCAAAGACCTTAGCAAAATGCTTCACCCTGGCCAACGCAGTCACCATACCAGACATACCCTTCAGAGATGAAAAGGTATCAAGCCACAACTCCCGGCCTTTGGGCCGAAATCCGCATCGGCCGTGCCGGGTGTTCAAACTAACACCGTCCGAGAAGGCCGAGAGGCAACCGCACCACGACCGACAAAACCGAGGGTAATGATCAGAAATGGAGGTAGATAGAATGTTACTCCGGCAAGAAAGAGGGCACACCATCCAATGCGCATGGGGAAGCATAGCACCGGTCATGCCTAGCATACGCCCCGCCCGCACCAATCTGCCTATTACAATAGGTGAAAGACAAGTCCCCAGGGACCTCAACCAAGGCCAAATCACGCAACAAAGCGAGACCACCGGTCCCTCTCAAATCCCTAACGGAGCGATCTTCTACTCGCCTCTACCATATTGAAATCCCCTAACAACAACCAAGCAACACCGCAACCCACCAAGGGCTCGCAGAACTTATTCGGTTGTGGCCCACAAAGCACCCCCATTCACGAAGGCTGATTAGGGGCATAAACATTAACAATCCCCCACTCTTGCCCGCCCTCCAACCACTTAATTATTGCCCACCAACCAAACCTGTCTGCTGCAGAGTATGTGACCTGCACATCCATCTTCCAAGCAATAAGAGTACCCCCACTAGTCCGCCCAGAAGAAGAAGCAATAAAGCCAAACTGCCTACCAACCATATTCATGAGCCTGGACATATCACCCCTGTGACACTTATGCTCCTGAATGCAAACAATATCAGGACGCAACTGCCGAAGTGCCAAAGAAACACGGGCCCTCTTACAACTAGAGGACCGCACCCCCCGCACATTCCAACTGAGGATCGACCTATTCATCCCAGAGGAGAAGTGTCCAGCCCCACATGCCTACCCACCCGGGCCATCAGCCCACTCCACGAGTCGGCATCTAGAGCCGGAGGATTAATCACAAAGAATGTGACCCACGGCCGCTCTCGTGATATTCCACTTCCAACACGTGTTGGAAGTCCCCGTGAAACACCTCCCGCGAGTCATGGGCCACAACTTCGTGATATTCCACTTCCAACACGTGTTGGAAGTCCCCGTGCACCTCCATAGAGTCATGGGCCACACTAGTCTCTACCTCCAACCGGGTTGCTCCAGCCACCTCATGCTCAGCACATACCGCTACTGGGACATCCCCAAGGGATCACCAGCCCCTGCCACAACCCTGTCCTCAGATCTAGCCACAACCAAATCATCTGAGCCCTCCCCTGAGCCACCACGTCCCCTAGCCCCGCCATCAAAAGGGCGGCCAGCAGCAAGCCTGCCCCGGCCTCGTCCCACACCACCTCTCCCAACCACACCACCTCGTCCAACTCCACTCACTGCCCCACGGAGTCCTCACGCCACGTGACCTCGGGAACCGAGGAATCCCGGGCCCTCAGATCAACACCGCAACCCCTACCACATCACAAGCACCCGCCGGGACTAGCGGGATCATCAACGAGGGGTCAAATGGTAGCACAATAGATGGAAACATCCGCCGGATCTCAGAGCCATTCAAAAGCTTCAATCGGAAAAGAAAATGCCAGGGACCACTACGCCGAAGAGAAGTGGGCACAGTCCGCAAAAGCAGCCGAGCAACACGCATCTTGGGGACCTGCACAATAGAATGAGCCAAATATACACCCAGGCCATTGGCCATAGAAACCAAGAAATCAGGCACCATCAGGTCAGGAGGAAGATCCTGAATCTGGAACCAACACGGGATTTTAACCGCTGTCAAAGAACTGGTGGACATTGCTGGAGTATAATACTGATACAACACATATGAATCACCCAACGTATCCACCCCCCGACTAACCAATTGCCGCACAGAAGACTCAGCCTCAAACATGATTAGGAAGAAATTATTTGGTAAGAATTTCAGAGACTGATACCTGGGCAAACCAATCCGCCTCAGATGTCCAGCAAGCCAAGAGCTAAACCTCCTCGTGTCCAATATGTAACCCGTGAAATAGCCCAACACTGCAAATGAAACTAGATTCTCAATGGTCTGAACATGCCTGGTATGATCAATATCTATCCATGGAGTCTCTGGAAGAGCTGCCTGCAAGTCAACAGAGTGATGATCCTCCACAAACTTCAGAGCTTCTTGAACACACGGCGGTTCTACACTCAGAGCCTTGCGCTTAATCCAATCTGAAAACCCCGGCCGAGTGATGCGAGCAACAGTGTCATTGCTCCGCCAGGCCGGGCGCACAGGATTTGGGGCTGCCGCCCTGGCACCCTGAGAGGTATCCAGAGGCACCCCAGGAGACACATCAGCTACATGCACCCTAGAAGAGGGCGATCACCAAAGAAGTGATCCCTTCCCAAGCACAGGCATCACAGATCCGGTTTCCAAAGGGGCATGCTTGATGGAATCAAGACCGAGTCTCCAAAACACAATCTACTTGGGTCTCGAATTATATTGAGAGGAAGAGCAATCCACATACCTCTCAACCGGAGGGGATTCCAAGAGCTCCCTCATCTCTCGCCACCAATTGCATGCCACTTCCCTCTGACCCCCGCCTCTTCATGCATCTTTGAGACCCGCGCCCTTCCCCTTTACTGGAGGATTCTTTCTCCTCGCCATCTCCCTTGGCTTCAGCCCCAAGCCATGAGGCTCAATCGAGCCCCCATCAGCCTGTCTGGCAGGAGCCATGTCATCCGGACCAGTCCGGAAATCAGCTGTTTGCAGCAACAAATCACATGCAAAATAGCTGATGCGATACACCGCTGGAAAAAGCTCAGAGCAAGCTTTCCAACGAGCCCAAGCACGCCAAAATCCGACACCAGATAAGAGAGATATCACCGATCAAAGTTTTGCCGTCAGAACCCTAGCTCCAGGCGCCTGGGTCCTCCGACTTCAATATTGATATGTTGCAACAAGGATTACAACAACAAAATTTGCAAAATGCAATGGTGCCTTTACAACAACATGTGAATAAAGCCACTCGTATGCAAGCTCTTCTAGATCAAATATGGATCAATTTCAATCCATCAAACACTGGGATAGGTCATTGTTACTGGAGCGTTCAAGAGCATATATAACATTTGCTTGATGTGAACAAGGTATGGCTGATTAAGAGTTAAAAAAGGTGGTCTAACTTATGTTATTGGGTATTTTAGAAATAGGTAGTATAAACCAATTTGTTGACTAAGTATGATTGCTTATCTATATGTTGTTCTTGCTAACAGTGATGATAGAGCACGTAGTTGGTTTGAGCTAATTAATGGGTGCAAATAAGGGCTTCAATGATACACGGCAAAGTGGTACTAAGGTGGTTATCTTTAAGAAGTGGTTTGTCTTATTTTTTGATCTATTACTACAGGGATTAATGGCAGTCACTGCATTGCCACTTTAATATGCCAGGAAGATTAGAGTTAGTGGTAGTTGTTGCAAGTCAAACACACCTTTACCTGTAAGGGTTTGATTGAAGGGGTTGTTTTAGGCTGGTGGCAGGTAATATACGCTTCTATCGTCTTCTTAAAGGTTGCATGTTTAGGTTTTTGTTGTCCTTACATGCTGACTTTGATGCAGGATAGGTGCTCAATGGCTGCAAACTAAGGTGGTTGTAGTGCATGCATCATAGTTTTGCTGAAGGCTTGGTGTTGCTCTGTTAGAGTTAGCTGTATGCTAGATGCTTCTCATGTCCCTTCAAACAGGAATCAACTGCTAGAGTTATTGTCAATTTTGATCTCAAAAAAATCAATTCATAATTACATTCATATGTTCAAAGTGGACTTTAGTGTTCTGTTGCACGTTTCAAAAACAAGTGTAGGATATCAAATTACATAACTCATTTTATGCGGGGATGTCTTGGAAGGCAATAATTACCTTAGCGATGATAGTTTTGCTAAAGCCTTGGTGCTACTCTGTTAGAGTTAGTTGTATGCTAGATGCTTGTCATGGCTGTTTGGTCTTATGTAGGTAGCTTGGGGCAACTAGGATGTTATATTCTACATGCATGTCTCACGTCTACTTAAGCTTATTCTAGTCTTGTTGTATGCATTTCGTGCACAACAATCTTGCCTTCTTGCCTTGGCCCTTCATTGTAAATCTATGCTTGTTGGTTACAATATTCATGCTGCTTAGGGTGTTGCCTAAGGGTTGCCTATCTCATCTTCTTAGCCAAATATGCACAAGTAGAACTATAACGCTAGTTTTATAAGGCTTGGGTGATAAAGGCTGTTTTGGGATTAGTTTAATAATTTTCATAACGATCCCTTCAAAGGAAGGAAGGAAGGAAGGAAGGTACTTTTATCGTCCACGGAGGAGGAATCAACTGCTAGAGTTATTGTCAATTTTGATCTCAAAAAAATCAATTCAAAAATTTACATTCATATGTTCAAAGTGGACTTTAGTGTTCTGTTGCACGTTTCAAAAAAAGTGTAGGATATCAAATTACATAACTCATTTTATACAGGGATGTGTTGGAAGGCAATAATTAGCTTGGGCACATAATGACTGTAACAACCATGAGACACATATTACATGCTTGGAAAACAAAGTGCAATAATTTCTGTCACTTTATATGTAACACAATATGCAGGCCTAAGAATTTATACCATTTTATTTGTATAATCTGATGTAACTTTCTGGATATGATTCTAAGTCTGGGTCCAATGCATCTATTGAATCCCAGACTACTCCCTCATTCTTCAAGATTTCTTAAACATCTTGCCTTTCCTGTGTTACTCCCTCATTCTTCAAGATGCTTAAGCCGCATGTCCTTTTTTTGGTAAATGATGTATTTGTTTTGTTCCATTTTTGCAGCTTTCACAAAGTACATATGTCACATTGCAAACTAGACAATAAGAGTAATTTGGAGAATTACCAATTTGACGAAACTTTCATTGGTAAGCCTTGCGCAATTATACATTGTCTTACTTTATTTAGTTTAAAGAAATATAGCTCAACCGTTCAAATTGTAATGTGTGCTTTGTCCAGAGGTGTTGCTATATTGAGATAATGGCTTGGACATTGAATGAACAAGAAACATTAATACAATTTTGGAATAGAAATAGAGTTGGATCAAACATGCAAAGCATTTCGTAGATTCACATCCAAATTATGAATATTCTATTAGAGCAATCTTGGCTAAAGTTTCTAGACTTGAAAAAAATGGCTTACTTGATAACACTCTCGACATTGTTCAACATTGTGACGTTCCACGTATTTATACGGTATACGTATAAATATACTATTACGTCACGCAGTAAAGATACGCTATCATGGGGTATTTTAACCTAGGGGATTGACCTAAAAGGGATTAATTTAGCTATGCTAAATTAATAAAGGGGTCACTAAAGGTTAATTACCTATAATTAAGGAAGCATTATCTAATTAACTCAATTAAGTTAATTAAGTTAGGATAATTGATTAATTAGGAGGGTGCCACCTGGCCAAATTCGATTGGCCAGTAGGAGAATGCTAACTTGGGGCATCAAATTGGATTCCTATCCCATTTGGATCCCCAAATCGAACCAAGAGGAGGAGCTGCTGAGCGCCCAAGTTGCCTGAAGATGGAGATGCCACATGATAATGGATCTAGCAGAAATTCGGGTTAGTGGATAGACTAGCTTGATATCACGTAGGGGCTAGCGCCTCAGTCAGTCTTCTCTGGTTGTCTTTGTATAGGATTAACCCTTCTTTGATCCTTAGGATTATATTTCAATTATGGATTATGCTTTGTTATGTATGGATGGATGAATCTATGGTAGTATCTCATTAGCCTTCCGTAAAAGCGAGGGATTAAAGGGGGTAGTGACCTCTGTGACACACCACTAGGCAAAGATCCAACCGGACATGTGACCACACTACATTGCTTTGTTGGGCCCCCCCCCTGCCCCAACCACTTTACATTGTGTCTGCGTGGGTTTTGACACCCAATTGTTCAAAGTGCGATTACGGGGCGGTCTCGAACTTCGAGACCTATAGTTGCTAGACCTAGTGTATTACCACTAGACTAAACGACCAGACGCATGAAGATACATTTATAAAGCTTTATTCATAATAGCATTTTGGGGGCAATCCACAGTGCTTTGCACCTTGTTGTTTTTTTTTTTTGGGGGCATGTATGTGAGATTGGATTAGTGGCTGCATCACTTGTTAGTGACTTCACCTGAGATTAAAGGTTCCCTCAAATGGGGCGAGTGCCCAATTTGAGGCACTAATGTTGTCAATTATATATAGTTAGAGTAACACATTTTGAGATTTTACTGAAACATGAATGACATTTTATGTAGGGAGGCGATGGCGAGAACTCAAAAAACTGCTAAGAAGCTGGGATTTGGGCCTGGTCTTGTGGACATTTGAGACTAAAACAACGTCAAACTATTACTTTACGTTCATATGCACGTTATATTTGTAGTAAATTGTTCGCTAAACTATAATATCGTATAACTTCGGTCACATTCAATATGTACCTAATTTGACGTCCCTTTGATACCTATAGTTCTATATTTTTAGAGTTTCCTTTAATGGACATCACACTATCATGATCCTAGAGTACAACTTTCTCTCACCTATACCACCCCCTTGTGCCGCCACCACCAAACCTATAGCTGCACTTCCTGTCAGCAAATAGACATTGTGCATGCGCATGGTCTCCTAAAATTGTCAGGGCTTCCCATGGCAGAAGGAGACAGTCTCAACTCGGTTGCCATCGATATGGACCTCATCTTCCTCATGGAAACATGGGAGCATGCTGGACATAGGCTACCCGACTTGCCAGGATACCAGGGCTACTCCGTCTTCAATGAATGCATGGGAAAGCGGGGACAGGGACGAGTCACTTGCTACTATCTGACAACCTTGGCACAATTAGTTTTCCTGTGCAAGACAGACAAGCACGACAGGTACATATAGGTGCATGTGCTAACTGCAGTGGCAGCCTTCTCTTTGTGGCGACCTACTACTTCCCACATGCTGAGAGCAACTTCTATCACACCTACTCAGATGTGGATAGGTTAGAGCCCTATGTCGATCTATACGATGACATACAACAACACAAGCAGTGGGATAGTGTCATGCTCGTTGAAGACTTCAATGCATGCAGTGGCAGAATAGCCTATGAGATTTGACCCTTTGGCAAATAATGCATTGCAACTGAGCCTTTCAGAAGGAGCTTAGCCATGGGCATCAGCTGACTCTCAGGTCATGTGCTATGGGAGGCATATATTGCTGCTTTGTAGTATCTTTGACTTGGTGATTTGTAATGGACTAGCACAGTGGATGCCTCTCGCCAGCACACTTGTAGGCAAGAGAACTAGGGAGATGGATCCAGTGTGGTGGACTATATATTGGTGGTCGCGCAAGACATGCATGTCATCAAGCACTTCTGAGTGGGAACGGATGGTAGGAATGAGAAGGTGGACTCAGAACACCTACCACACTACTTGCAGCTGGCTTGGCATTGATCCAACCAATTGTACAATACCTCCTCGTATGCCTCAACTCTGATTGAACTATGGGCACGCTCAGACTTACTCCCAGATGCTCAAGGACGATCTGGAAGCATTCCACACTACTCTATACTGGAGCAACAAGTGGGCAAGCTCATTGATGTCCTCAGGGCTGATGCAGAAGGTGTTTCGGAAGAAGCGGCCCCCGGCGAACCACGGGGCCATAACCTTCCCATATGACCAGTGGTTTGATGCTGAGTGCAAGGAACACAAACGCTGGCTCCGCCAAGTCACAGACCTTGCTCTATGCCTGGACGCGGCCAGGCAATACTGCACTTTCCTTAAGGCTAGAAAGGCCAGGTGCATTACAGCCCATCAACAGGAAATGTTCTTCCTCCTGAAACGTCATCCCAAGACCTTCTAGCGAAGAGTGCTCAGAAGGCATGCTGCCACAGAAAACATCAGCCTCGAACAGTGGGGGCAATACCTACAACAACTCCACAATCCTGTGGATGCACAGGCAGCATTACCCCCACAGCAAGGCCCGGTGCTGGAAATCACAGAGGTAGAGGTAGCGCAGAAGTTGCGGCATTAGCTAATTGACACCATGCAAGGGGAGTTACTCAAGTGAGCTCGATGGCATGCAGGCAGAGTTATTCAAGTGAGCAAAACCATCCATGGCACTGATACTAACCGCCATGTTCAACAGGGTGTTTTGGTAAGGTTTCCTCCCCGCGGTGGACCACTAGTAGGGTTGTCCCAATCTACAAGGCAGGAGACCCACACTGCCCGCCAATTACCGGACCATCATGATTAGCTCAGTGTTTGCAAAACTCCTCGCCGGGATCCTCGAGCAGCAGTTGACAAGATGGCAGAGGCAGTGCAGGCAGGATTTAGGCAGAGGCACTTAACCATTAATCATATCTTCACACTGCGGACACTGATTGCGGACAGCAGGAACCATTGACAAGACCTATATTGCTGCCTCGTAGACTTTGCCAAGGTTTTTGACATTCTGCCTCAGGGAAAGCTTTGGACAAGATTGCAACAGTGGGAGGTCCCTGCGGAACTGCAAAATGTGGTGTACAAATTATATGAGACATGCTCAGGTCGGCTACAACCAGTGGGCCAACCATTCGAGAGCAGTATCAGGGTCCGCCAGGGATGCCCTCTCTCTTCCACACTGTTTGGCCTGTACATTGATCAGTTAGAGAACCAAGAGGACATCAAGTATCTCTAGAAAATCTAAGGGTATCTTTGAGATTCTTGAAGAATTTTTATGGAATCTTGGAGAATTGACAAGGATCTTGAGGGGATTCTTAGAGAAATGTTGAAAGAATCTTAATAAATACAAGAACCTAGCACTGCGGGGATGCTTGTGCTAGAGACATGTGGAAAAATGAATCCAAATTGTGCTAGTTTTATGAGGAAAGAAAATGTAAAAGAACTAAAAAATAATCAATAAGGTTCTACATCCATTGAGAATCGAGTAAGGGTGGGACTATGACATCGATCGCAAGGTTCTACATGCTAAGCCGGTCGCCGAACCCCACTTGTAAATTCGGGAATGGAACCATTATTCTCCATGGGAGGCAGTTTCAAAGATATGACAGATTTAAGGAGTTTTAAGATCCGACGTTTTAAGGATTTAAGAAATTTTCACACTTCTTGTTGTTCTTTCAATAAATCTGAAGATCCAACAATCTGCTATTTGCGAAAACACACACACACACAGACACACACACATACACACACACACGCACACACACACACACACACACACAAGGCTACAAGCACAATAAAAAAAGAAACAAAATATTGTTTGCTACTTGAGATGAAATGGTCTATGTGGGGACTACTATCTGCGCGAAGAACAAAGCCCCTCAATTCAAAGAAAACATGCAGCGAAAAAACAAGACTCATTGAAATAAATTCAAATGCAAAGAAAAACGAAACGTTACAAAAGCTAATAGCAGTGGTAGCAATTAATAGTGTGAATGATAGTTGCCATTGCATGCAGGGCTATCTGAGAAGAAAAACTCAAAGAACTGGAGGTGTGGAGTTCATAGAACTGGAGCGCAACTGATCACGCAGAATGGAAAGATCCCATTTCCATTTCCCTGTATAGGAGACTACCACTGCTGGATTACGAAAGAGCTCTATAGAACTGAATTTGGCTCCATCCTTACTGAAGAAAGAATGGGTCGGAAGAAATTCTTGGAATAGATATTTGAGAAAGTACCCAATCATCGTTATAACTCCATCACAAAATGGAAGTATAGTTTACCCATTGCTGTGGAGTAGCACTAGCATTCATGCCAAGTGGCAGAGGAGATCGTCCATCATGCCGATGTTCGACCATACTTTTACTCATGTTAATGATTTGTTTTTTTACTCCATCTCGATGTCGGATGGTCAGGAAAATTTTCACTTGTACAAATTCTGCCAGCACAATCAAACCCTTGAAAACATGAAAGCCTATCTTATATGCTTGCCATCTGCCTTATCAAAAGATGCCCATCAAATAGTTGGTGGGATGAAGAATGTGTTGCAGTACGTGCATAGCTCCCTAAACGGTGTTTTTTGAATCCAAAATGGTATAAGAAGCTGATCCAAAGCAAAGAAAAAAAAGGTTATATATGAAATCAAAGAATGAGATGTTAGGACAGATGTTTATAGAGAACCCGAGATCCTTCTATTCCATTCTCAAGAAGAAACCCTCTCAGCTTGAACTGCCAGTTAATAAAGGAGGGACTATTCACAATTGAAGAAGTGAAGAGCACACTCACAAAGATGCAGAATGGCAAGACAACTAATTTGTATGGAATCTCAGAATCTCAATTGAGTTACTAAAGTGGAGTGGAGATGAATTTTTAAGAAATGTAATAGATATTCTTAGTAAGGCAACATGTCATGGTCTACCAAGAGAATGGAAAGAACACAAAGTTGTACCAATTCATAAATCTAGCAGCAAGAAGATAGGCTTGTAGTTAATGTGTACCATTTGTAATCCATGTGGTATTATTTGACATACAAGAATTTATTGCCGCGGCCTTTGCCTTCACATGTCGTGTATGACTCCATGAGGTTTAATATTTTATGTCATAATATATCATTCATCTAACTACAAGAAATTTACGTGCCCGCCTTGGCCGCCATGAACATTCTTCTTACCGACTCATTTACCCTTTAGCTGATGGATACTTAGAATGCCAATAGAAGTGTTTTGGTGGTGGTGGGGGGGGGAGGGAGGGGGGTGGACTGCAATATCCTCTCACTATAGGGTGTCTATGGGTATAGAACAATGTCTTCCATTAAGCAAAACCGTAGAGATAGATAGATAGATGTATAGATATTTTAGAGAGGGACAAAAGTGCATTTGAATCTTTTGTTTTTGGATAAGAAAACCTAAGGCATGAGTGGCTTGATAATTGAAACCACATGGTTAAAAAATAAATGTTTGTTTCATTACCTCTATAGAAAAGTCAAAGACATGAGTGGCCCTTAGAATGGAAATGATATAGTTAAAAAAAACAAATGTTTGTATCATTACCTCTTCTTTAGCTTTTATCTTGGGCAATTGTTGATTTAGGTAGACATAACATAAGGTTTTGAAAGGTTGAAGGGGGTATTCGTACGGCTACAAAGTATTAGTCTGATGTTAGAAATTAGGTTTTGGGATGGCAATGGTCAGTTCAGTTAGGTCGATGGGCTTTCTTTTTTAGAAGTGTTGTTCTGGCGATGGGTTCGTGGGCGCGTGGACGCGATGGAGCAGAGGAGGAGCAGTTTCTCATATGGCGCTGGAGCTCTTCGTCCTGTTGTTTTGGAGTCAGAGGTGAGTCTGCTCTTTAAATGTGGGGCCTGTGGCAGTGTGGTGTCCATCGTTCTTGCGGTGGAAGTCTGTGAATTCACCTTCATCTGTTTGTTGTGTTTATCTGTTTCCTGTTGCACTTACCTTGTGGAGTTAGCTTGTGTTGTGGTGTCGGGCATGTGGCTGCTTTTGCAATTGAGGTAAGATGTTGAAGAGGGTAGCTAGGTGTCCCTGAGGCCAATTTTTCTTGTATTGATGATGTTTTTTGTGTGGGGAATACAAAGGGGAGGTGTAAGGGCAGGGGTAAATTAGATAGTGAGGATGAGGGCAATGGGTTGCTGGATGTCAGCCTTATCTTAGGATATGCTAAGAGTGACGTCCCTCTCAGCATGTTTGACACACTTGTGGATTTCCTAAAGAATGAAACTGTTGTGGGGCTGTGGCCCTTGAGAGGGGATCCGAGCTGGATCATTTGCATTGTCAGGGGGTGCTGAGAACCATGTTGAGTACACCTCGGGCTATAAACTCTGCTATCAGGAAGTTCTTTGGTCGCAGGCCATGTCCAGTGATGTTCGTTGTGTTATCTTTAACATCCCTGCAGGTATGCAACCCATTGAGCGATTGGGTAAGGCGAGGAAGAGGTATTACGATGATGTATACAGTCCTGGAGATGGAGATGAGGGCTTTGTTGGTATTGATGACGAGGAGTTCAGGCCTGGGATGGAGGGGACATTCGAGCAGCCTGATTTCATTCCTCTAGACTCCATTGATTACACGATGGCTATCAACTGATGGCATGTTTGCATTTCTTTGCTTTTCCTGTGTACTTAGTTCTTCTTTTACATTCCTCAATTGTGTAAGAAGACTAACAAGAATGAATTGATGTCCATGCAAGAACATGCATGTGCCAATGCCTTCTGTTGCCTGGAGAATGGGCAGCAAGAGGTCGTGCAGTCTTTCACTCCTCCTGACAGACCAGCAGAGCCTGCACTCCCTCAGGTTCCCTCTGTGGAGAACCTCATTTCCACTAGTCTTCCACATCCTCCTATGGCATCTGCAGAGGCAGAGCGGGCACATGTGGCATCTGAGTTGCTGACCAATGTTGTGAATATAAACACTCTTGTAGAGACAGTTGCAGCTTCAGTGCGTCTGCTTCGGATGTAGCTGGGACATCTATTCCATGAGCTGGAGGAGATCATAGAAAGCATGGAATGGGATGAAGTTGCAGTGTCGGCGAGGGAGAGGCAAGCTCTTAGGAGCCATATGAATCTGGCATGGGCTTTGCTGCTGTGGGAGTTGAGACCCATTGACAGGTTCTTCCTCAAGCATTGAACACCTCATGCAGTAGATTTCCCCTCTAACAATTGCGCAGGGAAATGACAGGTTGGCAAGGAAGCATGCACAGGCATTAAACATCACCACCAATTGATTGAAACTGTTATGTCATGGAATTTTGGTTGATTCTCTGTTATGTTCTTCTTTCTAGTTGCATTGCATTGCCTGCATGGTGTATGATTTGTTTTTGTATGCTGCATGAATTTTGCAATAAGAAAACTAAAAAAATTGAAAGCATGGAAAAGTTGCATTCACATTGGCATGCTTGAGCACTTGCATGGGATAGCCCCCTGGCATAATGGATCGCCCTTTAGAGAGTTCCATTATGTTAGGCGAAGCATCATGAGACCGATTCATGTCGATGGGGTTCAAGTCCCCATGCTTCTTCCTGTTACCCTCTATTTATTATGACG
The DNA here is from genome assembly GCA_021234155.1 of Isoetes taiwanensis. NCBI lineage: Eukaryota > Viridiplantae > Streptophyta > Lycopodiopsida > Isoetales > Isoetaceae > Isoetes > Isoetes taiwanensis. The sequence continues at coordinate 13,003,782 of JAJEKV010000019.1, forward strand.
GACAGGTGAACTGTTGTGCTGATCTTCCTATGAAACAGGTTGATGTGTGGGAGTTGGTGATGTGGAGCAAGGTGTGCTATTACTGGACAGTGCATGCATGTCGCAGTCTTGCCTCCTTGTTTTCCAATTTGTTTTCACCTATTCTGTTGTGCTTAAACGCCAGAGAATGTTACAACATGGTGGGGCAGCTATCGACGTTGTTGAACGTGGTTCAAGTTCGTTCAAATTGTACACAATAGTCACCATGTTCAACTTTATTGCCAATGAAGTGCACATGTCGCTCCTTCAAATTGGTGCAGTCGAACATGTAGTTTATGCATGTTCAATGTTGACTCTTCAATATGTACATTGTTGACTTCCTGAGAATACAATTTAAGCCTTTGGATGACGTGGAAAACGGGGTTTGACCCCATCTTGCTTTTGGATAGATGGTTGCGCTTGCTTGTTGAGGTATCTTCTTTGGTATATTCCATGAATATAGGGCTTCCATCTTCTACATGCTCACCAAATTCTTGACATCTTAGACTATATTGAGCTTTAATTCCTACAACGTTTATACATTACCCCTAGGGCATGTTATATTCTATGACAACATGCGTAAGTTCCAGTTGGACTAAAATCAAACCCAACCATAAATTCATCCTCTGACTGTGAGTTGCAGATCGGAAGCAAGAAAGCAGGCTTAAATCCGACCCCAAATTACAAGCTAGAACATATATATTATGCATTGCACAGAGAAAAATGAACCCATGCAATCCAACACAGCTAAAGAGCTTCTTGTGCAGAATTTAAGACTTGGTTCAAATACTCTATCTATTAAGCATAATTGCAACCTCTAGCCAATCTCCAGTTTTCTGCATAAATTTGCAGATTGTTATACTTTGCTAATTTCCCATTTAATCTGTGCTTTTGGTCTGCAACATCTTTAGGCTGTCTTTTGCAAGCTTTTGAACCGCAAAAAAATTGTCTCCATATCTTAGATAACTACAACAAAGACTGCACGAATTTTGTCATTTGGAACAGCAAGAGCAAACTTGTTCCACAAGTTCAGCATGCCATTTCTAGAGGCCAACAACAAACAAGGTGCTACGCATGGAGGATTGCCCTCCATGGCTTGAGGGTGAAGTGGCTTAAATCATAGTTCAAAGTCATGTTTTCACAATCAATAAAAATTGCTACTTCAATTGCACATCTCTAGCTTATAGTTAGAGGGAATGATGCAATATCCTTGGAATTATATTTTTAAGCATATTGAAGTAGAATATGAAATGTAAAAGATTATGCATGGGGAGTTAGTTAAGGTCCATATATAATGTTTGTGATCAATCTTATAAGCTTAAATAAATGAACATAGAGTACGTATGAGAGCTATAGTAGAACATGGATGTTCAACCAAACTAGGCCTGTAACATATGCTTTTGGAGAAGAGGAGTGAAAAAGGAATCATGGCACTATAACCACCAAAGTCATGAATTTCACAAGCTGTAATCTTTCCTCTAATCGTGACAAGACATGTAGGTCATGTTGTATATTGCTTAGAAAAAGGGCATATAAGGATGTTGATGTGAAGCTTAGATTTCTTAAGTTGAAGTTGGAATTATATATGTATAATAAAGCTGCATATGATGTTAAATGGTAGTGAGCATAAGATGCTAATCAATAGTTCCTTGGATAGAGATCATTTTGTTGAGGTTGTTTATGTTGTTGATGTATTAGAATTATATTGTCATGAACCTATGCAAAAACAAGGAAAATATGTATGGTCATCACATATATAGGCATAATGAAGAATGTCAATTAATAGCCTTGTTTATAGGAAAGTGACAGTATGTACATTGTCTTCATCGAATGGTACAATTTATCTGTCTTTATCTACCTTGTGTTTTCACAGTTTTTGTAGAAAATGGGTTTGTTTAGATTTGATCAGTACTTGGTTGCTTATTCTGTATTATAGTGCTTAATAGATAAAGATCCTTGCATGGCGAATTAGAAAAAATCACAATGTATTTTTATTCAATTTTTATGTATCTTGAATCTCAATCTATATTGTTTATGCTATACGTGGAATGGTTACTTGTATCTGCAACATTGTTGTGGCTTACTCAATCTTGGTGTTGGCATAGAGAAGCACTATATTCACCAGTCCCCCATATCCAAAAATCCACCTTTTAACTTCTATGGTTTGACCTTTGAGACAATGAACAAATAGTTATGCAATTCTTGTGTAAACAAACATTAAACTGGAGATGTGGGGGAAAACAACATGGCAAATAAAATTACAAGGATGTATAGAAGGATTAAATGCACATGGATACCCAAACTGATCCTTATTATGTAGATTTGTGTAAACAAACATTAAACTGGAGAGGTGGGGGAAAACAACATGGAAAATAAAATTACAAAGATGTATAGAAGGCTTAAATGCACATGGATATCCAAAGTGATCCTTATTATGTAGATGGAAGCCAATTGGTGCATCAGACAACATTTGCTTTTTGTAAATATATGTGTTGACAACGTGCACAATCATTGTGGTTTACATAAGTTTAGAATAAAAATTCCCCCAATCATGGCTGATGTGATTATTCTATGAAGGTGGAAAAATTGTAAGGATTATAAAAGTCTTAAGAAATCAAATGTCGCCAATGTATTTGGAGAGATGGTAAATATCAAATTGAACACATGCAACTGCAGTTCAGAGCATAATACTCGCAACTTAAATATATACCATGAATCCATGTACATTTAACCTCTTATCCTAAAAACAGCAATGTCTACCTCAAAAAGATGGATGTTGAATTCTGGTAGCAAGTCATACACATAAATCAGAGGATGATGTTTTTGTACGGAAATTGCAAGATTGCCTTCCTCCTCCTCTGCATCCTTAATCTGAAAATGTATTGTGTTCTTATTACCAACTTCTGCAGTTGCAGGTCGAAGCCAACCAGGTAGATTCTGTAGTGGTGCAAGTGAAGACGGCATGCTACAGTCAATACCAAACCAACCTCTATTGCACTGCATGGACAAACAATTGTTACTCAAGCTCCTTAACTATGAGCATGAACAAAGCAACACGACAAAAACCATCACCACAGAATCCATTTCCAGAGCACTGATTTATGCATGTGCATTCTGTGGGGATCTCACACAACATTTCTACAGTGCATCCATCTTGCAAAAACATTGCTGTTTGATCTTCACTTTGCCACTATAAAAATCTTGTGGATCTACATTGCATCAACCGACATCTGTGCTCGAGTTAGCATACATTGTATGGAAATCATCTCTAGTCAAGTCAACAGTACTTTCGCTGCACATGTAGGCAAGAGCAGATGATCAAAATTGTCACTATCCAGCATGGTTCCAATTACAACAAATTTTTGCAAATTGGAAGGTAGAGTCCTACTTCATTAGGAATCCACAGCTTTCAGCTGCATGCCTGTGTGGGTACTTGGAACCTTCTCCACAGTAACATAAACTCCTTCTTTTATCATAAAATGCTGGGCACTGGGATACTATTCAGTCTCCATAAGGCCATTCCTTGCTAGTGGTCTTATTGCACTCCAAATTTAGTTCTTGCTTGCATCCTTGGCCTGTAAGAGTTTTATCTAAGAATAGCAAAATAATTGTGAAGAAATAGCCTTAAGTATAATGGATGCTTACCAGAATAACCATGGAAGCAGTGGCATTCTCCAAGCTCCTTATTGCATGTATACGCCATGGCCGTTGGATTGCTTATGGCAGGATTTTTTGTGAAGGTTCTGCGTGCATTAAAAATCTTTTGAATGTGAGCTTGTTAGAGGTTCATTTGTTACATATGCACATTTCGTTTAACTAGCTAACCCACCAAAAGTTAAGAAGGATTCAAGATGACAAAAGCCCAATTTGTAAGAACTAACCTCAGTGATCCGAACTTTTGAAGCAGAGGCGTTATATTCTAGGAACCATTGCCCAATATGTGGCTTCCAAACTGGATTTCTCACTTGATTTCTTTCGATGCTTCTTTGATTTGAAGCCACTAATGTATACAATGATGCGTTCGGAGGAACTAAAAAATAAATATTTATTACTGACACAATGAAGGCAAAACTCCTCGTAAACAATTCCTTCCTTAAATCTTGTTGATCCTTGAATCATAGGGCCGTGAAAATTTAGGCATTAAGATGTCTCAACATGTTGCATCGAACAACCATATTTCCAACCCATCGCATCCCACCACCATCAGACCCGTATGCACAGGGTCCAGCATCAGATTCGAGCTTCGGTCTGCTATGCCAGTTACTCAATTGGAACATCGGCGATCCAGAACGCACGAAACTGCCAGTTTACAAGGAACAACGGGTTTGGAGCAGTCACCAGCATCTCCTAGGTATATTCCAGTATATACCTAAGATATGCCACAAACCCACAAAAGCGAGGGTTTGCTTCCCCCCCCTCCCACGGAGGGACCCACCCCCGTAAACCCCAGCTTCCTGGAAATTCCTCGAATTTCCAGTGAACGTTTTTTTTGGGTATTTTTTAGGCAAGGGTTTCCTGGCGGCACCGCTTACAGCGCCACCAGTACAGACGTTTTTGTTGTGTCAAGAAACATTAACCACTTCCCGGCAATTGATTTCGGCCTTCTATTCTAATCCACCGCTGTTACTCTGTTTCTTGCTTAAACCGGCAGATCGCTTCATTTCACAGATTCAACAGCAAAACCAGAGCACAGTATGCCCAGAAATTCAAAACTCTGGGCAGAATAATTCGCCAAGACCATCTTAGAAAATATATTTCTCGGATTCAACAGCAAAACATTCAAACGAAACAGAATTATTCACCAAAAAAGCCCCAAACCAGAATTTGAAAATTGATCACATTAGCACCTTTGCAACAACTCAGAAATCTTGGCAAGAACTCGGAAATCTTGCTTGAATCTTCGTCCACACGCTCAGCGCCTTCAGCTACACGCCCATTTACCTTCAAATGTTGAAACCTTGGCAAGAACTCGGAAATCTTGGCAAGAACTCAGAAATCTTGGCAAGAACTCAGAAATCTTGCTTGAATCTTCGTCCACACGCCCAACGCCTTCAGCTACACGCCCATTTACCTTCAAATGTTGAAACCTTGGCAAGAACTCGGAAATCTTGGCAAGAACTCAGAAATCTTGCTTGAATCTTCGTCCACATGCCCAACGCCTACATACCCAAATATCCATCAAACTTTACGCGTCCGGCGGCTTCATTTCTGGCGAAGATCGCCGGAGTAGACCTCTGGACCTCCGCCAATCGCGAAACAGAGGAGAGAGAAAAAAAAATGCACGGAATTTCCAGGAAAGCAGGGGATTACGGCTGGGAGCCGCCCCCTTTCCGGGGTTTCCGGTTGGAAACCGGCAGCGGCGCCGCCGCTCGCGGGCTGGAAACCGGCAACGGCGCCGCCGCTCGCGGTTAACACTGCTCGCGGGCGGCGCCTCTGCCGGTTTCCAGCCGGAAACCTCTCAAAGGGGGCGGTTCCCTAGCACAAAACCCACAATCCAAAAAGGAAGGAAGAACCTAAGGCTACGTTCCCATGCGCCTCCGACCGGATTCCAAGATTCAAGGCAAATAACCGGAGAGTTCAGAAACCCCCCTCCATTTCTGAAAAATCCAAGCCAGACTTGGAAGTTGACCTCAAAATATTAACATGGGAACTGGCTCGACTTCAGCTTTGACAAGAAATTTCGAAGTCAGGTCTGTTTCATGGGAACGTAGCCTAAGTCGCCATACCGAGCAACTAACTTTCCGCAAATTTGGGTCTGCAAGGTTCAACACCCACTTTGTCGAACTGTTAAATCTGGAAAAACCCCTAATCTCTACGGAAAGTTAGGCTGGTGGAATTATTAACAGAAAATGCACCAGGTATTTTTTCCAAGTGATGCAATTGTTGCTGCATTTTCTTATAAACTCGATTTTTATGGCGATTGCAATGGGAGCAACCGCACGTTTTTAGATGCTGGCAAATTTCTGTGCTTATTGTTACTCCTGGAAAGATTTAAAGGAATAACTGAGGAGGCAACAGCCTCAACTGGTGGCAGCCTGTTTCAGATTTGTTTCTATCTTGTGCTATCTAACCTCAGATTTTATTGAACATTCCAAGTATGTTTACTTGCATCCCTCGCGACATGCTTTCTCAGGATTTTGAGGTAGATTCCGAATGTTTGCAATCTGATGCCCAAGAAACATACACGTTCTTGCTGATCTTGAGAAGTAAAAATTGGTTAACCTACAAACTGATTTGTATTTTTTTGAAAACCCTTGCAAGTGTGAGATGGCTTGCAGCTAAGCTATTTTTTGCTAATTAGAAGCATCTCTATGAAAAGGGTCTTTTCTTCCACCCTTGTTGATGTGAAAAGACTAACTGAGGAGGGCAAATTGAAACATGCTATCCAGCTTCTGGAGCAAATGGATCATAGCACAAAACTTTACTTTGAGACATGTGCCTCTATCTTGCAAGGATGCATGAACACGAAAGCACTAATTGAAGGAAAACATGTCCATATGCACCTCCTCAAGAACACCGCAAAACCAAAGGTCTTTCTTTGGAATACCCTCATCCAGATGTATGTGAAATGTGGAAGTATGGAGGATGCCTTTAAAGTGTTTGAAAGAATGGCTTTGCCTAACGTTTTTACATGGACCATGATGATTTCTGGTTATTCTCAGCATAGACGTTTTTCAGATGCCCTCAATCTTTTCCTGGACATGGAGCTTGGTAATCTAGAATTAGATAAGGTAATTCTTGTCACTGTATTAGGTGCTTGTACTCATTTACTGTATCTTGAACATGGGAAACGAATACATGCTGAAGTTTTAAAAGCTGGTTATGAATTGGATATTTTTGTTGGTAGTTCCCTGCTTGATATGTATGCAAAATGTTGGTGTATAGATACTGCTCGGTGTATCTTTGACAAGATGCCAACTCGAGACATTGTCCTATGGAATGCAATGATTGCTGGTTATGCACAAGTTGCAGGTAAGGATGTTCTTCTGTTGCTAGATCAAATGCAACTAGATCTTTTACAACCAAATGAGGTGACCTTTATTAACATGTTGAACGCATGCACATGTGGATTTCCCATAGAAGAAGGCAAATGGGTTCATGCCAGTGCCCTGAATTTAGGTTATTCTTCCAATATTCTTGTTTCCAGTACTCTCATTGATATGTATGCTAAATGGGGAAGGTTAAAGGATGCCTGTGACATATTTTCCTTTATGCCAGAATGGGATGTTGTTTCATGGAATACAATGGTTGGAGGGTATGTTCAACATGGTTATGGCAAAGAAGCTTTCCAACTTTTTTTGGAAATGCAAGAGACCATTGTGAAACCAAATGAGATCACCTTTATTGCTGTCCTGAATGCATGCGCTGAATTCTCCTCCATCGAACACGGTAAGAAGATACATGTTGATGTTGTAAAAGCTAGATATGGCTCATATGCGTTTGTTGGCAGTGCCCTTGTTGACATGTATGCTAAATGCGGAGGTATTAAAGAGGCGGCTCAGGTATTTGATAGGATTCTTGTGTGGGATGTTGTCTCATGGAATGCAATGATTGGAGGTTATGCACATTCTGGTAATGGGAAAGTATCGCTAAATCTATATAAGGAGATGTGTCAGGAAGACATTACACCAAATGAGGTTACTTTTGCCGGTGCCTTAGTTGCATGTGCTAGCATAGCGTCTATTGAGAAAGGGAAATGGATTCATTCAAGCATTCTGAAAAATGGTTGTGATGCTGATGCATTCGTGAGTTGTTCGATTATTGACATGTATGCAAAATGTGGGGACTTGAAGGATGCTCGCCTAGTGTTTGCGAGGGTGACTGTGCATGATGTATTTTTGTGGAATGCAATAATCACTGGACATGTCCACCATGGAAAGTGCAGTGAAGCACTTGAGCTATTTGACCAAATGCAAGCAGAAAAATTTGAACCAGACGAGGCCACATTTGTTAGTGCTTTAACCGCATGTAGCATTCTTCTAGCTTTAGAACGAGGAAAGAAAGTTCATAGAAACATCATGTTAGCCGGATGTGAGCTAGATGTGTATGTTGGCAGCAGTCTCATAGATATGTATTCCAAATGCCAGAGTATAGAGAGTGCCCGCCAGATATTTGATCGAATGCCTATACAAGATGTAGTGTCCTGGAGTTCAATGATAGCTGGATATGCTCGGGAAGGAGACCTTGATGAAGCACTCTTGCTATATAAGCGAATGAGGTTAGAGGATTTAACTCCTGATAGTGTTACATTTGTAAGCATTCTAGGGGCTTGTGCTGAAAAGGCTTCCTTGGAGGAGGGGAAATGGATGCACAATAAGATCTTGGGGACAAAATACGAGACCGATATTTCTGTGGGCATTTCTCTTGTGGACATGTATTCAAAATGTGGGTGCATAGAGGATGCTCACCAGACATTCGACAGATTTCCTTCAAAAAACGTGATACTATGGAGTGTAATGATTGGAGGGTATGCCCAGCATGGCGATGCCCAAAGTGCAATCAAGCTCATGAAGGAAATGCATCAGAAGAATGTGGATGCAGATAAGTTTACCTTTACTTCTCTTCTGTCTGCATGTAGCCATGCATGCCTCTTGGATGAAGGTTGTTACTACTTCATCTTAATGAGCAGCCATTATGGCATTAGACCAATTGCCTATCACTATGCCTGCATGGTTGATCTTCTTGGACGAGCAGGTTACCTGGATGAAGCAGCAGAGCTTGCTGACACTGTGCCATTAGAGCCGAGTGTTGTTATGTGGATGTCTGTTCTTGGTGTCTCACGGTGTGAAGCATAGGACGGATTTAATGTTAGAAGACGTTTACTGTCAGAAAGTGGTAAGCAAAAACGTTGAATGTGATGCAATCCAATGAAATAAATTGGAAAATGAGATAAACGGTGCAAATTCTGATCTATTTTGTTTGACACTATTAGTTGCGGAAGACTGTGCTGGGATTTAGATCTTTGGTTAAAGCGGGTTTGCCATTAGGCTAAGGGTTTGGAACTATGTGCTGTACTGCTTTTGAAATGTGAGTATTTGCATGAATGCGGGGTTGGCTATTTCGTCATTTCACTATTTTTCTTGAAGGCATCAAAAGTCAAAAGTATTTCCTTTCTCGTATGCATCTGTACCTAGCTTTTCCAGTTCGTGAACCAAACTCTTAACTTCATCTCTTACGAACGGTACCAGACTGTCGTATGCAAGATTTTCTTAGCCTTATAATGTGGTTCCAATTGAATGTTGGGGGTGTATTTGAAAAGCAAGTTGCTATATATGAAGGCTTTCTTAACCCGAGATGCATCATTTCGTGCAATTTTAAGGTGTCCATGTCGATGCCCACGTCAGCAAAAATCTAAAATTGCTTTGGCCTATTCAGTCAGATGCATCTTTAAGCCCGGCAAGAACCTTGTAGAACTCTGGCAGATGTGCTGCGGGCGTCTCAAGCAAAAGTGCCATCTTGTCTTGCATGGACAGTCCAAGAAATTAGTTAAACCTATCAAATTTTCTTCGTCTCTCAAACTGGTGAAGTCCAAAGGTGGAATCGACTATCAGCTATGCAACCTGAAACGTTGGCTTCAGGCTCCAAGGTACACTCTTGCTTATGAAAAATCTTCTGCCTTTCTCTAGAACTTGAGTCCGATATCTGAAGACCTCCGGTGATGAAGAAGCAGTGGAAGAGGCTGAAGATAGGATGATAGATATGAAAGAACTATTTTTAGGGTTGAAATTTGCAGGGGTACCCATAGCCGGCTTTATGGAGGAATCTACCATCGCTTGCTTGTTGCAGTGAAAATAATGAGATTTCTAGATGATAATGAAGAGCTTGCTGGTAAAATAGGTCCTCAGTTGACTCATGAAGTATCTCTCCTTTCTAGACTCCATCATCACAACATACTGAAGGTTAGATCCTAAGTCACTCTCTTGCAAGAGCTGAGAATGATGCAAACAGGTTATAATCTCTTTTCACATATTATACTCGAGATTCTTTTAGGATGTTTATGCAATTTGTTGCTAATGATTATCATTGTTACATTCAGGTTACCAGGTAACATGGGATTTGAAACTGACACCAATTTACTTGATAGGACCTTGATGAGTTTACTCTACTCCAGGCAACCTATCCAATCTCCAACTGTGAATGCTGGACAGCATTTGATTATGGCACCCGAGGCAATTGTATCTTTGTCTGAATCTCAAGCTTCTTGGATATGGCAACAAACAGCATCAACTTGGATAGATCCATCTTCAACTGAACTAGATGAGCCGTGTCATGCAGAAGCTGCTCACAATCTCATCTCAGATTCATCAGACTTCCCGAGAAGAACCTGTGCCCATGATGTCAGACATTTCTCTAACTGCCATGGAACCATCCATTGATAACATTTCTGGATCAAGGAAAAAGCCAAACTCCAACCTGCTAACTCACCGGGATGAAATGAAGGCAGGCGAAATGCAGTATTTTTTTCACCAGACTACGGATGGAGATGTGCTCCTGAACAGAGTGGGATTGCAGGGATGAAGTCTATGCGAGTATATTTTTATCACAACTGTCAGTTTTAGCAGATGGAAGAGGAGTTCAATCTCTTAAATCGGGTTTCATATCCATTCTGTTATCCCTGGCTTGGTGCAAACTCTACCATCATGTAGATGTGAATACAATGGACTCATGCATCTTCTTCCCTGATTACACCACCATGTTCATGCGAATATTCCTCGACTTGGATGTGGCTTTGTAATCACATCACATCTTGTTGGATATTATTGGTGAGAGTGGAATTTTGTCATGGTGGGAAAGCCCCATCATATCATTCGCGGAGTTAGTGTGGTTGAACAGCAAAAGATTTTACTTTTTTCGGCACCCTTTGTAGACCATCTTTTGCATGCGTTGGCTATAACCATGCAGGTGAGGTTGTTTGTATTTGGAAGTCTTAGTTTGGTTCACTGCTGGAGCAACTGGCCTCGCAAAATCACTCTAGTCTTTCTGGTTGGGACTTTGGGGAAAATGGGGTATGTATTAAGGTTTGATTAGACATTCAATGGAGGGAAAAATATATGCAGTCTAGGTATTGCGTGACATTGAAAGTTGCAACGAAATGAGTGGGTTGCTTCATTTTGAAAAAATTCCAACCAAAAATTGTGCTCCATTCCGTAATGCAGTACCTAACTCTCATGTGTCTGCACCAACTTGCCTGTTTGGAGCCTGTTGTAGATCAATTATAACATAAAGGAAATTGTGCTGCTTTTGCACCTTTACTGGTTTTGCTGGTTGACCATATGCGTTTCACCTGTAATGCTACAATATCTGTATAAATACATGCCTGCATCATGCAAGTCTTCTCAGTAAATCTACTCAGTGGTATGTATTTGTGACGTCATTTTTTTCAGACAGCTAAATTTGAAGCATTTTTCTTTACTGATTGGTGCTTTAAATGCACTGCAGGAACTCAAAATTTGTCCCAAAGATGGGCCTCAATTCATACCCATATGGTGGCTTTGAATCAAGTGCAAAAGTCTTGGAAATTAAAACCACTTTTTATGTTTTAGTAGCTAGTAGAAAGTACCTAAACCTTCACATGAAAGTACACCATCATTTAATACCTTTGTCCACCAAGTACAACATCCTTATCTATTCCCATAAGTGATGACTCCTATTGAATAAGAAAGTTAACAAGTCAGACACCCTCCTCCTCTTTGCATTCACTCGCTCTTCTTTTTCCTTCTCTTCCCAAGCCTGCCCTACTACTGCTAGTTTTATTAGAAACCTAGATGTAGACTTGTAGTTACTGTTACCATTCATAATCCATGTGGTATTATTTGGCATACAAGTTTTTATTGCCGCGGCCTTTGCCACTGCATGTTGTGTATGACTCCATGAGATTTAATATTTATGATCTATCATTCATCTATCTCTAGTTAGCAATCTTACCAGGATCAAAATCTTACTAGTTAGGATTGCCAAAATCAGAAGTAGAGCTGGAATTACGGTATATCTATTGGCAGGAAAACGTACCTCTATAAACATTTCTAATTCTCTCTCTGTACGTGTGCGTTGCGCGGGTGCGTGTGTGTGTGTGTGTGTGTGTGTTTTTTTTTTTAATGCAAATCTTTTTCTGATTTCATTCATTTTCTTCTTCCATGTAAGACTATTACAACGCAAGAGATGACCATGTTTGTTTTTTTAGAGGGAGATCTTCGCAGCACGAGTGAAATTAGATTTGTAAAGATTCTAGAAGGATCTGCTACTACTATGCAGCATTATGGAGGGAGATTGAAAATGATGAATAGCAATGGAAAGACCAACTAATACCACCTTGGAAAACTGTGCAGCCAACGACAATCTGCCTAGGATTAAGGTCATGAGTAGGAAAGCGGACGACCTGAGGGACACCAGGTGAAGGAGGCTCGCTATGAGCAAAGAATGGGATACCCATGGCAAAGGAGAAAACGGGGCAAAAAATAGAACCAAGAAGAAATAATACTTACGAAGACAAGGGCTAGATAACGTCCTGTGCAGAGGCGTTATGGCCCAGGAAAAAATGGCCGAGTGGCCATGTGGCCAGGAAAGTCCGAGGCTGTACGCAGTACGGCGGAGGACTGTGTACGACCTCGGACTTTCCTGGCCACATGGCCATAAGGCCATTTTTGACTGGCCATAACACCTCTGCATAGGACGTTATCAGCCTTAACGTCTTTGGCCGAGGCATTTGGCATTTGGAAAAGTAGCCGCCATGGCCAAGTTTGGCCCAGCTTGTCAGCCCGTTGTGTATGCACAACAACGGGTTTTCTTACGGAGGATTTTACAGAGCTCTATAATGCTGAAGCTGACGGTAACAAAATTTTCCTAAAATTTTCTTATAGCAGAGGATTTTCTTACAGAGCTTTTGTGCTGCAGCGACGAGCAGGGGGGAAATCAACAACAACCACCTCCGAAACCAACAGACTAGAACAACTAGTTCCGGCTTCCAGCTAGGGGCGAGCTCTTTCTGCTTCTAGCAAGCTAAAAGAGGGCAAGCCAGATTCTTCCAGCATCCAACAAGCTAATAGAGGGCAAGCCGAATTCCTGATAATCTTTAAGAACGTACCTAGAGGCCTGGCTATGGCGGCTTTTTAGCATGTTACAGGCTTGGCTCTGGAGGCCTGGTTATGACGGCATTTAAGCATGTCGAACCTTGGCTATGGCGTAGTGATTTGACCATGGCTATTCGGGCTATGGGGGATTAGTATTAGAGCTATCAGAGGGATTACAACTGCTGGGCTGCCACCGCAGCATGCAGAAGGCATAGCAAGCTACAGGGCTATTAGCATGTCGGATTATTTTGTAATAAACTATGGAATGGGGCTTTTGAGCATGTCACAGGCCTGGCTATGGCGACTTTTGAGCAGGAATTCGATCATGGCGTCGAAACACAGCGAGGATCCGACCACGGCGTCAGATTCAAACATGGTAGTACAAAAAACACGACGTCCCAACAAATGAGATGTTATGGACGTAACATCTATGTTATGGCCATAACAGATTGGGCCACGTATGTTACTGAGTATAACATCTTGAAATTGACGGTTGGAATTCAATCCTGTGGCTAAATGCAGAGGCCAAGGACGTTAAGGTAGAGTGGTTAAGCTTGAACTTTGTAACTTAGAAGCAACAATCAAAGAATGAAGGGTAGAAAGCTACGTTATTAGAAAGGAAGTATAAAGAAAGTCCCAAAAAAGGGAAAGTTCCTATTTTTAGGGGATATCTTAAAATATGAAACAAAGACCCAAATCTAAACATGTATGAAATATTCACCTATAAAATAAAAGGAACTTATGCCTTTTTAAAACATCGAAGGAAACATCTATAGACCAAAAAAGGGAAAGTCCCTAATGTTAGGGGATAACTTGTAAAAAATAAGTAAATATCCGGTATTGACCTTGGGATAGCTTAATATATGTATAATATCTATGTGAAAAAAAGAAAAAGAGGGACCTTACCCTTTCCAAAATACACAAGGCATCCAAAAATATAACCGCCATAATTAACCACTAAAAAACCACTATAAATGTGTTTTTTTATGCGAAAAAATTTATTCTCAATAAAAACCATGTATTATAGTGGTTTTTATAATTTATATGTGGTTATTTATATTGGTTTCATGGTATATTAAGATTGACAATGGTTTATAACATGGTTTTCTATATGAAGGATGGTTTTTCATGTAGGTTGCTTAGTTCATGAAATTGGAAGTGGTTTATAGTATGGTTTTTCAACAACACATTAAATATGATGATGGTTATTCATGTTGACTTATGATGTTGGAGTAGTTCTTAGAGTGTCTTTTATGTCAATTCCAGTCTTTATGGTGGTTATTCAAGTTTGTGTTTTTATTTGTAACACTGTTTGCTAAAAAAAGGTGTGATTTATAGCATGCTTTTCAATACCAAATCGATTGTGATGGTGGTAATTTTTAATTTTCACCCAAAGATTTGGTTATTCATAGTGACTATTTACAACAGTTACATACAAAGCATCCAATAAATAAACAACATAATTATTAGTACAAGAAACTTATCGCGGCGGCCTATCGGCCGCCGCGAACGTTTCTCTTCCCCAACTCATCTATACACGCTAGAACATGCACAATTTGAATTTACATTTCTTTGTCTTGTGTTCAATGCCCCGCACGATAGAAGGGTGATGACCATAACGACAGGGCGGATCAAGGTTTCAGGTTCTCAAAGCATTGGACAGGGTGCAAATACAACTATACCATTTCAATACAGTGGTGATTGCTGGAATGGGACTTTTTCAGCTCTATAGTGGCAAAACAGGGAATATGTTCTTTGATTTTTGAAAGCAAAAAGGCTTTTGTGAAGGCATTAAATCAATGACTTTAGGGACACTAACTATTATGTTCCTGCGTTCAACATACATAAATAATTTCCAACAAATACATTTAACTGTTTTCAAGGTAGAACCATGAATGTATCTTGTGTGGCCATACATGTAGTGCTAAGTCTCAAACATATAATGTGACATGTACATAGCTGGCAAAGGCGGGTCCTGCTTTGCACTAAAAAGACATTTATGTTGCTATTCCCATTGCCATAACTATTCCATAAGACAATTTCACAAGAACTTTCTCAAACACGTAATATGCAAATTTTGGAGCACACTGGTGCCAGTGAGATGATTTGGCTTGACACCATGTTCTTGCATTGCACTAAAGAGACGATGTCTTGATCGGAAAGATTGCTTATCTTAGAACCATTACTCAAAGTCTTCATACATGTTGTTCCCCAAGGTCTTCATACATGTTCTTTGCTATCTTGATAACCGATTATCGATTGTGCTCGAAAGTAGATAAATTACACTGATAAAAAACATATTTGAAATGCTTCTGTCAAGGAAGATCCTCCTGCTATCTGCCAAAATAGACCAATATATCGAACATTAGAAATAGCAAAAACAATCAGGCAACTGTTTATAAAATCACAATGCAAGCTCCCTTGAAGGTGTGCTATCTGTAGCATGGAAGCTGGCTTCATATTTTTGTTGGCATGTAGAATATGACATTGTGCATATATCATATGTCTCAAACATGGGCAATGATGCAGATGATAATGCACTCACTATCTTAGTTAAAACTAATGCAACAATGCATCTGAATGCAGTGATAATGCACTATAATAATGTGACATCATATCTGACCATCAAGCACCCTAGCTTAGATGTGCACAAAAGGCACTGATGTGTGCTTTCTCATATATGAAGTTTGGCACATGGCCCCCTGAAATCATGCCATAATGGACTGTCCCTGCTCCCATCTTAACAATTTTTCCAGGCAAATTTCAATGCAAGCTTTGCCATCTTTGCCATTACTTGAGATGTTGAGTTATCCGGTTTCAACATTCTTGGGACTTCTTAAAGATATTACAATGTTCCCAATGTTTGTTATGATAGTAACCATTTCTGTTTTGGAACATTTTAAATGGCATTCATCTTGGATGTGGAGTCATACAACTAGGTCAATTCATGTTAGAGATGTCACGGTAAGTATTAGTCTCTATATATCATCGGGCATGTATATTTTTATCTTTAACATCTTTGCTTTAATATTGTACTTCGCACATGCTTGCAATTTATAAGTCTCTTCACGTACGATATATCAAATGCTAAAAAAGA
The DNA here is from genome assembly GCA_021234155.1 of Isoetes taiwanensis. Taxonomy (NCBI): domain Eukaryota; kingdom Viridiplantae; phylum Streptophyta; class Lycopodiopsida; order Isoetales; family Isoetaceae; genus Isoetes; species Isoetes taiwanensis. Next base: position 13,019,964 of record JAJEKV010000019.1, read on the forward strand.
CCCAAAATATGACATAATATAGCACCACATTGACATTGATCAATAACAATTGCCTTCCCAAATTTGCATCCACGACATTTTTAGCACATGCAACTATTACACAGATCCTAAATCCACTGATCTTTAGTGTAATGTGAGGAAGGATCTTTCATGTTCCTTCATTGACAAAAGATGTAGGACAACAGAACTTGTAAGATACAGACTTACAAACTATTCTACGTTTAACAAGAAGCTGTTCATATTGTTTGGAAGTTATATAAAGAGATACTGACCTTTTACTGCGGCATAAACGGTTTCTGTTCTTTCTTTCAATTTATGCTTGATTCTAGTCATTTGGTCCAGAACTTCAATTTTTCCTCGAAAATCTCTGCCCAATGCAAAAAGTTATTGATTCATTGATCATCATACATCATCATCATCGAATTTTGCAAACTTAACATTAACTAGGGACAAAATGAAAATAGGACGTCTGTAAAATGATCCTTCTATATATCTGTAAAAATGGAAAAAACATCTCTATATATTTCATAATCACATGGCCAGACATAATGCAGCCAAGATGTTCATGGCTAATATTTTATCCAAAGCCATTTCTTGCACATTATTTTGAAGGTCCTTGTTGCCGCCTGACAAGCATCAACCCATGGCATACTTTTTGTGACCAATTTCTTGCGATACTTTCATACTTGGGCTGTCGACTTTGTACATACTTATGAGCTATCTCAGAACGCGAGTAGGTCATCGATTGGGATCGATAAGAAGTGAGCATATTGATAAAAGAACACGAGGTCAAATGTCGGCAATTTTAGATTGATCGTTTTCAATATCATATAAAACAAAGGTAGAAAGAGATGAAGGAAAGTAATTAAATAGCTTGCAATGTTCTAACGTTTGAGATGGTCAATGCAGGACTCCAGTGCTCCTTGAGAATATCCAGACAAATACTCCCATTGCTATTGATGTTGGGGTGGAAAACTTTGGTCCTAAAAGCAATGCTGCAGAAATAAACTTTTCGGATAAATTAGCAATAATTACAACCATTCCATAGGATCACCTATTATGAGCTACCTTTAGATTGTCGTCGAAACATATGGTTATGATGCTTCTTTGTTACAAATTTATTTCTTGTGAATAGTCACAAAAATTCCTCCAGCATATGGACCATCAGGAGGTCCCATAATGGTAGCTTGCCAATGAAACATGTCTTCTTCTACATGACCTGCCAAATTTCCCAAGAATAAACTATCAAAAGATCGCTCTGCCTGATGTAGAAAGCAAATAAAACTCATCACTTGTCTGATCACATAACGTTTTCGGTCTAAGAAGACAAACAGGGCATGATACATCTCAGAAAACATGAAAAGTGAGCTTCCATATGGCAAGAAAGTTTTAAAATTTTGACACAAAATGTTAAGGCTACTAGAACGAAGCAGAGAAAGAAAGGGACATAGTAAGCTAAAAGGCAAAGGGTCTGCACACACAAATTAGAGCTCACGGTGCTCACAGTAGCGACTAGGCAAGGGCAAGATGTCTGGACAAAAATATAGGCATATACCTTCCTGTTATTCTCAAATGCGCTCTTGTCAAGAGTTTTTGATGAAGCCTAGAGTTTACCTGATCTAAGGCCGTGATTATGCCCATATCCAAGCTCTGATACTTACCATCCATTGTTTCTAACAGACCAAACTTCTTGAAGATATGGCATATAATCAGGCCTCTGAATCGCCCCATGGTCTTCAATGCCTTGAATCACTCAACTAAGTTTTCCTCTAACACTTCCCACTTTAGCTTTTTTAAAACCCAAAGCCTTCTGTTATCCAAGGAATAAAGGTAGCTGTAAAGAATGGATTGATCCTTGAAGGATTTTAAAAATCGCATCATCCATTTCCGTCACATTTGTGTGGGCGAAAATCACAGAGCTTGTGACCTCTCCAAAACGGGAAGCCCCAGCTGCCCTTTGCAAGCCAGGACCTCCAGAAGAAAATAAAAGACCCAAATCTTCTTTGCGAAAATCTGAGGCACCAAAAGACACATTCTTTGCCATACCTAAAAATTTTATTCTCTTGTTCTCAGAGGAGATCTCCATATCTGCCATAAATGCGGGTCTCCTGCGGCAACAGATCATTTGGGTTCAGGCCTTCGCCCTTTTGCATCCTCGATTCTTGCAAGGCCAAAGTTTTGGGGCTAAGGATGTCGATTGTCGCCCTTTACTACTTCAAATCCTACATCCTGCAAGAGGCCGATCCCTGCATCCTTCAATATCTTGCAAGAGGTCGATTCCTGCATCCTTGCTTCAGAATAAATCTACAGGGGCTAGTTTTGCTGCATCGTCAGCCAGGGCCTCCACCTCTGCCTCCCACTCAGAAAGTAACAAAAAGCTCAGATGAATCTCTGCTAAGTATTCTTCATCGGAGCTTTGCGAGCACACGATTATTCTTCTAAGTATTCTTCTGAGTTTTACAATGTACTCTAAGTGTAGAACAGTACTGCTCCGGAACGGAGCAGGGTCAGCTTTGCTTCGAAGAAATCTTTCTGCCCTAACCCCTTTTTTTTTTTTTACCACGTGTCAGCGTGAAAACGCTTCAAATAAATAGCATCAAATAAATAGGAAAAGTTTGGAAAATTGACACTGCTTTATATATGAACGATAAGGAACCTGGTCTTTTGTACAATTCTTTTAATGAAACCCAATGGTTATTTATACAAGAAATTTATCGCGGCGGCCAAGGCCGCCGCGAACATTTCTCTTTACCGACTTGGTGTCAATTTTAAACTCGAATATTATAAAGGACATCTCAAAATAAAAATTTAAATTCAAATTATAATTTTGTGTCATTGTTGCTTCATTAAAAAAAAAAAATTTATTTGCACTATGGCCTATAGAATAGTAAAGTGAGTTAATCACAAAGTCTCTCTTGCTTCAAATTGCATTGCAGTTTCTCTCTTGCCTCAAATTGCATTGCTCTAAGGTGCTCTGTTAGTGTAATTTTGGGATTGATTGTTATATACTGCCACTTAGACACAATAAAAATGATATTTTGAAAATAATTATGCACTTTGCATTCTTTCAAATATGCAAACTATTAAGGGTGAGATTCGACTAGGACTTTAAAATGTTTAATTTTAATTAATTGCCCAATATAATTTTGCCATGTCAAAAAGTCGTCGTTGTGATTTATTCCACTTGAGTGGAAGTTAATTAAAAATACTTATGTGGCGTTGCCATGAGTTTTTTTTAAAGGACAGCCAATATTGGCTGGCCCTAAAAATAATATATGTGTCCCTTGCTTAAATATTGCCACGTGGATTTCTATTTTGTTTTTTTGTTCTATTTTTCTTTCTTGATCCTTTAATGTGTCCTACGTGGATTTTTTATGTTTCATATGTGGAATCACCCCGTAGAAATTGCTACTTAAATTAAGGAACTTTAATGCCACGTCATTAAAGAATGTTCACCGTAATGGAATCTCACCCTAAGTCATTTGCAATATCCAGCAAGACAAAGCCACGGATGTCGAGAATGGCTTCAAATTAATGTATGCAATGGAACCTTTTCGAGGTAAAGTTTAGTAGCTTTAAGTCATGCTTCAACAACATGCAACAAAATCAAAAAGGCCTACCCATAAGATTGTTCAACGCAGTTGAGTAGCGCTGTGCTTAGAACGAGCAGTTGAGTAGCATTGTGCTTAGAAAGAAGATCTGACACACTTTTCTTTTCTATTTTCTAACCAATTGATAATCCACATGCGTCTCATTTCCTAATTAGATTCAAAATTTCCTATGGCTCTCGTGTTCCTTACCTGGGAGCGGAGAGGTCTGTGAACCAAACATAACGAAGCTCTAAATCACAGTAGCAGATAAAAAGAGGAGAGCTTTTCGGTCCTGATGTTTTGTCAAACATAAAATTTGGACCCTGCTATGGCCTTTTTTTCATCCAAATTTAAGCATCCGTTGCTCCCTGTCTCCATCTTTACCATCTGCCACAGGACTCGTGGCCTTCCTTTCACAATCCATGAATTCTGCAAATTTACATTCAACTACAGCTTCCTTTTGAAGGGGAGCTCAGCTGAAGTTTCTAACTCTTTTGTGGTCTGTTCAGCTGCTGTTGCTTTTGCCTCAGCATAAATAGCTTTAGCCCTTGCATCTTCTAATGCCTTCTTTTCCAATCTGTCATTCCTATCCTCGGCCAGATTTTGCAAACTTCGTTCTTGCTAAGCAGTAGCACGTTAATTCCAAAGATCCTCATTAGGTGGAGATTCAGTTTTCGGCTTGTTTTGCTTGCCATTGCTAGTGATTGAAGCTGTTTTAGCCCTCGTGGTCTTATCTTCCTCCGAGAGAATTTTTTTTTTTTCATGTGCGGCAGCTTGCCTCCATCCTTTCTAGGGGTGCAACCACGCGAAATTTTTATTAGCGAAGCATCGTGTGAAGAGACCTTCCCCGCTAGTGGTGAAGATCGAGAAGCACCGGGGAGCGAGCATGTCTGTTTTGCCATTGCCATTGCACCCGATAAAGGAGGGATCTTCCGGTTCTAGGTTGAGGCCGCGGCCCGATCTCATGCAAGCAAACATTGAAAGATCTTGTAATTCCCTTTTTTACTTTTAGATCTGAGTCCCGAAACCATATTCTTTGGGATCTTGACCTTCTTCCTAAAACAAAGATTCACTCCGTGACTTTGATCTCTCAAACTCCCAAGACTTTCAAATTGGATTTAAAATGCCATAGCTTAAATTCTACCGGAGAAAACCTTGATCGTCGAGCTTTAGAATGTCACGAACAACACGAGTATTTATAATGGCAGACAAGTTTGATTGAAGAGCTTGATGTAGATGGGCGCTGGACGATTCCATAGCCGGAGGTGATGCAGATGGGCGCTGGGCGATTCCATAGCCGGAGGAGATGCTTCAGCGATTGGGGTTGCCACAGTTGCCAAACATGCCATAGCCAGAAAAGTTTGCAACGTGTCGAAAAAATTTTCATAGAAGTGTTGCGCACGAAAAAAGCTGACGTGTCGTGATCATAGCATCGGTCTCCAATAATTATATATGTTAAGAAAGCATCCAAAGAATAAACAACATAATTTTTAGTATAAAGAACCACTAAAGATATGGTCTTTAGACAATTCTTGTAATGAAACGCACATGCATTGTTGGTTCCTCAAGAATATGTAAGGTTTGACACTCACATTTCTTATATCACTATGACCATTTGATCTAATAACATCAATCCGAGCCATCGGATCAGGATTCTAGAATGGGCGAGCATGCTTGAAAGTTAAAATTTACATGCTTATTTAAGCTCCATGTGTATTTATCGAGATTGTAAATTTCCGTTTCAATATGTTGAAAAGTTGACCAAGTAGTAGAATGTCTTATAATATCCTAAAGTTGACCAAGTAGTAGAATGTCTTATAATATCCTTATAATCGCTAATCCTTATAATCGCTAATCCTTAGCCATTGATGAAAGGAATATGCCATGTCATATTCCCTCTCCAACAACCACAGCCGTTGAATGGAAATCAAGATGGGGTCAAATCCCCTTTTCCACCTCAGCATATGGTTGTCAAAACCATATTACAAGTCAATATACAGTATACAATACACAGGAGACGGATCTACCACAACAAACATAAACAGGCTTCGCAAAAAAACAAGTTTATCATAAACTTCAAACTCCTCTGAAAGCAACATTTATCCTGCGCCTACATTGCTTCGAAGCACGCGCTTTGTTTTTTGCTTGCTTGCTTTGCTCCACGTTCAAGCCGGAAGCACATGCTCGTGCGAGACAAAGACTGAAAAGCAATATAAATCCAAAACTACTATACAAATTAACATGTAAAATGGGGATTTGAACCCCACCAAGATGAATTGGTACCACAATGATATGTATGACCAAAGCGGTGAATCCGCCCCTTTAAGAACACGAAGCTTTGAATCTAGGAAAAACCAAGCCCTTAAAAAAACAAACAAACACGTAAAAGCCACCTAAACCAAAATGAGAATGCTTCAAGAAAGAATGCTTGTGAAGAAAGAAAATGAGGGCTTACGAGTGCGCCTGTCGGATTTTGCATGCGTTCTTACGCCTCTGTGCCCCGAACAGCCTCTGTGCCTCTGTCGGGTTTTGCATGAACTGCCGCCTCTGCGCCTGCATGTCGAAATAACTCCGCCATTGGGTTATGGCCAGCAACCAAGCATATTTTTGCGGAATGAGGAGAAGAAGAATGCAAAATAAGCTTACGGCTATGACGGAAGACTAATCCCTAATTTACCCTCTTCAACACATACACAGAAGAAAAGATGCACATGCTATAGAGTGGCACCAGAATCAAGTCCCAAACCTGGCTCCTGGCGGAACCCCTTTGCCATGGCCATGCCGTCCAGCCTTCTGCGCATGAAAACTCTGGGAAAAAAAAAACCCAAATAGAAACTTCACTTCCATCATTTCCATGCGCCCAGAAGGCCATCGCCACGACTCCACTTCTAAAAATTACCCTTTCCCCAAAAAAAACCAATGCACCCTATTCGACCATTGCCAAACCAAACCCAAATTTGTGAGTCAGCAAAATACCAATTTTAGATACGAATACATGGCTAAACCTTGCAAAATCTTATGTTACACGACCCCAAACCAACATTTTGGGAACCTAATAAAGGCATAGATATTAAGGTTAGGTGCACATCTAATCATTCTAGTTTCCAACCCTTTCAACTTTTAGAAAATACTATATTTATGTCCATAATACTTGGGTATTGCATTTGACATACTGATTTTCTAATCTCAAACATCAAGTGCATGCCAACTCATACATCCATTTTGATAGGAGGTAATTTTGAAATCAATCTCAACTAGGATGGGTCAATGCATAACTCAGTTGATTGTGTAGGAAATAGAAATTCAGTTCTTTGCATGATGACACAGAGCATAACTTGCCTGACATATTACAATGACATATAAATACTTTTGTTTGGTGAAGATTGTCAAGATCCATAAAACTTCTAAAAGTGGCATCTTGACCTTAAAACTCAATATATTTTCTAATATTTTATTACTATAACTGCTTCATCTATGCTTTTATCCTTCAAATTTTCAATTGCACTTTAATATAATGATGACTTCTCTATCCGCTTTCACAAATCCAAAGTCTTATAAATAGATAAGCAACTACTACCTCATCTTGGATTCCTAAGCACACACACGTAATACCGGCATCATCGGCCACACGTTTCTAGTAAATCTTATAACAATAAAAAATACCTTAAAATATTGAGGAAATTTTGTCCCCGAGTAAGAATTTTCCGCATCGTCAGTTTAGAAACACGCGCCTTTTTAGCCGAATATTAGGAAGCAGAGGCCTCCCATCAACTCTAGAGGTCAACTTAGAATACTCCATCAAAAGCCACTATTTTTTATCAGATCAAGATGGGAGCTGGGAGCTTCTTTTTATCGTTGTCTGCTTCAACGACTTCATCATCATTGCTTTGGTGCCTGGGCTACCATCGGCTTCATTGTTGCATAAAGTAAGAACTGATTAATTTCCTTTGGTAACAATTGCTGGTGAGCACCAACCTTTGTTTGAGAAGCGTTGCTCTAAGGAATTTTTAAGGGGCAATAACTTCTCACTCTCAAATGTATAACTTGTCACTCTCACAAGTGGCTCATGTATCTAGTCCATATAACGTCCACATTAATAAAATTTTGGTAGGCAGCCTGACCCGTTGGTGTTTCCCATTGCCTAAAACGTCCGGTTCATGTACCTGGTCCATATAAGGTATAGATTAATCCTCTTCGAGTCGCGGCCGGAAATCTGCCTAAACAGGGTTCTTTCCCGCCTCGAAGAGGACCAATACCGTTGCTCATTCAGCAAGCAATTCTAGCTTCACTATGGTAGCCTTTCCTCGAGCTATGGCGGAAGGAGGAAAATTTTCTTTCCTTCTCAATCTTTATCATGCATATGCAGCTCCTGTAAGCCTTTTGTCCTATCTTATTCTGTTACGCTTATCAGATCTATTTTTGGGTTGCTACTCCAAGTAACGGTATTTGGTGTTCGCATTTGTGTCTCGTATCGGTTTTTCCCATGCTGAGGAAATTCGAAAGAAGATTTGTGTTGATTTCAACAAGATTGTTATGCATATTTCTTCTATGTTCTTTTCTCTCGTAGAGAGGTATCAGTTGTATCTGAAATATTGAGCTTCTGGAGTTTGAAGATGTCAAAGAAGAGATATCTTGATCCAGACGAGTCATTGCATACTTCTCTCAAAGTTCCTCTTGGTGAAACTCCTTATGTCAAAGCTAAATATGTTCAGGTACTACTTATTTCTGTTGAAAATTTTAATGATCGATAAACTCATCTGAGCTTGTTTGAGGAAATTTGATATGGGATAACCTGCAGCTGGTAGAGAAGGATGTTAGCAAAGCAATTGCTCTGTTCTGGGCTGCAATCAATGGAGGGGACCGAGTAGATAGTGCGCTTAAAGATATGACTTTGTTGATGAAGCAACAGAACAGGGCAGAAGAGGCAATAGAAGCCATAAAATCATTCAGGCATCTTTGTCCAGATCAGTCTCAGGAGTCCCTAGACAATGTTCTGCTAGAGCTATACAGGGTGAGAAGTTAGGGTTCTACTTTGCTCTAATTATCAAACTTCAAAACAGTAGTGTAACACACGGCTCCTGCAGAGATGTGGAAGATTGGAGGATGAAATAGAACTGCTGCAGCACAAAATTTACTGTATTAAGCAGGGCATCTCTTTTAAAGGCAGGAGGACAAAGTCTGCACGGTCTCAAGGTAGAAGATTTCAAGTTTCAAAGAGTCAAGAGATGGCACGCTTGCTGGTACTATAGAAATCGTTGTATTTTTTCTCTCAAACATTCTTACTTATCTTGCTTTATTTTGTCATGTCTCCTGTTTAGGGAAACTTGAGCTGGGCTTATATGCAACAGTCTAACTTTACTGCAGCTGAAGCTGGGTATAGGTATTAACTTAAGTTATTACACAACAATTTGAGTTTATTTTTTTAATATCGGTAAATGAGTGTAGAGCTTGTTTGATGTAACAGAGAAGCTTTAAGCATAGGACCAGACGACAACAAGGTTTGCAACCTGGGAATATGTCTACTGAAACAAGGCAGACTTGTTGAGGCTAAAAATATGCTAGTTGGTATACCTCCTCCTTGTTCATCTGACACTTCCCATTGTAGATCTTACCAACGCGCTCAAGAAATTTTAGGTGAAATTGAGGGCTGTCTTAAGTTAGAAGAAACAACAAAAGGTGGCCTCAAGATATTGCCAGAAGTCAGGCTTGTGGAATCCAATGGATCCAAGGTTTCTAATTCGAAAGAAGATGCTTGTGTTTCGCCAGATAAGAATAGTGGAAGGCGTGTGAGGTACAAGCTGGAAAATGAAGGATATAAGATTTTTAATGGCAAAGGCTTCGACAAGTCCTCTCCTCTTAGGAACGAAAAGGATGAAAAATATGGCATACATAGTCCAACCAGATTGGATTTTCCCAGGGAAATTATAATAGGCAAACAGGATGATGATTTGCTTTATCAGAGCTTTGATAATAAGCACCCTTATGGAAATGACAAGGCACATGGAAATATCTGGACAAATTTAAGCTATTGCGAGGATGCATTAGAGTTTTTACAAGCAAAAAGAAACAGAAGGCAGGGATGTGAAGGCGGACATTATGCCAAGAACTTGCCTGCTGCTGTGGAGATCGAGGGGTTACAGCATCGAAGAAGATTGAGAGTGTTTGAGGAAATGACTGCCAATGTTGCTAGTCCTTGAGGACTGGCATCATCATTTGTATATACTGCCGACCTAATATTGGTCGATACAAATTTCATCACAATGAGGTGTCCAAATCAGTTCACTACATGATGTTCAGATTCGGGACTGATCTTTTCTAATGAAGTTTAAAATTAACTAATGGGAAGGGTCTTCTTGGAGACACCTTCGGAGTTTCCATATGGCAATGATTTATCCTAGTCGGTTTACTTGGAAGCAACAGGAAGACCCAAAGACATCTTAAAACGCTTGAAAAAAACACAAAACCATTAGTATGGAAATAATTGCAGTGTCAAAAGCTACATTTCACACCAATTGGAGGGATTAAATGCAAAATCATATACATTTCTTCCTTTTGAGGCATAACCTGCAAGTGATTGGAAGAGAAAAAAGATGATCTTGAACATTCATAAGATATTGATCTATCATATGCACCCTCAATATCAAATTGAGCTAAGGTTCTATGCAACATACACGTGTACCAAAATTGCTCCATGTCTCCTTCCCCATTCACCTTACTCGGCAATTGATATATATGAACACCACCAACATTGCTCTACGGGTTTGCTCCACTAGTCTGAGTTGCACAAAATAGCTCGATGCTCTATGGACTTTTCCCATATTTCGAAGAGACGAGAAGCACACACAACAACAACATTGCTCTATAGGTTTTAATGGGTCTTGCTGCATAAGCACACATATATTTTTTTTTTGAAGGATCACATTAACTAATATTAATCCAGAATAAATACAAGATGAGCGGTATTAGGGTACTCCTGCCCACACTAGAGCAAGCACCCACCTAACATGTGTACCTATCTACGACTCATGCCACAAATCTCCCCAAAGTGTCTACAATGTGGAGGGTTCTTTCCCAGACCGCTGCTTTGAACTGCTCTTTCAGGGGCGCTTGGTCTGAAAGATATAGTTTGTACCTCAAGCTGCGGGACCAAAGCCTCGGTCGCATCTCGCATTCTGAACACCATGCGTCGTCGCTTCCAGATGAGCCACAACAACCAGGCTTTACACAGATGAAAGGCCAGACTCTGAAGCTGGGACCACCTGCTAGGGTACACCCCCAAAAGAACCTCTTGACTGCAGAGGGAGGTTTGAAAGAGGCGTTGAACCCACTGCCATGCCTTTGGATATCCGAGCAGAGAAACATCACGGTGTTCGGGGTCTCCACACGGACACCACACATAGGACACAAGTCGGCCCGATCCAGCGGGTTGATCCCTGTGAACCCACGTGTTCACCCTCGAGAACGGTGCACAATGCCACACAGCAATACCCGAATCTTGGGAGGCGAGATTGGGTTCCACACCCATCTCGAGATAAAGGCCCAATCATCCCCGGGCACCTGAAGACTCCACCCGTCCGAGGGAGGCAGCTCATCTTGAATTGCCAGAAGCCCATAACAGGATCTCACAAAATTTGAGGGATCTACTTTGGGGTGACACTTCCACACATATCCCGATGCTGCGGAGGGGTGCGATGGTAGAGCATTAGCCACCAGCGCCCGGATAGTACAATCCCGTTCTTGAAGCGGAATCGTGGCGAAAAAGTTGCCGAGGTGCCACCGCCCGTCCATATACCGATCCGCCCTTGTCAAAACCCCACACCGCACCCATCCATCTGGCCCGAACTTCGGGGGATCGGCCGAGGGCTGCCCGTAACCACAAAAGCTTGGCGTGGTCTAAGCGGGATCCACCACGACGATGCCTCCAACTGAATACAGCTGGTGGCGTCAATTGCAAACAATGGACGGACCTGCTCCCAGGCTCGCAGGATCCCCTTCAGAAACGGAGAGGCATGAGCATACGGCCTGATATCCACAAACAACGCCCAAGGGAGCCCCGCGGACACGGACGGCTTGTGGAAAACTATCGAGTGAGACAGCGACTGATGAAGCAAGACCATGCCCGGGGAGTCGAGTGCATTGTCAAGAATGGCAAAGACAAACTTAGACAAGAGGACCTTGCCATGCAGCGAGAGATCAAAGAAGCCGAGTCCACCCGCAGCCTTGGGGCGTACGCACTTCCACCAGGCCACCTTCATGACCGCCCCGTCCTCATTGCCTCCCCATACAAAGTTACGAACCATAGAAGAGATTTCATGCACCTTGCTTTCTGGCGTCAGGATGATAGAGGCCATATAAATATGAGTCGCGCATAGGGCCGGACTTAGCTCTTTGTGACCACCGCCCGACCATGGACAGCTTCCCCCCTTTCCACCAATTGAGATGCCGACGCAGTCCCACTAGAATGTCCTCCCACACTGCTGACACTGAGATGTCAATGCCGAACGGAATACCCAAAAGCCTAGAGCACGTGCCTGCGGCCGTCCGCCATGGGAATTGGGACCGCGACCCGCGGGCATTGGCTCGGTTGTCGACCCGATGCGAGCACCGTCCCAATTCATGAGGCAGCCCGAAGCGGGGAAAATGTATCCGGCAGCTCCTTAGGTGTTTAACAAATTCCCTCGTCGGCTGCGGGGAAGGAATGAATCGTCAGCATACTGACTCCCAATCTGCTGCGATCCATCTGCCATCCTCAGCCCTCCACCACACGGCCTCCATGCTGCGAAGTCAACAACTGCGAGAGGGCCTCCGCTACAATGGTGAAGAGGAAGGGCGCCAAAAGGCATCCCTGGCGAACTCCACGCCCCACCCTAAATATCGGAGATGACTCGCCCGTGACACGGGAGGGTCGCTCACGGCGGCACTAAGAGCTTCATAGCCACTTTAGCCGTAAGGCCTCCCATCCAAAGGCTAACATCATCCTTTTCAAGAACGTCCACCAGGAACACTATCATAGGCCTTTGCGAAATCCAACTTCAAGTACACAATCTGGCGACACATTACGCATGTCCGATGAATGCCCTCGAATGCCGCATTGCTACATTCTTGAGAATCTTGCCGCGGGAATGAAGCCCGGTGCATGGGACTAATAGTCTCTTTCAAGACAACTTGCGGTCTAAAGCGCATTAAAGAACCGCGGGCGTGAAAGCCGACTCACCGTGTCGTTTGTCCGCCATGCGGGACTGCATACGACTCCATGCCCCTCACCCACGCCTCCCCAAACTTGGGCGTCCCTCCCCCGATGGCTTATCGCGGATCTTTGTGGCACACCGCTACACCGTTGCCACAGGGGCAAAGCGCACACCGGTTCTCTCGACCGCAAAGGGATCCTCCGGCAGCGTAGAAACAGGCGAGTTTGGGCTGGCCAGGTGGAGTTCTTTTTGTCTCAAATAGCGGCATGCTACTTTCGGGACCTCAAATTACGCATCCTCCGGCTGTACATCCAACGCACAAGTACTCTCCCTGCACGAGCGCCAACTTTCTTTGAGTCAACGCCTCCATCTCACCGACCTCCATAGGACCTCGCCCAGATCCTGGCTGCTACACCAAACCCAGAAGAGGGCAGGCTGCTCCCTCCTTGCCTCCGATCTCCGTAGAACCTTTCCCAGCCCCTGGTTGCAGCGCACACCCCAGAGGAGGGCTTAAGGCTGTCTGCCCTATCCCTTCACTCCTCAAAACCCTGCACATGTCAGCTTGATGGGCACCAAATTGAAGTGGCCCGCTACCACCCTCCGCACCTGCCTCAAGTGTCGACCTGACCAAATCGGCCTTTGGGCGGCCCGGATCTATGGGCACCAGGACCCCCAGGCCCGGTGGCCGGTCCTGGCCCTAAAGCAGTCGAACTCCTCCCAACGCCAACCTTCTCACCTGCCGAAGAACCTGATGAAAACAGCTAGGCCCATCCCTAGGTTGACTCAGTAGTCACGAGGGCGCCAAATCGATCCCTGATGCGCCTCTGCTTGGTAAGAAGATCCTCACCGGGCGGAGTAGGCTTTTGGGATCCACCCCCAACCAAACGAGTCTGCTGGGTCGTACGGCGTCCGTGCCAGCTTCGGAATCCGCCTAGGAGTTGTCGATTGCATCCCCTGGGAGTCGCTCCTCCCAATCCGATCATCTGCCATGCCTCCGGAGCTCGATCCGTTCCAGCCGCTCAGACCAGCGCCTGCAGTCGCCGCCTTAGTTCCGCCACCGCCATCGTCACAATCATATGATATACTCTCCAAATAGTCATAAAAGCAATATGTGTGCTTTAATGAGTCTTGCTTCTTAGTCACGATACCAATTGAGTTGTTTGCTTTATGAGTTCTACCCTTTATTCATGATACCCTACAATATTGCATATGCAGCGCCAAGGTTGCTACACATTAATTGTGGATACAACATCAAGATTGCTATTGATGAATTGGTCAATTGCATATACAATACCAAGTTTGCTACTGATCAATAATCAAACTCGAACCTGATATTACATGAATGTAAGGCAATCAAATAACCAATCGCCTAACCATCAATCACTTGACCAGACAAAAATGGTAAAATCATTTCTTTTATGGGATTACTATAAATACATCTATCTAAGTAATACAAATGGTTCGTAGAAAGAGATCACAACTTATAGTCACCAGTGATCATTTTAATAAGGGCATTTAACTGGGCAAGCGACTCCTATATACACTACAAATCTTATCTGCCATTGAACTATTATCGAATAACTAGAAGAGTAGAACCAAATCAGGTTTCGTTTGAATGTACAATCAATCTAGGCATTCACCTAACTAAAAGAAAAACATATACCATTCTTTTGACTTCAATATCGTATGTCATGAGCTCCTCATGCGATTGTCGCAATATCTTATGCTAGGAGCTGCGCCATATGATTGTGAGGAATAGAAAAGGATATGATGCTAGATATTGATGCCAGATGCCTTGCATGAGCCTTGTAGAGTGTTAAACAGAATGAGAAATGAATATCTAGCATTTTCCTCGTAGTCTTCTAAACCTTTAACGATGTAAAACAGAATCAAGAATAAATGAAGAATGAATGCTTTGTCGCCATACTCAAGCTTTTTCACCATACTCATGCTACATCCAAACACGAATAAAACAAAAAAAAGCAATATCTGGCATACCAAATCTGTTGAATGAGGAGAAAACAAGACGGATCGACAACACCACCACCAAAACTTTTCAAAGAAGAGAACTTTTGTCGCTTCATACATATGAATGAATAACAACCGTTTGACTGTTGAAGCTAATCCAGATCAACGCTCCAAAAAAGCCGCACTCTAGAAATACAATTTAGTATGGCCCAATGAATACAACACTAAAGTCATAGGAAAACCATGCCAAAAAGCGTAAAAAATGACAACAAAAAAAAAACACGGTCAAACCTAGATCCCTAGGTCGAACATCAGTCCCGGTCAATCCCAGTAACTGTATTATCAATCTGGATACGTAATTACATATGAAACCGGTACTCATGATCCTTTAGCCTCTAGCACCCCACTTTGTAATGAAATACTGTAAATACAAAACTTAATAGACAATTTTTCCAAAAAGACCATAGTCATACAAGCCAATAAGCCAAACATTTCAGGATTAATTTCCAATAATTTTCTTACTTCAAAGAGGAGGCATGTTTTAGCACTGCCATGCTATATTTATTCTCTCACCATCATGTTTATATTTCAACACTTCAAGAGACAAAATGCATGGAACCTGACAAAATGGTACTTGACAAAATTCATAACTTTACATACAATTTTCCCATGGCCCATAGAGCTTTGGCACTGGTTTTCCATATCCATAACCTTATTGAAGTCCATGTCCCAAATTTAAGGTGACCATGGTAATTCTGCATCTATATGCCACTTTATTTTCCCTCCCTTTATTTTAATTGCATGGAGTACTATAAGAAAGGCTTCTTTTAGATAATTCAAAGAGGAAGCCTGTTTTAACTCTTCCGTGCTGCCTTTATGCAGCCAGCCTGTTTACAAGACTCTAATTAAATTTTTTTGAAAAGCCATAACTCATTGACACTGGCTTTTCATAACCATAACGATGTTCTTTAAAGTAGATGCTGTTTACAACTTTAAACCTTAAAGAAACTTCCATTACTGTATTATCCATAAATATAGGACAGAATACCACATTTTCAATGCAGTCAACCAGCATCTCTACGTAATGCTTCTATATTAAGTAGATATTTTGTCCATTGTTTATCCGAGACATTTCATAGGCAACATAACCTATAATTAGACGAAAAATGGATTGATAGCAAACCCTGTTCTGCTGGCAGTGCTTAGTGCTTGCATAGGTATCTCCAACATTAATGTTTTCCCATAAAGTAGGGGAGCCGCTTCCAATTCCAGATCCTAGCAAATTCACAAACTTCAAGCAAACAGAGAAGCTTTAAGCATAGGACCAGACGACAACAAGGTTTGCAACCTGGGAATATGTCTACTGAAACAAGGAAGACTTGTTGAGGCTAAAAAGATGCTAGTTGGTATACCTCCTCCTTGTTCATCTGACACTTCCCATTGTAGATCTTACCAACGCGCTCAAGAAATTTTAGGTGAAATTGAGGGCTGTCTTAAGTTAGAAGAAACAACAAAAGGTGGCCTCAAGATATTGCCAGAAGTCAGGCTTGTGGAATCCAATGGATCCAAGGTTTCTAATTCGAAAGAAGATGCTTGTGTTTTAGCCCGGATAAGAATAGTGGAAGGCGTGTGAGGTACAAGCCGGAAAATGAAGGATATAAGATTTTTAATGGCAAAGGCTTCGACAAGTCCTCTCCTCTTAGGAACGAAAAGGATGAAAAATATGGCATACATAGTCCAACAGTTTGGATTTTCCCAGGGAAATTATAATAGGCAAACAGGATGATGATTTGCTTTATCGAGCTTTGATAATAAGCACCCTTATGGAAATGACAAGGCACATGGAAATATCTGGACAAATTTAAGCTATTAAGAGGATGCATTAGAGTTTTTACAAGCAAAAAGAAACAAAGGCGGGGATGTGAAGGCGGACATTATGCCAAGAACTTGCCCAACTGCTTTGTGGAGATCGAGGGGTTCTGACATCGAAAGAAGATTGAGAGTGTTTGAGGAAATGATCGCCAATGTTGCTAGTCCTTGAGGACTGGCATCATCATTTGTATATCTTGCCGACCTAATATTGGTCGATACAAATTTCATCACAATGAGGTGTCCAAATCAGTTCACTACATGATGTTCGATTCGGACTGATCTTTTTCTAATGAAGTTTAAAATTAACTAATGGGAAGGGTCTTCTTGGAGACACCTTCGGAGTTTCCATATGGCAATGATTTATCCTAGTCGGTTTACTTGGAAGCAACAGGGAAGACCCAAAGACATCTTAAAACGCTTGAAAAAACACAAAACCATTAGTATGGAAATAATTGCGGTGTCAAAAGCTACATTTCACACCAATTGGAGGGATTAAATGCAAAATCATATACATTTCTTCCTTTTGAGGCATAACCTGCAAGTGATTGGAAGAGAAAAAAGATGATCTTGAACATTCATAAGATATTGATCTATCATATGCACCCTCAATATCAAATTGAGCTAAGGTTCTATGCAACATACACGTGTACCAAAATTGCTCCATGTCTCCTTCCCCATTCACCTTACTCGGCAATTGATATATATGAACACCACCAACATTGCTCTACGGGTTTGCTCCACTAGTCTGAGTTGCACAAAATAGCTCGATGCTCTATGGACTTTTCCCATATTTCGAAGAGACGAGAAGCACACACAACAACAACATTGCTCTATAGGTTTTAATGGGTCTTGCTGCATAAGCACACATATATTTTTTTTTTGAAGGATCACATTAACTAATATTAATCCAGAATAAATACAAGATGAGCGGTATTAGGGTACTCCTGCCCACACTAGAGCAAGCACCCACCTAACATGTGTACCTATCTACGACTCATGCCACCAATCTCCCCAAAGTGTCTACAATGTGGAGGGTTCTTTCCCAGACCGCTGCTTTGAACTGCTCTTTCCGAGGGGACGCCAGGTACGAAAGATATAGTTTGTACCTCAACTGCGGGACCAAAGCCTCAGGCTGCATCTCTGCATTCCTGAACACCTTCATGCATCGTCGCTTCCAGATGAGCCACAACAACCAGGCTTTACACAGATGAAAGGCCAGACTCTGAAGCTGGGACCACCTGCTAGGGTACACCCCCAAAAGAACCTCTTGACTGCAGAGGGAGGTTTGAAAGAGGCGTTGAACCCACTGCCATGCCGGCTGGATATCTGAACAGAGAAACATGCAGTGTTCCAGGGTCTCCACACAGACACCACACATAGGACACAAGTCGCTGATCCGCGGGTTGATCCTGTGAACCCACGTGTTCACCCTCAGAGAACGGTGCACAATCTGCCACAGCAATACCCGAATCTTGGGAGGCGAGATTGGGTTCCACACCCATCTCCAGATAAAGGCCCAATCATCCCCGGGCACCTGAAGACTCCACCCGTCCGAGGGAGGCAGCTCATCTTGAATTGCCAGAAGCCCATAACAGGATCTCACAAAATTTGAGGGATCTACTTTCGGGTGACACTTCCACACACATCCTGATGCCTGCGGAGGGTGCAGTGGTAGAGCATTAGCCACCCGCGCCCAGATAGTACAATCCCGTTCTTGAAGCCAGAATCTGTGGCGAAAAAGTTGCCAGGGTGCCAGCTGCCCGTCCATATACCAGTCCGCCACTGTCAAAACCCCACACTGCACCCATCTGCGCTGAACTCGGGGATCGACGGAGGCTGCCAGAACCACAGGTGCGCGTGGTCTAAGCGGGATCCACCACGACGATGCCTCCAACTGAATACAGCTGGTGGCGTCAATTGCAAACAATGGACGGACCTGCTCCCAGGCTCGCAGGATCCCCTTCAGAAACGGAGAGGCATGAGCATACGGCCTGATATCCACAAACAACGCCCAAGGGAGCCCCGCGGACACGGATGGCTTGTGGAAAACTATCGAGTGAGACAGCGACTGATGAAGCAAGACCATGCCCGGGGAGTCGAGTGCATTGTCAAGAATGGCAAAGACAAACTTAGACAAGAGGACCTTGCCATGCAGCGAGAGATCAAAGAAGCCGAGTCCACCCGCAGCCTTGGGGTGTACGCACTTCCACCAGGCCACCTTCATGACCACCCCGTCCTCATTGCCTCCCCATACAAAGTTACGAACCATAGAAGAGATTTCATGCACCTTGCTTTCTGGCGTCAGGATGATAGAGGCCATATAAATATGAGTCGCGCATAGGACAGACTTCGCCACTGTGACACTGCCAGCCATGGACAGCTTCCCCCCTTTCCACCAATTGAGATGCCGACGCAGTCCCACTAGAATGTCCTCCCACACTGCTGACACTGAGATGTCAATGCCGAACGGAATACCCAAAAGCCTAGAGCACGTGCCCTGCGGCTTCGTCCGCCATGGGAATTGGGACACGACCACAGGCATTGGCTCAGCTGTCGGCCACAGTGCCGAGCACTTCGTCCAATTCATGAGGCAGCCAGAAGCCAGGGAAAATGTATCCAGCAGCTCCTTCGTGTTTAACAAATTCCCCTCGTCAGCCTGCAGGAAGAGGAATGGATCGTCAGCATACTGACTCCCAATCTGCTGCGATCCATCTGCCATCCTCAGCCCTCCACCACACCGGCCTCCACTGCGGAAGTCAACAACTGCGAGAGGGCCTCCGCTACAATGGTGAAGAGGAAGGGCGCCAAAAGGCATCCCTGGCGAACTCCACGCCCCATCCTAAATATCGGAGATGACTCGCCGTGACACAGGAGGGTCGCTCTGGCGGACACTAAGAGCTTCATAGCCACTGCCGTAAAGGCCTCCCCACATCCAAAGGCTAACATCATCCTTTTCAAGAACGTCCACCGAACACTATCATAGGCCTTTGCGAAATCCAACTTCAAGTACACAATCTGGCGACACATTACGCATGTCCGATGAATGCCCTCGAATGCGGCTGCTACATTATCGGAATCGCACGCCCTAATGAAGCCCGGTGCATGGGACTAATAGTCTCTTTCAAGACAACTTGCGGTCTAAGCGAAAAGTGCCTTCGCATAATTTTGTAGGCTGGCAAATATGGGTGATGGGGCCAATCGAAATGACAGCTGGCTCCTTCACCTTCGGTATCAACGAGATGCAGCCCGTGTTGAGTCTATAGTCCAACGCTTTTGCCTGAAGCAAATCTTGATAGGTCTGCAACGACGAAGTCCCCACCCAATCCCAATATTCTTGGAAGAACTTCGGCCTAATGCCATCCGGACCGGGGCACTTGTGAGGGGCCAAGATACGACAAGCATCCTCAAGCTCTGTTTTTGTGGCGCTGCTGCGGCATCTGCCTCCTCTCTCCGACACCTTACATGACACTTTACTGAGAACAATCTCCTTCATTACGTCTGTGTAGGGGTATCTCTTCTCCTGGAAGAACTGAGAGAAGTGATGAAAGGTTGCCTGCTTAATGTCCACTGGCACATTCAGAACACGACCATCAGCCAATGCCAGTGACGACATAGAGGCTGCATACTTCTTCTGCCGCGCCACCCTGAAGATCATTCGAGAATTAGTGTCCCCTTCCCGCAATCAGGTGATCCCTGCCTTCACCCTTGCCTGAGCAGCCCTCCTGGATTCATCTGCTGCAAAGCAGCGCAAAATCTCATTCTCCCGCACCCCATCAGGCGGCTGAGACCTCAGATCTTCCAACTCGCGATACAACGCGTCTAACACCTCCCTCTCTTGACGTGCTCTCCGATTGCCCCACGACTTGGCGAATGCCTTAACCTGAGCTAAGTTCTGCACCATTCCCGCCATCCCGAAATTATCCCGAAAAGTGCGAAACCAAATCTGTTGGCATCCCTAAGAGAAATCAGCATCCTTCAGATAGGCGGTATTTAACTTGAACACAGTGCGGCTCGGTCTGGCTGCAGTCATTCCTTGGGAGTTTAACTGGGGAAAATGATCAGAGACCGCGGTGGACAAAATGTTCGTCCACCTAAGCTGAGGCGCCTGGTCCGCTGCTAGGGTATTAGCATAGCATTTGCCGTGTCGAGCGTACGCCCGACCAGCCCCCGTCCACTGATTACACCACGTGAATGAAGAGTCGCCCGCCGCCTCTGCCAGATGCAAGGAGTCCAGCAACAATACCCACTGCTGCCGCTCAAAACCCTGCACAACTTTCGCTCCTCTGCCACACCTATCCTGAATGGACTCGACCATGTTGAAGTCACCCAACAGCAGCCAAGCCACATCCGCCCCCAAGGATGCGACCTTATGTCTCAACGACGCCCACAACGCCCCTCTCTCGCGGCGTCTTTGTTGTGGGCATAGACATTCACAATCCCCACTCATGGGGGGACCCTCACGCCACTTGATGATGCCCCACACCTTTAAACGGTTGGCCATGGTAAAAGTCACTGCACATGCATCTTCCACGCAATGGCGGTCCCACCCTTAGAGGCCCCCAGAGATGGCAACCCGGCGGCGTGTGGCCCAAACATATCCAACGGTGCCCGAGAGTCCCCCCAGTGACATTTATGTTCCTCGAAGACACAAGATATCCGGATCCAACTTACGAGCGACCAACGCCACTCTCGTTCTCTTCAAGGGTGACGGCGCACCCCATGAACGTTCCAAACACAATCCAATCTTTTTGTTCATAACTACGACCCGAGAAGAAGGATTCTTCGATGCTTCTTCTTCCGCCCTCGTCACGCAGGTGAAGCCCGTGCCCCTGATCCGAGTCGTAAGGAACAAGAGCGGCCCGGTTATCTCAGGAGTGCAACCTCGAGATACAAATCCACCTCGTCAGCCCGCGGCGTGCAGGGCCACCTTATCGATTCATCCCTCCGAGGAGGCTTGGGTGGATCAAACATCCAGTCCGATGGCTGCACCAGCCCGCTCCTCCACTAATCCGGCACCCATCTGGCTGCGATTGCCGGCTGCTCGCCCTGCACGGCCATTGGATGTGAAGCAACCACGGGCCTTGTCTCGTGGAGATACCCGATCCACGCCTTCATCGGCGCGCCCGGCTCATTATCCGGAGATAGGCCGAGGTGGTCTATCCCAAGACCTTTAGGACCAGCTGGGTCCCGGGCTGGAGGAGCCTCCTCCACCATCTCGAGTGTGGGGCCGAACCCTGATCCCGCCTGCGGAACCTCCCTTCTTGCCTCCCCGCGCGCCCAGATCGCGACCGCGGGCCCGAACTCGAAGCGAGCTGCGAAGACACGGAGAGCGGGGAAACATCCCGTGGATCTCTCCCCCCATTTAATAGTCCGAGGGAAAACTCAAAAGTACCGGTCTCCGCCCTAACAATCCACCGAAGGAGGCAGTGGACTATCCGCGGGTAAAGCCACCACCGATCTTCGGCTCGAACTATGGAGTGCGCAATATGGCCGCCCGAGCCCATTAGCCATCGCAATCATGAACTCTGGCAACAACATATCCGCGGGGAGATCCATTACCTGAAACCAACACGAGATCTTCAGAGCCGACAATGATCGAGCACTCACCCCAGGGGTGTAATGCTGGTAAATCAGGTAATTCCCCCACATGAGGTCAACCCCTCTCGCTACTACCCTCTCCACTACCGGGGGCGCATCAAACATGAGGAGAAAAAAATTGTTCCCCAGGAACTTCAAGGACCGGAACGGCGAGATCCCCGGCCGCTTGAAGTGAGCTTGCAGCCCACCGCCAACTCTCACGGTGTCCAAAGACTCCAAGATAGTACACCGGCAAAGATCGTGCGAGACTAGGTTGGAACTAGACTTGAGATGCTGCTGATGATCTAACTCGACTATGGCAGCCGGAGGGCCAATGGAGTCCACCTGCAAATCCCTCCTGTTGTGCTGATTCAAGAAGGCCAAAGCCTCCTCCATCCGATAAGTGTCGGCCGGGCGCCCACGGTGTCTGCGGATCCATTCTGAGAACCGCTGAAGCGTGAAAGCCGCTCACCGCGGTCGTTTGTCCGCCATGCAGGACCTGCCGCCCTGACTCCATGCCCCTCACCCACACGCCTCCCCAAACTTGGGCCGTCCCGTCCCGATGGCTTATGCGGATGCTGTGGCACACCGCTACACCCGTTGCCACAGGGGCAAAGCGCACCCGGTTCTACCAGCGCAAAGGGATCCTCCGACAGCGTAAAGCAGGCGAGTTTGGACTGACCCGGTGGAGTTCTTTGTCTCAAATAGCGGCATGCTACTCGGGACCTCAAATTACGCATCCTCGCGGCTGTACATCCCTTTGCACAAGTACTCCCTGCTGAGCGCCAACCTGGCTGAGTCACTTTGCCTCCATCTCACAGACCTCCATAGGACCTCGCCCGGATCACGGCTCTTTGCACAAACCCGGAAGAGGGCGGTGCTCCCTCCTTGCCTCCGTCTCAAGTAGAACCTTTCCCGGCCCACAGGTTGCGGCACCCCGGAAGGAGGGGCTTAAAGGTACATGTCGCCCTATCCCTTCACTCCTCAAAACCACGCACATGTCGACTTGATGGGGGCCAAATTGAAGTGGCCGCTACCACCCTCCCGCTTTGCCTCAAGTGTCGACGACCAAATCCGGCCTTTGGAGCAGCCGGATCTATGGGCACCACGGACCCCGGCCCAGGTGGCGCCCCAATGGCCCTAAAGCGGTCGAACTCCTCCCAATGCCAACCTTCTCACCTGCCGAAGAACCTCGATGAAAACAGCAGCCCCAAGAGTTCGGCTCTCAGTAGTCCCGAGGGCCGCCAAATCGATCCCTATGCCTCCTCTGCCAGAAAGAAGATCCAAAGGCGGGTAGGCTTTTGGGATCCACCCCCCAACCAAACGAAGTCCGGCTGGCCGTCCGGTGCCAGCCTTCGAATCCGCCTAGGGGTTGTCGATTGCGTCCCCTGGGAGTCGCTCCTCCCAATCCGATCATCTGCCATGCCTCCGGAGCTCGATCCGTTCCAGCCGCTCAGACCAGCGCCTGCAGTCGCCGCCTTAGTTCCGCCACCGCCATCGTCACAATCATATGATATACTCTCCAAATAGTCATAAAAGCAATATGTGTGCTTTAATGAGTCTTGCTTCTTAGTCACGATACCAATTGAGTTGTTTGCTTTATGAGTTCTACCCTTTATTCATGATACCCTACAATATTGCATATGCAGCGCCAAGGTTGCTACACATTAATTGTGGATACAACATCAAGATTGCTATTGATGAATTGGTCAATTGCATATACAATACCAAGTTTGCTACTGATCAATAATCAAACTCGAACCTGATATTACATGAATGTAAGGCAATCAAATAACCAATCGCCTAACCATCAATCACTTGACCAGACAAAAATGGTAAAATCATTTCTTTTATGGGATTACTATAAATACATCTATCTAAGTAATACAAATGGTTCGTAGAAAGAGATCACAACTTATAGTCACCAGTGATCATTTTAATAAGGGCATTTAACTGGGCAAGCGACTCCTATATACACTACAAATCTTATCTGCCATTGAACTATTATCGAATAACTAGAAGAGTAGAACCAAATCAGGTTTCGTTTGAATGTACAATCAATCTAGGCATTCACCTAACTAAAAGAAAAACATATACCATTCTTTTGACTTCAATATCGTATGTCATGAGCTCCTCATGCGATTGTCGCAATATCTTATGCTAGAGAGTTTTTTTATGATTGTGAGGAATAGAAAAGGATATGATGCTAGATATTGATGCCAGATGCCTTGCATGAGCCTTGTAGAGTGTTAAACAGAATGAGAAATGAATATCTAGCATTTTCCTCGTAGTCTTCTAAACCTTTAACAATGTAAAACAGAATCAAGAATAAATGAAGAATGAATGCTTTGTCGCCATACTCAAGCTTTTTCACCATACTCATGCTACATCCAAACACGAATAAAACAAAAAAAAGCAATATCTGGCATACCAAATCTGTTGAATGAGGAGAAAACAAGACGGATCGACAACACCACCACCAAAACTTTTCAAAGAAGAGAACTTTTGTCGCTTCATACATATGAATGAATAACAACCGTTTGACTGTTGAAGCTAATCCAGATCAACGCTCCAAAAAAGCCGCACTCTAGAAATACAATTTAGTATGGCCCAATGAATACAACACTAAAGTCATAGGAAAACCATGCCAAAAAGCGTAAAAAATGACAACAAAAAAAAAAACACGGTCAAACCTAGATCCCTAGGTCGAACATCATCCCTACCAATCCCAATGAATCAGATTATCAATGCGGATACGTAATTACATATGAAACCGGTACTCATGATCCTTTAGCCTCTAGCACCCCACTTTGTAATGAAATACTGTAAATACAAAACTTAATAGACAATTTTTCCAAAAAGACCATAGTCATACAAGCCAATAAGCCAAACATTTCAGGATTAATTTCCAATAATTTTCTTACTTCAAAGAGGAGGCATGTTTTAGCACTGCCATGCTATATTTATTCTCTCACCATCATGTTTATATTTCAACACTTCAAGAGACAAAATGCATGGAACCTGACAAAATGGTACTTGACAAAATTCATAACTTTACATACAATTTTCCCATGGCCCATTGGCACTGGTTTTCCATATCCATAACCTTATTGAAGTCCATGTCCCAGTCAGAAGGTGACCATGGTAATTCTGCATCTATATGCCACTTTATTTTCCCTCCCTTTATTTTAATTGCATGGAGTACTATAAGAAAGGCTTCTTTTAGATAATTCAAAGAGGAAGCCTGTTTTAACTCTTCCGTGCTGCCTTTATGCAGCCAGCCTGTTTACAAGACTCTAATTAAATTTTTTTGAAAAGCCATAACTCATTGACACTGGCTTTTCATAACCATAACCATGTTCTTTAAAGTAGATGCTGTTTACAACTTTAAACCTTAAAGAAACTTCCATTACTGTATTATCCATAAATATAGGACAGAATACCACATTTTCAATGCAGTCAACCAGCATCTCTACGTAATGCTTCTATATTAAGTAGATATTTTGTCCATTGTTTATCCGAGACATTTCATAGGCAACATAACCTATAATTAGACGAAAAATGGATTGATAGCAAACCCTGTTCTGCTGGCAGTGCTTAGTGCTTGCATAAGTATCTCCAACATTAATGTTTTCCCATAAAGTAGGGGAGCCGCTTCCAATTCCAGATCCTAGCAAATTCACAAACTTCAAGCAAAAACGAGACAAGGGCAGGAGAGGTCTGGTACCTGCAGCCAAACATCATGACATTAGCAACAAATTGGTAATGCATGAAGGGCCAAAAGGTACAGGGCATAAGCATGCTACACCCTATCAAAAAAAGTACCATTTAGGAACCATAAAACTACCTAAAAAAGTACCCAACACTGGGTACTGGGTACTTTTATAATATCTTAATAACTACAAATGTTAAATTGAATGCATTCATTTTGGCCTCCAATAGTATTATCTCTATCTTAACCTTGAACATTGATATGCTTTTGACATTTTATATTGAACTTTTGAATTAGTTTTGACCAAAAGAATAAGAAAATAGTACCCAATCCAAAAGTACCTAGTGCAGGTACTTTGGCAGGTTCCAAAAATGGCAGGGTGTAGCATGCATATGCCCTACAATGGAGCCTCTCGGTTTATAGCCAATCAGCCCTTGTATCCTTTTGTCCAGTTAGCCGAATAAACTAGATATGTAGTAAACAATTAAACAGTATATAAATTTGACAAATTTGACAGCTAGGTGGAGATACTACCTTGCATTTCCACCCGGATTAATGTAATATTTTGTAAAGTCAGATCATCACAATTTAAAGCCTTATTGATGTCTGGTTCTTTCCAATTTAAACAGATATATACCTGGAATTCACTTCGTTTGAGCATAGTGTTCTTGATCTGCTCTATGCCATCAACAATGGAAGTGCAGTTTGAAGAAGATTAGGAGTCAAAAGCCATATTTGTTGCCATAATATCCTTTTGAGAAGCAAGCTTCCCGTTTCATATTCGCAGATGCACCATACGCATGGGAGTATTATAGACACGGATGAACAAGTAAAGAACTCATTCTCCTGTAATTTTCTCTCACGGCTTCTTCCTCAGAACCAATACAAGTGACAAATTCTTAGGGTTACGTTTCTTATAAGACATATGAAAGATATTTTATGATATACTCAGCTGTGATCAGCCAGGTTATCAAAATACCCTAGAAATTTTACAAGCGTGATTCTGCAGCCTTATTTTATGCCAGGTATCATAGAATGCAATAGAATAGAGGCAGTATCTATTGCATATCTGTAGCCTTTGACTAGAATGATTTAGAGCAAGTCTAGCATATACAAATTCCCTTACCTTATAAGCGGGTTTTAGGTGGATCTTTCCAGCGATCTTCTCTCAGACACAGAACGTGTCGAGCTTTCTTTCTTTGCATTTGTACTGTAAATTGACCTTCAGGCATGCCACAGATGATGTACCATTATATCAGGGGCAGTCGGCTTCAGAATTTGCTGCAAAACGTCCCGATCACTTCTACTATCAAGGCTTTGAGTTAGGTGAGAAAAGATACCATGAAAATAATACTTAGGGTATCGATTCAGAAAATGGCACTTTAATTTTGCCCTGTTTTTCCTCCAACCGAAGGAAACACCCATACGTTCATATTTATCAATAGTCAATCATATAAATGATTCAGACTTATCCAAGTCCTACAAGCGAATTTACAACCTGGAATTTTGGCTATGAGATTCAAGAGTATCTACCAAGCCATTAGTATTCCTTACCTGTTAAATAGCCTAGGTTATTGCATGGAACTAACGGTTGTGCAAGGTATCTTATTCTTGGGTGTGCACCTGTCTCGATATGTACAACAGCAACCAATGTTTGTAGTAGTACAATTTATAGAGTTAAATTCACATCCATACCATAGTTTGCAATAAATGCACTACTACCAATCCGTGTATCATTGCTTGCAATAGCAAAATTTATGGAATTAAAAAAAAGCCTACCTCCTTCCGTAGGACTGGGCTGACCATTTTTTGGGGAAATCTATAGCATAGGGGAGGGCTGACCCCTACAGTACAGCAGAGGTCAGACCCAACCCTATAGTAAATATGTATTCCCTATTGAACCATACCAACCAAAACATCAAGTTAAAGTCATACCGTATCAGTACTGGTTGTTGAATCTTTGTTGAGAACTTGTACACCATATTTGAATCTTGGACCATTGCTTCATATGTACAACAATTTTCTTCTTTTGGGGCCATACTGTTGCACTGAAGTTGTTGATCGTTTCTATTGGAAGAAGCAGTGATAAAACGATTGCTATATATATGGCTTTTCAGTTTTTTGTGACCAAATGGTACACGAGGGACGTGCCCTCTTTGTTTTATACCAGATATCTGGTGTGTAATATAAGGGTATTGCCATATGCTTTATTCAGCTGGTCAGCCCTTAAAAAAGATAGATTTATAAACTTGAGCAATTTCATACCTTTTAATCAGTGACATTGAAGCTCTGGATGACCTGCAGAATTCTGTTCGAGAACATCATTTTGCAAGCTGTATATCCCAAAGCAGTCAGCCCATTGTTCTACATAGGAAGGACCAAATTCCACTTCTTCTTTGTAGTTGTTTTCATCCTGCAACAGTGTCAGGTTAATATAAATGGCATGCCATCACCTGTTATATATTTCCTGAAGCACAAGTGCATCTATTTTTCTATTATTCTATAGAACATAGGGAAAAGGCTAAAGGACACAAGCAACCCTGGTTAAACCAAGGAATCGAAATGTCTAAAAAAAACCAGGTCAAACCTAGATCCCTAGGTCGAACATCAGTCCCGGTCAATCCCAGTAACTGTATTATCAATCCGGATACGTAATTACGTATGAAACCGGTACTCATTATTCTTTAGCCTCTAGCACCCCACTTTGTAATGAAATACTGTAAATACAAAACTTAATAGACAATTTTTCCAAAAAGACCATAGTCATACAAGCCAATAAGCCAAACATTTCAGGACTAATTTCCAATAATTTTATTACTTCAAAGAGGAGGCATGTTTTAGCACTGCCATGCTATATTTATTCTCTCACCATCATGTTTATATTTCAACACTTCAAGAGACAAAATGCATGGAACCTGACAAAATAGTACTTGACAAAATTCATAACTTTACATACAATTTTCCCAAGGCCCATAGAGCTTTGGCACTGGTTTTCCATATCCATAACCTTATTGAAGTCCATGTCCCAGTCAGAAGGTGACCATGGTAATTCTGCATCTATATGCCACTTTATTTTCCCTCCCTTTATTTTAATTGCATGGAGTACTATAAGCAAGGCTTCTTATAGATACTTCGAAGAAAAAGCCTGTTTTAACTCTTCCGTGCTGCCTTTATGCAGCCAGCCTGTTTACAAGACTCTAATTAAATTTTTTTGAAAAGCCATAACTCATTGACACTGGCTTTTCATAACCATAACCATGTTCTTTAAAGTAGAGGCTGTTTACAACTTTAAACCTTAAAGAAACTTCCATTATTGTATTATCCATAAATATAGGACAGAATACCACATTTTCAATGCAGTCAACCAGCATCTCTACGTAATGCTTCTATATTAAGTAGATATTTTATCTATTGTTTATCCGAGACATTTCATAGGCAAAATAACCTATAATTAGACAAAAAATGAATTGATAGCAAACCCTGTTCTGCTGGCAGTGCTTAGTGCTTGCATAAGTATCTCCAACATTAATGTTTTCCCATAAAGTAGGGGAGCCACTTCCAATTCCAGATCCTAGCAAATTCACAAACTTCAAGCAAAAACGAGACAAGGGCAGGAGAGGTCCGGTACCTGCAGCCAAACATATAACATTAGCAACAAATTGGTAATGCATGCAGGGCCAAAAGTTACAATGGAGCCTCTCGGTTTATAGCCGATCAGCCCTTGTATCCTTTTGCCCAGTTAGCCGAATAAACTAGATCTGTAGTAAACAATTAAACAGTAGATAAATTTGACAAATTTGACAGCTAGGTGGAGATACTACCTTGCATTTCCACCCGGATTAATGTAATATTTTGTAAAGTCAGATCATCACAATTTAAAGCCTTATTGATGTCTGGTTCTTTCCAATTTAAACAGATATATACCTGGAATTCACTTCGTTTGAGCATAGTGTTCTTGATCTGCTCTATGCCATCAACAATGGAAGTGCAGTTTGAAGAAGATTAGGAGTCAAAAGCCATCTTTGTTGCCATAATATCCTTTTGAGAAGCAAGCTTCCCTTTTCATATTCGCAGATGCACCATACGCATGGGAGTATTATAGACACGGATGAACAAGTAAAGAACTCATTCTCCTGTAATTTTCTCTCACGGCTTCTTCCTCAGAACCAATACAAGTGACAAATTCTTAGGGTTACGTTTCTTATAAGACATATGAAAGATATTTTATGATATACTCAGCTGTGATCAGCCAGGTTATCAAAATACCCTAGAAATTTTACAAGCGTGATTCTGCAGCTTTATTTTATGCCAGGTATCATAGATTGCATAGAATAGAGGCAGTATCTATTGCATATCTGTAGCCTTTGACTAGAATGATTTAGAGCAAGTCTAGCATGTACAAACTCCCTTACCTTATAAGCGGGTTTTAGGTGGATCTTTCCAGCGATCTTCTCTCAGACACAGAACGTGTCGAGCTTTCTTTCTTTGCATTTGTACTGTAAATTGACCTTCAGGCATGCCACAGATGATGTACCATTATATCAGGGGCAGTCGGCTTCAGAATTTGCTGCCAAACTTCCCGATCACTTCTACTACCAAGGCTTTGAGTTAGGTGAGAAAAGATACCATGAAAATAATACTTAGGATATCGATTCAGAAAATGGCACTTTAATTTTGCCCTGTTTTTCCTCCAACCGAAGGGAACACCCATACGTTCAGATTTATCAATAGTCAATCATATAAATGATTCAGACTTATCCAAGTCCTACAAGCGAATTTACAACCTGGAATTTTGGCTATGAGATTCAAGAGTATCTATCAAGCCATTAGTATTCCTTACCTGTTAAATAGCCTAGGTTATTGCATGGAACTAATGGTCGTGCAAGGTATCTTATTCTTGGGTGTGCACCTGTCTCGATATGTACAACAGCAACCAATGTTTGTAGTAGTACAATTTATAGAGTTAAATCCACATCCATACCATAGTTTGCAATAAATGCACTACTACCAATCCATGTATCATTGCTTGCAATAGCAAAATTTATGGAATTAAAAAATAAAAAATAAAAAAAAACCTTTAAACCTGTCAATGACAGACTTTAATCCATTATGAACCTTTGCAAGGAAACAAAACGGATTCAACATGTAGCCTAAGTACTAAATTGGTGATATTTAGTACAAAGCCAAGATCTGGTTATACAAGAAACACAAGCCGATAGTCTTTTCCGTGGACGCTAAAAACCTATTCTATTTCTATTATAAAGAAGTACTTTAACATAATACTGTCATGACACGCTTTTAGAAAAACATTTTCATATGAACAAACCTCAAAAAACAGGTCTGAACCAAAACAGGTCAACATTTTCAAATAATAGAAATGAGAGAGTTTATAAGAACCCACAGTCTTCATCGTAAAGATACTTGTACTTCATGTAGCATTTAAGTCCAATTACACAGAATTAGACCACATTCTTCGTCAATCATCCATTTCTTTAAAGAAAACGTAGCAGGGAGTAAAAGATCCTGTTACCCTATAAATAGTGGATGTACCACAAAAAATACAATCATAGCAAGTTTCCAAATGTAAACATTGTTGCTCCATTATAAATAAAAGCAAAGCCCAAACGTTTCAAAGTCAACATGCATTGAAAACACAACAGAGAGCAGAGGACCCTGTTACCTGCAGTAGAACCAAAGGACAGTTAGCCAAGTTCATGGGTAAGAGCCTAAGCTATTAGCAGGCATCATGGGGTCCTCTAAGGTTATCCCCCTTCACACTGCTGGAAATCATAATAATACCAAGTTTAAATTCTAAAAAATTTATTACTTCTTATCTAATACATAGGTAGCACAGCTTGGCTTCCAAATGTCATAATTCATATGATGTTCTTATTTAGCATTCTGTCACATCATATAACAATAGCAAATGCATGCCTATTTTCCTCCCGCACTCCATCATTTCCTTATCTTACCAGATCTACACTTATGTGTAAAAGAAACCTAAATTATTTTCTATAGTAGGTGAATACATTCCAAAGTTACAGTCAAGAAGAAACTATAAACATTTAACATATGTTATATTGCACCTGCCCTTCCATATTGTTACGCTGTCATCAAAACAGTTGCAAATGCATACATATTTTGCTCTTATCGGCCCCTTAGCAATTTTCTGTAGCTGGTGCATGCAACAAGCCTAATGCCCAATAGATCTGGTTTATCTACTTCCATAATAATCATATACAGGTCAACTATTGTAGTGATAATACTTATGATGTCTATGCAATTAGTACTGCTCCTGCTCATAATTATATTTTCAGAAACTAAAATAATCACATGACTCAACGTATATCACATTATTCAAATACTAAGCCACAATCACATAAGCCATCTATGCATTTCATATGTTTAAATAGCCATGCTATCCTGCTATCAATCCTGCTATCAGCCTACAAATCATTCCAGTATATTAAATAAATCATTCCAGTATATTAAGTCGCCATCATTTCACTAATGCAAGATAGCTAATGCATCAGTAGACCACAAAAATCTGATGGACAAATATGCATAAATTTTCCAAACCTGATTAGCTTGTTGAAGATAAAATGACATGCCAACGCCATCAACTATATTTGCATCACTAGTATGCGGATCTTCCATGCTTTATACTGCTTTTCTGAGCAGTATTGTCCACTTGATTTTTCTGGCCAATATTCATCAACCCACATCCCGTGATTGAAGCCGAACAGTGCAAAATGTTAAAGCCATGCCCTAAACATATATGTAGGATCTCAAACAGGATGTAGCGCCCTAAAACATTCGTCAAGGCCAAACCCTATATTTATTGAAAGAATGTAGAACCCTAATAGAATCGTAGCCCTTGTTACCGACAATCTGACGGCATGGATCCATGGTACTCACCTTCAGTTCAGCCAATGCTCTCGGATCATCCAATTTGTCCATTTGTGTGTCATCCGGTTGCTCCAAGCTGTAAATGCATGTGTCATTCGATTGCTCCAAGCTGTAAATGCAATTGCAGATATGTTTATTTGTTCTAACTTTTTCATTTCATCATATAATACAATGCCTCAATATTGTCAAATATAAAATTGCTTACCAACACATATGAGAATAAACATGTCCACAATGTGAGCTTGTAAAATCTTAAAACACCTTTACACCAATGTGAGATCATTTGTAGTCTCCAGACAGACCAAAAAATACCACATATTGCCATATTGTATGCTCATGTTACCATGTCTTTTCCCATAGTCAAAATAATGGTAGACAAATATCCAAATCCTTTTTGACAATCTGCCATAGTTCATCCTACTTACCTCCATAACTTAGTTCCTTAGATTCCATGGTCTCAAACATGCATGAGCCCATTATTAACATTAGGAATAATCTTTCCATCATACTTATAATAAAAAAAAAAAACCTTTTAAAATCTGTCAGACAGACTTTATACCTTTCATGGTCTTTATCAAAGGCCACTTTAGGTCAATTTGCAGCCTTAGATCCAGAACAGGTGTATTCTAAATCTAAGCCTTAAAATGGTTACTACATTTACCCAAAAAATATTCCATTAACTTATACCATTCGATTACAATTTTACAAAATAAACCCAAGAAATTTTCATAAACCTAAAGAAAGGCAATGTAGCAACATTTTTTCAACAATAATAATATCCAATCTTCAAAATAACCATGTAGTTGATATATATACTCCATGCTTTGAATAGTGCTCAACCAAGATATTTGGAAAAACAAATCAAGGAACAAGAAATCCCGTTACATGCAGTAGACCATAGGACAGTTAGCCTAAGAAGGGTAAAGCCCTAAGCACTAGCAGGTAAGCAATGGATTTCTTGGGCTCATCGCCCTTCACCTTACTTGTTTAACATATAAGCAAAGTAGCCATTCTACAACAAGCATAGCCAAATGCAAACAATCTACACTTATAATATAAGGGTCAGAAACTGTATAACTATTGTTCAGCCCTTATTAAGTTTACTAGAACACATAAAACCTACAATACATCACAGCAGTATAATATGTTATCCTACAGATTTTGTATTACCAAACCCCTTAAGGTATAAATTCAGCAATGGGCCATGTATCTGTCTAGGCAGATGATGCTACTTATTTTTCCTATCCAATAAAGGAAGGCATAGGAGAAAACTATACCACGAACTGCCAAACAGTCACTTCCTCTTTAAAATAAGGGTCAAAAACTAAACTACTATTGATCAGCCTTTATCAAATCTTCTGGAACCACATAGGACCTGTGAAACACACCAGCAATACTTTGTGTAATCCTACCAGCAATTACTTATTAAAATCTTCCTACCCCTTTTGGCATAAGATCAGCAAAAGGCCTTGCATATATCTAGGCTTATGAATCCACTTATCTTCCATGTCCACTAAAAGAAGGCTCATTCAATAAGATAAACCTCCTACAGCCATTTACCTAACATGCTGAACAGATTAACCATAATGGTTATACTTCTAATATAAAAAATTACCCATAATCTTCCTATCAAGATTAGACCAATAAGATCTATAACTTCTATCACTAGACAAATTGCTTCACTCGGTGGGTCTCCGCTTATCCGCTGAGATTTTATTCCTGTCTCTGCATTTATACTTGTATTTGACTCTTTGATTGAATAAAGTCTGACGTCCTTCAACAAAAAAAATTGCCATGTAAATTCCGTAAATTATTCCAGTCAAATGCCTTTTATCTTATGCATTCCCCATATCATACAACAAACTTATATTTCTTGTAATTCTTCACACGATCCACCCATGTATCTTATCCCTGGACCTATGGCCATCCTATAGATGATATTATATCATCAGAGCTGCAGATAAATCCAAATAGTTCTACAGAATATTTTATACAAGTCTGCAAATTCGCTTATCCAATTATTAACCTTAATAGATCTCCAATACTCAGTTGATCCAACTTTGCTCCTTGTACATCAAATCACACTCAAGCAAACAGAACTTTATCCTATTTTTTCAAGTTTCCATAACCTGTAGAACAGATTGCCTTAGATTGTTATAAATTAGCCGACCACGGTATCCTATATTCTTCCCATTAGTAATGTTTCTTTTAACCGATTATACCATCAGTTAAATATATCTACCTAATAAATGGTTATCACCCAATTTTTGTACAGTCCCCTTATTCAACTTATCTACTTATTCAGTCAATCAGATTCCCTAGCTCAGCATCGTCATCTAGTTTATTATATCAATTTCAAGCAGGCTATATTTCATCTTATCATCACATAAGTTCCCTTAATAAACAAGTATCTCCAGCATTAAACAAGTATCCCCAGCAACTACCACTAGATCCATTAAGCCAATTTCAAAATTATACTACCAGATGCATAATATGATCAGTTAATCATAAACCATAGAAACTTATGGTCAGCGAATTTCCAGAGAAATACCAGAGAATTATGCTCAGTTACCGTCATGCACTATAGATAATACATTCATAATTTGAATCAAAAGCATTCAAACCTGATTAGCTTGTTGAAAACTGGCAACATCTTGCATTTGCATCTTTGCTTTTTTACCAGGAGGAATATATTTGATGCAGGCTTCCCTATCATCTTGTACCCCAATGGATCTAGAATTTTCAGCAACTTCTTGTGCCACGCTTGCTAGATTACTGCATTGAACCATTTCTTGTGCTGATTTGACTATAGATCCAGCATTTTGAACACTTAATGTAGGATCAATTGCAGGAACAGGGGTCACAACTTTCTTGTGATATTGGAACAGTTTCTTCCTCTGAGTAGATTTCAATCTCTCCTCTTCAATCTTTTTTCTAGTTGCCATATTGAGATCACCTTTTTTTCGGCCCATTCCCTTTAACTAGCTTCTGTGAGCATTTTCTTTCTAGCAACACAACCAAACAGAAGGGCAGCCCTCTCGAATTTTCTCTACCAGCGAACATCATATTATATAAGGATCCGGGAGTCCTTATTACCGTCAGCACTTTCCTTTTGGTTCTACAACAGACTACTACGATCCATCCATCCAGATGTATAATGCCAGATAGCCGGATCTGTTAGCTTTTCTCCGAAAACCTAATATCATATTTTCTTTAGGGTATTTCACCACTTTTCAATAACCATGTATTTCTTCAAAATTTGCATATTCGACATTAAACCTTAGCAAACTTCATTACCTTTGTAGCCATGGGTTTATAAAACCAAGTTCAAGTGTCATGCCTTAAAACCCTTGTGCCCTCCACTAGAACATTGCATGCCTAAATCATAAATCATCCAAAAATGTTAATAAAAAACCCTGCCTCCTTCCGTAGAATAGGTAACCATGCAGGAACTTTTGACAAAATTTAGTAGTGACAACAAGGAAAGTAGGACCTTGTTGCACTACAAGGCCCTACCTATCCTATGCTTCACTATATTTCTTTTGTTCTTCTACTTTTCTTGGCATATAAGAGCTCTAAGAAATACCAGCATATCTTTTAAATTATACAGAGTACCAGGAAACATGTCATTCTCCAATGTAGATAGCACTGATCTGATTATGTCTTTTCTGGCAAACCCATTTTTGCAAAATGTGTTTATGAGGTCATAAATATCTTTTGCAGCCCCATTAGCCTCTGAATGAGTATACACATATGGTAGTATCTGAGAAATAATTACTTTTGAAGCCTGAGCATATGGTCTGCAGCTTTGAGCTTTTATGAATTTGTGCACTCTAAAAGGTAACTTACTTCTTTTATCAAACCTGCTTACATTGAATATACCTCTGTCTTGATCCAACACTCGGATACTTATATTAAGAAAATTACACTCATAACCTCGTGTCTTGTTCATTTTTAATGCCTAAAAAGTGCATATTATAAACTGTAATTTCTGAGTCCTTTGCAAAAAATTCCCGCAAATCCCCTCCATTCAAAATATTCAAGTCATCCATGTACCTGGATGCATGTTGAAACCTGTATATATCTGTTATTCTCCCATCACATGCAAGTCTAAGTAAAAAACCTAATTCATGCCATGCGAGATACAAATTGCACCATGCAGGGCTACATGAAAATCCCATGGGAATCCCTTTTATCTGTTTCCATACTTTATCCCCCATTTGCAGAAAACAATGGGATAAGAGCCATCTATTCATATTTTTGGACTTCTCTCTGCTCACACTATTCCAACTCACAAATTCCTTGTCCTTAGAAGATCTGACCCATTTAGTGATGATTTCCTCTGATTTCTGCTTAAATATAAGCTCAAATTTTCCCATTTCAATCTGTTGATCCCATACCATATCAGCAATCCCATTTATGATTTCTATAATTCCTTCTTCACCAAATAAAGGAATAGTTTCATAACATTTTGTTATGTCTGCAGAAAATACATCATGTACTTTCAATGGACAATTCAGAACTATATCATAAACAGAATTAACAATTCAGCAGAGAATAGATATAATAAAATTGGATATTTCAGAGAACAGTATACTATTGGCATTTGTAATCCACCTGTACTCTTGTTTATGTGCCTTGTACATGGCCATAAGGTACGGGTGTTTAAGGTATTCAATGTTTCCAGTCCCAATGAAATCTGAAATCTCATTTTTACAAGCCATTATGACTTCCTGAGGTGTGGAATTTATCTTCTCAAAGTCTTCTCCATTAAGTCTTTCAATGGCAGCTTCATTTATATGAAGTGGACAAATAAAAGCTGCATTATTGCTAGCTTTATCTATACAAATAGATTACGCGTAATCCACTGTAAATTTTTCTTAACACTCGGATCCTTCCACAGAAACCTCTTGGGAGCCAAAGATGTTTTGAACTCAGTAATCTCACAATGAGCTAGTTGAGTCAACATATCACAGATATTCTTTAAGTCTAAATCACTTAAGTCAAGTAGATCAAATTTATGAACCTTGATAAATTGCTGGCATGCAAGGGTAAAATCTTCCATAAATTCCTGTATACTCAAACCATCATCTGGAATGTGGTTAAGGCCACATAAAAAAGCATTCCTGAGTTTTGTATTATGGATAATTTCCAGATTAGTAGTCCTAACATGCTTAATCGTAGGATCAATAAATTTTTTCAAATTTGGGTTTCTGCAAGGGCATTGGTTCACTGTACCATCTGCAAATATTTTGTAAGGCTTACAAACCTTATACCTAATCTGATCTATATACTTCCAAACAAACTTGGTATTATGGACCAATTCTATTCCTCTTTCACCTAATGCTTCAAACATAACTGTGTAGAAGATTTTCTTTACCTTGAACTTGTCAAGAACTTTAGAAAAAAATGTAAGATGAATGATATGGGTATCATTTTTTTCTTTTTCAATAATCAGATGTTTCCTCATGTTGATATCTCTAGTTATCCTTCTGGTCTTGTCCATTTTGTCATCCTATACAATTAAAAAACCAAAATTAATACAATGAGTTTTTTATTTTACTGCCAAAAACATACAGTATTGAGCATATGAATTTTCATTATAACAGCAACAAATCACAAAAATACTTATTCATCATGGTTTTTCATAATTCACTTCATATTATTTGATAGCACTTAAATGTTTTTATTTGGTTCAAAGAACCAAGACAAATGGCACATATGTATATATTTATGCTTTGTTCCACATCCTTCAACTTGGTAATCTATATATCCAAAATCCAAGTTAAAGAAGGCACATAAACCTTTTCACCTTATTGCACTTTCCACCACAATATCCCAAGATTCAATGTTTATAACGTTAGTCTTGTTTCCTCCTTTTGTGATAGAATAGTCGTCTTGTTCATTGTTATTGCTGGCCACTATACATGGTGTGGCAGGTTGTAAAAGAGCAGCTCCAATATACCCTGGATCTTGAGTGATCCGTGGAGGAAACTTAGGTGTAATTTTCTTGGTCTCATGAGAAGAACTAACTCTGCTGGAATAAGACCTAGCAGCAAAGGCAGGTTTATAATTCGAGTTCTGAAACTTCAGAAAAGTAATTGGTTTTATTGTCTTCTCACAAATATCTGCCAACTTGTCATTCCCAAACAGTTGTATGATACAACAATATCGTATAGTTGATACAAAACTTATATAAAACTTTCAAATAGATGATGTTATAATTGTCACAACACTACTTAAACACTTGTCACAAACTTTTCAAAAATAGTGACACAAATGTTGTTATTACAGATGTTACAAGGTTTATTATAAAATCGACACATGGCTTTCAAACTACTATATTGACACAAACTTTGACACAATCCTTTAAGTTTGCGTCACATTCTAGTTTCTGACACAAACTTGACGCAGGTAGTGACGCAGCGTTTGACGCAAAAGGCTTGTCCTCTTGTAACAGAATGTCATGGAGGTTGCAATGTTGACTTATCTAAATTGTGTTTCTATAGAAATGATCTATCAAATGGAAATGGTTTATCCATCAACTAGAAAACAGCTCATGTCTACATTGGCATCCAAGACCAGTGGATTTTCAATGCATTAGGAAATGATGGCATCTATATAATAACTCAGACTTGTAAAATTGCATTGTAGCAAAGTTTGACTTTTACATTTCATAGACAATGAAAACACAATATAGTTACCAATTTAAAGATTCTTTCAATGTGCCTCGAAAAGGAAAAGTTAGCAACATAGTCAATCGTCTATTATTTAATGTACATATTTGCCCACTAACATAATGCTACTTACAAATAGGGATATAGACACAAATAAGTTCAGTTCATGTGTTGTTTCTCCAAATGTTTAAAGCTCGATTGGATTGATGATTAAAGTGTATTATCGTCTGATAGACCTGATGGCCTCAGTAGATGTAATAAAAGACATTTCATCTCTCTCTCTCTCTCTCTAAATCTTCTAAGGCCGACTCTGTAAACCCGTGTTGTGTGATTCAGTTTGATGCAGATGGGTCTGCGACCTCTTCTGATCTGAGCTTTTACAAAAAAAAAGGTTGAAAGGAGGCTGTGGATTGTGTTCTGACTGCAGAAAAAGGACGGCTCAACTGTGTAGACGATTTCGTATTTGGCAAATGGTTTGTGAGCCATCTTCTGTGATCTGACATTGCAGGGAGGTCTCGATTGATTTGAGTTAAAAAAGGGGCCGTGAATCCTGTTGCTTCAGCAAAAAGGACGGGTCTGATATCGCAGGGAGATTTGCAGGGTTTTCGTTGTTGGGTCTGTGATTTTCTTCAGGAGAATGTGGGCAACTCTCTATTTGGTGCAAATAGATCTGTGAGCTCTTTCTAAGCTTAAGCAAAAGGATCTTCTGTGATGGTCTGATATTACAGGGAGATTTTCACCTGCATTGCAGGGTTTTGTATTTGGTGCAATAGATCTGTGAGCTCTTCCGAGATCTGAGCTTAGGATCTTCTGTGATCTGAGCATTAGCAAAAGGGTCTACGGATTTGAGCCCATTTTATTGCAGAGAAGTCTCTATATGGCACAAGGTAAGGCACCTGCAAAAAAGAAGGGGACTGAAAAAATTGACGGGGCAGCCACTGCCAAATGTTCTGATACTGAAACCTCTTTAAACCTGAAAACTAAAAAACATGATGGAGCAGCCTCAACCTCTGCCAAATCGGGGTCTATGAATAAATTAAAAAAAGCCAATGAAGAATCTGATGGAGACGTCCATTCGGACAGCTCTGAGGAGTCTGCAGCATATGTCACTGACACCCTGGACCACGACATTGTAAAATTTAATCTTGGAGGCAATCCTGAAGGCAACAAAAGAAATCCCTTGTTTGGAGAAACCATAGGCATGGGCGAGCAGCAGCAGATAGTAGCACTCATGTTGAACATGAATACGATGATGCTGAAACTTATGGAAGCAATGGAAGCGAGCAGGAAAGAGGCTGCAAGCAGAGAAAAAGCATTAGTACAAACATTACAAGAGATAAGTCACACTTTGCGTGATCTGAGACAAGAAAATAAGGCTATGAAGGAAGAAATCAGCACCCTTCAAACTAAAATAGAGACAGATAATGCCATAGACGAAGATGAATCTGATGCAGAAGATGTGACTGATAGCATTAATAAACTGAATGCTCGCATGAATCAGGTTCTTGAACTCCAAGAAAGAGAGAAGAAAGCTCTGAATATTCGCATTGCAGGACTGCCTGAAAAAGACAATGAAGATGTGAAACACGAGGTAAGTACCTTTTTTTCTGTGTCATTGGGCCTTGAGTCTATGATGTTTAACAGCGCATATAGAATTGGGAAACCCAATGGAAAACCAAGAAATATTATTGTCAAATTACTCAACAGAGATGATAAGCAAAAGATACTGAGCAAAAGAGGTATGCTAAAAGGACAGAAAATTTGGTTGAACGAGGACCTTACACAGGAGCAGTATGCACAATGGAAAGGGGAAATGCAAAAAATGAAAGAGGCTAGGCAAGAAAACAAGAAAGCATACTGGAAAAGAGGAAAAGTAGTAGTCGATGAATAGGGAACTGGGGCCATCAGGGTTTTAGTGTGGAACATGTGCCAGTTATCACAAGAAAAAGTGTTAACAATGGGAGATGTTCTCAATTCTGTGGATATTCTATTTTTTCTAGAAACATGGGAACATGAGGAGGCGGGCTTACCAGAAATTCCAGGCTTTACTATTGTCAAATCTGTTTGGTATGAGAAGGGATGGAGAAGGCGTGGTTATGGTGGCATTGCTTGTTATATCAGAACTGAACTTAAACAATCAGTGGTTGTGCTTGACCATAAATGCACTATGCAATGTATTTGGATTGCCTTACCGGGCGTGCTCAGACCCATTTACATAGCAGCTTGCTATTTCCCTCCCCATAAGAGAGAGACATATGCACAGTATAAGTTGGACATGGATGATCCTTTTCAGCAAATTGAGAACGCTGCCATGGAGCTGATGCATACAGGGGATATTATCTTAGTTGGTGATTTCAATGCACGTACAGGGAATAAACAAGCCCCAATCCTTAAACCAGATAGAGACCCTTTGTGGGTGGATGAGTTGGATGATGCCGATTTAGCAAATGCTGGCTGGCTTCGAACATCTGAGGACATTAATAAAACAGGTATAGGGCAGCATCTGTTGAATCTGTGTAGTACCTTGAACTTATTAATATATAATGGGATGAAAGACTACCCTGGAACAGGAAAATGTACTTGCAAAGGCAAGAGTGTTGTGGATTATGTGCTTGCAGGTATATGTTTGAAAGAGTTTGTGCACTCCTTCCAGGTACGTGATCTTCGCAGTGAATCGGATCATGCTCCTATCTTGTTGCAAATCCTTACAAAAAAGGTAAAGCATTTACATGGGACGAAGCAGGTGCCACGAAAGGTCTATATGTCTCATCGTAAAAGTGATGTTTATGAAAGATTATGTGAGGAGAAGTGTGAACAGGTAAGCTGGCCCACAGATGTATGTGATATGAATGCTATGCTGGTGAATTTCATCTCTGACGCTGTAAAAGAGTGCTTTATCTCTACTAGACGGTTAAAAAATCTTCCATGTAACGGCTGGTTTGACCAGGAATGCAAGGAGAGTAGGAAGCGGTATTTACATATGCATGGTCCGGAAAGGGCTAAACTGATGAAAGCATTTAAGAGTTTGGTAAAGACCAAAAAGCGTGCTTTTCTTAGGCGGAAGCAAGAGGAGTGGGTTACAGAGATGTTAAAAGAACCAAAGCGGTTCTGGCAAAAACTCAAATATGCACCTATGCAAGAAACGCATCTTGATCCAGGGGTATTGCTTGAACACCTACGTAAACTTTACTATGTAGAGGGGGTCGAAACTGAATTGCATTGTAGTGCAAGTAGGCTAATATTTCAAGCTAGTGACATTCAGGAAGGCCTTAAAAAGCTAGCGAATGGCAAGGCGGTAGATCCAAATGGCATGGCAGCTGAGATGTTGAAGTGGGCTGGGCCCAAGGTGGTTGAAGTGCTGGTAAATTTATTCAATGCTGCTATTCAACAGGGCTTCCCGGCAGATTGGTATAAAAATAGAGTGATTCCACTCCACAAGGCAGGTGATGTTCGAGATCCAGGAAATTATAGGATGATAATGGTCAGCAATTTGTTTACTAAACTTTTTGCAACAGTCGTGGAATCAAAAATATCGGAATGGGCTGAAAATAATGGGTATGTGCACATGGACAAGCGGGTTTTAGGCCAAAGAAAAGTACCACTGATCACCTGGTCACGTTCAGGGCCATGTTGGATTCCGTAAAAGGTAAGCGTAAACCCCTTTTTGCAGCTTTTGTTGATTGCACAAAGGCATTTGATAAAGTACCAAGGGCTAGCCTATGGGAGAGGTTGGAAAAGTTAAATATTCCTATGGAATATAGGCATGCAGTCAAGCTGTTATATGATAAAGTCATCATGCAACTTTCCGTTCCATTGTATGAGAAGAGTCAGGAGCATATTGAAAATAACACTGGTGTAAAGCAAGGATGTCCCCTCTCGTCTACATTATTTGGCTTGTTTATAGATGAGTTGGAAGGCTGGATCCGAGATCATGGGGGAGGAGGAACGTCTATTGCAGGTTGCGTTGTTTTACTTTTATTGTATGCAGATGACATTGTGTTGCTATCACGAAGCCAAGGAGGTTTGCAGCATCATTTAGATGTTCTCGCTAAATTTTGTGATGTTAAGGGGTTGGAGGTAAATTTAAACAAGACCAAGATAGTTCTCTTTGGTACCAAGTTGGATCACTGCTATAGTTTTTCATATAAGGGGCAGCCAGTGGAGATCACTAGTTCCTATAAGTACCTTGGCATTACGGTTGACAAGAATTTCAGATGGTTGCAAACAATAGATCAGCGCGTGATAGGAGGATTAAAAGCATTATTTGCACTGCATAGAAAGTGTAGACAGTTGAATATTTGGAAATTCAGCCTGAAGAGAACCTTGTATAAGACTCTTGTACAAACAGTGGTGCTATATGGCAGTGAGGTTTGGGGACCGGGTTTGTCACTAGACTTATGGGATAAGTTGGAAAAGGTGCAAAAAAAGTTTTTACACACAGAATTAGGGGTCAAGATGCAAACTCCCTACGAGATTATGCTAGCAGAATGTGACATGATGCCCTTGGAATGTGAAGCTTTATATCACTTTCTGAATTATCTCTGTAAATTGAACACAATGGATGATGAGGCTCTTCCACGTTTGGCTCAAAAGGAAACCTTTGAAAAAGGATGGTATGCCGATGGGTTGGTGTGGATGCGAAAGTGGGGCTTAGATATCCTGGATCTAAACGCCAACAAGAAGCGTCTTAAGGATTGGGTGAAGGAGGGTCTAATGGCTAAGTTTTGGAGTAGGCCAGGGGTAAAAGCTGAACTGTACAGAAATACTTTTAATCCTGGATTGCAAAGATGCCAGTACTTGGAAGAAAAGTATTTCGATGAAAAAGCGACATTGCATCGGTCCGCCGTATGCACTCACATCATTTGAATGTGGAGGTAGGGAGATGGTATAACACCACTTTCGGCGATCCGCGTGTGCGCGAATGTGGGCACGTGATGAGATTGAAGATGAGACTCATGTAGCCTTACACCGCCCAAAGATACCATGCACTGCGTCTTAGGTTCAATGTGGTTGCTTCAGATATGCTTCACTTCTGTGCCTTGCCTGCAGGAAACATCGGTAGTTTTCTTATTGAATGCTTGCAGTTGAGGGAGACAAGGATTAAAGAATTATGCAGAATTATATGTACTGATTCAGATTTGGAGGGAGACGAGGGTGAGATGGAAGACCTCCCTTAAGAGGTCTTTAATTTATAGTTGATAATTGATGATTGTACTTGCTAAGTCTTATGGACCTGATGGTCCGACAGACAAAATATAAAACTTCACTTCACTTCTCTCTCTCTCTCTCTCTCTCTCTCTCTCTCTCTCTCTCTCTCTCTCTCTCTCTCTCTCTCTCTCTCTGTGTGTGTGTGTTCGGTTTAGTGGCTAGTCCATTGGGTTAACAACTAAGAGATCTTGTGTTCAAGTCTCTGGGGGTCCGTCATATGTCCTCATGGATGCTG
Source organism: Isoetes taiwanensis (assembly GCA_021234155.1). Taxonomy (NCBI): domain Eukaryota; kingdom Viridiplantae; phylum Streptophyta; class Lycopodiopsida; order Isoetales; family Isoetaceae; genus Isoetes; species Isoetes taiwanensis. The sequence goes on from JAJEKV010000019.1 coordinate 13,064,900, forward strand.
CCAATGTGGCATGACGTAAAAATACCATCTCCCCCTCTCTCTCTCTCTCTCCCACACGCGCGTGCGTGCGCGCACGGAGGATCTAATAGACTTGTTGGTCCCCATGGATGTTAAAGTTAAATTCAATTCAATTCTATTCTAGGATATTAATATACCTTTGCATTCTAGTTTTCTTATAGCATGAGGGGTAGAGGGACAATAGATGAGATATTGCATTTTTACACATGGCATGTAATGACAACATATACTTTATGGGGTGTCATATGGATGGGAGTGTATAATGGTGCTTACAAAATTAGCTATAAAGAACCTTAAAGTATCATACCCCTTTAGAAAACCATACATCCTTTAAAAAAAAACCTCCTTAAAAACTACACTTACTTATAAATCACACGTCCAAAAACTACACCTCCTTAAAAACACCACCACCTCAAAAACAAAAACCACAGTTCTTTTAACAAAAAACATACCTCCTTAAAAAGCCACACCTCCCAAAGAACAAAAACCACAGCTCCTTAAAAAACTAACAGTGGATGTTCCTTGTCCACTTAAAAAACACCACCATCAGTTAGTAAAACCACACCTCCACAGATCTACATGTAGGTTTTTCTGTGATCTCTGAATAAAGTACATGTGGACCAAAAAAAACTAATGATTTCAACAGTGGACCAAAAATTGGGGTCAGTGTGAGTGCCCTATAATGCCTAGGATGATGTCTAATGCCTACACCTCTCGTCGCCCTTGGCATGGAAGATGGCTTCCTCCCCATAGTGGGCATAGACTAGAGGTGCTTTCCTATCAATGCATGATCCTATATGACCTCTTATCCCTCAATTTGTCTACTTCCGTGGCGTCGGAAGTAGACTTTTAGTCTACCTTCCACTCACCTATCAGTTCAATGTCGACTACTTTGGTGACGAGTCGACTCTTGCATTGCTCCATGAGTTGTGGGTACTGCTTCTCAAGATCTATTTGTAGTACCCACATATGGTCTTCCACTGATAAGTGTCCATTTTCACTAGGTATTGGAGAATTGAGATCTTCTTGTCTTCTTATAGGATCTGTCAAGAAGAACCTCTGGAACAATCTCAAAATGATCGCCCGTCATTTTCAGTAACTCTGGTGTCTCCAGTACTTCCTCTGGATAGACTTAGGGGTGGCTCACGCATGTGACTATATTACATAATTACACGATAGAGATGGTGGATGTTGGAAGGATTTAATAGTATCAACTACTACACTAGTGAGGATATCCAGGATGTCAATTGTGACATTCAGATGTCGGTGATATTGGAAGATAGTAGAATATTCGTACAAGGCGAGTGAAATATTACTTAACAAGGTTTAACACTAGAGTCGTCACACGACGTACCAGAAAAGGTGCATTTGCACTGTTTGCTTTAAAATTCATATAAAATCAAAGGTTCAATAATCATTCAAACCCTTCTTATATGTTAATATATAGCAGTCATATTGCATGGGAAAAATACCTAAAAATCTATTGGTCCCCGTTTATGAGAGTTACACTTAGGTAAATACAAGGGGGTCAAGTCTGTTTTACTTTATGTTTAGATAAGTAAAACTGTCTTAACAAGACGATTTTTATGATTTTTTTCATTATTTTTGTATTTTTCTTCACGAGTTAGAGAGTAAAACACAAAAAACTGCATCTCAATTCGAGATCTGAGAAGGGAGATAGGGTTGTTTGAATATGACAGGGTCAAAACTGTTGTCTGTCTTCTGTGAACCAATACTGGTTTCCAGAAAGCTGTTCCCAAATCAAATCTCTAACTTTTGTAAGGAAATGAATTTTGACCTAAAATTTTGAATACAAGTGGTAGACAACTTGCTTTATCTAAGAGAAATATCCATTAGCCTTAATGATGAAGTTTTGATTTTCTTTTATTTTTTCATTTACAAGTGACTGATAACTTATGTCTATATAGGAGTAAAATGATTCAAATTCATTCTCCAAAAAATCATATTATGAAATGTTACTATAATATGGAATCACTCTAAAAACAAACACGTTAAAAAAGCACAGAGAAATCAAGAAAGGTTTATTTTTCTGGGATCATTACTGGTCCACTTTCTTTTTAAAATTAAGAACTCCCTCATCTTAATCGATTTCAATTTCAATTGTGGGATACAAGCACCTCATGAACCACTCCATTCATTAAAAATAATCAATGCTCATTATCTTGAGGTTTAGAGTAAACTTTCTAGTGTCCATTCCAAGTTATCTGTTAGATTACGCGTTCCATGGATTTCATAAACGTATGCATTGAATGGTGAACTCAAAACTTGCATTCTCAAACTTCTCAAGTTGTGGAAGCAATGCAAAAGAATGAAGAACAAATATAAAAAGCTATAACTATGAAAAATAAAGTTACACTGCTACGTCTGTTTTCTAATGTTGGTCCACATGGCTTAGGATCATTCAAAAAGCCAGAATATCATCATCTTAATTGGTTTTAAACTCGTCTTAAGATCATATAGATTCCATGTATAGTATTCTATTTGAAAAAATTAGTTGGTTGCTAGAATTGCCTTATTTAATGGTAATGTTGAAGCACAAGCAAATTGAACCTATATGAATCTTCACTCATTCTTCCAAAAATTATGTTAGAGAAGGTAGAAAATCGCCATATCATTGTGTAAGTGACAAATGAACAATAATTAGAATTGGTAATGATACCCAATTCATCTAATTGTGGACCATAATTTTTTTTTTTTTTGAGGAACGTGGGCCTTTATTACTCAAAAGAATACAAAGAGTACATGGGGGACTCAAAACCCAGTGGAGAAGATATCCACTAGAGCAACACTACCCACCACATACATAACATGGAAAAGCAGAGAATACAGATCACCATAATGGACCATAATGGTCCATGCCTATTTCTATTCATGTCTTACATATAGTAGTATGTTATTTTTAACACCAAATTGGAAATCTATGTTGCCAATGAAACTTAATTCCATAAAAATTATAGTCTATCATAAAAGACAAGCTAAAGTCACTATTATTATACCTATAGGAACTCCTAAGTAGCAAACACGTGTCCTAAGTTTATGATAGTAAAAAATAAGAAGATTTCATCGTACGTTTTGCACTAAGATGATACAAACTATATTTTGTACTTCTATCACATGTTTTGTCAATCATGAGTTGAAAAAGAATGTTATCTTGCTTTAAAATATGGCAAGCCTAAATACAAACTAGAAATGGTCCATTTCTATTTTAAATCAACTCTTCTACATAATGTGTTATTTTTAACATGAAATTCATGTCTATGTTGCCAAGCAAGGGTCACATTCATTCAAAAAATATTGCCTATCATAAAAGATGAGTTTTTTGTACTATTACCTTAACTATGCTCCAATTTTGTGTACTGATAGCCACTTTTAAATATAAAGAATACATAGTTATTCACCATATCTAAGTTGATAAAATTCTTTATTATGTAGATATAAGTGGAATGGATGGAATGCATCATTTATTGCCCTTAGAAAGCTTATATATAAGTTTAGTTACACCATTTTGGTTCTATTTTTGTCCTGGATTCTGTGTTGAATCTTCTTTTATGAAAATTGAGATCAACGCGACTTATGGAGACTTCAAAAAATTATTGGATTATAGCTCTTAGAGTTGACAACTTATGGCCACAAGTTGTTGAAAATGTGAGTCATGTCATATTATAAGGAATTATTCAGGTTGTTGCAGTCAAATAAACCTTCAGTGAAGCTTATACACATGTAGATGGAAACTACAACATCCAAGAGCATCATTAGCATCATTGCAAACCTTAAGGCTATGGAAGTTGGCAAAATGTTAATGGTAAGGTTGTGATTAAAGATCTTAAAGGCTATAGTGGTAAACATTGAAGAAATAAGTTATATTAAATATTCAAAGGTTGAGCTCGGATATCGTTTTGAGAAAAACGCATGTGGGATATTTCGAATGAAGATTTTGCTTGAAAAAGAAAGTTGATCCGGCAATGCTAAACCGCCGGACTGTACTATTATAAGGTGGAGCAGAGCTTTGAAGAGGCATTCGAGTCCAAGGATACATAGATCCGTCTCATATATGATCGAATGAAATCGGTCAACATTGCTACAGGAACTCAGTCAATCCCTCTGCTACAGTGAATGGTTACAATAGTTGATGTTGAAATTTTAATGGCTGGAGAAATATAATCTAGGGGAAGTTGTCTAGTGTGTTCTTGTTGTTGAAGATCGAGTTGCAAGGAATTATTGACCATAATGTGGCTTCCTTGCTAGGGAGAAGAACTTGATCTAGATGTTGAAGTTATTTTAAAGTTATTAAAAGTTTGATTGCATGCTTAAGATTGAATGATCATAAGTGTGTAATTTTATTTAGTCTAAAGACATCTTTGCCAAGGATTTAGTTGAACAAGTGGTTGTCTCATTCTAACATTGGTATCCGAGCCAATAAATCCAGAAAAGCAAGATGTCTACTCGATTTGGAGCTAATCTTCTAAACTCCATAGAGGTCTTCAAAGGAGAAACAGGTTTCCAGGTTTGGAAACAAGGCATTCAAGAGGTGTTAGAATTTGAAAAATTGTGGTACTTGATTGATCCTAATGTGGTTACTACAGCAGTTGTGGTATCTGGAGGAGAAGAATCAAGCACTTCAGCCTCTGTTGTAGGTGGTGGAGCTGGAACTGCTTCAAGTGGTGGAGGTGGAACTGCTTCTGGAACTAATGCAGCAAGAAGAGTTCCTCCAGTGGCCAGCATGGATGAGAAGGCAAGAATTATGGAAGCTTAATCCATAATATGTCAAAAAGTGGGGACAGCTATCAAGCTAAAACTCAGAGGTAAGTCTCCTGCAGAAATGTGGAAATTTATGTTAGACAATTATGAGCAAAAATCCTCTTCTCAAATAGATGTGTTGGAAAAATAGTTGAGAAAATTAAAACTGTACGAGAAAGATAATATTGCTGAATTTCTGGAAAAATTTGAATCAATAATTGCTGACTTAGAGGGAGCAGGAGTTGTGTTGAATGAGGATTATCAACTTCTAGCTATTTCTAGAGCAGTCTCCCATAATGCACAATTAGCTACCTTGTTAAGAAATGTGGCTAAGTCAAAAGAACATGCAATTAGAATGATGAGGACAGAATTTGAGCAGACCAAAGGAGATGATGATGATGATTCAGAAGCTATGTTTGTCAAACAGAAAAAAGGCAAGAAGGTGTTTAGTAGAAAACAAATTGGTCCATGCTTTAACTGTGACACTTATGGTCACCTTAAAATAAACTGCCCCTTTCTTGGAAAGGAAATTGTTTGCTATAACTGTGAGGGTAAAGGTCACATAGCAACCAACTGCTCAAGTCCAAAACGAGGGAAAGGAAAAAAGTTTGAAGGTAAAAAAAGTGGAGGATCCAAGGCTAAGCCTAGCCTAAATATTGCTCGAGAAACAAGCCAAGAGGAAGATGAGCAGGATGAAGACATTGAGGTAAATATGTCTAAGGCTTGTTCTAAGATTAATACAAAATTTGACACTGATGCTCTTATCTTAGATTCAGGAGCTGAGAGATCCGTGACAGGAAGCTCAAGAATGCTAAAAAAATGTCAGAGAAAAGAAGGAGGACATGTACAGTTTGGAAATGGGGAATTAAGAAGAATTGAGAGTGCTGGTGTTCTGGAGTTGTTTGACCTAGAAGGGAAAGCTGTAAAGTTAAAAAATGTGTTGTGCATACCAGGATTAATAAGAAATCTTATTTCAATATGCCAGTTGGTTGATCTTGGCTATAAAGTTGTGTTTGAAAAACTCCATTGTAATATTTTTCTTGGAAATAAAAAAATGTTTGTGGGGAAAAGAGTTGGGAATTTATATGGATTAAACAGACAACATTTGATGTCCAGTATTAATTTGCTGACTTATCCATTTCTGAAAATCTGGCATGAAAGATTATGTCATGTTAATCCTGCTACAATAGAGGTGTTAAACAAGGAAGGATTCATTAATACCAGCACAAACCAATCTGAAAAACAAGTATGCATGGGATGTATACTTGGCAAACACAACAGATTGCCTTTTAAGAAAAAAGGTGCAAGAGCAAAAGGTATTTTGGATTTGGTGCATACTGATTTGTGTGGACCACTCAATGTTGTTAGTTTGAGTGGAAAGAGGTACTTCATGACCCTAATAGATGATTTCAGTAGAAAAACTAAAGTATATTGCATTAAAACTAAGGATGCAGCTTTTGAAAAGTTTAAACAATTTGTTAGTGAGATAGAGACTGAAACATGAAGAATGATCAAATGTTTGAGGTCTGACAGAGGAGGTGAATTCCTATCAGGAGAATTTAAGAGGTTTTGCAAGAATAAGGGCATTAAAAGGCAACTAACTTGTAGTCATTCCGCACAACAGAATGGTGTAGCTGAGAGGAAGAATAGAACAATTTTAAATGCTGTTAGGAGCATGTTAAAATCAGCAGGTTTGCCAAATTTTTTATGGGAAGAGGCAGTTCAAACTGCTGTGACCATTCAGAACATGTTGCCATCTGCTAGTACACATGGTGGAATTCCTGATATGCTTTGGTCAGGAAAGAAACCAAATTATGAAAATTTGAGAGTGTACGGATGCTTAGCATTTGTTCATATACCAAAAGAAAACAGAAAAAAGTTAGATGACAGGGCTCTAATTACATATCTAGTAGGGTATGATAATCAGTCCAAGGCTTATAGGCTATATGATCCTAAAGCAAGAAGAGTAATTGTTAGCCGAGATGTTTCTTTTGATGAGGGACAAGTTTACAAAGTATTATCTAGACCTATAAAGTTACCTGAAAATGTTAAGTTGACTGAGCAGAATACTAAGGCTGTATCTACTAATAAAGTCAATGAGATTGATGCAGATGATGATGATGAGATTGAGGCTGAAACACAAACAGAATTTCAAGAAGAAACTGAAGACTCATTGGGGGTGAAGATGAATCAATAGACACAAGTCAGGTTGAGAGATCAGTACCTATAGTTCAACACAAGTCTTACGTCAAAACTTGTAATAGTAAAGGAGAAACAATTCGCAACCTCAAACAGCTTTTTTTAGCTAAATATGGTTTGACGACTTCATATAATGTCATCTAATAGCAAGCTACACATGAAAATATGCAAATCAGCATTTTATAATAAAACATCAAATACTTTCAATTTTAGAAATGTTTTCTATTCTATTCTATTTATGCTAGAAAGTTTAGAAAATGCAGTTCTGGCCTGGCGTAAAAACTGCTGAATTCTATAAGATTTGGGCAATCACCACAACATATCAATAAATTCATTGGTCCTAAAATTCTCCATAGCTATAAAGAATCAAGTGAAGATTCCAAAAGTGGTGGTATCTTATGAAGTGGAAATTTCTCTTGTTAGATATCTGGGTTTAAGTGGCAGAGGATATGCTGGACCAATTCTGGTGGATGAACCCAGGATAGTTCCAGTAACAACTCTAGTGTTAAAGAATAAGCATAATGATATGCTTATATACGAAGATATTGGATTAAGTATGATGCACCAGAGATAAGCATCCAAGTTATCCCAATGGTTGGAGTTGATTATCTTAGGTACATGGTACTAAGGGATATGAAAAGAGTTATCGACGTTAGTGATGTTACATTCAAAACATCCCGAGGATGGTTGTACTAGAATTGAAATAACAGATAATAGGAGGTTAATTACTCAAACATTGTATGAACTATCCCGACGTATAATGGTAGAAGGGAAGTTTGGTGACTTTGCTGATCATCCCTTTAGGCTGACCGACAAGAGGGCAAAACATAGGAATTCGAATTCCCAATGAAAATCAAGACGAGGTGTATAGAGTAGAAGAGGTGAGATTATATAGACCAGTAGTCCATATATCCTAAAAGTTATCCTACTCGCGGAGAATAATTATAGATACTGAAGTAGAAGCTGGAGGATCCGTTGCCTTGAGGCATAGACCCTTTAGAGATTATGACTTTGAAACTCTTAAGAGGGTAAGGAATCGAATAACCATATGGCGGTTACTAACGAAGATTGAAATATTGGGGTTTTCTATTATGGGACCAAGAGGTTTTAATGCCTCCGTTTCATGATGAGGGAGCCAAAGGCGACAATATTTGAAGCTGATCAAAAGCTGAAGTCCACATGATAACTTAAGAAAAACTAGTTATAGTGCCCGGCATTGCCGGGCTTTAGCAAATGTGGCTCGTAGAAGCTATTTGTTTTTCCATTTGTAGGCTCTAGGGCAGTGCCGTTATTAGTGAATTGACATTTATAGGGTTTAAACCAGTTGGTGTTCATATTTGTAGAGTTCAAATTAATGTTTTGATGAATATGTGTGAAATGGACCGGCGTAAGGGTTTAAATATAATAAAAGAAATAGAATATTGTATTGGAGATCATGTTGCTAGTTTGGTAGGTAATTATGTGGAGTTTATATTAAGTAACTTGTTGTTAGTCAAGTAGGTGGGTTTTATTTTATTGAACTTTACAATAGTCACTTTATGTGCAAGGCATTTAGGTCCCCGATATGATTGCAATAGCTTAAGTTTTCGTCTAAGTTGTGGATAGGCTAGAGCACTAAATGTGAATTAGGGTGAAATGTTTCTCTAGAATAGAACATGTAGGTGTATTTAATTGTGTTTATAGGAATCAATTTGTGTAACCTGTTCATTTGCTATCGATAACATATTGTGGATAAGTAATCACTTGATGTATGGATATTTTGATATCATATATGCAACAGTGTTGTGCACAGGGAAAAAATTAAGCATACCATATATTTATTCATAAAAAATGGTTTGGCTATTTTTCAAAATTTTACAGTATTTTATGATATACATTTGGCTAAAGCTATTATTATTATTACATTTATATGTATTTGGACTTGGCGAAATGTTTGAATTATGTACTATAAACTTTCACTTGTCTAATTTTTTTTACTAGAAAGAGCAAAAAATGTAAATTAAATTTTGTGGCTTTAGATATATTGTACTGCAATTACAAATAATAATAAAAAATCAAGGAACATACAATAATATTAAAAAAAAAACTCTTAAGAGAAGCTCACAACATAGCTTATAACATCCATAGTCTGAACTACATTCAATGCGATGACACCTTCTAGATATTGTGATCAAATTGCACTTATCTCTAAACCCTTGAAGGAAGATGTTATGCAATCAACTCGATCATCTAGATGGATGCTGGCCATCTCTTACAATTCCTTTTTGAAGATGCATATGTGGTATATGTAATAGAAATCCATAGGTTAAAAAATTACTATCACTGATGATGGTAGGTGAGGGATGTGTAAAAGTCTACAGTAAGAATTTATTTTTGTTTGGCTATTAATGATTTAATATATGAATATCGTAATATAAAGAAAGGCTAATCCCTGCTTCTTTAAGGAAAATGAGGAAAATAGTTTGACTAGTCTTAAAAAAATAATGAAGTACTTGTTTTAACTATGGCTATTTTTTTATTTTCTTTAAAGAACCTCCCCTTCATAAAATTCGCCGCAAAAATTGGATAGACCCCCTAAAAAATCGCCATTTGACGATTAATACCCACTAATTTTTTCCACGGTCGTGCAACCTCTTCTTTTTCTATTGAAAACGTGATGTGAATAAGTGATCCCTTACTGTATGGATATGGTGTTAATCATATATGAAGCAGTCTTGAGCATTGATGTCATGTGTCAATATTTCCTTTGGTTCCCTGCTACCCAGAATGAGATAACCGTTCTTATTAAAGTGAGGGAAAAGGGAGCATCTAAGCCTCTAGTTGGTGTTTAATATGACAATACACAATTTTCAAATGTCAGCCTAAGCTGAACGTAAAAGCTTTGTAGTATGCAAATCACAAATTGAATATACGGGATTTGTGGTGGGGAACTCTATACACGACTCCCTAACCATCACATTTTTTTGTAAGGTTTAGAACTCTGAAATCCTCTGATATCATTGCTTTGGAATTGTGGCATATATCTTCCTCATTTTATAGCTAATATCCTTTTGTCTCTTCACATTTCCAGTTAGCCCAATCTGCACTAACTTCTAATTCATATGATGATGTGTTCCTGCCTCTACAATAGAATGTACAAAAATTGCATCCAGCAAGTGAATCAAAGCTAGATTGCACAGCAATATTATGCAGTCATTTTCCAGATGCCAAGTCCTTTCTGCAACACTTCGACAGAGGATATCCTTTGTCTCTTCACAATTTCAGTTGATCTATAATCTACGCTAGCTTCTAGTTCATACGATGAATGATGTAACCCTGCTTCTGGAACAACAATGTGTAAAAAATGCATCCAACATTGTGGCTAGAACACCAGTTCTAAAGAAAAAAATGCCTTACGCAAAAGTATTACCATGGCTTGATTCATCTGAACTGCATCTATGCACGATCTAGACACCACAAAAACCTAAGAGTGTGTTTTCCATTATTTCCCGCGAAGTAATTTGAACAATGCAATGTGTAGTTTTAACATTGTAAGAAGTGAATGTTTCTCCTCTTTCAAAGTATGTGCATGGATCAACACCTTGATATCTGCAGTGAAGGCGGAGTAGGTAAGGAAGGCCGAGTAGGTAAGTCCAATAATGTAAGGTAAAAATTGAATACCTGAATGTTATGCAAATGATAAAAGATAATACACTCGTCTAGGCTATTCTTGAAGAAAATTTAATGACCATTAAGAAGAGGAACCTGAGGTGGTAAAAGAATGCACGACATACTGGATCTTACCTTGAAGAACCTGACTTATGAATAGTGGCATCCACCAAATAAGGCCGTCGAATCTTCACCACTTCTTCATCGTAGCTTTTAGTCGGGCCTAGTACGTAGAAAGATGAAGATGAAATATCCCCCATTCTGTGCATATGCCTTGTTCTATGCATATGCCTGCTAAAGGAGGAAGGAGCTTAATCCTTGCCTCTTGTTATTCTTCTTCAACCTTCAAATTTGCATGTGCTCTAGTGCCTTTTTGCATGCCTAAAAGCAATAATGCGGGCATTTTTTTTTCAATCTGCGCAACATTTCGAGAGGAGAATCGCTATTGTATATTGCTACTTGGCAATAAGGTCTTTTATTGATGCTTCAGGGACATTTCTTACTTCTGGAAGTACTTTGTAATATTTTGAGTGTATAATATGAAGTAAAACACGTTCTTCAAAAAAAATAAGGTCTTTTAAACAGAGTTTGCCTTTTGAAAAATGGATGGAAATAGAACATGACAATGAGAAGATCTGCATGCCATTAAGGAAAGTTGCAAGTATAGAACTGGAGAAAGTAGAATGTTAAGAAAGAAGCTTGTATGTATACACAGATGGATAGATGAATGCACCTCTAATGTCTGCAAGCATGCTAGGCTCGTTATTACTTGAAGTTGTTAGATCTAGAATAAAACAACAAGGAGATGAGCAATAAGAGACACATACTTCAAAGAAAAGCACTGCACAAATATGTGGCATCTAGATATATGTGTAACCTTCACGTGAATATTCAGTAAAAGTACATTTACTAATATATGTGATGAGGTCAAAAGCATAGTATGCATGCATATCAATGTTTAATAAAAAAATGATGTGGTCCAAACTGCTGCAAATTCTGCAATATAGATACAGAAAGAAATGAGACTAACCTGTGCACTCCTTCACTTACCAAGATCTTCTGAAGACTCACAGATTCAGTCTAATAAATAATGTCCTTAAATGTTTTCAGGGCATCGTAAGTGCAACTTGAATGGAACCAATCTCTCGACACCTAATACCTGGGGATTATTCAAGCTGCAAATAAGTTTGTAGTTCAAAGCAAAATATATCCAAGCTATATATTCCCTAATTTGCTAGTGAATAAAAGATGGGAGATGGGAGATGCACAAATATCTTCCTGTAAAAAGTATGTGGTGGCAATTAACTGCATTTCTCTTTCTTACGAAAACAGTTAAACATTGTACAAATGCCCTGCATAGTTGGAAAGCGAGGATCATCCCAATGATCAACTCGTCCATTATCCACAAACCATTGCAAGTTGCGCTTACTTGGCAACGTATAAACAAAATGCATGCGACTAAAATCCCACACGTGAACTTTGGTAAAACATAATCATGTATTTATGTTTGATTAGGTTGACTAGCCTGACCTGTGCAAAAAAATTTAGGGAGTATTAACATGGGAAATATGGTTGTCCATATGTAAGAATCCCAATCCAAAATGAGCGGGGCATCAAAGAAGTAATCACTAAATGGCAACTCTAGAAGCACCATATTGAATTAGAGGGTGAAAAATGGTTTTGAAGTTGCCAATGTCACCCATTAAAAAATGCACAAATGATGGAGGATCTACTAACTAATCAACAAAAGAAAAGCCATAGAAGGGAGTTTAAATCAGCAGAAAAGAAGCCATATAAGGAACTTACGTACAGAGGTTTTGTCATCCCAGCTCGTCTCTAGCTCCACCAAACCAATCTGGATGAAACTTGAAGAATGCTTTGTATATACTGCATAAACTTGCAAGATGGAGTTATGAGTTGACTAATTCGGTGCAATAGTGTAAAGCCATAATGATGAGTGCCCCAAAAGCTATCCCATCTACAATCCTAGCATCTAAGTCCTTCAATATTCTTCGCTTAATTGCTCCTTACCACTGATATTCTCTCTTCCTGAGTGAAGGAAAGAGAAAAGAATTTTAGTACCAGATTTTAGTCAATGTTATTTCGGCCTTTCTCTGTTTTCATTGCTAGAACTAAAGCAGTTAGCCACTGTACAAAAGAAAGCATTAAGTTGTAGCTACAATAGTGGAACAGAAAAATAACATACTGACTCATTTCCTAAATCTGCCTCCTTTCAACTGTAATGAGCTTTCCTAAGCTTAGGGATCTGATCTGAATGGACTTCATGCTTGTGAAGAAGTCTCTAAACACGCTGACTAAGTTTTGTATCAGCCTCCAATATGATAACAAATACAATTACCTCAAAGTGTCTTTTGAAACCCAGCATTCAACCTCCCTATAGTAGAATCGAGCTTAATCAATGAACTATTTTGCTAAAACGACATGAGCAGCTTACTTAACTAAACATGCATTTTGAATCCAGAACAAAATGTTGTAGTTACTTTCTTTCCATTTCCCAAATGCTTAATAATTGCAGAAAGACATCTCTTGTCATGCAGAATTATCAATAAAGAAGACATAATCTATGCATGAATGAAAAGAATACATGAATCATAGCTTCTGAACAAAAAGACAGGAGAAAACCCTACACAAATACAGAGATAGTCGTGGCAGAAGAATTGTTGTTGTGAGCTGCTTTTCCCGCCATAGGTTATGGATATCATGCTATCAATCCACCAAATGTAGATCAAGCTTTTGCCATCAGAAGCAGAGCAGGCTCGCCCTCTTCCAGAACATGACAAACCATTTTTCCTTAATCGGGCGTTTCAAATACATATTTGCAAGATCAAATGCAAGAACATATTCGGCAAACATGGTGCATCTGCATGCAATTCGAAATGTAATTGGATGTGTCGTGGCATCCATGCCGTGAAAGTAAATATCTCTCACCAAAATCATACCAAAAGAATTTTTAATAAAAACTTACCATGTGAACTAATCTTCTTAGTGAAGAAATATCCAACACATTTTTGCCTCAGAGAACTCCACCACAGATGTAATATGTCAATGGCAACTATGCACCTTCTGTCATAATTAATTAACTCCAAGCACCTAGGCCCTGGCAGTAACCAGACATTCTGCCTCCTTTCCTTGAGTCGCACTTTGGAGGTATCAGTATACCAGCATTCTGCATCCAGAAAGCATGTGGTAAGTATTTCGCAATGGCCATATAAAATAAAATATCAGACTCTCATCAGTTATTATAACTAAGAAAGTCATCTATAGAAACCTCTACAAATGATTAAAATCTCTAGGGATAAACAGATTCGAATCCTTACCATTGATATATTCCATTCAATATATTCTCTGCAATGCGATAATATCCAATCTTTGCATCTTCAGTTATAGTGAGTTGCTTTTTGTGCTCCACACCTTCAAACATATACTCCAGATTGATGTAACCAGCAAACCTATAGCTATATGCCTGCAACAAAAAATTACCAACATACATCGCAGAAGACTGAACAAAATGCTAGTTCATGCTTAGCTAATCAATAAAGATGTAGCAGAAACAAATTGAAGGTAAATACTATAGATGGCCATACAACTGCATTTGCAAAAGAATCGCTACACATGAATCAACCCTTTTAATTTGGCTATACGTAATCGACCCTTTTAATTTGGCCATACTATAGATGGCCATACAACTGCATCTGCAAAAGAATTGCGACACATGAATTCATCTTAAAACTTTTGCATCTAGGATGGAAAACATAATCAAATAAATCCCACAAATTGGATGCAAACATGAACATAAATTCAAATAAGGGAAAAATCAGATGTACCTACATTCTGCTGCAGCTGTATTAGAGGCCTCTAATAAAATCGAGTATAGGTGCCTCTGCAAATGGCTAAAACCCTTGGGCTATGCATAAAACTAAGACTGGAGGTCAGGAGATACGGATACTTCTTTCTAAGCACACCTTCCGAATGCCTAGAGCTGGTCAAAATCAGGCTATTAGGCTCTCTTAACCCCAAAATTGCAAGCTGAAAGCGGATCTGTCGGTTTCTGAGTGGATAATATAATATCACATCCATTTGTATGCCTATCTGCTGGAATTCGTGGCATGCATGCCCCCAGATGCAACAGAAAGAGGAAAATTGAAACCTAGAATAATTCTTAGTCCTGCTGAAAAACAAATCCCGATTTTTGGAAATCGGAAACTTTTACCGGTTACCAAAAGCCCCCAAACCTCAGAAAAATTAGTTAAAAAAAATTCCAAAAACATTTTTTGTGAAGCCGAAAAATCCCAAATTAAAAGAGTTGATAGGTTAATTGTAACTAAGCATGGTTGATATTGAGGACACAAAGGATCTTTAGCGAAAGAAGCCTTTAGAAAAGCTGCTCATATGGGGTAGTAGCCTTCGGAATCATGGCATAATCCCTTGAGGGAATCGTAGTTTATGTACGGGACTGAAGTACCATAAGGCACTAAAGGAATGGTGGAAGTACTTAGGGAGCCTATCAAAATGTAGGCAGAAGATACAATTCCAACATAGAGTTGGCTACTATCCATTGGGACGTGGGTGGCAGAGCCACATCATAAAGGTATATAGGCAATGGGTTTTGTTTAAAAGAACTACCAAAGTTACAGTTCAGCTAAGTTGAAGCAGAGCTCGAGCATTTATATTATAATGTTTTAGCGTGTGTCCGTTTTCCATCAAGCCCTAAATCTGACGATATGGATTTGATTGGCTTCCTCGGACGGTGATGATTTTATTGCAATATCGAAGGTTAAAGAAAATGGAGGACGAAAGGAAAAATGAAGAGCAAAAAGGTACGAGGAAAAAGGGGGAGGGGAAGAGGGGAAAAGGGCATTGAAAGAGGGGAAGAGGGGAAAAGGGCATCGAAAGAGGGGAAGAAGGAAATGGTGAAGAAAGGGAAAAGTGGAAGGGAAAAAGGGAAAACAAAGGGGGGAGGGAGGAAAGGGAAGAGCAAAAGGGCGACAGGAAAAGGGAAGAGTAGCTATATGCCACTTCTTTATCATGTCATAAAATTCCTGTAAACACAAAGTAGTGTGTTGATATGCCTAGGTCACCAGTAAAGAAAGTTACGATTGATAGACATGCACTTTGTTTCAGTGGATGGAGAGAGCGAGCCAGGCTTTCACTGCAAAAATAATGGAGTAGATGCGGTTATGATTCCAGTCGGGGAAATGAGGAAAAGGGAAGGAAAAAGGGGGAAGAGGAAAATGGTGGAGAGAAAAAGGAAAGAAAGGGTATTGGAAAAGTGAAAGGGGAAGGAAAAAAGAAAAAGGAATGCAGGAAGGGGGAAAAGGAAGGGAAAATGGGCACGAGGAAAGGGGAGAGGAAGACGGGAAAAGGGCACGGGAAAAAAGATAAAAGGGAAAGGTTGAGGAAAGGGGAAAAAGTTCAAAGTACCATGAGTGTCCACTTGCTAGACGAGTACCCAAATGATGAGACAATTGCCTTTAATGAATCCCTTCATTTAATCAATAATATTCTAACACAACACAGTACCAACATCTTGGCATTTGGTCTCCAACTGCAGCCTCGTCTTGGAAGAGATGTTATGCATGAGTTGCGAAAATTTCCGGACCATGGGCAGTACTTAGATGAGGTGATGCAAATGACGAGCATAATGAAAAATGATCAACAAAAAATATACAACTTCGTTCAAGAATGGCTTGAATCCTCAGAAACAAACCAACCTTTATTTATCGATGGAAAGGCAGGCAGAGGTAAAACATTCCTACTGAATTGCATATGCCTATCTATACGAGGCAACCAAAATATAGTGCTTCCATGTGGTACGACAGCATTAGCAGGTCTTCAGTACCCAGGAGGACGAACGACTCACTCATTATTCCAAATCCCCGTGGAAGAAAATAATGCAGGGCTTCATTCGATGATAGAACATGATTCTGGAGAAGCAGATCTGCTTATTGCAGCTAAGGCCATCATCTGGGATGAATTTCCAATGGCCAATAAAGCTGTCATAGAAAGCGCCCATCATTTATTGCAACGACTGTGCAGGAACAATCTTCCCTTTGGAGGCAAATATTTCATTGGATCTGGAGATTTTAGACAAGTCGCGCCTGTTGTCAAGGGAGGAGGGAGAAATGCAGCATATAATGCATCCATAAAATCCTCCCCCCTATGGCAAACTTTTCGTGTACTGAGATTGGAAGAACCGATATGTAACGCAGATGACCCAGAACTAATGCGTTTTGTCGATCGTAGAGGAGAAAATTGGGAGGAGTCTACGGTCTCACTAGATATCTTTAATACAACTACTCACGTAGAAGATAGCATTGAATTTTTGTATCCTTTCAACATACTTCAAGATTCTACTTCATGCAAGAAACGAAATATTTTTGTCGACAATTAATAAAAGTGTTGATAGTTTCAATGATCGCATTCTTGGTAGAGTTCCTAGTCATGACAAATCGTATTATACTCATGACCACATCATTGAGCAGGATGAAGTCATACATGACCACCCTTATGCATCCTCAGATTTTCTTAATAGCTTCACACATTTTTAACGGACCTAGGATTTTGAGGTACATTGTGGAATTATTTACTAAAGAATGCAAAGGAATAATAATTAAAATATCACTTTCTGGAGATGACCTTTGATCCTGTTGGCAACTATTTTAGCACAGATTTTATAGGAAGAATTGGTTAAAGAAATAGGCCTCTAGTCAATAAATTTGGAAGGGTTATCAACTTTGGGGATCATGGTAACAAATCCAGAGCAGATAAAGGGGTGTAAATGATTGAGGGCTCATGCCAGTCAACTATATTGGAACTATATTGCAGCTATGGAGGGTCTTCATTGGAATTCCTTAACTAAACAGAATTGCATTTTGTTAAAGCTGGATTTATCCAAAGCATTTGATACTATTAGATGGGACTTCCTAGAATTTGCCTTAATTAAGCTTGGCCTCTCTGAGAAGATTATTAAGCTTATTATTGGACTTAATCAAAGATCTCAATCTGCCATTTTAATAAATGGATCTCCCTCTAAATTCTTCTCTTTGGCCCGAGGTGTTAGGCAAGGGCGTCCATTAGCTCCCTATTTATTTCTTGCAGTAGCTGAAATGCTTACCTCCACTATTCACTTTCATCAGAATACAAGCAATCTGCACGGTCTCACTCTCCCTGACAATTCTACTCTCACTATATCTCAATATGCAGATGATACCTTCACTTTTCTAAAAAATGGTCCTGTAAACATTGATTCTTTCTTTAGGATCATTGACTCTTTCAGTGCTGCATTAGGGGTTTACTTAAACAGGGACAAGTGTGTCATAATTGGGGATATCTCTGTGGACAGCATCTCTGGAATTAAGTGCATACATTCAAATGATTCTACCAAACTTCTTGGCATGCCCCTGTCCTCGAATCCATCTATTAAAGGTCTTTGGTCTCCAATTATTTCTCGGATCAAGAAGAAGCTGTCAAATTATAGTTCTTGTCTTTCTTTAGCTGGCAGAACTATTATTGCCAACTCAGTCATTGCTAGCTCCCACATCTATTTCTCATCTGCCCTCCTTGCTCCAAAATCTATTTATCAACAACTTGAAAGGATTATTAGGAATTTTATTTGGGGCAAGCATCATATGGTAAATTGGAAATCTGTTTCTAAACGCAAAATTCATGGGGGGCTTGGCTGCAAAAATCTTCTGCTTCAAGGATATGCCTTGGCAGGTAAGTATGTTTGGAGATCCTTGTTTCAATCAAATAATCCTGCTTCCATATTTATAAAGCACTGGCTATCTTGTAGTTTTATAAAAGGGCATCCCTCTGTGTTACATCAACTGCCTTCATCTGCTTTCTTTAATCTTCAATCTGGCTCAAACTCATCTCCTCTGATGAGAAACATGATTTTAGCCTGGAACCTATCTCATAGAGCCTTCAAGCATGTTGACCTTCAATCTTGTCATCTAAGATCTTCTATTTTCTGGAATCCTACTTTATCCAATGATATTTCATCTCCTCTGGCTATAATTCATCCTAGGATTTACAAAAAATGGAGTGAATTCAATTTCCACACCTTAGGGGATCTGAGAGTCAACAATAGATGGATCACTTGGACTGCTTTTAAGCAGAAAATTAGGGGTACCATTTCTGATAGGAAATTATTCAAACATATCTTTCAGAAAATTAATGGTCTGAATTTAGATTTTAATTCTATTTCCTCTCATGATTGGACCTTGAACAACAAACATGCATACAAAGTTTCCCTGATATATAAATTTCTAAGTAAATCTGATTCTGCTTCCAAAGCCAAAAATTTCTGGAATATCTCCATTGATATCGAGCATAAATTGTTTCAAAGTGTTTGGAAATCCTTCTTATCTCCAAAGGTTGAATACTTCATTTACCTTATTGCAAATGGCAGTGTTTCAAATCTTCATTCCCTTGCCAGACATCAGTCTAGAAATGCAGCTCCTATTGATTCTCATTGTCCCTTGCATTATAATGGAATTGAAGATATGAATCATATTTTTTTGTGTCCCAAATTAAATTCCTTCTGGCACATGTTTCAGCAGCAATTTGCAATCCCCAAGCCCAATTGCCTACTAAATTTCCTTCTGAATGATGATGCTTTTATTAACTCTTTAACTTTTACAGCATTATGGAACATTTGGAAACATAGAAATAGATGTTTACATGGCAAGCATTCAGTTTCATGTACTTGGATTAAACTGCATTTTATTTATGATCTGGAGCTGTCAGCCACTTGTAACAAAAGGGAAACACACTTCGAGGAAAGATGGAATAATTTGGGAGTCTTCAATGGTCCTTTTAACTTGTTTAGATTACATTGTCATGATGAATTTGCTAACAGTGACATTTTATCTATCAGATTACATGAACAACCTCAGGAGAGATCTAGAACATGAATATCAGATTTATGTTGAACAGCTGATTGACAATGACATTGAATATACAGAAGGTTTTTGGACAGATCTAGTTAGGGGCAGAACTGATGTGGACATCCTTGATATTCCTGATGCAGAGGCACTTATCTAATGCACGAGTTATGGTGGTTTTTAGAAAGATTTGGAAGCAATATGACAGAGCAGCAGTTTGATTTCTATAGGGGATGCTACTACTACCATAGAGGAATGGCAGATGCTTATGGTTCTCTTATTCTTCTGATGGCCACTATTAACTCTGATACTCTGATTCAGGAACTAAACTGGGGGAACAATCGAATCCTCATCATCCAGCCAGATTACCCAGCTCATTTCAACTATCTTGACATATACCAATTTTAACTTATCCTTCCCAATCCTATTTTCTACCCTTTTGTCTACCTTTTGGCTCCATAATTTACTATCTAAGTAACCTGTCTATGGTTGACATCCACTGGATCCCCGGGGGTTTCACCTACTATAAAGGTAATACGCCACGTGCGTTAATGGGGTCAGCAAAAAACCCTCCGTATACGCCTTGTCCAACCATCTAAATGCCTCTTCCCGTATACATATTACACTGGATTCCCCCCTAAAAAACCCCCTAGCCAAGCCCCTATCCGTATTTATACATACGGTTTAGGGTAAAAAAAAACCCATCCCTTTCACTCACATGGTATATACGCCTTAAACTATGTGACATCCCCGGGACTGGATCTCGGTTATCAGCAGGTCTATTGCAGGTCTTGTAGGTCTTTTGCAGGTTTTATCATGTTATACCTTCATATGGCTATCTCAATCTACATCTATTTTATAATTATTGTAATTACTGCTATTACCTACAGTTCTATTGTCATGTTCCCACATTGACAATGAACTTTATTGTACTTTTCTTCTATAATTAATGGAAAAAACTTCATTCTCTCAACAAAAAAAAATAATAATTAAAATATCACACATGCAGAGTTAATACGTCGTATTTGTAAAGATTATACGGACAGAATACTAGTGGTTAAAAATAAATACAAGTACAGTGAAAAGCATTTGGAAGGAGATAGATTGTAGAGGGATTGCTGAAGGAGCGAATTGCGTGCAGAGCTTTGGGAGCGTGTTGGAGCGCAGAAGAAGCAAGCGGGATTCCAGGTGGGGATCAAGTCTTACACCTGGGGTTTTTCCTAGCGTAGCAAAATTGTGTTGATGCAGTAGGATTGTTCTGGAACTTAGCATGGATTTAGAGTTAAATTGTAAGTGCGTGGACATGAATTAATTTGCATAATTGTATATGGAAGTATTTTATGATTGCATATTAAAAGCTTGCAAAAAGTATCACAGATCTAATGATTTCTAGGGAGCTGAGCACTTAAACCATGCCAGAAGTAATTGGAATAGCTTAGATTAGAACCGAGGAATGGATTAAGATAAAAGTATGGCAGGAATCAGTTAAGATTGTAAAAAGTTTCTCTTGCATGCTGCTGTTTGCATAGCATGAACCTGATGAACTGTAATGATCAGAAATCATGAAAAGTTATGTGAAATGGATTAGAATTAAAGTGATGAGGCCAGGAACTGGCCTGAAACCACCGGATTTGCGCCATAACTGGCCGAACTGGCCAGAAACCTTCCTTACCAGCAAAATTGGGAAGCTTAGTGGGATCTTCATGCTGAATCGATGGCTTGGAAGTCAGATCCGTGACTGCAGTTGAAGCCGCGTTCCTGTAGATGCACGTTAGGGTTAAATGAAAAAGTTAATAGTTAGCAAGGAAATGAAATAATATAATAGGGAAAAAGAAATATTGGTAACCATTAGCAATTGTTAAAATTAAGAACTAAGTTAGTAGGGCTAGGGAAATGTAAGAATTGCTGCCAATCGACCTCTGCATCGACCTTTAGTGCATGCTGTTTTTAAGCAATGGAAGAATAGTTAGGCTCTTTAAAAGTATTATGGTATTATGTATTAATAAGTTAAAAGTTTAATTTAACAATGTTAAGGAAGAGAAAACTAGTCAGAATTAGCTATGCTAAAGGTTATGAATTAAGAAGGCGGAGGTAATGGGCGGAGAATGGGCCCAGAATCATTAAATTAACTAGCAGAGATACTGTCATTAAGGTCTTAGATAACAATTTTGAATAAGCTAATTAACTTAATAGAACATTGTGGGTTACTAAGGAATGTTTTTTTATCTTAATTAGGGTTAATGATTATATTTTGCATTATGATGGTTGTAATAATTTATATGGTCTATGGTTGGGTTTTTTTTAGTTGCATGAAATGTGTACCATAGAATTTCTTGAATTATTTAGGGGCATAACTCTTTGATATAGACCTCTGGGGCCGGAGTCTAGGTGCGATGGTCTAGACTCGCGGTTATTGCATAGTGCTATGTAAATGGTATTATTTGAACATCGGGCGTTGGTACCATATGGTACAACGTCATGCACAGTAAGTGATCCTCCAGCGTGGATGGGTATGTACACATGTGGTTACCCCACCTCTATGTCACTGGCCCGATCAGCCGAGTTGACCTTGCTCAGACCCAGAGGAATATTGGTTGCAATGTTGATGCTATGATTGCTTGGTTATTGTATATCTATACTAGGTACACAATTTTCAAATTCCTAGTCTAAATATGTCAAATATAACAAAGTGCATTTGCTGCTCTGATTCTACAGCAGAGTAGTAACAGGGCCGTAACTTCAACAAGGCAGCTCCACTTCTTAAGCATGAGCATGCATTGGAAAGCTTAAAGAACAACCTATAAAAACTGCTAGGTACATGTTTTCCAAATTCATACCACAAATGAGTGAAATAAATCAAAGTACATGAGCCACATAAATGAGCTGGTCCAAAACGCTCAGTATACAGGATGTCCCCTGAAAATTAAGAAAACCAGGGGGCAATATTTTTGCTATTGTGCCTCCAGATGTGGATTTACTATGGCCTTCTAAATAGCAGGAAAAATGGTTGTACTTACTGCTATTACCATATCAAGCTGCAGAATTTGCAAAATAGGTTCTGTGAAAGCATATTGAATAAATTCAAAGACCACAGACCACAACGAAGTCCATGAGAAGCTCTTCAAACTAAAAGGGCATATTTCAACAAAGCAAGGAGCTTTCAAAATTGCAAGAACCTACAAAAACTCGACAATAGTAGTTCCAAATGGTTCAAGCCATTCTAGATTTATGGCACTGCAAGAAACGATTGCTATTATACCTTCATTCGTGCACTCAGTATTTACCTGCTCTTAAAGAATCAGAATGGAAGCTGCAATCATCATATTTACTAAAAATTAGTTGGAACATAGCTTACAAATGCAAGAACCACCTTTACCTTTACCAGACATATTGAAGATCTACTTTCAAGTCGACATCTGCAAATTTCTGTGCAGGAAAACCTTGAATTTGTTTCAGGGGATTCTTTTCGTAACCCAGAGTGCAACTTTCCTGGAGGGAATCAAGAACAGATTGGCACAGATAACATGCTGAGAAACGAGCCACTCTATGAAATATTGATGGTCTTTGCTATGCTGCCAATGCAGTATTTCTCTCTGTACAACCCAGGCAGGTCTTTGCCATGCTCTCAGCTCAGAAATAACAATTTGTTTGCCTTTGGCCTTACCCAACGCCTCTCTCCCACTGCAAGAACAAAAAAAAAAAAAAACCCATACTTACATCTGTCATCCAAATCGGCAAACTTTCAAAGGCCAGCTAGAAGCTAACATATAAGAATCGCCGGATTTCTAAGATTTAAACTGATGTGCAGATGCCACGCAAAGGTATTCACAAAATTCTTAAGCAAAACAGCAACCCAGCTACACAATTCTTCCAGAAGAATTCCTAACCGACTTGAAACCTGCAATCCAGCCGGAATAGTGCAGGCGTTCGTCTGCCCGTAGTGGTGCCGGATTAGCTAGACCCGGGTACACGCAGTAGCCACGAAACCATCCAATCCGTATGATTTGCCACGTCTGCATAAACCGATGGCCAGGATGGCCCCAAGTTTGGTATGCTATGACTCAACGGCCACGATTCATTTGGTCATCCGTATGATTTGCCACGTCGGCATAAACCGATGGCCAGGATGGCCCCAAGTTTGGTATGCTATGACTCAACGACCACGATTCATTTGGTCGTCAATCCAGACACCCCTTGTAAGAATATATATAAGGTAGATATCTATCTATCTATTGTTTAAATTTGGTTTTTCCGACACCCCAAAAACTTTTTAGATTTTTTCTTTGGATTATTTTGCTATGGTTTGGGGTTTTTTGTTTGCCGGAATTTTTTCCAGATGAACCAAAAATGAGATGAAAAAAAAGAAATACTGGACTAAAAATTAGGGGTTCTAGGGTTCGGATTGCCCTTCTTCACGTGTGAGGAGACGGCTAGATCTTCTTCATCAGTCGGAAGATCTCGGCATGCATATCCGGGAAAGGAGATTTCTCTCTACAAATCTAGCAAGAATTGGTGGCATGGCCGATATTATCATATTCTGCATCAGATCATGCAGACTTCCGCCTTCGAAAGAGTTTCGTGGGTTTGGACTAGCCGAACTAAAGACTATCTGCTTCAAAATCAGAACTTCTAGAATGGACGGGTGTTTTAGGGCTGATGGGTTATCCTCCAGTTTCCATGGATTTATCTTCGGATGGCTTATCCTGGGCATGCCTGCCACAGTTGCTGATGAGGATGCACTTATGGATCAAAATTTTCAAGCTATTCCGAACAGGTATTGGCATCGGTATGCACTTGCTTATTGGTTGCCTTTCTTTTTTCTTACATGATGTTGTTGCACGGCTTGCAATATTCATCACATTTTGGTTCCTGTCCAACCTCCAATAGTTTCGCTGCGTTTCATTGGTAACATCTGATATCCAAGGGTAGTCTGTCGGTTTTGATACATTCAATTTGTATTCTTAACCTATATATATGATGGGAGTACTAGATATTTGGAAGCCTCTGTATTCCAACCTCCAACCTGCAATCTGCAATCATTTCAGAGTATATTATTGGGACCTCTTTGTAAGAAATCATGACCTGTTCTGGTATGTTCTCAAGCCACTTGAAATAAGATACGTGATTTATATCTATTGCAACGTTTATTTCTACTGAAAGGCATCATGTTAGATTTTATATTATTGCTATACTTTTCAATTGACTAGAATGTTTGGATGCACAGCGATTATCCCGTTTTAGATGCGTACGGTACGTACGGAATGAAAAATGAAATGTTTTTGCTTCAAAGTTTTGGAGTTTTCAACACAAGTACGGTAAGTATTTTAAAGGTACGGTAAGTATTTTATAGGTATTTTATAGGTAGTGTAAGTATTTTACAAGTATCTTATAGGTACGGTACGTATTTTATAGGTACGGTAACAACACTTTTTAACGTACTGGTTTCTTTTTCGGTACGTTAAAAACTCAGAGGTATGTTACGAGGTATGATACGTAAAATACTTACAGTACCGTATAGGTACGGTAAGTACGTAACAACACTGGATGCGTGAAAGCGGATGCATATAGAGTAGTAAGTTCAGCAGATGACATCTATCTTCTAAGCTTTGGCTTATGTTGCACTTCTTGCCTCCAACTGCTTTCTTCGTTTTGGTTTCTTTCCCTTTTGCATGGCCATCAAACTTGCAGACTAAACCTTGAGATGTAAGTGCAGTGACTGATTCTTGCATGCTCTTTTATTTTTTCATTTATTGTGGTCATGACTAATTCTTGCATGCTCTTTTATTTTTCCTTCATTTATTGTGATCTTTTGTGACCAAGTCCAGGATATTAGTTTCCTATTTATCGTCATTTGAAAGTGATTCGTATGTTTCATGGCTGTAGAAATCATTTTGTTGCTCTCATCCTTTGTCTTTAGAGTCATTTATTATGCACAATCCCTACTCTCGAATGTCTTCTCAAGGCTTCCATGCAATCAATGTCCTTATAATTGCAGTGTTTGAGGTGTTGAATTATAGCTGTTGTCATAGTATTCAACGTTCTAATTTGTTGCTTAAGCATTATGCTAAGAAGCATTATGCTAAGACATACATGCTGACAATGACAAGTGGTCCGTGCAGATAGAGCAAAACTCTTTTGACACTCCTCAACTCAGTTGCTATAGTGATATATTGTTTTTCATGCACTCTTATATGACACTCTATCAGCAGAAATTCTTCTATTGTTTCATATATCTGCTTCTGAAAACGAATAGTTAAAATAATAGTTTAGAAGATTGAGCTAGACATACTTTCGGACATGTGAGCATCCTAGGTAAGCATCCTATCTTTTGCTTAAACATTCTTGCATGTACAAATATCTTGCTTTTTTTAGATGGATAGCTAGAGGATTTCTATAAATATATTAGGTCCTATGATGAGCTGCATATTTGCCATTTCATATTAAGGGTTTTTGCAAGATCTCAAACAAGATGTTCTTGGCTTCCATGGCAAGATGCATCGTCTGTAAAACTTGGTGGATTTCTATTCTTCGGCCTACTACTTCTAGCAATGATTTTTACCATTTCCTTTCCAGCGGTTGCAGTTCAAATCGATGAATCTGATGCGTTACATTTACAGAAGAAAAATGCAGGTTTTGACCCTTTGATAACAACTATTGCTTATTCTATATCATTGTCATGCACTGGACTATACGCAAACTTTGACCAGAATCTAAACATTATGTATTTATCACTGTAGCACATGCAAATGCGCCAATTTCAAGAATAGCCACATGATTGCCCAAGGAGATGAGTCTCTTGATTGTTTATGCAAAATGTAATGATACTAAAATCTGGCATGCTGGTGCATTTCTAAGCATATATGCCTTAGAGATAAAGCACCAACAGTAACCTAATCCTTCATTGAAGCCTTGCAGATTCTTTCTTATGTTTATAATTTGAATCTAATTGAAATGTGTGCAGGGTTTTCATCTTCATTCTTCATACAAGATTGCAGCTGAGAAACAATCATCTACATGCTTCAAAGGTTAATAAGCAATAGATATGCAAATTTTACAAGAGACTCCAGAACGGAGGAGTTGAAGAAAACCAAGATATCTCTTCATGCATTGGCAGCACTCTGCAGATGAAAGAGAGCAATCAGAGAAGACGTGCCCGCAATAAGGATCCTGGTTTTCTACTGCATCACTTCTTATTCAGAATCATCTTTGTATAGTCCACTGATATTGGAAGCCAATGGAGATTATTTGTAGTAGTGGAGCTGTCGATTGTATCTTCTGTATCAATGATGAAGCACGGTTGTTGCTCCACATTTTTGATGTAGGCTTTCCTTCATAGGAGCTTCTGGTCAACTTGAAACTATGGGATTCTCTTGCGTGGGCATATTAGCAGATTTAGACTAAAGCTCTTTTACATTCCTGCAGCATGGCAGTCCGCAAGAGAGGAAGACTTGCATGGAAAGGATTATTAATCATTGACTTTGATCATTTTCCTGTATGGAGGGTTTAAATTAAGCTCAATTTCATTAAGCTGTCCATCCTTCATATTGCACCTTTACAAATTTAATAACTTGACTTCATTCCAGTAGAATTGTACATGCCCTATGACTCTTTCATATCAGTCTAGCTTTGCAAAGAAATAAACTTTGGAGGTCTTAAAAAAGAAGATAGGACTAACCTAACGAAATTGTTCTTATAATTGCAGCATTTCAAGTGCTGAAAATGTAACTGCTGCATAACATTGAAGGTTTTAACAATGGTCAAATTATCATTATGTTCATAATGAAATTTTTTCGGTGAGGCACTGTTCTAATATATGTGTTGATGTAGTTTAAACATATTCTTTTGAGAAACCCACACTCTGCTTGCTCTCTGTCGTGTTGTTATAGCTATTACATGATAATGTTATAGCTGCTCTCCAATATTTCAATCATTAACCTTAGTCCAATCATTACCCTTTAGGAATATAGAATAGAATAGGTTTTTAGGATCCCAATGAATCCCAATAAATGAGACGGAGCAAAATGGATGCAAATATGAGTAGCTTTTACAATGTAGTTGTGATAATAAAGTTGGACACATCCATTGCAAGGAATACATATTTCATGTTATGCTACAAATTCTTCTTCAAATCCAAAAATCACGCAAGCCTCTCACTCTGGCCGACAACATCACGTCACAAACCTTATTTTGTAAAGAAACCGTCTGTAAGAAAAGCCTTATAAAGTTTTTTTTGTTTTTAATGCTGCTTAATGGTAGGTATTCATCCTACAGACTTCTCAGTTGCAGCAAATATTCACATAAGAATATGTATTTCCATTGCTTCCTGAACGTGTTTTTGGATAACTGACCAAGTTTCCCTGTGTATAGCCATGCTACAAAGCTCTGAATCCGGCTTATAGCTCTACCACTGCAAGCTTCACAGCTATAAGAAAAGCCTTATTATCTTTCCCTATTTTTTGTGCCTGTTTGATGGCAGATGTTCATCTTACAGACTTGTCAGTTGCAGCAATCTGGCTCAGACCTCTGCCACTGCAAGCTTCACATCTTGGAGCTCTGTTGCAACGGAGGTCTGCTATGACAGAGCTATGCCCGTCGCTGGCCATTGCTGCAAGGGAAGTTATGGCGCCGCTGCAAGCGGCCCCACCAGACAGCCATAAACCAAAATTACCTAAAGTAAACAAATAGGGAATATTTCAGGAATTTGGACCAAATGGCGGTTTACGTAATCTTATTATATATGCTGCACCAAATTGAAAAAAAGATGGCAAACGTCCAAGTTTGTTATGGCCCAAATCAAATCTAAGACCCAGATTCCAATGGGCCGGCAGTTGCTGTGAGGACAAATCGATGGGCAACAAATAAGCAACTGACGCCGCTGTTGGGATTCCATTGCAGGGTGGAAATTCTTGGGGTGGAGTCAGTTAAGAATTTTTTGTGACGGGGGATGTTGCCCGGCAGATGGCTGGCAGATGCACGAAAAGATGCCAGCTAAGCTCAAGAAAGTTTCAATTACAAGACTATCACGACTTATGTGGAATGCTGATTCCGGCACTTTGATTCCAATAAGCTGGCATTTGTTGCAAGTAAGGTTGCAATCTGCCGGCCTGGTGGAATCTGGGCCTAAGGTATGTATGCCCAGCTGGAGGGCACGTCAGCAGCCGAAAAGCGGCCAGTAACCGGTAACCGGAATATTGGTGCTGTAAATGGTTTGGGTTTAAGGTAAGGTTTAGGGTTTAGGAGTCTATGGAGGCCCCGCTGAAGAAGACCAAGATCAACGATATTACTGTTTACGACGTCTCCGGCCAACGAAACTTTGCCTCATGGCTTCCGCCCGAGAAGCTCAAAGCGCTTCGCAAAAATGAAGGTAACAATGATCAGTTTTTTCCGCTTGTTCTGTTGCCTCGGTAGACTATATTGAGGTTATTATGCAGATTACCGGCGAAGGATAGAATTGATTCAGGACTTGAAGTTTGAGACTGCTGCTAGTCGCATTAAAGTTACTCCAGATGGGGAGTACCTCGTTGTATCAGGTATTTTATTCTTGATCTACTTTATGTGTACGAATGAAAAGTTCTTATGCAAATAAATTCCAATGAAGAGTGTCGTGTAAATTGTGTATATTCAGCTAAATTAAATCTTCGTTCTGTGTGAAGGGACATACCCACCACAGGTCAAGGTGTTTGAGCTTCGGGAGATGTCCATGAAATTTGAACGGCATCTAAATTCAGAAATTATAGATTTCCAGGTACTATTGCTGCCATTAGCAAATAATGATGTAGCATATTCTGTATTCATTCCTTAATTAAAGTTCTTTATCCACAGATTTTGGGTGAGGACTACTCCAAATTAGCTTTCCTATGCTCTGATCGGTCTATATGTTTGCATGCTAAGTTTGGAAGTTATTTCAGCACACGTATACCTAGGTACTAATTTTTTCACTTGCATGTTAATGGTTTTAGGATAATGGTTGAGCCTATATAACAGGAATTTCTTGTCCATTCTTACCTATTAAAGGCATGGCTAACTAAATGTACAGCCAGCTCAATCTAGGTAGCAGGTTAATATTTCTTTGACGTATTGCTGGAACCATGGAAATTTGCAGTTTTGCATCTTTGGCGTGTTTGTTTAGTTCTTATTCTCCTGATGAGTTTCACTCATTTCTCAAATTGTTTATGCTGTTTTCTCTCTAGTAGATTATTCAACAACTATTCTATTAAGCAAACCGAATGCATATACGTGTTGTTGGTAGGTTTGTTCTCCTAGGATTTAGGTGTGGATAACAAAGGGTGTGGTTGCTTTGGCTCAACTAGAAAATGATACTGGCAGTTGAATTCATGAGTCAGTTTGAGGATCATGAGTTCTTTTAGTTTTAGGGTTGTTGCTATTAACGTGAGCGAAATTATTCACAGAATGGGAAGAGATCTGGCTTATGATCGTTGGACATGTGATCTACTAGTTGCTGCATCCTGTTCGGAATTGTACCGTTTAAATTTGGAGCAGGTACTCGTTTTAGTTTTCAATAATTCAGGTAATAAAATGAATGATGGATTGCTCTTATATCTAGGGACGATTCTTAACACCCCTTGTTAGCCAGTCATCTGGTATCAATGTAATAGGTCGCAGGTATTTCCTACTATAATTGATAAGTACTAATTTATGAAGGATAGACATTACCATATCATATATTTTGGCAGTCCAGTTCATGGCCTTATTGCCTGTGGGGGTGAAGATGGGGCAATAGAATGTTTTGATCTTCGGCAAAAGCAGTCAGTAGGTCGCATTCATGCAGCAGGCACAACTGGGAGTGAGGACCAGGTAAAACTATTTTGAAGGTAGTTTCATAGCTCCTAGATTCTATTTTGATTAATGTATAGGTTACATGGTTGTGGGAATTGCTGCATGTTAATTCAGTCTTCATGCTACTTCATTTTCAGGAAGTAACTGCTCTTCGGTTTGATGAAACAGAAGGGCTTTTCCTTGGAGTAGGTACAAGCACAGGTCAGGTGTGCATTTCAGAAAACTTTCTAGCATGTTTGTTAATTTTCAATTTAAATATGATTAGTATGAAAATTTAGTATTTGCCTTCTCTTTTCTTCTTTGAGTTCAGCTTTTATTCATATTGATGTATACAAGATGGTAGTGTCAAAGCATGAAAATATCCGACCACGCTGCCAAGAAAGGTTCAATTACATCTGGTTTCAAGATTTGTGGCGTTTTAATGTTAACCTCTCGATGAGAAGATATGCCACTACTTGAAACTTCAAAGCTGTGCTGGAGCTACATGAAAACTCTATTAAGGGCACAGTCAGCTGCTGTCAAATCGATGAAAATTCCTAAACATATTCCCTAACCCTGTGAACGCATGGAACATCTGATACATCTATAAAGAGGGTGGTCTGTAGACTAGCCTTGAAAATCCTCATTGTCATATTTCTAAAAATCTTAGTAATTGAGATGCTAGGTAATTCGGATGATTGTGAATGAATCAACACGCTTTTTACCACTCTGCATGATTATTCAAAGAATGGCGTCAGATGATATATTTTATAGAAAATAAACGAAAAAGGTTTATACAAATGCTTGTTAAACACTACAGCACAAAGCCATGATGGAATGAGAAAACTCACTGGAGATGAAACCATTTGAGAAAATCTGAAAATTAGCAGACCAAACTTAGAACAGCCGAATCACCTATTATCACAGTTTCTACATCAATCCACATGCACTGTGTGTCATCATTCAGAGAATGGCATCAGATGACACATTCTTTTTAGCACATAAAAAAAAAGTTTACGCAAACCATCTGACAAAATCTGAAAATTAACAGGCTAAACTTAGAACATGCATTCCATACATAAACTTCGGTCCAAAGTAGCAGAAACAATGTGCCAAAACCCTGTCAACATGGATCATCAAGTTATCAGATTTTAAACAGCAATGTAGCTCACTTGAAGGTGCAGTCACGCATTACTATGCAATAGCTTTTTAGAAAACCAACAGCTAAAACATAGAGACACAAACAAGAAAAATGAAGATGCCCCGCCCATGACCAGCTCATGTGTGATGTTCCTGCTATTGGATGTTGCAACCTCATTACTGTTAATTGCAAAACAGTGACAGAGCCGGATTTTCTATTATGCCTATTTAGGAAACCAAAATTAAATAGCGTTCGGAGAAGCCAGGCTTTTTAGAAGGTTACGACTGGTCTTAAGTTGGCATATATGGCATGAAAAATGAAAATCTTTCAGTTCTATAGCATCCGCTCCATGAACTAAGAATTTGTAGCTTATTCAAGCTTGATGTAATTCAAGGTCTTCTATTCAGGCCAGGCTACAAATCACTCCTTATTTGAATTGCAAAAAGCCAACTTGTGTCCTTGAGATATGATGTGCCATTCTTCTTTATGCACATTTTTCACAAAGATAAGGTGATACAGAAAAACATACCTGAGACTTAATGTCATCCCTGAGTTTATATTTCCGAATCCTATTCTGTAGCTGCAGCTCATAATACCTTGAAACCATCTACTTTCTGATTTACAGTGCGACTTGTTCATAAATTTCCATGTCCCAGAAGCAAAGCTACTATATATGAAGGAGGCTGAGACTCTGGCACCAGACTTGTGATAGCTCCTATCGATGCAGCCTGCAAAACACCAAGTAACAATCAGATTTGTGTGAACCATATGTGTATCCACTGGTTGAACCTTGCTAGGGATTAGATGAACTATTAGAATGGACCAAAATCACATCTCTAGGATCGATATTGTTTTCTTATGCCCAGAATATGCAAAAATAAACAAAACTTTAGAGTTAGCCTGAGGTTTTAATCCCATGTTGAGAGCAAATAGATCTATACCTGAGTGTTGTGTTGGATAAACTCCAACCTCCAAGCTACCTTTGTCAACCACATTCGTCGATGTCATCTGAAGCTTCCAGAAGGAGCAACAGGTAACGCGTTAATCCCAAATACACGAGGATTTTTTGGCAAGGCCACCTGGGACTTTTGCTGGCTTTTTGACCAAATTGATCAGTGTCATAATTTTAATATGTGTTAGGATATTTAGTTCTTTAAGCAGCAACTCTTTTTTTCTTCTCTTTTGTTTTTTCACAAACTTGGATTGTGCTGATTTATATTTGTTTTAATTTGCCAGGTCCTGATGTATGATTTGCGTTCCTCAAAACCATTCCAAATTTATGACAATATGTATGTTCAATCATTAGAACTCTCTTTTAATACTAGTTAATATGACAAGGATGGTGATGCTTTACCAGGTATGGCAAGCCAATCATTGACGTAAAGTGGCATGAGAGTTTAAGTACATCATCAAGGCATATGATTTCTGCAGATAGACAAGGGGTCAAAATTTGGAATTCCAACAATGTAAGTGCTCTGTAATACTTTTTATGGACATTAAAGTCATCATAACGCTGTATTATTTTGATTGGCAGGGAAGCACTATGGCTAACATAGACAGTCCTATTGGGTTGATCAATGGGAGGGTAAATGATGGGGGAATAAATGACATATGTTTATTTCGAAATAGTGGATTGCTACTTATGGCACTTGATTATACTCAATTGCCAGCTTATTTTGTTCCTGCCCTTGGGCCTGCTCCTAAATGGTGTTCCTATCTTGAAAACATCACGGTGATTACTTATCAATGAAATTTAAGGTGGTTTGTACAGACCTAGTTTGACAGTTTATGTTTTGTGGGCTGACAGGAAGAATTGGAAGAGGGTGGACAAACGACAATCTATGACGACTTTAAATTTGTGACTAAGGAGGATTTGGAACGTTTAAATTTAACAAATTTGATTGGGACAAATCTATTACATGCTTCTTGCCATGGTTTCTTCATTGATTATCGCCTATATACCAAGGTAACATGCATTCTAGCTATGTACATAAGTGCTACTTCTAATTAGTTTTATTTTGGTTAGGCGAAAGCTTTGGCAGACCCATTTTCATATGAGAAGTATCGCCAACAACGTATTAAGGAAAAGCTTGATGCAGAACGTGTTTCACGCATTACAGTAAGCTGTTGGTGTATTGCTTTTTATTTGAATAGAAGTATTGTTGAATGCTGCTTCATTTGAAGGTAAAGCGAAAGCTTCCTAAAGTGAATCGGGAGATAGCAGCGCGCTTGCTTGCTGATGACGTGGATGATGGGGGATTAGATAATAAGAAAAAGAAGAAGAAGAAAATGGACTCGAGTGTTCTTACAGATCCACGTTTTGCTGCTCTATTTACAAATCCTGTATGTAAAATAGCATTTTTAGGTAGTACGATTACTTTGCTTTTTATTTGAAGTGTTATGTTTTCGAAAACAGGATTTTACTGTGGATGTTGAGTCTGCTGAGTATCTCGCAATGCATCCTCACGGTGAGAAGAAACCATCATTACTTGATGAACATTTTGATCTTGTTGACGGGAGTGAAAAGAGTGCAAGCGAGAGGGCTGAAAGTGATGCTGAAGATTTATCTTCTGCTGAGGAGAGGCTACCAAATAGCAAAAGACAGAAGAAAGCTAAACGTGAAGTTCCAAGGTAAAATACTATGCGTCTGCCTTTTTGTTTATTTTATGCCTTGCTAATCTTGTTGTCGGATATACCAGGCTATATGAAGTTAAAGATGAAATACATGCTGCAGCTTTTCAAAACAAAGTGTCTCTGGCAGAAGAAAGAAGTCGGCCACTTGAGGAGAGAGCATCGGCTGACAATGAATTGAAATACTCTGGGATTAGGAAAGGGAAATGGGGAAGTAGAGAGTTGTCCTACATGCCAAAGTCTCGTGAGAATGAGAATACCAACTTTCACAAGATTAAAAAGAGAAGCGTGCAATCGCTAGGATTGAAAAGTGACAAGCCACATCAATCGAAGAGATTTAGAGGTAGGGGTATTCGTGGTCGTCGATGAGTAACTATAATATACCAATTATTTGCAAGCGCTCCCAACAAAAATTAAGAATAATAGAAGTCCTCGTGCACAAGAGGGAATGGGCTGAAAAGAATTGTCACTGGGCATCATCTTTCAAAGATTGGAATGTGGCGATGGATTTTGTGGTGGTTGTTGCCTGGGACGTGATCCAAGACATTGGAAAACACAGATACGTACAAGTCTTACTACCATTGTGCCCATATGCAACTTGGCGGCTACAGTATTTTTACGAAAATGTGGGCCTTGCATTCTTAGTTTTAAGGGGAATGGATGACTAGATAACCTTCAATTGTGGAGACGATCTAGCTCTGAAATTGAGCCTGTAAATTGTTCTCCGTTGACATTTTTACACGTTTTTAATTGCTCTCTCAGTATTGCCCTGAACCGTTCTCTTTGGTGCTATTAACGATAATCTATATATAGTAATAAAAGCAAAATGATAGTTTGTGCAGAGCGTCTCGACCGTTAATTTTTTGTCAACCACAACTTTCATTTTGGGCCGCTCAAATACGCTCAAATAGTTAGTTATTATTTCCCCTTTCTAGGTTAATGCATAGAAAGAAAGAGAAGAAACCAACGTGAACGATTTTGCCGGATTGCACCATAAGCTTCCTAATTGCTTTCTGTGTCGAACATGCTCTGGTGTGCATAATAGCTTCTTGCACATAAAATGCAGCTATGGCAATCTTGTGCAGTTTAGGTTTCGAAAATGAAGGGTTTATTCAAGTTTCAATATGGACGTTCAGGTTCTTCTATGTAATGCTTTTGGTGGGACAAAGATCTAGCCCTGCAGAATCCAGTTCCCTTGAAGATCAGATGGTGCAAATACGCCTTCGAATCTTTTGCTGAGTGCTGGAATTCTCTGTTTCAAACCAAACATGGCTCGATCGTCCCAATCTTGACCAGGTAAGCATTCTTCCATGTTTTTTTCAATTTCTGGGCTTAAAATACAGAGTTATAGTTGGGAATCCTTTCGGCTGCATTGCATGTTGCATTTAGGTGGAACAAATACAGATATTTCATTGCAAAACGCTACTAACTTAGCAGTGGACTTACTCCGCGGCGATCTTCCTAGGTTTTAAAACTGCTCTGCTACCAGCATCAACTTCGAGGCCTCCATGCCATCAGTAAATCAAGTATTCTTTATAATCTGGCCATGCCATCAGTAAATCAACTCCCCCCTATTCATATGATTTTAGAAGCAATCTTCCTATGTTTACTGTGCTGCTACCAGCATCAGCAGCGAGGCCTCCATGCCTTCTATCATCTTTGCTGAGCATTCTTTATAATCTGGCCATGCCATCAGTAAATCAACACTCCGACATTTTGCATCAAAAACTACATTCGGAGCAATTCTTTCAGTCTCCATGATTCTTTGGCTATTTCAGTCTGGAAAATGATTATTTCTATTTTAAACAATGCATATTAGACTTGAAACTTGCTACAGATTGATTTGTTTACCAAGTTCAGTGGAGATTGATCTCGAATTGGGGTATTATCTAGAGAAAGTGAAGCAGCTTTACGTGCATCATATAGAGTTGTACCCTTGGCAGTTGCCCTTATCTGGGAAATCAACGAACACAAAAGCAAAAATCTTTAAGTTGCTCTTTGTTCCAGAATCCGGTCCTGCTGTAGAATAAACTATTGCAAAAGATTTAGTACTAAATACTCAATTAGTCGTTCTATCCCCTTGTGCGTGAACATGATAATTTAAATTTCGTTTAGACCCCATTCTTGGTAAGTGAAACAATCACTGTGCATGACAGATATTTTTCTGGCAACAGAAAACAGAAAGCCATAAGAACTGAATTATCAATACTGACAAATGGTCCAAAGCAACTCGGGTGCGGCTGTTTCATGCCAGGAGCTGCTGTTAGAGTCTCACATATATCTATGTCTGATCTGACTTTGTATCCATAGGGATATATATTTTCTTGAGATACTTTATATAAAAGTAAGCTGAGTCCAGGTATTAAACCACTTATTGCTATAGTGACGATTAGCCAGCCAATGTTGCTCCACATACATTTGACTGTAGGCAATGATGGCTGATATCGGCAACTCCTTGCTTCCTTTTTCCAGAGGACTTGGATATCCTTTATAGAATGCTTAGAACCATCTAATTGTTTCCAAGTTTTAATTTTTTCAACTACAGGATCCTGGTGCTCCAGAGAAGCAAGCACTACCCTTGCTCTTCTTAACCAACCAACCTTTTTATGTGCATGATTTCCTATGCCACCTGCATAGCACAAGTAGAATCCTAGGGATTTTCTGCAAAAATCATTTACATGACCGTGACCAACAAAAACAGCGTTGGCATTTGCTGCTTCAGCTCAAGATGTAAAAACTCCAGAGTTAACATATCCATGGTCTGAGGATTTCTGGAAGCATCAAGAAGGCTTCATGTATTTGGGATATTCTATCTTATCTGGTACTGTCAGGCATTCGTTGTCTACAAACAACAGATACTTCTGTTGTTTGCAATCCTACAAGCTAGCCTTCAAAAAACTTCTTTGGGCACCTCCATCTTCAAGAGGAGTTCCGTAGGTTTTCCTCAAGCCAGACTAAAGACTCTGGTTTAAAATCGTTTTGAGTTTGCTTGAAATCGTTTTGAGTTTTGCTGTAGGCATTTGTGGAGTCCTTGAAGACAGAAACTCCTTATGTTCTTGAAGACAGGAACTCCCATTTATCTATCTCTCAGAATCGCATACATGTTGTCTGTATTTCTACTTTGTTTTTTAATCTTTACTTTCTACTGCCATCTTCCCATCACATGTGGTTCAATCTATTAGACAGTGTGAGGGCTATTTGGGAAGGATCGAGTTTTGATGTGCTAAAGGATATAGCCATATTAACACTTTACTTTTGTGTGAAATGGTTTAGCATATTCAGTGACGTATCTCTGGCTTCAACTCTCAATTGTAAACATGGAGTCTTATTGAAATGCAGTAACTGCCGAGAGATGGAGATAGTGTTTCCATTTGATCTACTTTGGAGCAGACGATGCAGTTGATATTTCATGAGTCAAAGGGTACTACGTACTTGCTTTATCCAGGTAATGCTCTCAATGTTTCAGAACTTTTAATTAGACTGTTTTGAGCTTGCTTCTGAATGCATGCATACATTTTATAGTTGT
Source organism: Isoetes taiwanensis (assembly GCA_021234155.1). Taxonomy (NCBI): domain Eukaryota; kingdom Viridiplantae; phylum Streptophyta; class Lycopodiopsida; order Isoetales; family Isoetaceae; genus Isoetes; species Isoetes taiwanensis. Next base: position 13,102,503 of record JAJEKV010000019.1, read on the forward strand.
ATTTTTTTACTGCGACAACAGTTATTCAATGCCATTATGCTGATTCTGAGATGTATTATAGACAATCTTGAAGTACATTCATAGTTAACTGATGATTTGACATGGAGAACTGCTTTTTCCAATTCCTTAAGATGAAAAGATTGGCTAGGGCTCTTTATTCAACAAGGATGAGTGCTAACATAGTTCCCCTGATGCTTATTGTGTGTGAACTGTCCTGAGAGCAGGGCCAGAAGTTTGGTTTATCAATGCGAAGCGGCAAACCCTTGATATGTCATGCCAGTTGGTTATTCATATGCTTTATGTTCATACAAAGTTGTACGACATTTTGTCTAATAAATTCCAACATAGATCAATTTAGATGCTGCATTTGGCATCATTGAGGTTGTATTGGTTTTCAGTCTCGAATACAGCTCTTAGAATGTGCTATGCAGGTTCATCTAAAGGAGAAATATTAAGGTCGGGTTTTTATGAGGTCAGTTTTGTTGAATTTGTTTTTGAAGAATGAATATAATAATGGAGCTTTTTGGCCAGTTTGAATACCGACAGTTGCATCCTGCGCTCTTGCTTCCAACCAGCAGGGTAGGTCTTCAGTTCTAGGCATGAACCTTTGGAGTAATTATGCAGGCCGATTTGGTTCAGAGGATTTGTTGTTTGCAAGGTGAGAATCTACAGTGCATCTTGCAGTTTGTGGGAGAGTTGTGTACATGTATGTTTTTAGATGCATCCCAAAGAATGGGTTCAACATTTTTTTCTTTTAATGTTTAGAAGAGTGTTTTGGGTGCTCCTTTTGGGTGTTTTCTTGGATGCCTGAATTATAACAGATTAGAGCCAGCTATGAAAGAATGTATTTAGTCAATTGCAAAGGGCCTAATCTGTTGATTTTCAAAATTCTGCACAAGTTTTGGCCATGCTCATTTCACCAACATAACATTCTCATCAGTGGTAAGACAGCTCTTTCACTTGCACATTTAATACAGTTCTACATCATGCAAGCTCATGAGTCTCTCCATCAAACAGAAAACAAAGATGACTGTTGCAGACACTACAGTGTTGGGACAAATGAAGAAGCCATCTCAAACTCCTCCTGGAGAGATTGTCGGCTTTGTACACCACGAAATAAGCTCATATCGACAGATATACTCACAGAAAATAAATCATGTCCCTCAGAATTCACAAATGGCTTCTTCTGAGTCTCAAATTCCGAGTCTTAAATGGCATCCACATTTCCTTGCTGGCAGAAATCCCTTGAACAACATCTCCTTCTATAATCTCAAAGTACTTCCTTTTCTTACCACCCTTCCTCTTCTGTTGCAGTACCATGTATTATGGAGAAGCCGCTGTGATGTTTCTGTAGCAATCAAGAATGGAGTTCCTATTGGACTGATTGTAAGTGTGTGGCCATTGCATTTAGACAGTGCTACTCTGACCATGCTGTATGTTGATGCAAAATGTTTCTTATAGGTGTATGCCTTCAACGTTGTTCCTTGGAATATCTAGATGGCACCAAAATGCATTACAATAATGTGCCAATTATGATCACGATTATCAAGCCCCAAATTTCATCTAATATCTTTTGCATTTTGCAGGCATTGCTGATATGAACTTGCCATTATTTTTGTCGGGCAAAATCTTGGAGGACAGGTTAAGAATTATATATCTTGCAGGGTTATATATCAAATGCTTGAAGTCTGCATTAAGGTAAGGGTATTTTTGTACAGAAAGGCCTGCAAGATCCTCATATTGGCCTGCACTTTCAGGAATGGAGCAAATGGTAGAGGATACATGACTTGGTCATTTTTGGATAGCTGGGAATGGTTTGCTGGGTGTGTGGAGATACAGATTGTTTTATGTGGATCAGACAGATGATCTGAACAGATACCCTAAACAATCAGCCATATGGTACAAAAAGTTACAGGAAATTATACAAATCATGCAAGCTTTTGACTTCAAAAGAAAGAATAGGCATTGTTTGTAACCACCATTAATTTTATCTTATGTAAAAACCTGTTTGAGAAACAATTATTAATCTGCTTAGGCTTTTGCATAAGAAAATGAAACATAAGCCTTTACTGCGTATCTTCAAACACACAATTCTCTTAATATTCCACATTTGACAATCTAAGTGCTAATCTGTGAATTTATTTATCACAAAGAGATATTGAATGTCTGCAATTCCCTTGGTGTATTGATCTGTTCTTATTTTAAAAGATGATTGATGGAATTTGGAAAAAACAGATGGATTTATGAATGAGGGTTGGACATTGCATTCTCTTAAATTTTTATGCAAAAATAAAAACTCAAATCCCCTATTTATTTCCCCACATGTAGGGCTATTCGTATATTTGTGCTAGACAGGATTTTCGAAATTACTAAGTACAATTGAGGTGTTATTCACATATTTATTGGGAAAAAAATAGTTTATTGTCATTTTGATATGCGATGTAAAGATAGATAGATAGATCAGCATCCATGAGGACATATGACGGACCCCCAGAGACTTGAACACAAGACCCAATGGACTAGCCACTAAATCGAACAAGGGGGAACCCTCTAGAAGAACTCCTTAGGGAAGATTGAACCCTCTAGAAAACTCCTTCGGGAAGATTGAACGCCTAAACAGTGTGAGTTTTTTAGTCCAAATGTTAAAGATAAGACTAGAGGAAGAAGAAAACTGAGATGGCATGTTCTTTCGATGATGAAAGGAAATGGGAACAACGCATATGGATTTTCATCTTATAAGTTTTAAAGTCAAAGGTATAATCTTTGGTTCTTATTGTTGGTCTAAGTTTACACATGGTAGCTTGTGAGGCAGAGCAAGTGTGATAACAAATTCCAATCCCCTAAGAAGTCTAAACCCAAAGTTTGAAGAATCTATGCTTAAGAAAGACAAATGCTTAGGAAAGAGAAATACTGGCTAACAGTGTAAGTTTCACTTACACAACTTTTGCCCCTTCAGATGTTCTCAACTTAAAATCCACCTTGTTTATTACCTTTTTAATTTATGCACGATGAAAAGCCCAGCAACGCTGGGCACTTTTTCTAGTATTTTCATAACGTCATTCTCAGAATGATGTTTGTCCCTTGGCACTTAGAGTGATGTTTATGTCTGTCGATGTTTAACTTGATATTGAACAATAGCCAGTTTGGCACAAGAGAAGAAAAACATCTAAACGTAGTTAGAACGGTGTTTTTAATGCCTCCCGCTTATGGGTTTGATTCCATATAGTTAGACTCGTAAATTGGATTCTATTCTGCAAGTGGAATAGATTATGGTTGCCATGTTTCGCGCACTTAAGAGGCAAACTAAAAATTGTCAAAATTGCTTAAAAACGCATATCTAATGTGTTTGCGTTTCTAATGAAAAAAAATTGCCTGATTCTGACATATCTACAAAAAGTTAGAGTAGGCGGAAGAGGAGGGGGTTTAATGGCCCCCTCCGTGAGGCGGGCCCCTTCCTAGCGCAGGGGTTTCCATCCACTTCTTTGAAGATTTTCAAGAGATTTAAGAGGCAAACGTAGGAGATATCTACATCTTAGAAAGCCCTTTCAAATAGCTTTCACCAAACAGAGATGCACGTGTATGTGCCAAACAGAGATGTGAAAGAGAAGTTATGACACTTTTAGTGAGGAGCCCATAAATTGTGGGGGATGGGCCCATAAACCGTGGTGGATGGGCCCTGTTATCATGACATCAAATCTTAGCCATTGATTTTTTATTTTAACGGCCTGCAACATATGTTCAAAGGGAGAGGGGTGAGCGATGACGGGTCTGTGCGAAGGAAGGTGACCATACCCTACCAAAACTGGATATTAGACTTGTAGATTCACATGAGTATTGTGTAAGGCAAATACCTAAAAGAGTATTCTGTAAGTTGAATACCTAATAGAAAAAATTTGGCTTCCGGGGTTGGATTCCAAATAGATATTAGACTCATATATTCGCCTTGAATATCCGTTCTATTTTGCGAGTTGAATATGGGCATCACCATTGTAATTTTGCACGAGCTTTGTGTAAGTTGAATACCTAGATGAGTATTGTGTTAAGTCGAATATTTGAAAAGAAAAAAATATGTTAAAAGTCGGGTTCAAATCTATGCAAGGACGCTAAAAACCAATGGACCAGCACCCAAGAGTCTTTATGATAACAAGAGTAATTGGACCAGACTCATAGTTTTTTGGAATTCACTTTCAAAAGGGGAGTCGATATTTTGCCTGGACTTAGACATCCTCATGATTAACTGAAAGTCAAGAAGAGAACTTGCCCAAGAAATTCAACAGAGAGATTCTTGGGTGGCACATTGACATTTAGAATCACTTCTTCTGTATGCTAAACAAACAATCTTAGGTTTGTTTTGCACTCATTCCATCAGTGCTGGAACTGCAATATTACCGATGCTTATGGAAACATCAAGAAGGTTATCAGTGTCATAGAGCTTTGGCTGTTATTCAGGGTCACCGAAGAAGTGAACTTGAGAAATATGTCTTGTAAGCAGGAATGCCTCTTCTCAAATCCAGTGTGGTATAATGCTTAACAAATAGTAATTACATAATCAATATTATTCACAATACATAATTTGCAAAAAAATAGGTTTCCAGAAATGTTCAATGGAAACCTACTTTTAGTAAGAGCAAGATTTGGTTGGACGAAAAAATGTAAGAAGTTCTCAGTGAGAACAAGTCTTGCACATTTAGTGTCAATAAACTTGTAGAAACATTATCTTCAACATAGTAGGTGTTGCAAGCCACTTACATAAGATATACACAAACACATGGTAAGTTAGATATCCAAAAAAAATAACCAGGATGTACCAATCAACTACTCTTCTTAGTGGAAAATTGAAATAGATAAAACAGAGATGCTAGTTTATATGGCCATCCATATGCAATCACAATAGGTCTATCATGGTACATAAACCTAGCATGTATAGCTTTGTATCATATAGAATCTTATGCCTTCGTTAAGGAAGAAATTTACCCCAAGCCAACAGTAGTTGCGTAGGAACACAAACTCCTTACTTGTATTTTCAGATACAATTCTAATCATTTCCTCTGGTTTCTTTTGAGAACCTCTTAATGAGATTGTATTTGTCAAACACTCAGCTTTAAAAGATCCATAAGAAGGAGCAATAATGTTGTCTGCAGTGCCTTAGCATATTTTCTATAGAGTGGAGAACATGATCTCCAAGCTTTTGGGAAGCGACATAAAGACCTTACATCAACAACCACGTAGACGAGCTTTTAGCAAGCCCGGGTTTCTATGGTTAGATAGTCGAATATATTAGATGGATGATAACATCCATGATGGGATCACGAAGCAATTCCGCGTGGATTTTTTTCTCATTATTTAAAAAGATGGACCCAAAAGTTGAGCAAAGCTTCAAGAATTTGGAAGAAAAACGTATCGAGTAACTAAAGTTATACACATTTGTTGACAGATATCCAATATGTTGGAACCTCTTTGTGAGCCTGATAACCTCGTTAAGCAGGATTCACTACTAGGATAATTGTTGACCATGTATAACATGAGTACCTCCACAATATAAGGAATAATCTGACCCAAGAAAAAGAAGCAATCTACAAGTCCGGCCAACTTCTTAGATGGCATCAACTCAAAGGTGGAACTAATTCTAGAGGGTAATAACCAAGAATGGTGTAACTCCTAGAGTCTAGATTAGATCTAGAACGAGAATAATTATTTGATTGCATAGATTTTTGTGACCAAAGGAAATGTCATGATGACAAAAACTTGTGGCCAAAGGACTTATGTAAATAATTCATTAACTCGTAACTTTGCATCTCCTAGATGGCAAATATCTCTAATGTTAAGACTGCTAAGTCTAAATCTATACCGGAAAGTATGGCAAGATGGAGCAATTCGTAGCACCAAAGGAACAAAAGTCAACTTCGGCATCACCTTAAGCTGAGCAAAGTTAAGCATCGGTGCCGAAGTTATCAGCGACAAGTACGACCTCATAGTAGACATGGAATAATTAAAACTCGGCTAAGGGAATAATCGATTGCCATAACCAAGAAATGTCCATTCTCGCACAAAATGGCAAGCACTTTACAATTAAAGTTAAGGAAGTCATTTCAGTCATGCAATGTATGCCACCCAAAAAGCTAAGTAAGTACATTAAAAGAGATGAGGTCATATATATTGTAAGCTGCAAGCTGTCGACCCCTATTGCAAGTATATGAAGGAAGACCTTAGTTCAATCAGTTATCTAAGGCAATGGTGAACTAATTAAAGAGCTTCATGACATCTTTCTGATTTGAGAGATTCCATCCTTTAGAGGCATAGAATGCAGAATTACTCTTGCACTGCAAAGCCATATAACGGAACTCAAGAGGCAATGGAAGAAGTTGTTGGAACTTGGGTTCCTTAGGCAAAGCATATCACCATTCGGGGCAACTGTTCCCTTTGGGAAGAACAAAGATTGAAGTATAATGCCAACTCAATAAGCATACCATAAGGAACAAGTACGCATTGCGAAGGCCAGGCGAATAAATGGACCAGCTCCAGGGAGCAACAAGGAGCAACAATGTCATCAAATCAACAAGGACGAAAACATCCATAAGACAGGTTTTAGAATGCGGTATGATCACTATAAGTTACAGTGATGCCTTTTGGTCTATCAAATGCCCTGACAACATTTATGCGTCTGATGAATGATGTCTTTATAAACTTTTTAGACGAGTTTGTCTTCATTCTTTTTGGATGACATTCTAAATTACAGTAGTCCATGGAGGAACATCCGGTTCATTTGAGAAGAGTATTAGAAAAGTTGAGACGACATCGTCTTTATACTAAACTCTAGAAGTGCTATTTTGCAACAAGTAAGGTGGAATACGTTGGGCATGTAGTGACAGTAGAGGGAATCTCCACCGATCTAGCAACGATTGAAGTGATAATCAATTGACGAGCTCCAAAGAACGTGTTCGAAGAGAGAAGCTTCTTATGCCTTGCAGGGTTTCCCTTAAGGAAAATATTGAAGGGGGCTAATTTAGCACACATGGCGAATTTCATGATTTATAAGTTCGCATTGTTGGCAAATGTTTCCTTTTATAGAAGTTAGGACATAATACTTGGGGCGAATTTTCTACGGGGACATTAATTATATAAGTGCTTCAAAAAAGCACTGGTATACGACAGTTTGGAAATCATAACCAAAATTGAAACAAAAAATTGCACCAAAACCATGTTAACATTTGTCTATGTATTTGGCTTCATAGAGCAAGCTAACTTAAAAATTTCATGGTCTAACACGACATTAATATGTAGCCTATTGCTAACAAATGCCTAGGTTACAGATTTAATTTTTCTTTCGTATTAATACCAATCTTTCACGCAAGATGAATGTTCGTATTATATACAATTTGATTCATCTCCTTGAGAAGCACGTAGACCCTGCACATCTCTATAAAATTGCAACAACTCATACCTATTTGGGTCAATAAAATGCACAACAACTTTAATGAGAAAATGAATGATTGTTTTTTAGAGTCGAATTTTTTTAAGTAATTGAAAGACGAACTATGAAAACTTTCATTGACGAGAGCTCCACTTTCAGTGCATGATTTCGCAAAGCACAATTGTTCTGAAGTCTCGATTCTTGCTGTGATGACGAAGTGCCATCCATTGATTCAATAGACCAACAAGAACACTCATGATCTGCTGCATGTAGTATATTATGGGCCCTATTTTCATCATCTGGCCCATGCCATTGTTCATCCACAATTTTTTCGTTCTTAACAAATGAAATATGCACATTTTTAACTGCAGTCCAAGGAAGGAAGGAAGGAAGGTTCTTTTATCGTCCGCGGAGGCCAATCGCCCTATGGGACCCAAATTACACGGGTGCAGCAAGCCCGTTGCTACCCGGATTAAAAAACCCCCCTTAGGAGGGAAAAACCGTCGCAGCAACAAGCCTGCTGGCAGCTGTACAAATCTTCCTTATATATATTCTTATAGGGCTCTGTCTGGATGGACGATCTAATGAATCATGGCCGTTGAGTCAGTGATGAGCAAAATTGGGGCCATCCTGGCCATCAGTTTATGCCGATGTGGCGCCATGGCAAGCTTCATGCTCTGCCTTCTAGCTATGGCGCGGCTCTCCGAACTTCGCAGAAATGCTCCATAGTTCTTTCTTGCAGAGCTATGGTGTCGAGCCTTGGGAAAGTAGGTTTCAGCAGGTGTTCTTGGTACCGACCTGGCGGCATGGCAAGCTTCACAGTGTGCTTTCAGGCCAGGTTTTGTCCGGCAGTGTTATGGCACAGAGGAGCTCAATTGCTGGACCTTGATCTAGCAATAGCATGGCAAAAAGAAATCGCAGCTGTGTGGGACTCAATGATAGGAAAACATCTTCTTCCATCACTAAAACAACCTCATTATGTGCTGCAAGCAACCCTTCTGCCTCCGCAGCTTGTTGACATGTTTCATATTGTTATCCATTGACGATTTTTAGCTCATCTCATGTCCTTGCAAGGCGATGCAATAGAATTTGTCTCAAGTAGAATGCCTCTCCCACTCGAGGCAATAGCAATCGTATCCTGCATACAATTGGCTACCTTATCCTTTTTTTCACTATGTTCCTTGTGAACCCCTCCCGCTCTTGTTCCATATAAGCTGCAGAATGTTGGATTATGTGTAGTTAATACGTGAAGGTATCAAACTCATGTTTTGTAGGACGCAAGAAGTATCGATCTAACAACGACCTCGTGTTAAGATGTGGCAGATGCAGAGGCAGACATTTGACAGCAGGGGACTTATTTGTTATGTCATATGACATTGTTCTCCATGCTGCTTCCGTCGCCGATAGATAGCGTGCCTTCAGATAATCTTGTATTTCATTCCTAGGAGGTCGTCTAGCGGCTCCCTTGGATTGTGTATGCCCTAATGGTTGGCTTGTAGTATTTTCTCTTTGATCATTGTTACTCGACGAAGATTCCATGGCCGCTTCATGTTGATTGTTTAACATCGATGGTATGCAAGCCGAGTGCCTTTTTTGAGTTACCCAAAAACTGGCACTGTCGAATCCTTTGTAAATGTAACCATAAAGGTAGGAGAATACATGAACTGTAGAAGCAATGTTCACCATAATGTGACAATCCAACTCATGCAGAAGGAAGGCATATATCGTCTATACTCCTCCTGTATTGCACGTAACTCTTAGAATTGAGATGCGTTGTTGGATTGATGTCTTTTGGATATTTGTAACAACATGGATTGCCATTCGGAGAACACCTTTCTGAGTGCCTATGTATCATGAATTTTTGGACTTGTCCTCGAAGGACTGGATCTGTAGGCAACTCAGCAGAGATGATCTCATCAATGCATTCGATTGGTATATCGAGTTCAGTACGCAAGACGAGATGGGCATGTGGCAATCCACGTTTTTGAAATTCTACGACAGTTATCACATATGATACGCACTGGAAAAATTTATGCAGAAGCTCTTTTAACCGTTGCAATCTTCCATGAAAGCATCGAATGATGATCATAGGAATATCAGATGCATTTTGCCCAGGTCTGAGTCTAACTCGTATTTCTGGCCAATCTGTGTTTGTAGTCATGGTGATGAACAATGTTGGACGACCTTTTGATCTAGATAGAGCTAGTGCATCTGCGACTTGCACTGCACACCATCTCTGACAACCCAAGAAAGATGATGGCAAGACTATGTCATTTTGTTCATCATTCTCTCACTCGGAATAGTCCTCATCATATTACTGTCTCCTATTTCGAAATGCTGATGTCCTAAAATAATTTAATCGAGCATCTTCAACTCTAGAATACATGTCCACTAAATATTCTCCACATAGACGACCCAGTTGGAGAAAACGTTCCTCGTGCAACAGTCTAGATCTATACCACTGCAATTGGGTAAGACCATGTTCACTTTCAAGCCCCCAACCAACAGTGCCATGCGGGAAAAAGAGAGGATATTGCAACGGTTCATACATAGGATCAAGGATGTTTATGAAGGTTGGTTCCCCTTCATTATGAACCCAAAAACCAGCTATTCGGGGTGAAATATCTGATGTATTACTGGCATCCGCGATGGCTGCAATCTCGTTACTTGCAACTGCTCCTTGAATCGTAATGTACGCTGATGGCAGATGCATGCTCCCCATCATTTGGAGGTTTTAGATAAATGGGTTTACCTGATTAAGAACTGAACTAACAATAGCAACCCATTGAAATGGCACTCTTTGTTCTCGAGCTTGTATATATCGTTCAGATTCGTCATATATGTATCAATGGATTGGATGCCCTGATTCTGCAGTAGGCCGCAATCGATGATAAGTTCGTCCAGTAATAGTCACCGACGAAGGGAAATCTAAATTTATGAACCCACCACTCACTCCAAGCACACTGAAGCAAAATAGCTTGTTTACTTTCCTTGCTAGCTCAGCAAAACCTTGCATGTTGTATAGGTTATTTAACGTTGTGGGCAAAGGGGGTAGTAGTGGCAATAACCACTTTCCCTTATTGCAAGAGAACCCATTTTGCTCGACATTGAGCAATGGTATCTGACAATAAGTGCATTTCTTACTCCATGCACACATCACATAAGTGCGACGCATTGCCAAATTCATGTGATGCGCTTGAGCTTGCCAATAAGTCAAAGCATTCATTCTTGAATCAATAATAATATCCTCTTGTTGATGCGCATGACTTTGGGAATCCCTTAAAGAGGCTACTCTCGGACCTAGTTCTAAACACTCTTGAGGATCTCTTTCTTCTGATCCTAAGCATTCTGTAAGTTGAGATGGAACCAAATCACCAACTTCATCTAGATATCTAGGTGCAGTGTCTACATTTCTATCTCCTACTATTCTATATTGTCGTCGTCTCGCTTGCTCTCTATGTCTATCGTGCTCATCTAAATTTGCATAGCACTCTCTATCTCTATCTCGTCTTTTTTCTCTTTCTTCATCAGGTAGATTTGCATAATGCTCTCTATCTTTTTGGCGCCTTCTCTCTCTTTCTCCTTGAACTAAACTTGCCTCATGTTCTACCATATTTTGCTGGTTTATCTCTGCGTCTGCTTCATGTGGGACCACTAGGGAGCTTGCACCTATAACTCTAGGTGTGGCATTTGCATCTATTACTCTAGTACAATTATCTCTTTCTTGAGATTCCAATGATTCTGCCATTTGATATGGCTCTGCATCAACTACACCCATTATAGATATTCGTGATTGCTCTTGTCCTAAAGAATCCTTGTTTCCGTTTCTCATCTCACTTTCCTTGTCATGTAGATTGGCATAGTGCTCTCTTTTTCTTTGTCGTGCTCTCTCTCTTTCATCCTCCGTTAAATTTGCATAGCGCTCTCTGTCCTTTTGCCGTCTTCTCTGTCTTTCAACCTCAGCTATGTTACTGTGACGCTCTTTCTTCTTTCTCGAATCCTCTCTCTTTTTTCCTCAGATAAATTTGCATACCATTGCTGGTATGATTTCCCTCGTTCAAAACTTTTATTATCCCCCATGAATTTTAATCTAAACGTAATGTTTTACTTAAATATAGCACTTTAACAAATGTTGAACCATGTCTAAAATTAAACGTCGATGCGGAATAAGAACTTACTTGGTTTTATCTTCTTGTCCACGTTTCATCCTCTTGTCATCCCACATTATCCTCTATCTTTGTCTCAATTGATAGACATCATCTTTCTCTGGCGAATTTACTGGGCACACCTCACTAAAGAAACACGATACCTTCCAATAAAAATGCACCAATTCAACTATCATAGAGATATTGTTCAAAAACAGTAAGCATATTAGTCACAAAATAAGGTAATAATCTAGTTTACTTAGTTGCAATGCAAAAGAATGGATTTGCAAATACTATTGCCCCTTAGATGGCAACCGTATTAATGGCAGAATAAAGTCGTAGTTTAAATCGCTCATAGTTGACATTGAAGAATTGATTTGATTTATTTTACCTAGGCTGTTATTATGTACTATGGAGTTCCTAAGGACTAAAGTAAAGCATGGCCATTTCTCTAAGACTCATGGCACTCACTTCCTTTCCTGTTGAGACTGTTGGTTGGTGATGTTTTATTCACAATTATAATATCAGTGGTCGATTTGACCTTCTTAAGTGGTGCTCAAATGCAATATTATCCAACTAAATCTTCTCTTCATGTCGCCTTGTTTGTCCCTGGCTGTTTTTGAACAATCTCTAGTAATTCATATAGCATTCCTTTTTTTTTTTAATTGATCCAGTCATTTGTACTATCCATTAATATTTTGGTTGGTTGAACTAGGTCGAATGAAAAATGGTGCTTCTACCATAGTTCTTGGTTTAGAATATCAATATTCATTTATCTTGCAAGTTCAATGTTCATAGGCAATGCACTTCGGGCTTGGGAAACCAACTATTGTGCGAGCATATAAGCCTATTGATAAGACTACAAGAGGGCAGGCCTGTACCTAGAATATTAATTTATACCTAAAGGCTTACAGGAGACTAACATCATGAATATAGATAGATGCTAGAATGATCAATCCTTTAATGCTACACATTTATCACCAGACCAAGGAGACCTGGTGATAAACATGACATCTGGGCATGCGCATCAATGTGCTTCGCCTTAACATGCTGCATAAGCTTATGGGTCCAAAGATTGAGGTTGAGGATGAGTAGCATCTTTAGTTGTCTACCCATTAGTCAAGCAACCAATAATGACAGAAATATATTTCGAAGGATTTATTATCGTGGCACACACGTCTTTATCATTTTTGTCGTTTGGAAGGATTTTTTCGAGCCTAGTATATATACAATTTTATTTATCTATACATTCTTTTCATAACTTACATTAAGTGTGCAATGGTTGAAAAAAGAAGGGGTAACCTTCATGTCTATCATCATTTCCCATTAAAGATGCGAAGGGGCCAATGGCTATAAAAGATGGATATTTTTACACATTTTTTCTATTATAAGGTCTTTAGTAAATATCTTCATTTCGAGCTAGCAATGGACCCTTTAAACTACAAAATAATAATTGCACTTTTTAATACTAACAATTTCAATGTACATGGGGACTTTAAACTAAAAAAAAAGGTACATCGAAAAATAGAAAGATACACAACAACGAGAAAAGAAGACCAAAAAAGTAGAAAGGACAATATCTAAAGAAGAAATGCGACGACCAAAAAAGTAGAAAGGGCAATACCTGTGTTTTTAGCGCAAACGGCAGCCGCTCAATATCTGGATGAACGTAAGTATCAACCCATGCTCTATTTATTCATTTTAAATTCTTATCGCATTCAAACACGTCGCTTATCCTTAATTATACACGTTTCTTCATTCTTATCTACTATTCAAACACGTTGCTTGTCCTTAACCATACATCAATCATTCAATCATCAATCAATCAATCAATCTTTTTAATTTGGGATTTTCCGGTATGACAGAAAATATTTTTGGAAATTTTTTTCAATTGATTTCCTAAGATTTCATGGTTCCCGGCGGCCGGAAAATATTTCCGTCCTTCTAAAAATCGGGATAAGTTTTCGTGCTATTATTCGGAAGGGGTTTTTAGGCTTTGCAAAAATGTCGAATGACCCTATATCCATGCATCTGTCGCATAGATTTTAGATGACGATTTCTTATTTGTTTTCTCTAGGCGGTGGGTAACGGAGATGATTTCTGTGTACATGATGGTATTTTGTCCAGAGCTTGACATGCAAGGATCGAGCATATATTTTTTTTAGGGCAGACGAGGGTTTTGTGATGTCCTTGCATACAGCGTAAGGAGGCAAGGAGGTTGTGATGGCATGGCTTATTTTGGCAGAGGCAAATCCGGTTGTTGGCAAGCAAACAGGTGTGGCTGCATGACGGATCTGCAGGGATCTAGCTTTGTGGGCAAATTTGCAAAGCTTGAGGACGATTTTGCCGCAGACCCAGAGCGTCTGGTCGAAATTTGAAGCTCAAAAGCTTGTGGGTGAGTTTGCAGGGCATGTGGGCATGTTTGCAAGGCCACAGAGCTAGGGGAACTTGCCATAGATCTGCCCAAAATCACAGCATCATCACAGGGGCCACTGTTATCTTCCATCATCATTCTGTGGGGTGAAGCGATGGAGGTTAAATGTGGGGGCAAACCTGCAAGAGCAAGTGTTCTACATATCGGAGGAGCAAGTCTAATGTGTTGATCCATCGCCGACAAATATCAGACCTGTTTTTCCGAAGAGAATTGCTGGAGCAGGTTGGAAGGCTTGGTTTTTGCATGTCGGCTCTCACAGTTCGCATCCAAAAAGCCAGAAGCGGGTAAGCATTAGAACGGATTAGCTCCTGTCGAGTTTACTTCACATATATTTCTTCAGATTACTCTTTAGATAATCATATGGGTGGTTAATTCTTGCAGTTTTAAGAGGAAGCACGGGCTTAGGTGTAAGCTGCAGAGAAGCCGGCATCCTCCAGATTCATGCAGATATGTTTGGTATGACTACGTTGTGTCTTTCATTTGATATCTCATAACCAACCGTGATAAATACAAATCCTGTGTGTCAAATTTTAGTATTGTTCCTCTGGAAATAGCTGTGCTCTAATTACCCCTACAACTTCATGAGAGCAGCACCCATTTGTGTAGTTGGATGTCTCATAAAAGTACTTATTATAAATACAGGTTTGTCACTTTCCAACTCTTTCAAGGTATCTTTGATCCTGGCAGGAGGTGATACAAAACAAAATGAGTCAATTGGGAGAGCTAGCATAACTAGGAGAACTTCAAGAGGTTAGCCTGGTCTGTTAATAGCTTTGTAGCTCTTTTGAATTTTGAAATATGTATTTTTGGAAAGTTTGGAGGCCAACTTACTGGAACGACGTTGTTAATGAAAGCCCCCAAATCAATATCAATAGATGCCTTAATGTAAAAGCCTGTAGCAAGGATGGCACAACCGCAAAGATCGAAACCTTGGCAGTAAGTAATAGCTGCTTAAGCATTACTCAATATGCCTACAAGGCCTCTCTTCATCTTTCTCTTTTCATAGATGTTGCTAGGGAGCTGAGCACACCCTTAATCATTCCAAGTCTTTGCAGCTGCCAGTTGAATGCTTCTTTGGATTTAATTTTCAGGTGAGTTTTCCTGTTACTTCTCTTTCTACATGCATACACGCAGCAGCATAAATGCTCTATTCATTACTTGCACTTCCTCTATTTATTATTGCAGATTATATCTCGAATTTAGCCATTTTCGCAGGTGAATAGACCTTTGCAAGCATTATATGATCATCTCTTTATATTCTTCCTTAGGATGTTTACTACTTCCATTTTTTATCTTTATACAGGAGGTTGAACTTAAAGTGGCATATTCATATAAATCTGCAGTGTTTCACTCAGGTTGTTGTTTGCCTCAGATTTCATAAGCTCCTATTATATTCAAGGAGAGGCACATTTGATATTGCTTTTAAGTTAGCCATTTGGATGTTGCACAGGTGCCCTAAATCCAATTGGAGGAACACGTTAAACTGCTGTTGATTCTCAGTCCTGCTACTGTGCCCATGCCTACATATTTTGAAGCGATTCGCATTCTAAAAGGTATGTCGCAAGGTATGTCGCAAGGATGCAAGTGCTTTCTGTATAACAGGTCATCAGAAAGCCCACAGTTGCACAGAAACACCCTCTTGATCAGTTGGCTTTGGGGTCTCAATATATTGTTATTTAAGCATTTCATGCAAATTTGGATAGTTGTTAAAATGTAATATCAGCGTAGTGTTGTTTCGTAGGTTGAAGGTACTTTCTATGGAACAACCATCTGTGAGGCCCCTATGGCCGATGCCCATACCATTGCCTTCCTTTATGTTGTGCTTTTGATTGACATGCAGTGGGCATACCCGCATCTCTGCAATATGCGACATGCTCGAGCTCTCATCTAGGGCCTGTCTTCTGTTACTGGATACTAAATGTACATGTCCAAAACTATCTCACATCCAAACATATACTGGTTTTAAAATCTGCAATGAAAAAATGGACTTTGGACCGTGGCAATCAATCATCTGTTAGCCACAACAGAGATTGTAAGAAGCAGGATACAAACTTATTAGACCGTCGGCATGCACCTAAGATTAAATGGGAGTATTATCTAAATATGTCATTTGCAGGAAGCAACAAAAAAAAGCAGTAAAAATGAGCACCTTCAGTTGAGTTCTTTCAGCACAATTGAACATAAAAATCGAAGCTTCTCCAAGAGCAATAGCAAAGTACTTGCATAGGCTGATAACAGGTAGAGGATCAGGATAAGTCTCTTGCAATTGATCCTACTAAGATTTTAGAGACTAATCTTGTCTACAATACAATACCTTCCACAACAAAAACGGAGCACCTTAACTTTCTCCGGGACAATGAGGCTGGATGCACCTAACTCCTGGGATAATGGCAGCATGCCCATGACTTTATATTCTGAAATACAGAACATTGCACTTGATAATGCCTCCTGTTTATCCACCGCACGCTGAACAAAAAGATTTGTCTGTTTCCTAGAATTTTGATAATTTCGCAGGGGCCTTGCCCAGCAGCCACAACCAATGCATGCAACCATCATATGTCCCAAACGATGTTTCACAATGGTCCCGACTATTCACATTGGGAGAGCCCATGACCCCGAGAACAATGTTACCTTCAGATATAAGTGCCAAACCAATCTGCAGGCTCAGTATGTTCTATTATTTCGTTTGGTATTTGGGGAGGGTATCTCTGGCATGGTTGGGCCTAGATTTGGCGGCTGTATTGTATTGCAAATCGTATTTTGAGGGTATTTTTAGAATGGTTTGAGCTGCTTATTGCCGTATATCCAAAATAGGCTATGGCATGCAATTTTTTTTGTGGTTTGTATGCATGGTCCGAGAATGGAAGGATAAAGCTGCATGGGCCTTTCTTTGTTTGGCAGGGGTGCCAACGGATCCGGCGAGTACAGTAAATCTTTTTACTGTGTAGAAGAAATTCCGAGAAATCGGAGGGCTCGATGTGGGCGGAATCCCGGATATTTAAGCCCACCATTACTTCTCTCGAGGAATAAGAAGGTTTGGATTTGGCTTCTCCAAGATGGCCTGCGGGTTCTCGCCAGCTAGACCCGGGAAGACGATTGATTGCGGCGGTCCCAAATCTTCTCTTGGTCAAAGACGGAGGTAGTTCAAATCTTGCGGTGAGCACGAGGTAGTTCGAATCTTGCGAAGGAGCGATGAGAGGATTCTTGGGCAGAGTGCGGAGAGTGCAAGCCGCCAAGTCCGGGATGATTCAGCTGGCTTGCGTGTGATTCCGCTAGGGCGGTGGATTGCGGTGTGTGCGGATTGCGGTAGAGTAGCGTGATTGAGCCCCGTCGGTTGGTGGGGAAGAATTCAAGATTGTTTGTGCATTGAGAAGCGGGGAACATGGAACGAGGATTTGTAAGTCCGCCGTTCATAGGCCTAAGCTTCTTGGGAGAGCAATGGAACTATGGTTTGAGCAAACTATGGTTTATTCTGGCAGGGGTGTCTTTTTATTTAGACCATAGGATTTGTCATGCGTTTCTTTTGGCAGAGTGTTCATATCCGTGGATCTGGAACAATCCTACGAATATACTGGGAATCGACGGCCGACAATCAACCTTACCAAAAAAACCGATAAGGAAAGAAAAATAATGAATAATGAATAATGAACATGCACATTACAAAGGGATATGTATATCACATTATCAAGATGTGCATGAAGAGTTAAATTAACCATCGCCTATAGATCAATACCACATATGATGCCTCTCCACCCCGTAAGAACCCTTTCATGCCATCAATAGGATCAAGCACCTGGAGCACAACCATTCAATTGTAAGACTTAAGATAAGTTTAAGATTAAAAGTAAACAGTGCAAAGCATTTTGTTAATATTGCAAGGCAAGATTAACGTTGACGGTACTAGGATGAAGCATACACGTGGCCAAAAGTTTCCTCTAACTTATGGAATCTAACTTAAGCATAGCAAAGCAACTTCTGGTGCTTACCAGGGCTCTTTTTTAAAAAGGGTATCTTCCAGTTTAGATTTCATGGCATTGACATGTGCATGCTTTCTCTACATAGGTAATTCAGATATCTATATTTTAATCACTACAGCTTAGGCTTCTCACTAAACACATGCACTCTACATGCTATTAGAGACACTTAATCTAACTAAATATAAGATTACTAGGAAAAAAAAAATTTTGGAATTATCTACGTATATTGGAATGCTTTTTCCGGGTCTTTTTGTTTTCCGGGAATACGCGTATTTCCCCTTCGCTTCGAGCGCCCACAAATCTGAACCCGCCTCTGTAAAGCGGCAGGTACGTTGCTGTAGATGGGTGTTTGAACCGACTTTTGTTATGATTAATAGAAAACCTATGAAGAATCTGTTGTTTGAGAGCATCGTATTAATTCCGGAGGTTTAGGTTTTTCCATTTGAGCCTTTGGATGTCTCGATTTAGCTTAGTGTGTGCAGAGGCACTCTGTATGTTTTTGAAAGCAGCCCAAAGGGATTTTTTACAGTAAAACTGCTCGGTTTGGGCTCGTTTGCTCTCCTTTGGACCAGGTTACAGCTGTGAGGTGGAATTTGTTGGAAATTTCTATGGTCTTTCGCTTCTGTGCTTGCCCTTTCTCTTCTATGTCCCTCCTTTCTCCGCCAAGCAAAGTAGCTTCAAGGCTCTGACCCCTGCCGTTTAGCAATTCTATTAAAATGACTGATTCTCCAGAGCAATTGTCCTCTTTTGAGGCCTGTGAAACTAGCCCAGAAACTAGAATTTTGTGAGCGTTCTAAGATTTTGCAGCAAAAAAATGTGTCGAGTTTGATTCTAACAATCAAGCTCTTGGGTCCTTTATGTGAAGAAATAAGCAAACGGCAGCCTTTGCTTCTTCGTTCAGCAGTTAGGAGGCTAAAGGAGCTTCATATTGGAATACAAAGGGCTATTATGCAACAGCTTGATGATTGTAGGGAAAGAAGTGTCCTTTTGTGCTTGGTGCGAAACAAAGTAGTATCTTCTCAACGATGCTACAACGTAAGACATGAAATTGCCCCTCCACTTCGTAGTATTGACATGGAATTACTAGATACTCCTTTAAAAATGAAGCACTATGCAGCTTACTGTTCTTATTATGCAAAGCATTTAGAAAACGAACTTAGCAATGAAGTTGAGGATACCTAATAAGCGTTGTAAATTACTGTAAATTTGTTTTTTATGGAGTTCTAGATGCCAAAAGTGAAGATATATTGAGCTTGAATGTGCCAGAAGATTATAAGTGCCCAATATCCTTGGAGCTTATGCAAGATCCAGTAATTGTTTCTACCAAGGCAAACATATGATAGAACTTCGATTCAAAAATGGATAGATTCAGGTCATTCTACATAATTATGCCATGAGAAGTCTAATACAGCAGTGGTGCAAGGAACACAAGGTCCGTCACGCGTTTAAGGAGAAATATAGTGTGACAGAGGTTAGAAGTTTTCCTTTATTGGTAACTCTGCTTGCATCTTAATATCAGGAAAAAGACAATTATGTGACTGCTCTGATAAACCTGTCAATTCTTTTATGCTGCATGATGGGAAAGTGTTGTTTTTCCATGGATTTCTCATCGTGGGCTCAAAAGCGAATTAGCAGCGGCAGCAAACCCAGCTCCTTGATTTATGCGGCAGAACTGTTATTTTCAAAGTGCATATTACAGCTTGAAATCAAACTACCCATATTACTGCCGACTACCGAGTTCTCCATTCGCCTTAGATTTTGCAAGGAGCTCTGTGCAATTCGATAGAGCCTTGGTCAGGCTATCTCTGGACTCTGTTGTGGAATTCACAGATAATTGTCCCCAAAATCAAGGTCGTCATGATGAGCTAAAGATTTTGCAGCCTTGGAATGGATATACAGTCTGCTCATGCTACATGCCAGAAGAATTACCTGCACTTGCTCCCATCCCATATGCCTATTCCCTTCTCTGCTTCGTTTTCTCTGTTTGGAGGAGAGATTCCACATTTTAGCTGGGAAACTTTTTAGTCGTCTAAGATTGACGACGTACCCTGATGTGGGCATTATGAGCAGCCTAGCTATGGTGGGATTGATAGAATCATCATTCCAGTCGCTAGATGCGAGAATTAAGGCAAAGTCACTGCCGCCTATTCATATTTTGACTTCATGTTC
Source organism: Isoetes taiwanensis (assembly GCA_021234155.1). Taxonomy (NCBI): domain Eukaryota; kingdom Viridiplantae; phylum Streptophyta; class Lycopodiopsida; order Isoetales; family Isoetaceae; genus Isoetes; species Isoetes taiwanensis. The sequence goes on from JAJEKV010000019.1 coordinate 13,122,639, forward strand.
AGTAAAATGGTGCAAATGTTATTGGCGCCTTTGTTTTGAATTTTCGCAGAGTCACTAGACTAACAATTATTGGAACTGAGGCCAAGCATTTGCAAATTTTTCAGCTTGCAATTAAACGGTGAAGATTTGGCTGCTTCATTCAACTATGAAGAAGTTTGGCGAGATGGACTTCAATCGGCCAAGCCCATTTAGAGCGTATAACTAAGGAAATTAGTAGGTAGAGATAACCTTGAAATCAGGAGAGCATTAAGCTCTGAAAGCTGATGCAATAACTTCTGGCCATCCTAGCCTTGAAACAAACATATGTCCCAGGAGTGAAAGTTTAAATTGAAGCCAAATAGAAAAAAAATAACTAGGTGCATTTCTTGAGGGCCTGCGTGCAATCAAGTCTGAGCAAAGGCCTCCCTTCCTTTGTTTCTATGAATTTAAAAAAACGCGTGAATAGTTTCAACCATGACTTATGCCATCGATGCTCCTCCTACACCATCGGCAACACAACAATGGTCACATCCAGGTTCAATTCCCAGAGTTGCAATAAACACTTAACCCCACAACAACAAAAAAAAAAAAAAAAAAAAAAAAAAAAATTACTACAACCAACTCAAAAAAAAAAAAAATTTACTACAACCAACCAACTCAATGGCCCAAGCCACAAATACCGCTAAAATTCTTGTATAAATGTATTTATGCTCAAGGATATACCTTGGATGAGATTGATCCTCCTTATGACCCTTGCAAATACTTTTACCTACGCATAGATTAATATCCTAAGAAATTGCCTGGCACTCCTCTTAGTTGCTAAGGGATCATGGTTTTATTTGACATACATTGAGTTTCCCCTCTAATGCACACTTTGCTTATTTTGTCCCCCCCCCCCCTTTTTTTGAAGAACTGTGTCATCAATATATTAAAAGAATGGTAATGTTACAAAGCAAGTGAGGAGGAAGGAGAACTGCCCCAAAGAGACAGCTCTTTAACTTATTGCCAAAGACACCATATTGAGTGATAAGATATAGACATTGTCACACTTTCTACACTAACTTCCAAATCTAGAAAGATACGTAGCCTTCTCTTAATGACAACTTTGTGATAAACCATTTGCCTTCTAAAGATCAGCTCACGATTTAGTCATTGTATTCATTACAAGGTATCAACTTCCTATGCAACACATTTTAATTTAAATGAACGTTATTTAGTGACTCTTTTGAATTTGTGCAAACATGGCACTAAGAACACAACATCCCCAATATAACATGGCATTGCTAAAGCCCGGCAACGCCGGGCACCATTACTAGTATTTCTTATTCTGGATAATGATGTTTATGGTGATACAGGTTGTTCGCCCATATATCCAACTGCCGCAATGATTGCTGGCAAATTTTTAAGATTTGTGATCATGTCTTTCAAAATCTAAAATCTAATGATAAATGCAGGCAGCTGGACTGGAATGTATTCTTAATTTGTGGCCAGAAAAATACATATTTCAATATTTTTTGGATTGCAGCATCCAAAATCTACCCAAAATTGACCCACCTAGTCCGATCAGAATCGTGGGAGAGATTACGCATCTGAAGAGAGCAAGAGAGCAATTATGGAGAATACATTTAGGGATGCCACTTGTTAAATGGCTGGATGACAGATTCAGATAATGTAAAGAATGTAATCCCCCAAAACTTTTAGGAATTTCAGAAAACTCATTTTGAGCATCTCAGGTTGTGGCTTCGCCAGACCAAATTGTAGTTGGGGCCTTCAGTGGAGATCATCCAGACGGACCCGACACTGGGCTGTGCAGAACAGACCAATCCAATCCATTGAGATAGATAGTAGCTGCATAGTATAATGCTCTGCGCATCATTGTCTTAGTGTCCTGCCTACTATCTTATCGTTTAAAGAGTTATGTGGGTGTTGGATGATGTGATTACTGCCTGAAGAGTCGCATTTTAGGGTTGTAGGCACGGAGTATTTTGTGGGTTTTTGTGGCTCTTATATTGAAATATCAGCGCATAGGATCTACGATTAGGATTAGAGTGTCCACGTGGCAGTCCAAGAGTCGCATCTGTCCGATGCCCAAAACTATACCTGTATTATTTTTGTTACGTTGAATAAGAGAGATCTGCATTGCATTCTAGTTATCTCTGACTCCTTTAATTATCAGAATGGTATCAGAGCAGTTTCGATTCAATGGGATCTAGAAGCGAGCGGCGGAAGGAGAAACGCCGGCAGAAGATCAGGGCACGTCTTGCCCTATTGCGAATCAACCAGAGGCTGGCCCATCGCAGATTGGAGCGCAGCCAAGCAAATCCGACCAGTTTCCCACGCCGTAGGAGCGTCTTCCAGAGACTTTCCAGTTCCAAACCGATTTACCTGTGAGTAGTAATCAGAAACATGGCTTCCTCTTCTACTCAATCTTTTGATAAAGTTTTAGAGAAATTTCTGGAAAAATACAATGGGGAAAATTTCCATGCTTGGTCCATCAAAACCCAATTGGTTTTAATGAGGGAGAATGTCTGGGGAGTAGTTAATGGCACTGAAGCCAAACCAGATGCTCAGGACAAATCATTTGATCCCAAGAAACCGCAAGAGTGGATGCAAATGAGATAAACGGGCAATAACCACAATTGGTCTTGCCTTGGGAGAAGATTATGTGCATCTGATTAATTTGGAGAGGAGTTCAAAAGAGAATTGGGATGATCTAATGAAAGCTTTTGGTGGAAGCGGTAAGAATTGTGAGCTATCACTCAAGCAACAATTCTTTGATATAAAAATGAACTCTGGAGAATCTGTAGCCGAATTTATGAGCAGAATTCGTAGCATAGTGGGTCAGTTGACAAGAGTGAAGTGCAATGTTCCCAAAGAAGACCAGATGGCAGTCTTACTAAAAGGGTTAAGTAGGGACTTCAGACCAACTGTGGACAAAGATTAACCAATATCCCAAACTTAGACATGGAAACTGTGGTGTCAGCATTGTTGGAGGAAGAAAGGAAGTTCAAAATTGAGAACAGTACTAAGAATTCAGCATTCTTTGTCAAGAATAGAAGGCAAGGATTTGGAAAGAAACCCAGACGGTTTGATGGTGGACAGAATAGAGGGCCAAATGACAGTGGCAGACCCAACAGGAATCAGAGGGATGCTAGACCTGCTAAGTTTGAATCACGCTCTTGCTATAGATGTGGAAAATCTGGACATATTGCCAAGGATTGTAGAGTCCGGCTTGGAGAAGATAGAAACAGGAACAAAGCAAGAGAAGAAAGTGGCAACAGTGAAAAATTATTTATGGTGCGCAAATTTCAATAATAGAATCCAGTGAGAAGACTTTATGGCTGGATTCTGGGGCCACAATCCATATGACTCCCTTCCGTCAGCAATTTAATACATTTGAAGAGTCAAGCGCGCAGCGCCAGGTCTATGTAGGAGACAGTAGACCTCTTCAAATTGCTGGGAAAGGAACAATATTGGTTGAGTTGGATGATGGCGTTAAGGAGATTCATGATGTACACTATGTACCAGAGTTGGCCCAAACATTATTATCTGTTGGCAAGATTACCGATGCTGATTTAAGTGTGACTTTCCTCAAGAATGGCTGCACCATAAATAATGAACGAGGTTTCTCCGTTGCAACAGGCACACGTGTAGAACAATTATACAGGTTGGATGCCATTGTTAGGAGCCCATTTCAAGCATTATCTACAACTGCTAGGAGTGGAGATATGCAGGTTAGTAATAAACCGTCTTGGACATCCCAACGTCCAAGTGATGAGAAAGTTGATGCGAGACAATTTGATAACAGATTTTGGGCCTATTGAAGATGACAACTTGACATTTTGTGAAGCATGTGTTATGGGGAAGCATCACAGAAGTCCGTTTCCAGTAGGAGAGAGCGAGCGTGAGCAAGATCTATTGGCATTGGTCCATTCTGACATTTGTGGGCCTATGCAAACATTGACCATAGGAAAGAAGCGGTATATGCTTACCTTTATTGATGATCTCTCCAGATATGTGACCGTGAGGCTACTTGCACGAAAATCAGAAGTATTGCAAGCCTTTATGGAGTTTCGAGCACAAGTTGAGAGACAAACTGGTCGTCTAATCAAGGTCCTCCGTAGCGATGGTGGTGGTGAGTACTTCTCTCATGCTTTTGATGATTATTGTAATGTCAATGGGATAATACATCAGCATACTACCCCATATACACCGCAGCAAAACGGTGTTGCCGAGAGAATGAATAGGACCATTTTAGAATGTGCTCGCACCATGCTAAAATTTGCTGGCATGCCAAATCATTTCTGGGGGGAAGCAGTCATGACAGCAGCCTATTTGAAGAATAGGTTGCCCACCTCACAACGCTTGCAATCTCCATACCAATTGTGGACCGGTAAAACCCCATCCCTTGGTCATTTGCGCACATTTGGTTGCATCGCATTTGCCCATGTCCCTGATGAGATTAGGAAGAAGCTGGATGGGAAAAGCTTAAAATGCGTTATGGTGGGATATTCCTTGGAAGCAAAAGCATATCGCCTTTATTGTCTAGAATCTAGGACCCTGTTGCTCAGTAGGGATGTTGTTTTCAACGAAGAAGAGTTATATGGCACAAGTTTGAAGCGTGCTGCAGCCCTAGCACCTGCTGTACCAGCCCACTTTGCTGATTTAGACACCTGGGATCTGATGGAGAATGATCCCCAAGTCCCTTTGCTACAGGGGCAGCCTTCAAGTGGGAGCAACGAAGGCTCATGTGTGGCGGACGGAGTGCCCATAACTGAGTTACAGCAGCAGCCCTCTCATGCACATGATATGGAACAAATTCAGGCGGTTGGAGTGCCTAAAACTGTGCCAACAACAGTGGCCTTGCAGCAGCCAATGATTGAGTCCAATGTGGACTCCCCTTTTGAACAAGGGTCTACATCTCATGCAATATCTTTTGCTGATCCAGGTGTTACTGATAATAGTGTCCCAATGGTTGGAGATATTGAAGATATGCCAAGCAAACAGTCATGTCATCTTCCGAAGAATTTTGTGGAAGCAAACAAGAAGATGGCAGTCCATGCTTTCAAAGAGAGACCCAATCGAGGAGCCACTAGATCTGGTCGGACTAGTTATTTAAGTGCAAAGGCCATGGAAGCAATGGAATCAGAAAATTTGAGCAAGAAGAGACCTCGAGGATACTTGGCATTTTCTGATCCTCCAGAAGAAGAGCCTCTTACTTTTCAAGATGCACTCAATCATCCATGTGCAGCAGATTGGAAGAAAGCTATGGATCTTGAATATGAGTCTCTTATGAAGAATCACACATGGGAACTAGCTGCTCTTCCACCTGGAAGAAACCTTGTGAGTACCAAATGGTTATTCAAATTAAAGAAGAATGCAGCTGGTCAAGTGGAACGGTACAAGGCCAGATTTGTTGCAAGAGGATTTTCTCAAATTGCCGGAGTCGACTTCACCGAGACCTTCTCTCCAGTGGTACGTATGACTTCAATCCGAGTTCTTTTAGCTATGGCAGCTCACAGGAACTTAGAAGTCCATCAAATGGATGTTCGTACGGCATTCTTACATGGAGAGCTGCAAGAGGAGATTTATATTTCTCAACCTGAAGGATATGAAGTGGCTGGGCAAGAGCACCTGGTATGTAAGCTGAGGAAGGCTCTATATGGTCTTAAACAATCCCCTAGAGCGTGGTATGACCGAATTAATGGTTATTTGCTTGCTTTGGGATTTCATAATGCTCATGCTGACTCTAATGTTTATGTACAAACTGTGGGAGATTTCTTTGTGTACATAGCATTATATGTTGATGACTGCATCCTGGTTTCCAACAATCTTGTATTTTTGAACCAAGCAAAGAAGCAGTTATCATCTGAGTTTGAAATGACAGATATGGGTGATATCCATTATTGCCTTGGAATTCAGATTCTTCGAGATCGGGATCACGGCTGCCTAAGGATGGTGCAAACACAATACATTGATGAAGTTCTTCACAGGTTCAATATGGCAGATTGCAATCCCATCTCTACACCCATGGAGCCGAATCTGAAACTTACTTCTGACATGAGACCCAATACACAAGCCGAGCAAGATGCTATGAAGAACATCCCATATCGGCATGCAGGGTTGTCTTATTTATTTGGTCAGTATGTACAAGACCGGACATTTCATTTGCAAAGTGGGAGCTGTTAGTCAATTTCTTGACAACCCGAGTGGCCACAACACTGGTGGTCAGCCAAGTTTATCATGCGCCATTTGCAAGCTACAAGGGAGTATGATTTAATTTATCAAGCTGGTTCTCGCCTTTGTCTTGAAAGGGTACTCGATGCAGATCTTGGGGGGAGTTGGAGACTAGAAGATCCACATCCGCATTTATTTTCTTACTTGGTGATCGTGGTGGTTTCTTGGCGCAAAGAAGAAGCAAACTAGTGTAGCTCTTTCTAGCACCGGGCGAGTATTATGCCGCAGGATCAGCCACTCAAGAGGCAATTTGGCTTCGGCCGATTACTCCAAGATGTCTTGTCGGAGCAACATATACCAACTCCATTATATTGTGATAATAGAAGTGCTATTGCCTTGGCACTCTCCCCTGCAAAGTTTCATGGCAGAACTCGGCATATTGATATTCGTCATCACTTTATTCGAGAGCATGTGAACAATGGTGTGATAGATCTAAAATTCTGTTCTACTGAAGATATGTTAGCAGACTTATTAACCAAGGCTCTTGGTCGTGATAAGTTTCAACATGATCGAGGATTATTGAAGATACTCAAATTTGACATCAAGATCATAGATCCTGGCTGAAGTGGGAGTATTGAAATATCAGCGCATAGGATCTACGATTAGGATTAGAGTGTCCACGTGGCAGTCCAAGAGTCGCATCTGTCCGATGCCCAAAACTATACCTGTATTATTTTTGTTACGTTGAATAAGAGAGATCTGCATTGCATTCTAGTTATCTCTGACTCCTTTAATTATCAGAATCTTACAAACAAGGCTGCCCTTGTGTAGTTTAGGCTTGGCGTAGTTTAGGCTTGGCTGCATGCAGCCAGGCCAGCAGGCTCAGGCGCAGGCCCAACAGAAGCAGCCCCAGGGCCAAGGTTTCTCTGTTCAGAAGAATCAGGCTCCATTTCTGGCTCAGAACCAGCAGAATCAAGAGGCTTCTCTTGTTGGGTCTTCCAGCTCCAGCTCTTTCGCATCGCCATCATGCAGGAGCATCCACCAAAAGCCATTCTAAAATCAGGCCCCCCCAATCTTTACCTCAGAAATGCGTCCTCCTTTAAATCTGCTGCATTCACGCTAATACAGCGGATCCGAAGGCGCCCAACAGGGATGCGGATTTAGAATGTAGTCTGTCCAATGCTTCCGGAAGTTTAAAAGTACTTAAAGCTGTGCATATCTCCCTCGGATTTTGCCGCAATGCAGTGTTCAGGTTCGAGCCAAGCGTATTTGAAGAAACAACAGCGGCAGCGGCAGTGAAAGAAGTAATATGCTGCGAGAATGCATCGATGCGAGAATGATCGCTGAGGCAGGCGGGCGATTGAAGCAAGGAAAGCCCAAAGAAAGCCCTGTAGATTTTTCTCTGATACAATCGAAGAACACATGGCGGTGGATGTAAAAAAAATATTAAACACAGTTTATTGACGACGGGGAGAAAATACATTTTTTTTTGAGGCGGACGGAAAAAGGGAGAATGCTTTATATATGTTTAGATAATCTGGTAGCTTTTCACCGGCAACACAATTTCTAGCATAACTTTTGATCCAGGACTCCGTTTTAGGTGAGGCTTATTGCATTGGAAAGCTCTCTCCGGGATCTTTTCGATGGTGTATGGTATATCCATCTTTGGTTACGTTTTTTTTGTGTCAAAACAGTCCTGTTCCGGCCAGCTTTGGTAGGGTTTGCAGTATTGGATATTGTGTTTCAGATCTTTTAGATTAAGGCTTCCGCTTTGATTTAACTTTTTTATATAGCCGCTTTGATTTCATTTAGAGAGCTTCACCATGACAGAAAGGGCCAGTAATAAGGAGAGATTTGGTGTAAGGATGGCCAGGGAAAAGAAAAAGCCTCCTACTCAGGAATCATTGTTTGCACAGGAGGTCCCTCGTCCCACAAGTGCTCGGTCTAGCATGCAGCTCCATGGTCAGGGGCAAGCTAATTCCAGTATAATAATGGATTTGCCATCTTCTCTTTTTGGTCCCCAGCGGCCTCTTCATATCGGCACAAACAGGCCTGGTACATTTATCTTCCAAGATCGGGAGGATCTCCAAAGTGCTCTAGACCTGCAAGTTCAGTGTTTGCCGCCTACACTTCGTGGCCAGGTACGACTCATTCATTCTGAGGGAGGAATGACGGCCACATCTATGATCGTGTCTATTGAGAGATGGACACACTTATTACAGTTAATACATGCCTTCGTTTCAGACCCTAAAGCCCAGTATGTGGGCACAAGTGATGCCTCAGTACAGACACTAGATACAGAATTACAGCCACAAAAGAAACGTTGTGTTAAAGCGGAAGTGCAGACATTGGAAAGGGAACATGTTGAGGTGGGCCTACAGACATCTCCACAATCCCAAGGGGACCAGGATCCGGAGTCGCAGTGCCGAGCTAGCAGACAGGAGCAGGTTGCCGCAGTATCTTCTATTACTAGGAGGCTGAACTTGCGTATTATGGGGATTGCAGAGGCAGAAGATGATGCCCTTTCTGATATGGATGCTGCTTTGCATTTTTTCACTAATGTCATGCATGTGAAGGCTGGTGGAGTTGTCTCCGCTACTAGGATGGGAGCGGCAAGACCTGATCGTCCTCGCCATCTTTTGGTTCGGTTTCAAGACACTCTTAGCCGCTTACATGTTCTTCAGCATGGAAACCATCTCAGAGGGACTAGTTTCTCAGTACAGGAGGATCTCTCCCCTATTCAATTGTGTAACCGTAAGGAGGAGCTCTGCAAGGTGAGGGCAGCCCGCCTGCAAAAGAAATGGGCAGTGTACAGGGGAGGCGCAGCAATTATTCTAGATCAATGGCCTTCCAATCCTTGGACTGGCTGTGTATAGATAATTTTAGAAGCATAAATTTACCACTAGCATTAGCATTATCTTATCTTATTCTTGGTAGCCTTTTAATATTTGGTTATTGTGTTTGGTGATGGGGCCTAGTCCCCAGGTTTTAGATGGGTTGTTGCCCTTGCATGTGCCGTCCAATAACCCGTTGGGTTCCCGTGGACGTAAAAATTCATCTTATCTTATCTTATTTCATTTCCCTTGCTTAGACAAATATTTCACATCATGTCCCAATATAATCTTCGAGATAATCTATTCAGTCCATATTGATGCCGCATAGCTCGCTCAATGTGTCAAAACATACATAAGTACCGCCACAAAGCTCTCTGAATGTAGCTTTTTTTTGTTCAAAGCATTTGAGTGATGCCACATTTGGCTCTCTCATTGTAGTTTTTTTTTTTTCAAGATCTCCATTTTTTTACAATACTTTATATGTCAATCTCAACTTTGACTATAATAACGTGGGTGATCTCACAACCCTACCCATACTATGCCGACTTAATAATGATATGTAAGTGTTAGTCCAAAATAAAAGTAAGATTTTGGATATTCAAAAAGCAGAGGCCAGGATTAACACACAATTGCATTTTAATACGCCAAGCTTTACAAATCTTTTGAAAATATTTATGGCCCAACTAAGTGTGGGCAAGGTGACATCCTAAAACGTGCAAGCCCATCCTAGAATACTAAAGTAATCCAAACAATACCCAACAAAAACACAAAGGATGGCTCATTAACCATAATTTTCAGACAAAAAGTACATGTCAACATGTTGCTAGACACAAATGCAATCGAAGAAGAATCTTGGATGTCCATCATGATATATATATATATTTTTTTTTTTTTGAGGGAATGAGATTTTTTCCATTAATTATAGATTAAAAAGTACATATAGTTGAAGTATATGATCATGAAGATCAAAATACTACAGTATGATTAAGCAGAATATATAGCAGAAACATGAAGTAAAGTGAATAAGTATTTCTATGCATATCCCAAAAAAGGTAATTGATATGCAAAGAATTCCATAAAGTAGTCGATATCTCCTGAGGTTTATCAGAATAGTAGGTATACTAGAGATCTGCTCCTTGAAGATTTGAAATGTCCGAGAAAGCTTGAGACAACACCAAGTCGCCAATTACCTGAAAATGAAGGGTGAAAATTTGACAATACTAGTGGCTTGGAAATTAGATTATGAGTCAAGGAAAGGGAAGTGGTCAGAGAAGGATGGGCTAAGGATAAAATTGGTGTGTTTCCCCCAATCCAAGCATTCCAGAAGATCAGATACACATGAAGTGGCCATTAGAATCAGCACATTTCCATAGACATCTGCTTTTCCCCTGTGATGGTAGTAGCACTCTCTGTAATATGTAAACTGCCTTTCTGTCATGTGCCTACTGTTGATTTCCATAAACCAGAACAAAGAGTACATCTGGTAGGTACTCTTACAAAACTCATAAGCCCATTGAATCTCTGACACCGGGAATTCTTCAAGTTTAGGGAAGATTCTTTCATGAATTTTAGATTTCCAGTAGAAGTCCTGATAGGCATTGATCTGAGTATTAATCTGACCCATGTATCTGATTGCTTCATTCAGGTCAAAGCTGGTGTCCAGGTCCCTCTTGCAGAAGTTCAGATATTCTAGCACAATCATAGAAAAGATTACTATTAGTATTGGAACAATGCAATTGAAACAAATTAAATTTTCCATAATATCTTCCAATACAATTCCATTTTCCATCTAAAGAGTCATTTTTCCCTTTCTGAACAGTGGCAGTGCTCTGCAAATCATGAATAATGTTTATTTTAATCCAGAAAATGGAAGCCTGATGGTTCCCATACAAGCATCTGTTCCTGTGCTTCCAAATATTCCATAAAATAATGTGAAGAATAGTGTTATAGAATACATCATTGGTCAGAAAATAATCAATGAAAGAGTTTGCTTTTTTGACATTAAAATTAGCTTCACACCAGTTCCATAGACCATTTAACTTCCTGCAGTGGAAAATATGCATCATAGACTCAGCAGAAACATTACATAAAGCACAAGTTGAGGAAATTGGGGGCAGACCATTTTTAATCCTACTAGGGTTGTAAAGCTTAGCAGCAGATTCCAGATTAGGCAAGCTTCTGTTGGCCAATAACCAAATAAAGAAAGAGATTTTCGGGGTGCATAGGGAGAGCCAGATATTCTTACAGAGAACAGAATCTTGCTGATCACTGATGTTCCAGTAGAATTTAGCTTTAGATGGTTTATCATTGTTAGCTAGAAGACTGTACACTGTGGAAACCTTGTATTCAGGCTTACCTTTACAAAACCAGTCCATAGGCAATGAGTTTGTTCCAATCACAGAGTTAGACAAAGCACCCTTTATGTAATTAAAAAGCTTTCTATCTGAAAGAGTGCCATTTAACTTCCTCTTCAAAGCTGTCCAAGTGATCCACCTGTTATCCAACTGGAGATCCCCTATGTGAGTAACACCAACATTTTTCCATTTCTTGTATGTCCTAGGATGCTTGAAGGCAAGGGGAGTACTTCTTGAGTTTGACAGAGTAGGATTCCAGAAGATTGAGGTGTGAGAGCTGAAGTTGTTGGCTCCTTGGTGTTCATAACAACCCGAGATTTTGTTCCAAGCAATAATCATATTTCTCATTATTGGAGAGATGTCAGGAGCAGGATGGAGAGGGAAAAAAGCAGAAGAAGGCAAATTATGATCAATAGAAGGATGGCCTCTAAATTTACACTTTTCCAACCAGTATTTGATAAAAATAGCAGCTGGGTTATTTTTCTGAAAAAGAGTTTTCCAAATATACTTACCAACTAAGGCAGAACCTTGAATGAAGAGGTTTTTGCAGCCAATGCCACCTTTAGATTTTGGCTTAGTAAGATAGTTCCAGTTGATGAGATGGTTCTTGCCCCAAATAAAATTTCTAACAATTTTCTCAAGCTGTAAATAGATGGATTTTGGAGCAAGCAAGGCAGACGAGAAGTAGATATGAGAACTTGCAACAACACTATTAGCAATAATAGTTCTACCTGCCATGGAAAGACAGTTTCCATAATAATTCAATTTCTTCTTGATGTTGGAAATGATTGGATTCCATAGACCCTTGATATTGCTATCCAAGGACAAAGGTAACCCCAAAAGCTTGGTAACTTGAGAGGATTTTATACAAGTAATTCCACAAATGGAGGGTTGATTTGTCTCACCAATAATGCTGCATTTATTGAGATTGAGAGCAATGCCAGAAGCTGCACTAAAAGCCTTGATAATCTCGAGATAGGAAGTAATATTAGAGACATCATTTTGGAGGAAGCTGAAGGAATCATCTGCATATTGCAGAATATTCATATTTGAGGAATTGTCAGGTAAAAACAAACCCTTAATGTTACCAATACCCTGTTGGTGGTTGATCACACGAGTGAGAATCTCAGTGACAGCAATGAAGATATATGGGGCAAGGGGACATCCTTGTCTAACTCCTCTTGCCAGAGGAAAGAAAGAACCTGGTGAGCCATTGATCAAAACAGCAGATTGAAATCTGGAGTTCAAACCATGAATCAAATGAATGAATTTTTCAGAGAAGCCAAGATAATTCAGAGCAAAGTTAATAAAATTCCAGTGGACTGTATCAAAGGCTTTTGAGAAATCTAATTTCAGGAGAATACAGTTTTGATTGGTATGCCTATTCCAGTGAAGCCCCTCAACAGCAGCAATATAGTTGTCCAAAATAAATCTATTCGGGAGAAAGGCAGATTGAGAGGGACTAATAACATTCTGAAGATGGCCCTTGACTCTATTGGCAATGATTTTAGCACAAACTTTGTAAGAAGTATTAGTCAGGGAAATAGGTCTCCAATCTGAAAAGGTGGAGGGCTCCTCTTTTTTTGGGATTAAGGAGATCAGACCTGCAGAAATAGCTGGATGAAGATGATTGGACAGCCAGAACCCATGGATCATTCTAGAGAAATCACATTGTAAAACCTCCCAGAAATGAATGTAAAAATCAGAAGGAAAGCCATCGTGTCCGTGGGCTTTTGCCTTTAGCTAGAGATATTAAAGTTTTGTGGATCTCATCAACACTAGGAGGATTTGCTTTAAGTTCATAGATTGATTTTGACCTGAATCCTGATTTATGGGGAGATTCTGAACCATATCATAGAAATTGTTTGCCCTGCTGGTAGTAATAGAGTCATAATCTTGTTGGGAAAAAAGACCAGAGTATTTCATGCGAAAAAATTCGGATATATCAGAATGATTGTCAAGAGTGTTACCATCATCAGAGATAATTTGGGAGATATTTGACTTGAGAAGCTTATTTTTGGCCACCCTAAAAAGAATTTAGAATTTCCCTTATCCAAATTGGCGGATATTTTAACTTGCAAGAGATAGCAGCCCCTTTAGCCTCATGCTCCTCTATTAACTTGATGGAATTTTCCAGGTTCCCTTCTAGCAAATGCAAATTAATATTTAGAGGATCATCTTGAAGTTGCAACCTAACTTTCTTAATTTCATGAAGATATTTGTTCTTCTCAACACTTTTCTGTAAATGATGATTTTTGCCCCAATTTTTAATCCAACCTTTTGCAGCTTTGATGTTTGCATAGAAATCCCTCATTGAAGTAGAGTTATTTAAGCTGACTCTTGGGAGATTGGAATAAAAAGACTTGAATTCAGTACAGAAGACTTCAGATTTCAGAAGAGAGCAGTTGAATTTAAAAGGGATATTGCCTTGTCTGGTGATTGAGATTTCATGTTTGATGGTTAAGAATTGGGGTTGATGGTCTAAAATCGAGGTGCACTCATCACTGGTAACCAGACAATTATCCCAAAAGCCATTGGTTAAATTTGTGATGTAAAATCTGTCCAAGGCACAATACACTCTTTTACTGCCCTCTTGCTTGTTGCTCCAAGTGTATTTGGCAGTTGAAGATGGAATATGATGTAGAAGGTGATTATCAATGAGGTTATTCCAGGAAATCTTCTCATTACAGGATAGATTGAGCTGTTTGCCCACCTTGAGGTCCCAGGATGGGGTATTATTAAAGTCTCCCCCTAGAATCCATGTTGTAATATGTAGCAAAATAACAGGGGGTTCCAGGGGGATTTGATATAGATATAATTCTTGAAACCATAGACCATATCCCTAAAACAATTCAATGGGTTATTATAAAAAAAACATAGATTTAAGATAAAAAATAATCACATTAGCTCACTAGTTAGATTGGTTAAAGTAGTCTTATTAGGACATTGAGTTATTTTAGTAGAGGTTCGAATCCCCGTATTTCATATTCTAAAAGCTTAGATGAAACCGTATAGAGGCACGATATACCATCAAAACCTTAGGCAAACTCGTATTCGACATCTTAAAATCATAGGCGTCCCCAATCATAATTGAGCATAATCGAAACGAGAGGTGTCCAGAGGCTCCAACATACAGTCTGGGACGTAGGATTGACAGATCCTGATTTGATAACCAACTGTCTAAATTCAACCATAGAGAATCTCTTTCTCTTGAGTCTGTAGGAGCATAAACATTGATTAAGCCAAAGCTGTTTTCAGCAGAGGAAAAAGTAACAGCCTGCCAAGTTTTGCAAGGGCTATTAAATAAGGAAGTGTGATTAAGGTTTCTCCAAATAATACAAAGGCCACCTGAAGTACCTGTGGCTTCAATCCAAATGGAATTACTACCAGGAGAGATCCAGTCAGCCAAGTTAGAGCATTCAAATTGAGGTAACCTTAATTCCTGGAGCATGATAATATCAGCATTGAACTGCCTGATTTGAGCAATAGCTCGTCTTCTTTTAAGAGGGCCTTTTATGCCCCTTAAGTTCCAAGATAATATCTTCATAAGATAAGACTTGAGAGAAAAGATTGACCAATCTCAGTGATTTCTCAATTTTCTTTTCTGTCTAGTATTGGCAGCAGGAGTTTCAGATAGGATTTGTCCATTCTTAGATCTATTCTTTTTTCCCTTTTTCCCTTTCACAAGCAGAGTGGAATTTGAGTTATCAGATTTTGGATCAGAAGACTTTTTTAAAAAGGAATCATCATCCCAGTTGGCTACAACAAGATCAATGGGGTCAGCATTTTCCTTATCAATATCAGGTTCAGTTGGAGAATGTGAACATTGCCAAAATTTAGAGTTACAACAATCATGAATTAATAAGGAATTAGAAATCAAATTATCTGGGTTTTGAGTTTCTTGGACTTGCCTGGGAGTGAGTTGCTCCAAATCCTTAGAACATGCATTCATTGGTTGGACTAGCAGATTTTGAGCGTTCTGAAGTATGTTTGGATTATCATCAATCTTGCTGGTATGCTCAACATTGGTGCCATATATACTAACTTGTCCACTATTGATCTCAATTCCCATCTCTGTACAATCTCCTTTGCCATTTTCCTGAGTGCATTCCTGAGAGTCTTTAATGACCAAATTGTTTAGATTCAAATCCTGCTGCAATTCTGCTATCTGATCTGCAATGATTGGGGAGATTCCACCAAGATTATGCAAATGGTATGTCAGAGGAATAATGTTTGGGGAAAGGTCAATGAGGTCGGGCTCATGAAGGCTTGGTAAGGGTGGCAAAGGTAATTGGCTCCAGGGTGTCTGCACAAAAATTCTCAGGTAAATCAGTTAGAATATCAAAACTATTTGAGCAAAAAACCTTAGGAGAAACATCTTTGGAAGAGTTGCCAGAATTATCCTGGGAATCTGGTGGAGATACATCTTGACCTGGGAAAGTTGGAGATACAGGGGGCAAGCCTAGTTTGGAGCTAGGTTGCTCAAGATCTCTGTTTTGCATAATAGTTTTCCCATCATTTAGAACTGAGCCAGTGTGCTCATTTACCTTATTTTGCTCTTTATTTTGCTCAGTGCTTTCCACATCTATAATTAATGGAACCTCATTTCCATTGGAGTTTACTTGCTTATTGCAATTGGGGCCATTGGAGCCTGGTTTTCCGCCTTGCCAGCTACTGTCTTTTGAGTATGAACCATCATTTGAGTGAATAACAATTCCTTTATTGTGCTGTTTATGTGACAAGATCCCAGCAGGGTTGTTTTTGCTTGATTCCAGAATGGAATTCAAGGTGCTATGCAGGTCAGAGGTATTGTAGGTCATTTTGGCTTTCCCCTTTGCTGAAGCTCTGCCTTGATTTACTGTGGCCTCCTGAATTGGACCTTTTAACTTGAATTTCTCAATTGGGGCATACTCTTTGCTGATGAAGTCCATATTACCTCTGTTTAAAACATTTATTTTAACAGCAGGATGAGCCAATGATGAATATCCAGATAAAGAAGAGAGGTGGCTGTTAGCTTGGGATGGGATTAAGTGTGTTGCCATTTTTTCTTGAGCCAATTTCTTTTTCTTCTGGATCCTTTTGTAGCTGCCATTGGTGTTTCCAAGATTGTTTCCACCCATCATCTGCTTATTATTGTGCTCAGGTAAATGCCTTTGTATTCCTGAGATTTGGGTATGTTGCTGAATTTGATCATCCTGGGATTGTTGAACACAATCTTTTCTTTTGAGATCTGAGCAATCTTCCTTATCCTCATGGCTTGAACATTGAGAGTTGGAGAAGTGCCTGGAGTTGCAAAAATGGCAGAGGTTTGGTAGACCTACCCATCTCAATTGCATAGAAGCTTTGGTGCCAAAGAAGTCAATGAAAGGCAAAGAGGTTGGAATTGGCTTGGAGAAGTCAATTTGGACATAACATCTGGGAGACTTGAAGGAGGAAAACTCTGCAGCAATGTAGGTTCCAATGGAGTTGAAGATTTGAGAGAAACACTCTTCATGCCAGTAGATTGGACTGAGATCATTCATTTGAACATGAGCAATGCATAACTTTTCAAAATCAGGGAGTGAGAGAGTTGGATTCCATTTGAGGAAGTTAAGCTGAAAGGAATCACAAGTAGCACGACCAGTTTTGAGGAAATAATTGGCAGTTCTAGATGAACCACATTCAATCATGATATAGGGAAAGTTTAACCAGAAGATAGAATTGATAATTATTCCCTTATGAAGTTTTAAAAGCTGGTCCCACATCCTTTCGATTTTCAATCCAACTTTATCAACCCTAACCAAGACAGCAGTATCTTGCAAAGACTGAATTCTAGAAGCAATGACTTTGGAGTGGGGTTTAATACCTTTGAAAAGTTCAACAGAGGGCGGGACCAAAGCTTTCATTCGATCCAGATTGTTGGCAAGTTCTTGATCTGAGAGGATCTCTTCAGCTGGCCTTTGGGGTCCAGTTCGAATAGGAATACCTCTGGCATCTAGGATCGGGTCTCCATTGTAGCCCGGGTCTTTGGAAAGGTCATCCCAGATAGGAGTGGATCGATCAAGATGATACATTCCTTTTTGTATCAATTCAGAGTTAGTAAAATCTCCAAATTTTATGAAAGAAGAAGGATGTTCATGGAAATAACTCAACTGGGATAGCAGGTCGGCACGATCACAGGCAGATAGGCGCATGAAATGGTGCAGGAAAGAAATAGAGCTAATATTTAGGGTTTTTCCAAAGGTATATTTTCCATTTTTTGAATTTCCAGCCGAAGCCATTAAAGATTAGAAAGTGCAGGGGAAAACAACAGGAATAAAAGACGAGAGATAATTGAGAGGAGAGCGGAAGGAAATAGCTAGAAAATAGGAAGGGAGAATTGAAATGGAGGAAAAGGGAAGCTAACTATGAATAAGGAGGTCGGAATACCAAACAAAGCCATAATTTGCAACAAGGCGAGGCAACAGGCAAATTACTATTCAGAATAAACCTTCACAATAATCTTCTCTTCTATCCATTCACAGTTGACTCTAAAAATACCTGTTGCTGAAGTATTCTTACTCCCAATGAACTCTTCCAACCAAGAATCAAGCATCTGAATTTCGAATTCTGTGCAGCTCGGGATGAACGAGTATTCTTTCTGAAAAAGGTGATCTGGAAACCACTGATTTACAATTAACGAGTTCCACAATTCTGAAGGAGAACCACACAGAAAACCACAAGTGAATCTGCCTCCCTGTTTGACAATTGTAAAAATTTTTGAGTCCATAGAAAGCTAAGAATTAGGAGAAATCGAATTTGCTGACCCTCTACAGGGCCAGCTTGTGAATCTCCGTGAAAATTCGACTCAAAGATGGATCGGATCGAAGGGAAGGGTAGAAGAATTATCAAGAAAGTGTTTGTAACAGAAAAGGGGGGAAAAGACAAAAAACTCAAGATTTTAGGCGCACGTCTCATTTTCCCCATTCTATATTGAAGACAAAATATGTGCCTTGATTGTATCTCCCGATTAGATCTTTTAATTCGTAAATTTGCTTCCACTAATATCATGATATATTGCTCCATAATCCTTCATTCACCTATATTAAACACAGTATCATTTAGTTCCTTTTGTAGATTGCATATATCAGCATTTTTCTCAGCTATTTACTCATCATTCAAACATAAAATGCTAGCTTCTACTTGTGATGATCAATTTTTCTTAAAGTAGAATACACACTTGATGAATGTTAGCTAGTCAATATAGCAATATGAATCAAGGATTTCGAAAAACAAAATTATATAATTTTTTGAATTTATATATTGCTTGACTTTTAGATGATCTAAATATTGTGACATCTTTCATCCATATAAGTTCCTTGAAAGGATCTAAATATTGCTACATCCTTCAAAACAAATAAAACCTATGCTACATGTTAGAATTTGGCATTAAGAAGGATTTACCTAACATATTTTTTGTGCACATCCAAGTTTCACATATGAATGATATAGCTGTCCATAAACAAGTATCAAATGCCTCTATTCCTGCACAAACTGCAATGATTCAGTCAAAGCACAAATTTAACACATAGGTACGTTGGGAAAGTAGATTTCGATACTGTAAAGCAATTTCTGAATCATATCTGGAACCTCTAGCTTCACCCCTTTTAATCATGGAGCGAATCATTATGGGCACAAGACATTCCAAAAACAAGGCATGGACATCAATCTACTTGGCATCTAATAATATCTGTTACTAAATTTTTTTCTGGATGTTCATGTTAGTCCAGATGCCGCAATTTTAGCTCAACAGCACCGATTTGGCCCGAGCAGACTTTGATGCCTGAGAAAGGAGGTTTTTGGCATAGTTGGGAGTTAGCAGTTAGTAGTTAGCTAACGGCTAACACGAAAATAACGTATAACGAGTTATCACAAGAGGTGATAACGAGTTATTTTTTCGCCAAAAAAAAAAAACATTCAATTTTTAACAATTTGAAACTTGTTCTTTACTAATTCGAATACGTTGAATTCAAATATGCAATCAAAATTCTCAAACACCTACTCTAACCTACTAAAACGTCACAATAATGCCCAAACCTGTATTGTGCGCTGAATTCGGTCTATGTCCTTGAATGTCCATAGCTTATCCTGCAATGGAGGCCCACATCTACCAACATTTTTACTTAAAGGAGCAGCAAAAAAACACCGATCCAACCTCCACAACATCCTCCTGTCGCCTCTTACGTGAAACATTATTATCATACACGGATGATAAAGAGAGACCACCTGAATGTAGAAAGAAAAAAAAAACCTTTTAAGGAAAAACTAGAGAACTAGAGAACTTGAGAACTAGAGAACATGAGAACTAGAGAATAGAAAAGAAAGAAGGGAAGTTACCTGCAGTTTCCATAGAAGGAGTAGAACCATGATTCACGTCGAAGTTCTTGTATAGCAGCTCTAGCATCTTCTGGTTCAAATGTCGCATCCGCATCCTTTGCTTTTTTTAGCTCTTTCTTCTCTAGTATCCTTGCCATTTGATCATAAACATGAGCGGGTGCTTTCTCACACTTTGCAACACCAATTCCTTTCACGCCAACAATGTGCGCACGGATTCTATCTGCTCCTCCAGTCCATAGGTGCTTACAATACTTGCAACGAACTCAGGCTTGTCCAGAAGTGGATGCTTCTTTAACAATCACAACATGTTCCCACTCCGGTCCCTTCACCATCCTAAAAATATCACATACAAGACAGGGATGCGGCGGCAACGCCGCCGCATTAGTTAAATGCTAAATAATTTTAATAGATTAGGTTTCAATAATATAAAGTCCTTAAGGTGTTCGTACCCTTCCAGATCCATGGCAAAGGCTGCATATCCCATTTCTGTAACAAAGATTGCAGTTTTTCCACAACCAACATAACATGCTACATATTAAGCAGCATGTAGCCAAGAGCCTTTCCATGTTTGCTGGAATTGAGACCTAAACTCGCGACATTATTTGCAAGACTAAAGCTAAGCTCGTGTCACAACAAAATCCAGTGCTAGTTTATGGCCTGGATTTAAATAAAAGAGATTCTATTTGCAGGAGCTACTTATAAATTTAATCTCAATTATCTCCGCAGGTTCATGCAATTTTTATGGTATTAGATCCACATACATAGATCTCCTTCTACCCACCTCCCTGCAACAATCGCTCCATGAGCTGAAGAGCAAACAAATCCACATTTCATAAATAGTCATCATTTACATTCTGCCTTCATTTTTGTTCTAAAGAAACGTGTTCTGGTGCTTAAGAGTGGGTCAGGAATTTGAAATCCCCTATAGGTGAAATGCTAGGCATGTTAATGCTTGTATGCAGCCAGGAAAATCTCAAATCTGGGATATGTTCTTTTTCTGAACAAATTCACTTTTCCGGAAGACTCAACCCTTTCATTCGCTGCTCTTTTGCTGTCAATCGATGCTTCCGAAAAACTTTGAAGCAGAAATGTCAGCTAAGATATTTTGAAGAATTCGGTCGTGGCTCTTATGTGTACAGGGGCCACACGCAATCGGTTTTTGTTGCTTGCTGGATACGGTAGTTTTTTATTGGCTTGCAGATTCATGGCTAACCGAGTGAAAGACTAGTAGCCAATGCCAAATATTCAAGAAAAACTTCAGAAGGTTGAAAATTTGCTTGGATTTCTGATTTTGGGTTGGATCAAATTGGGTGTGGGAATCCAAAACTAATGCTAATAATAAACATGGATGATGCAGGAGGAGCAGCGTGATTTGTGCTGGGGCATAACAGGGATTTTAGATTGATTGATTCACTCAAGGATTCTAACCGTTTAATCGATGGCAGAGCAGCCCTATTCTTCGCCTGCTGTTTTGTAATCGGTGCCAACATCCACATTCCCGGATTTAGCGCCCCTTGCTTCGGATTTCCATGGCACAAAGGCGGTGCTACACAAAAAATACCCCTTTCTGGTCCGATTCCAGCCTTCCGCCGGACTTCCACAGTCCCAATCCATGAATTTTTCGCCGGATTCTTACAACCCACATGGTTTTTTCTTCAAATTTGTTCTAGTCGTGAATCTCCAAAGCCCAACAGTTCTTAATCACTATTCCGCTTAGGGCCTGGCCGAAATCACTGCTTACGGTCTTTCTGCTGTCGTGCATCCCGATCATGCCCTTCCATTCAGCACTCCCAAGGCCACTTGGATTTTTTTCATACGTCCACCTCACTTTTTGTTTGAGCCACGTCACTTTTTTCCTCAAGCCACGTCACATTTCCCACTTCCCACTGCTGACATATTTTTATATGATAGTGATAATTAAATCTAAATACATGACATGTCTAATATACATGGCTGTCTTGCCTACATGTGCCAACTCTTACTCCTCTTTCAAGCCTGCGTGTTTAAATCCTTCTATTCCATGGCTGAAGCTTGAAGAGAGTTGTTCAGAGTCAACGTTATCTATAAACACACATGTTGAGTTAAGCCACAGCAAAAAACACGAGACAATTTGGCAAAAGCGCGTTTCCTATACGCTGCAGTCTAACTGGAAGTATAAAGACATACCTTGGTTATATTATAACAGAGTAGGTCTGTTCAGATGATGGTCCTGCAATGTTGTTTTAGCAACAAACTCGAGTCTGCAATGTTGTTTTAGCAACAAACTTGAGGTGTTAGGATTCTGCAGGCAAAAGAGAAGGAATAGACACTTCCAATTTTTCATTAGGTTCTCATACTTACATAGCCCAACAACAATAGCCCAACAACAGGAGGTAGATTTGCTAGTTTCGCATAAGCAATGCCCTGTAGCACCAGCAATTTTTGTCTGTTAGAACTGCCATGTGGCTATCAGTTTGAATTCTGCGAGAAAAACAATAAAAGCACGATTTTCCTTAATGTAAATTGGGTCAGTGCATTATTGTCCCCTGACCCTGCCTTTCTGTACATGCAGAGATGCACAAAGCATTTTTCAATTGTTCTCATGGCCAAGTGTGAAGCCTGCTACATCCTGACAATATTATTTGGAAGCAGGTTTTCCATCCTACTGTCCATTTTCTTACCATATAATTGTCTGCTTATCAGAGTTAGTAATCTGCAGATCTTACTAGCTAAGGAAAATGTCATCATATTCAAATGAAATACTTAGATATAGAAAAACAATAAGAAATCATTTATGCATGCAAATACTATTGCAGAGTTTTAAAGTGCCCTGCTCTTATGCCATTCAGCAATTAACCACCGTGCTCAAAATATTGCAAGAACAAACCTGAGGAATAGAAAGGCTTGCTATTGTGAAATCGGAGATCAAATCGGACTTGAAATAACTAAGACAGTACTGTGGCCCCCAACTCAGCCGAGATCGATATCTATGGACAAGGCCGCTGGTTCTATCATCAAAATATAGCAAGAAGAATGCTTCATTCATTTATGCAACATCGATTTATGCAAGAAGAATGCTTCATTCAGAGACCCAAAACCAGAAACAGGCTGAAACAGGTTCTTACCTGGGGATGTTTGATCTACCAAAATGACCGGATTAAAGTAGCAACCATGATCACCGGATTTGCAGGCCGGAGTAGACGCCAAGAACACAAGCGAGTTTTTTTTGGGGGAAAAAAAAAGCTCTGTTTTTTTTTGGAGAAACTCATAGACGTGATTCCCCCTTATTTTTTAAATCACGAATAACGCGTTAGCAAATTGGGGCTAACGCATTATCTGCCACTATGGTTTTTGGCACTGCCACGAGCTGCTGTCGACCTAACACGGGTAGTTTTCGAAGTAGGAAGCAGGGTCACTCCCGATGGGCTCACATTGCAGGCAGAGTGAGAAAATCAACGCTCAGAACAAGAAATAGCAAATTTGGAGCCGATTTCAAACTGCTCAAGTGCCCTATTCTGAATTTTTTATGCTTTTGCTTTAGCTTCGGCCTTTTTTTTTGAAGCGAAGCTATCTATCGGCTGCTTCTTTGTGTTGGAAAATGTATCAGCTATGGACTGATACAAACCTACAGCACAGAGTGAGTTAAAGCAAAAGCAAGAATGGAAGAGACACAATAGGAATAGAATAGGAACAATCTGAATGTTCTGTGTATTGCATGTAATCTATAAATACGTGGAATGAATGGCACTGAAAGGCCAACAACCGGAAACAGAAGGCCAAAGGCCAGAGATGTACATGATGTACTTCTAATGTACTCTAATGTACTCTAATGTACAGCTTGAATTATAACACTCCCCTTTCAAGCTGGATAATTTGAAGCTACTGTAATGGTATAACACCAAGTGCTGATCTAAACTGTACAAACTTTTGTGTGCCCAGTGGCTTAGTAAACATATCTGCAACCATTGAACCAGTGGGTGAATAGATTAATGAAATGATTGCTTTCTCCACCAGATCACGGACTTAATGATAATGAATTGGAATGTGCTTTGTCCGAGGATGATGTCCTGGTCGCTCTGCCATTTTCATGCAACTTTGGTTGTCCACATAAACATGAATAGGTTGCTGCGCAGAAATACCAACATCATTAAGCAAGTAGTCATACCAAATAAGATCTGCAACTCCAGTAGATAAGGCAATGTATTCTTGCCTCTGCTGAAGATCGTGCTACAACAGATTGCTTTTTGCTTATCCACCCTACTGCATCTCCATAAAGCATGCATGTGCTACCTGTAGTGGAATGAGAATCCCTGTTGTTGCCCCAACTTGCATCAGTAAATGCATGAAGACTTGCTGATCCGTTATCACAATAACAGATTCCATACTCTTTTGTTCCTTGCAAATAGAGAAGAACACGCTTTGCTAGCTGCCAATGCTTTAACTCATAACAGTGGTTAAACTGACTCAATGCAATGACAGCAAAACAAAGATCAGGTCGTGTTATGGTCATGAGATACATCAAACTCCCAACAAGCTGCCTATATGGTAGATAAGATGACTGCGCATTATCACAAACAGGTTCATCTTCGAACAATTTGAGGCCAGCCTCCATTGGCGTGGAAACAGGCTTACAATCTGCCATGCGAAATTGCTCAAGCAAAAATTCAGCATACCGAGATTGGCTGATATGAATTAGCCTCTTCTTCCTATCACGATGTATCTGCACACCCAAGAAAAAGCTAGCTGCACCCAAATCTTTCATCTTAAACTTGCTAGCTAGTTGAGATTTAAGTGCTTGAACATCAAGAAGATTGCTGCCCATTACAAGCATATCATCCACATATAGCACTAAAATCAAATACATACCTCCCATGCACTTGATGTAGACATTAGAATCTGTTGTAGCAACTTGAAATCCTTCATGCTTAAGTGCATCATCAAACTTCTTGTACCAAACCCAAGACGCCTGCTTTAAGCCATAAATGGCCTTCCGGAGTTTACATACCTTGTTTTCCTGGCCGGGTACTTCAAAACCTGGAGGTTGCATCATATAGATGTCCTCAAGAAGATCTCCATTCAGAAATGCCGTATCCACATCCATTTGATGAAAAGGTAAGCAAAACACGCAAGCTATTCATTCTCACGACCGGTGAAAATGTCTCATCATAATCAAGACCTTTGACTTGGCTGAAACCTCGAGAGCCTAGCCTTATACTTATCAAGGCTGCCATCATCCTTGTACTTTTTCTTGAATAGCCATTTGCAATCCACTGCTTTACGCCCAATGGGCAAATTAACAAGTTCCCATACCTGGTTTGCATCCATGGATGCGAGCTCTACCTCAGCTGCCCGTTTCC
This sequence comes from Isoetes taiwanensis, assembly GCA_021234155.1. NCBI lineage: Eukaryota > Viridiplantae > Streptophyta > Lycopodiopsida > Isoetales > Isoetaceae > Isoetes > Isoetes taiwanensis. The sequence continues at coordinate 13,147,674 of JAJEKV010000019.1, forward strand.
AATGTGGAGCTTCGGAGGAAGCCCATGCTTCCTCAATGCTTGCTGGTTCACCTTGCACTGCCAAGCAACACCATTCAACCAAACTAAGTTCAGCATTTTCAAGAACTTTACGAGAAGGTGTTCTGCTACGTGGTGACAACGGTTGATCAGGAGGAGGGGGCATTCTTATGAGTCGAGGATCAGGAAGAACTTGATTATGAGGTGGATCATCATTGATGGATTGCTGCACATCCACTGGTAAAGGCACATCTTGCTGCTGGTCCAGCCTCAAATCTTGAAGCTCAACGAGTGGAGGATCATCAAGAACAAGATATTTGTCTTGAACGAAATTTCCATCTGCAAGTGGATCAATACACATAGAATTTGACTCATCAAAAACTACTTCTGAGCTGGTGTATACCTTTCTCCGCTCTTGATCCCACAACAAGTATGCTTTATGATTAGGTGCATAGCCAATGAAAGTGCATTTAGTGCTACGGGCATCAAATTTTCTGCAGAAATGCTTTCGGTACATGTACATAAGCGGTACATCCAAAGGTGCGCAAATGAGAAACATCCTGTTTCTCTCGGACCAAGCTTCTTCCGAGTCATCTCATTATCCAAGGCAATTGTGGAACTGTTTTTGCACATGAACTGCTGCAAAGAATTGCATCAGCCCAAAAATACTTTGGCAAATGACTTTTCGGCAAGCATACTTCTTCTTTGCATTGCACAAAGTGCGATTCTTCCTCTCCGCAACACCGTTTTGTTGAGGAGTAGCTCTCGTTGTGCATTGACGCTGAATCCCTGCCTGATCACATGTATCATGGAAGAGATCACTAAGATACTCTCCACCACCATCAGTGCGCAATTGCTTGATCTTCCTCCCTGTCTGATTTTCTACACATGCTTTATACAATTTAAAAGCTTCAAGAGCATCACTTTTCTTGGTTAGAAAATAGACAATTGTTTTCCGACTAAAATCATCAATAAACGTGATGAAATATACTGCCTTACCAAGGCGCGCAGACACCTCTATTGGTCCACAAAGGTCTGAGTGCACAAGCTCCAGCACTTGCTTAGCTCTGCTGCCTACACTTGCAAATGATCTGCGAGGGTGCTTATCAAGGATACATGCTTCACAAAGATCTGAGTCTGCCTTCATAGTTATCTTTATGCCATGAACCATGTTCTTCCGCTGCATTATTTTTAACGCTTGAACATTAGCGTGACCGTACCTTTTGTGCCAAAGTATGACTTTCTCCTTTTCTTTGGTTGATACTACTAGGGCCTGATTTGGATCAGACACCTCTAGCTCATACAAATTGCCATGTCTTGAGCCCTTGGCCACTATATCCCCTTCATTCCTTGCATTCTTCAAGAAAAGAACTTCTTTATCATCAAAGAAAACTTGCAGACCAGCATCTGCTGCACATGCAACTGACAAAAGGTTTTTTCGCAATTCCGGGACATGTAAGGTTTCTGGAAGCACCGTACTTTCACCATTCAATAGCGTGAAATGATATTGACCACTTCCTTGCACTTCAATTTCACTATGATCTCCCAATTGCACCAGACTTTTGTCATTTTGATAACTTGAGAATAGATCCCTATCCTTCAACATCACTGATGTGCATGCAGAATCCACTGTTAGACCCTTCTTTCCAGCAGTAGTGCATGCACTTGTTTCCACAACAGAAGCCTCCCCTTTAATTCTGAGACTCTGGTCTGATTGGATAACAAGAGAAGCCTCTCATTTGATGACTTGTGCTTCAACTAGATGTGCTTTCTCTGATTTGTTCTTTTCCTCCGGACAATCAACTGCATAATGGCCATATTCAAAGCAGTTCCTGCATTGACCTCTCTTGGCATAAACTTTCTTGGGACGTGCTCCTTTTGATCCGTCCACCTTCCCATCCGATTGCTTTTTGTAATGAGGCTTCTTATCTTGCCTCCCTCGTGCAAGCATGGCTTGTAATGGCTTGGAATCCTCCACTTTGTCTTTCAAGCGCATCTCTTTCTGCAAAAGCTTAGAGACGGCGTCATCCCATGAAAGATTGCTTTGAGCTGTCAAGAAATCAACAAAGTTTTCCCATGAATTTGGAAGAGAAGCATATAACTGGAGCTTTTGTTGCCCCTCTGGAACTGCATACTTGGAATCTGCTGCTGCCAACATATCAAACATCTCCATTTGATTTATGTGTGTATTTAGATCAGCTCCTTCCACATACTTGCAAATCTGTGTATACAAATGCATAACTTCACCTTCTGTTTTGGTGCCATACTTATCTTCAAGCCAAATCCAAAGAGAATAGCTGCCCTGATCCACATCCACTTGCATGACTATGGCTCTTCTTCCAGCCTTGAAACCCTTTGCCATCAAACATAGGTGGCTTCAGAATTGCTGATACAGATCTGGTCTCCATGACCTTCTCTTGCTCAGATAAGTATTCTTCCAGAATTGTTCTTCCAAGTTCCTCTATTGTCGAACTTCCCTTCACATGCCAATAGGCTCTGATACCATGTTGGAAAATGTATCAGCTATGGACTGATACAAACCTACAGCACAGAGTGAGCCAAAGCGAAAGCAAGAATGGAAGAGACACAATAGGAATAGAATAGGAACAATCTGAATGTTCTATGTATTGCATGTAATCTATAAATACATGGAAAGAATGGCACTGAAAGGCCAACAACCGGAAACAGAAGGCCAAAGGCCAGAGATGTACATGATGTACTTCTAATGTACATCAATGTATCTATTGTACATCAATGTATCTAATGTACAGCTTGATTTCTAACACTTTGAGTAGCCCTATGACTTTTTGTTTTCTCCCTCAAAGATTCACTCAGTGGCTGATAGAACTCAATTCAACTCAATACAATTTTTTGAAGATACATCCTCAACCAACCTGAATCGTCAGTTTTCAATTCATCACAAAAAAAGGACGCGGACTGTAGTAGCCCATACAACAACCTTACCTAAACAATCATCTGCTTCATCTTGCTTTTAATGCCAATTAGCTCCAAAATAAAATTGTCTCAAATCTTTAGAAAGTGAATCCTAGATGAGTTGCGCAGGCTCATCAGGAGGTGAAAGAATGCGGATTTGAAAAATGATCTTAACCCAGGGGGAAACAACTTCTGGAAACAATTTGGAGTCAACAGATGGTACGCACTGTATCGCAACTTTTGTCTAGGTAGCACGCACATGACATTATATGTTAAAAAGACAAATTGATTCTACTAAAATTTGAGTAGGTGTCGTTCGTTTTTTCATGGCATGATGCTTGGTCGGCGGTTCTGGGTCGGACGAAGCAGCAATAAGTATGCCTGCCTTGTCCAATATTTGAATCCGACTACATATGTTGACATATGGATTTATTGGATCAAAAACTTTGTTTCATGGCCTGTGCTTAGCCAAAGTTTAGGTTGTAATGCATAATCATGGTTGCTTCATGGATTCTAACAAGAATCAATTTTTTTCCTAGAAGTTTTATATTTCTTTTTGTGGAATTGTTCTTCGAGAGGTATCTCATTTGGAGTTATTCATGCAGCTCTATGCATGGGTCTCAATATCTTGTTCACTGGTTTAATAACTGAGCTTTATTAGATACTCTAAAAGCCTTCATTGTTGGGACCTTATTTTTATCCATAGAAAAAATGCTAGAATTTGGCCTTCCTCAGAAGAATTTGGCAAGGGGAAATGCCAACTCAATAATTTTGTATAGAAGCCTTACTAATTGCTTAGAGTAGTAATTTTTATAGCTGCATCATGTGTGCTTGCTTGATAAACCAAATAGATAAGTTTAGTAAGAAAGTTAAGATTTGAGAAAACCTTTATTTCTACCGAATAAGATCTTCAAGATTGTTCGCTTGGACTGCTCTACAAGGCAGTCCTCAGCTTAAGGCTCTAATACCATATTCTAAATAAAAAACTGCAAAAAATAAATTGATCAGAGCCCAAATACCCTGGATTGTGGCTTTACATAGAGTTGCACCTCTTCAAGAATGGACACATATCACATCATTGTGTCATCATTTTTGCCAGGTCTAGCTTGGACAAGGTGGGAGGCTTTTGCTTCCTATCGTTGTTGGGTTGTTGGATGGCAAGGCCCCTCCTTCAAACTTTAAGGCATGTTCTCATCATTACTATGCCCCACTACCATATTCGCATCTCCCAAAGCATGGCCCGAGTTGCAATATTGCTTCACAAGAGGAAAATGCACCGTAACCTAGACCTCTTGTCACATCGACATGAATTGGTGGCATCATTTTTTTTTTCCTTTCATAAATCACACGCTACCCTCGTGAGACTTCCATACTCACTTTATTACCTATATGATAGTGGATGGGTAGTTTGTGCATTTTTAAGCTTGATGTGCAATCTCAATGGTGGCAATGAACCTATATTTATTGTGTTCAACCTCACCAAGATAATGACAAGATATGAAACTTCGACCCTGCCGCTGACAATTTAACATCTTGAACCTTGTTGTGCAATCTCAATTGTGGCAATGAGCCTATCTCAACATATATAAGGCAGTCCCAATTTTTGTTTGATTGTAATATTTTTTCCCCAGCAAAGAATTTGGGGGCGACACGTGGATGACTTCCTAAAGCGGCGACACGTGGATGACTAAGGATAGAAACGCATTTATGGCTACGCCTGAATTCCCCTGTTATGCCGAATTCTACTTAGAGGAGAGGAGCCGCCTCTCTTTCTCTGCCATTGCACTTCTCCGCCATAGTCAAGCCAAGCTCACCCTTCTTGCTCAAGCCTCGAGCTGCCAAATGTTCTAAGCTTTGGAGAAAGCTTGCAAAAGGGTTGCGCGCACCGCCGCCAGAGCTGAATCTCGCAGGTTTGTCACTTCCCCTTCCCCTGCTTCCTCTCTAAGCAGATAGATATAAACTTTGGCAGCATAGATATATAAGGAAGAAGGAAATTTTGAAGCAGGTAGATATAAACTTTGGCATAGGGATCACAGAGGGTTTGCACTGGATGAATGCCTTTAGGCACAACGCAAATCCATCAAGGGAAACAAGTAAAAACTCCTTAGGCAGATAATATTCCATTTTCTGCAGATAAAATGGGGTGTGGAGGTCTGAGGCTTCTTTCCAAGCTACGTAAGTTCTTATTTGGAAGATGCAGGCATACTTCATATGTACGCAGGTGGATGTCTTACAAGGAAGCTGTACATCACGAGCTCTTTGATAGAGGTCTCTCTATGTTTTGATTCCAGAAAAATACAGGCAGCAGCAGCGATTTGGGCCTGAGATTTTGACATTCGATTCAGGCAAGTATTCTCTTTTCTTATCGGTATTAGGTATGTTGCACAATAATGTAGTGATTATTGTAGTGTTTGCATTAATGAAGCAAATTCTATTTAACTGATGTAGAAACAGATTGGAGCATCCATTCCGATCTGCTCATGAAGCTGCAAAGAATTTGAGACAATTTTCTGATGCCCATTGCCCACAAGGATTTTTTGCAAGAATCAAGGGACCAGATAGTATCACACCTTCTGGGTAGGTAGAACCCATTAGATCGTTAGAACTACTGCATTCTTTTCAATATGTGGAGCAAGATCTTTGGCAGAAAATTGCACAAGGCAAGTAGAAACAACCCACTAGTTCTGTTGAACTGCAGGGCATAGTAGCCACAGAAAGGCAATACACACATCCGATGGTAAATTCAAAAGCCAGTGCTGGATCGTTCCCTATTTCTGGCCCTCCTTTTTGTCAGAATTAGAAAGCACTCTTAAGCCTGGTGGTTTGGCATGCTTCCATGTTGCTGAAATACAGGATCAAACAAGCACTCTCCAAACAACTTGGACCGACTATTATCTTGCTGCAGAGGTATTTTTCATTTCTTCACCTAATATTTAAGTGCCATACGCTGGCACAGGAGAAAGCTTTTTCTCATTGGGTTGGGTTCGGCCTGAAAACATAGTCTGGAGACTGCTCAATTATGGCAAGATTTAGATATAAAGAAGAAGCATTGGGTTTTGTATTTCTCTTTCAGCTTCTTTTTAAGCAAAAATGATAGCAGGGTTGTGCCTTAGAATCAAATCTTATTTTTTTCAGAAGATATTGACAAAGAGGTAAGGCTTGGCGTTACAAAAATTATGCTTCTAGCGATGGTTTGCTAACTATGATGGAATTATCTCTATTTGTAGGTCCTTTGCAAATTTAACCCTTCTCTGACAGTATTATGGTATAGATGAAATCATGGAAAGGTTACGGATGCACAGGCATCATCTGAAGTAGATGTAGGCCATTCAAAAATATGATGAATTAATTGTGATATATTCATTTTTTGCTAATGATAAATAATGTTTGCAATTATATTCAGGTTGCAAAATCATCTTCGTAATGAGATGTGCTTGCATTCTGCTCCTAAGACTACACTCAACTGTGTAGTTAGTGTCCTTCCTAACACTTCCTACATACATTTGTGTCATGGTTTAACATAAGTTGTTAGCAATGTTGAACACATCAAACCAATGACTTACTTCGTGCTCCAGGCAAATGAGCTAGTGGCTGATATTGCTGCCCTTGAGACTTCAATAGGAAGACAAGAGATTGAAGAGCAAATATATTTCTCTAATGGCTTCTTTGTGTGCACATTTTACAATATACCAATGAATTGGGGGAGACTATGATGAAATGGAAGGAACAGGGATCAATGATATTAATAGGTGATCTGAACGCCAGAACAGGGCAGGAACAGGCACAAATCATGAGCATGGAAGACACAAATGGGGAATGGACTAGCACGACAAGATCAGAGGAATGGGATAGACATACAGAAGGCAGAGCAGAAGTCAATGCCAGAGGGGAGCTACTACTCGAGATATGTTCGACCACAGGGGTCACTATAGCCAATGGAGTACAGAGGTGGGAAGGGTCAGGGAAGTACACGAGCCAGAATGCACACGGGAGAAGTATAGTGGATTATGTGATAATGAATGACACTGCAACAGAGATAGTATCGGGATTCATGCTCCTAGAATGGCCGATCGGGAAAAGAGAGAGCCATAGACCCACACTTACGGGGAATGAACACACCTCGAGTGACAGACAACAAGAAACAGAGGAAATTAACGGGAAGCTGAAAATACAGTTTCAAGAGAAGCATGTAGATGTATTTGTACAGTATATCAAAGAAGAAATGGGAAAATGGAATTGGAGGGCACACAGGGCAGAACGAAAATGGGGACAGGCTTAATGATATAACAATGAAAGTAGCAACGGAAGTTTTCGGAAAGAGAAGAAGAAAAAGGGGGAAGGACGCATTCAAGGCCTCGAGTTGGTACGACGACGAGTGTAGAGAACAGAAAAGAAAGGTCAGAGAGCAGAGAGGGAGAGAGGCATATCAAACCGAGAAAACGGTGTATTTGAAGATGCTGAAGGCAAAGAGAAGTAAAAACTTAGTACAACACCAGTGGGGACTGGCTAAACTTCTGAAAAAACAACCCCGAAAATTCTGGAAAGGATTTAAAGGGAAAGGACAAGGGAATCAGAAAAATGGTAGCGCGCAAGACGATATTGGGGCAGACGGGTGGGAGAGATACCTGGAAAAACTGTACAAGACCGGAGCATCTCCAGCACCAATACCAGAGCTACAAGGGATGGACAAACCGTGTTTTAGCACACAGGAAGTGATGATGGCACTAAATAGAATGGCCAATAACAAAGCCCCAGACCTATATGGGTTAACAGTGGAATTATTAAAATGTGCAGATACAGCAATAGGCAAACAGGTGACAGACATATTCAATGGCATCATACACACAGGACTCCCAGCCATATGGGCGTATAACAGGGTGATACCCCTACACAAGGGAGGGAGCAGACAGGAACCTGGAAATTACAGAACCATAATGGTGAGTTCCATTTTTGCAAAATGGTTTGGAAAAGTTTTAGACAATAAGCTGAAGCAATGGGCAGAAGGAGGGAACCGGAGTGCACAGGGACAGGCAGGGTTCAGGCCGGAACATTCAACCACGGATCACCTAGTGACCCTCAGGATATTGGTAGAACAAAATAGAACCAGGGGAAGAAAGTAATATGCTGCTTCGTGGACTTTAGGAAAGCTTTTGACACAGTTCCGATGGAAAAACTAATACAAAGGCTTATAGATATGCAGGCACCAAAGGATATGATAGGGGCAATTGCAAGATTGTACTATAATGTATATGCGAAAATGGAAGAGGAAGGGAAAGCAATAGATTGCGACACGGGAGTCAAGCAGGGATGCCCACTATCCCCCACACTGTTCAGAATATACATAGATGCATTACAGGATTACATAGCAGAACAGCAAGGGGACAGAGACGCTCCCATACTAGGGGACAACAAAGTACCCATCATGTTATATGCAGATGACCTGAGCATGATGGCCACAAAAAACAAGGGAATGCACAGGTTACTGAAACTGTTGGAAAGCTTTTGTGAAAAGACAGGGTTGACAGTTAATCTCGCGAAAACTAAAATAGTCTTTTTCGGCCACATGAATAGACACAAACCGTTCAGATATTTGGGAACGGAGTTAGAAGCATCAACAGAATACAGATATCTGGGATACGACACGCACGACACAGGGAAATGGGCTAAAGGGGCAGATACAAGATTCCAAACAGCCATCGGGAGTTACTACAATATGAAAAATTTCTGCAACAAAAGCAGAATAATAAACTGGGAAATCAAATGCTATTTGTTCAGTGCAGTGGTCGCAACCACACAACTATATGGGCAGAGGCCTGGGGACCGGGGCTAACAGAAAAGAAATGGGAGAAGCAGGAAGGAATATTCAGACAATGGCATAAACAGGAATTCAAGTTGAGAACGAATACACCACAAACAACCATAGTATATGAGACGGGGCAGAAACCAATAAAGGTAAGGGCATGGGAAAAGACCATCAGATATCTCATAAGAAACATTGCAGGTGGAAAACCGAATAAGTTAGCGAATATCGCGATCAGTGAATCAGCGAAAGCCCACATAATCGAGAGCAACGGTTGGTTCAGGGATGTAGCAATATGGACAAGAAAAATGGGAATGAATCTGAGCGACCTGATTATTGAAGGAGAATGGAATGATGAATGGGCAAACAAAGCTACGCAAGCTTGGCTGCAAAAATACACGGGGCCCAAGACAATCTGGCTTATGACAATATCAACCCGAAATGTGCCAGATAGGACAAACAGATGTATCGGGATAATTTACTAGGAAAGGCCGTGAAGGATATCCTAGCAAGATTTAGAATGGGAAGCCATGACCTAAGAATTGAAAAGGACGATGGCTGAGAATAGAGAAAGATGATCTGATATGCAATTTGTAAATGAGGGGAAGTGGAAGATGAAAATCATATGCTAAATGAATGCCCAAAAGATATGAAGACATCGGAACAAGTACGTAAAATGTAAGGTGGGGGTCACCGCATACACCCATGATGGCAAGGACGTAAACAATGAGGGATCCGGGCGACGCAATCACGGAAATGACTGCAAGGCACCGGAAGTAAATAAAGAAAAAGGGCTTCGTTATGAACCGCCCGAGGGGCGCACCATACCGCCTTCGTAAATGCTCACTCAAAGCGATTGATAACGACGCGACTTGCATGTGCGGCCTTGAAGCCGATCCAAAGCGGAGTGCCTGTTAATAGAGAAAAGTGAAGCCTTCGTAAAAGGTTACATTGTAAACCAAAGATGATGTGCTAGTAGCGCCCATCGTGAGCTCGCCCATGCTACATAAGTCCACTCGGGCCTCGGGGGGCACAAGGGACAATAATCTATCTATCTATCTATCTATCTATCTATCTATCTATCTATCTATCTATCTATCTATCTATCTATCTATCTATCTATCTATCTATCTATCTATCTATCTATCTATCTATCTATCTATCTATCTATCTATCTATCTATCTATCTATCTATCTATCTATCTATCTATCTATCTATACCGTTTACAAGTGCGGTTTCAGTCCCTGTGTCGATTTGGCACACAAGGGCTTATTGGATGCCCAAATAAAATGGGTCTGGATGAAACCACTAGGCTATAGTAACCTTTGCCATGTCCATTTATTTGCCTACATTGCTTTATATGCTCTATTAAGGTTCTAATCATGAAGGAAAAGTCTCAATGTAATTAAATCAGGCCCAATGTTTAAAAACAATCAACATCCATAGATGGCAAAGCATCTGCTTGACCTTGCATCAATGGTGAGTCTTCAACTATTGGATGTTTGTATTTTTCTATGTGATTAAGTCATAAAATAAATAGTTTATTTCCATTTCATTTTTTAAGTCCATGTTTGTAGTATGTAGGCCCTTTTTCAAAATAAGGATTCATTCTAAAATAGATATCCTTCATTGTTTTTTTTACAGATTATGACACTATTGCATGGTAAATTTGCATCAAGAATCTTAGATACTTGCATTTAAATAATATTCTTGGTCCATTATCCTTGAGGGAAGTTCTCATATATGCCTTACAAGAAGGGTGGGAAAGCTACGTTTTAGAGCATGAAAAGTCTAAGTTGATATTAAGGATTAAAACAAGAAATGTTTGGGGCATAAAGATTATTGCACCTTGCATAAAATAAGGAACACCGCTAAAAAGAGGGAAAATACTCCTGGTAGGCAACTGAGAGAAAATGGGGAAAATACTCATGGTAGGCATCCGAGAAGCATTGCTCTACTTAAGGAATTTACTATTCATAGCATGCAATTGGGTTTCTTTGACATGTGACTAGTTAGTCTTCTCTAAGGGAGCTAAAAACATCTGTCTGTTAATTTATGCACTTGAAATCTTGATATAAGTAATGATATTATCTTAGAGAACATACTAGTCAATATGCATTGTAAATGCTGCCACTCAAATGTTGAACTTGGCTTTGAGTCACAACTTGGATAATGCATATGCAAAACATGGACACCTGTAACTTTTCCAACATACATGCTAAAAAATAACCTCCTGATCTAATGGAATTTGTGATCAAAGAGGGCTCTCCATGAAAACTCTACCATTAAAATGGCATTTTTCCATAAATTTGTCTAAATGTCAACTATCATGCAACCATGTTCTTTTAAGAATAGAATAGAATAGAATATGATTTTATCGTCCACGGAGAATATGATTTTAAGGTCGTCTAAAACGCATAGGGAACTTTTGAGGTGAATCTCAAAATTTGAATCCCATTTTGTAATGGAATTTGTGATCAAAGAGGGCTCTTCATGAAAACTCTACCATTAAAATGGCATTTTTCCATAAATTTGTTCAAATGTCAACTATCATGCAACCAAGTTCTTTTAAGGTAGTCTAAAACACATAGGGAACTTTTGAGGTGAGTCTCAAATTTTGAATCCCATTTTGTAATGGAATTTGTGATCAAAGAGGGCTCTCCATGAAAACTCTACCATTAAAATGGCATTTTTCCATAAATTTGTTCAAATGTCAACTATCATGCAACCAAGTTCTTTTAAGGTCGTCTAAAACACATAGGGAACTTTTGAGGTGAATCTCAAATTTTGTATCCCATTTTGAGGGCACTTTGAGCATCTTATGGTTTGAGATCCAGTTGGAGATGGTTTTCACCCCAATTCTAAGTTGACACAAACTCCGTCATAGTGCATTTAGGAAAGAGAAACGTTCGCGGCGGCCTTGGCCGCCGCGATAAGTTTCTTGTAATACATATTGTATTCAATGTCACCAAGATAAATATGAACCTTCGACCTTGCTAGTGACAGCTTAAGGTCTTACCATTGGACTAGAAGAGCATTTCTAAACGTCCATTGGAGAGCAACGTCTATGACCACATACCATCATCACGTAAATAACCAACATATGACATCTTCCAAGTGTAGTGAAAAAAGAATTCACGCCTTATGAATTAGACTACGTAAGTTCTTTACAATCAAGTTCCCTCAACCCCCAAAACCCCCACCAAGCAAAATCAAATGTGCTCTGCTATGGCTTCTTGGATTCATCTATTTCTCTGCACTAGCTAATAAATTGGATGCAGCATAAGCGTTTGGGGAGGTTGAAAGATCAGTTCTTGAATTTTGATGAGGAGATATGGCAACCGAATTGGAGATTGGCTTTGCCATGGTGTAGGTGGTTTCCTTGCTTCAACTACTCCAGCTAGCTCGATCTCATCACTGCTTCTTGCGTGCTTCTTGGCCTAGTGTATTTTGACTTTATCTAAGCAAAAGGGAAAACATGATTTCCTTACATGGCAACAAATTGATTGCCTTGCCCAAAAGCATAAAAAGCTACTTAAAATAAAAAGGTGTTGTAATCCTCAGGTAATTTTCTAGGTAGGAATGGAGGCTTTCAATTTTAGATGGGGAACTGACCCATTAGGCTATGTTTTTGCCACGGCTTCAAAACGCGCATGCCATTTGATAAACGTGACAAATTTTATCCCTTGATCGCTTTAAAGCAACATCCTAGAGGATAATTGCATAGAGGGGAATCAAGTAATAAATAGAACAGAATATAAGAATATAAATAGGAATGAAGCAGTAATAACTGAATGATATAGAATGATATAGATTTATTACTGCTCTACATCATTCATTTACTACTGCTCCATGTCCCATTGCCTATACTGGTGTCTCTGGATATTAAAAAATCTATTCTATCCACTGACTTCAGAAGTTAGAAGTTTTTGTGGAGTAGTAAATAGAATTTAACACAAGTAATATGAAACTACTTATGTCCAACTTACGTTAATCCTCTTCAATGGCAAATAGAAATGAGAAATTAGTTTCCAAAATGTGCAATTTGTTGACTATCGTATCGTGGGTTCATGTACCTGGTACATATCTCGTCCAGATTAATGCTGTTTGCAATGTCTAGTTAAAGAGGATTCCTTCCCGCCTCGAAGAGGACGGATAACTTCGGTCGTTCCACCAAGCGATTCAGCTCCGACCATGCATATGCGCCACCTGTAATAAGCCTTTGACATGTTTTATTCTGTTGGGCTGTTGGATTTGCTACTCTAAGTAAGCCAAATTAGGTGCTGGAATATGTTTTGCCTTAAAGTGAGCAAATTTGAAAAAAAGATTTGTGCTAGATGCTGCAAATTTCTTCTCTGTTTCTTTTCTCGTAGAGAGGCGTTATTAGTTGGTATTTGAAATATTAAGCTTGTGGAGTTTGAAGATGTCAAAAAAGAGATATCGTTCTTCAGACGAGTCATTTCATACCATTCTCAAGATCCCACTAGGTGAAAGTCCTTATGTCAAAGCTAATTATGTTCAGGTGATAATTATTTCTGTTTGAAATTTTTTCACTGTGATCTATAGCTTCATTTAAAAGGAAGTATAATGTGGGATATAAAAATTGCAGTTGGTAGAAAAGGATTTAAGCAAAGCAATTGCACTGTTCTGGGCTGCAATCAATGGAGGAGACAGAGTAGATAGCGCACTTAAAGATATGACTCTGCTGATGAAGCAACAGAACAGGGCAGAAGAGGCAATAGAAGCCATCAAATCTTTCAGGCATCTTTGTCCAGATCAGTCTCAGGAGTCCCTAGACAATGTTCTGCTAGAGCTATACAGGGTGAGAAATTAGGGTATTTTAATTATCTATTCTTACTGTTAGGCAATGTAGAAGCAATAGGGTGGCAATGTTGCTTGCAGAGATGTGGAAGATTGGAGGATGAAATAGAATTGTTGCAGCACAAAATTTATTGTATTAAGCAAGGCATCTCTTTTAAAGGCAAAAGGACAAAAACTGCACGGTCTCAAGGTAGAAGGTTTCAAATTTCAAAACATCAAGAGATCACACGCCTGCTGGTATGGTAGAAAGCAATCTGTTTCTTTTTTCTTTTTCTTTTCTCTAAAGACTTCAAGAATTCTAATATTGCTTTATTTTGTTATGTAAATATATAGGGAAACTTGGGCTGGGCTTACATGCAACAATCTAACTTTGCTGCAGCAGAAGCCGCATATAGGTATTGACTTATTATTTGATTATCCAGGATAACGCAATTTAATTTAGTTCCTAATATTGGTAAATGAGTGTAGAGTTTGTTTGTTGTAACAGTGAGGCTCTAAGCATAGGACCAGATGACAACAAGGTGTGCAACTTGGGAATATGTCTACTGAAACAAGGCAGACTTGTTGAGGCCAAAAATATTCTAGTTGGTATCTCTCCTCCTTCTTCATCTGACATTTCGCATCATAGAGCTTACCTACGTGCTCAAGAAATTTTAGGAGAAATTGAGGGCTGTTTCAAAGTAGAAGAAACAACAAAAAGTGGCCTCAAAATATTGCCAGAAGCCAGACTTATGCATTCCAATGGTTACACAGTTTGTAATTCCAAAGAAGGTGCTTGCTTTTCAGCAGACAAGGATAGTGCAAAGCATGTGAGGCACAAACTGGAAAATGAAGGATATGAGATTTTTAATGGAAATAGGTTCGACAAGTTCGTTTGTAATTCCAAAGAAGGTGCTTGCTTTTCAACAGAAATGGATAGTGCAAGGCATGTGAGGCACAAACTGGAAAATGATGGATATGAGACTTTTAATGGCAATGGGTTCGACAAGTTCTTTCCTTATAGGATTGAAAAAGATGAAAAATATGGCATATATAGTCCAACCAGTTTGGATTCTCCCAGGGAAATAATAACAGGCAAACCAGGCGATGATTTCCTTTATAAAAGCTGTGATAGATTGATGAATAAGAACCCATATGACGATAATAAGGCACATGCAATATGGGCAAATTTAAACTATTGCGAGAATGCATTAGACTTGTTACAGGCAAAAAGAGTTGAAAACGGAAAACAGGTTGGATCTTATTCCAAGAACTTTCCTGCTGCTGTGGAGATTGAGGGGACGGAGCATCGGAAAAGAAGATTGAGAGTATTTGAGGAAATGACAGCCGATGTCGCTAGCCCTTGATCAAAAACTGACATCATCATTGGTATATATTATCCGTCATCTACCTAATGTTGGTGCAAATTTGATCATCGACCAAATCATTTAAAAGGTTGATGATGCTCATACTATTGAACGTAACTTTTTACGTATGGTCGCTATAAGCAGACGAAGGAAGTTGCTTCTTAGGGCCCATGTATTTAGAACCCACCTACCAACTGGTAGGGAAACTTTGAGCCATATGGGAAAAATCTCCTAATGTTACTCTCAATAACCGGATATTCCAAGTTTCTAAGCTGAAATTTGTATAGCCCCTCATAAAAAATATACTTGAAAATCAATTTTTTCTGTCAATTGGAAACAACTCCAATCTCTAATCTACCATCCCAGACTTTGCCCAAACATCTAACTTATGCAGCATCCTGTATTCTAACAATGAAGAAAAGCAATCCTTAAACTTTTGCCGACATTTTTTCAAACTAAAACCTAGAATCTTTGATGCACTTGCAAGGAAACCTATTCATTTATCATTTTTAAACACTTAAGGTGGATCTCCATTAGGTTGTAACCTGGTTTTGGCTTTCGCTTTTGTGCAACACATAGGCAAATTCAAAAGCCAACCATTCCCATTGAAAACTTTTATTTTAACCTGTAGGCTTTTCAATGACAGCGAAGAGACTGCGCCATAGTTGGAGGCAATGAACTGAGGGTAAATTTTAGATATTTAGATGGGTCCCAAAGCATCTGAATGTTTTCGAGTTGGCAATGATGTCTCTGTCCAACTGCGGCAAATGTATCGTAATAGGAATTGCCGGGACGAATGCATTATACCCCGACGTGGGGAATCCCGCCCCTCCAATCCAAGCACGGAGGGCCGATATCAACACGAAGGGGGGTCAGATAATGCATTCTACCCGAATTGCCCAGTTTTCCTAGAGTGAATGTGCCAGTAATCCCCGTAAAAACATTAATCAAGATGGACCCTTAGGGTGCTTTCCCATGAGATTGCCGGCCTGAAAATAGATTGCCAGGTCCAAAATCTAGGCGTTCAAGAAATGCCTGAGGATTACTTTGGATTCAGGTCAGGAACCTGAATTCTTCAGGTTCAGGCACTCATGAGAACCTGCATGCGAAGATCTGGACCTTAAAAGTCGTATTTAATTAAAGTGGGACAAATCTCGAATTTTGGGACTCAGACTGAAAATGGGACTCATACTGACAAATTTTTTTACATTGAATCGTTGTTAGATCGGGGGAGGGAAGGGGAGGGGGAGGGAGAAGTTGGGGAGAAGTTGAGAGAAGTAAGGAAGGGGTTAAGTTAGAAGAAGTGGGGAGGAGGAAGCCGAAAAGGGAGGTGAGAAGAGGGGGCAAGGGGAGGTGAGAGGAGGGTGCAAGGGGAGGTGAGAGGAGGGTGCAAGGGGTTGAGTTCTAAAGGGGGGGTGAGAAGAGGGGGAAGGGGGAGTTCGGAAAGGGGGGGGCAAGGGGAAGTGGCAAGGGGAGGGAAGTGGCAAGGGAAGGGGAAGGGGATAAGTAAAAGAGAAGAGCAAAAGGGCAAAGGAGGAGAGGGAGGGGCAAAGGGGGCAAGAGTCTCCCCCACCCCCTCCAAAATAAAAATAATAATACAATATTCATAATATAAATAAATAAATAAATTACAAATTAATTAATTAGAGGACATATATAAATTAATATAATTAGTTTGTCAATGTAATTAAATATATAAATTAGAGAAACATTTACGAGTCAATATATACAATTAATTAATTTAGCCTTAGACCATTTCTCGCCTCGCAAGGCGAGAATGTGCATGGAGTGGACTGAAGCCAAGCCGAGAATGTGCAAGGCCCACATTTACTCCCACGCCCCCACCCCAACGCCCACACCTCCCATTCCCCAATGCACTAGATCGGATCTTGGGGTCTCCATCCCGCTCCTTTTTAACCACACTCCCTTACTCATTTCACACCGTTAAGGTGGGTTGCCAGTATAAATACCTTAAGGTGGGTTGCCGTGAAGGAAAATACAGGGCCGAAGACGCTGCCTTTGCTTAAGACGCTGAAGACGCTTAATACTGCCGAAGACGCACCTTTGATACTGCCGAAGACGCTGCTCGATCCATGCGCGGCAACAAGGCCCGCACTAATTTTGTCTACCCATCTGAGAGCACCCATATTCTGGATGTCCCAAATGCCGCAGCTCTCAATCTGAAAACCGAAGCCGCCCTTCGTAATGCCAGATGCTCTCTCATGCCCGAATGGCTAGACTGCTTGTCTAACAATCCTGCTCCTTCCCATGCCCAGCCTTCCTCTGCCCTTACTCGCCAGCCTGACCTCCGCTCTCTCCAGGCCCTCTATAACGTCCAACAGATCCACCATGTTCCTGATTTTCCTGATCTTAGAGAGCTCAGGGATTTACCCTACAGATAAAGATAAACAACAAGATCCGGATCAGGCAGAATAAAGAGAAGAAGAACCGCTTTGATTCGGCAACAAATCCAGCGCCCCTTTGATTCGGCAACAAATCCAAAGACCCTTTGATTCGGAAGAATCCCAAGAAATCCGCCCCTTTGATTCGGCAAAGAAATCCAAATACTTCTTTTCCAAGAACCTGCTCAAAATACACCATAAAGCAATCTGATCCGACCTGGCATCAAGGTCTTGCTCAACAAACGAAGGGTCATGTCCTTCAAAGAGATTGATCCAATACTATCTCGATCGCTTATGGGCTTATTCAAAGAAAACAGAGCGCGATTCAAGAAAACAGACCCTTGCATATTGCTTGTAAAGAAAGGCGCCCAACCAAAGCATCTTCATCTTCGGGATCTTCAGCTAGACTGGCATCTCCAATCTTCGGGTAAGCTTCTCCATCCGGCCTTGCTGCTGTAGACTAGCATATCCCCTTCTTTGTTGCTAGAAGCTTTCGGGAAAGGGATATGGCCTTGTTTATTTTGAATACTATCTCATGTTATTTCCGATCTTATATTCCAGATCTTTTCTATGGAGCTTGACGCCTATGAAAGCAAAAACGTCACTAAGCCGATGCAATATTTCGAAAGAACGCTAATCTCCATAGCTGGAAGCTCAAGTTTTGGAGTCCCAAAGGTATGTACCAAATTTCTTTTTAAGAATGGACGGGCCCAAAAATATGTACCAAAGTTCAAAATTCAAACACGGGCGGGAAAAAAAGGCGGGGTAAAAAGTAGGGTACAATAAGTAATGCAGTTGTATTGGGACATTCTAGCATGCTATTATGTAGGCTAGGTTAATATACATTCTAGCATGCTATTATGTAGGCTAGGTTAATGGTACGTATTAAAAATAGGTACTTAGCTTTTTAGAATGTGTATGTCATCTTAAAAGGCGGGGTACAGAAAAAAACGGGATTAAAAAAAAATACATTAAAAAAATACGTTTCTAGGCATATATTTCTTATTCTAAGGTAAAAATTTAACTTTTAAAAGATCATAATATACTTTAAGTACTAATGTGTGCTAATTAAGGTGTGCTAGTATAAAAATGCTAATGTGTGCTAATATGCTAATGTGTGCTAATATGCTAATGTGTGCTAATACTAATGTGTACTAATGTATAAAAATACTAATGTGTGCTTTGCATGGACTGTGTGCTAGTAATGAAATTGTGGTAGTATAAAGTACTAATGTGTGCTAATTAAGGTGTGCTAATAAAAAAAATGCTAATGTGTGCTAATACTAATGAGTGCTAGTATAAAAACAATTGTTAAATACTAATGTGTGCTAAATACTAATGTGCTGTGGGAAAAACAATAAATTATGGTGTGATAGAATAATAAACTATGGTGGAAAATTAGATGGATAGATAGATAAAATGATGCTCCGCAAAAATAATCTCTAGCCCTTGAAATTGCCTTTTTTTACTCTGAGCTGCCTTTCTCGACTCGCGAGTCGAGAAAGGCCCTCAAACCTGCGTTTTTCGCTTTGAGCTGCCTTTCTCGACTCGCGAGTTGAGAAAGGCCTTCTGACCCCTAAAACCAGCGTTTTTCGCTTTGAGCTGCCTTTCTCGACTCGCGAGTCGAGAAAGGCCTTCTGACCCCTAAAACATGCATTTTTCGCTTTGAGCTGCCTTTCTCGACTCGCGAGTCGAGGAAGGCCTTCTGACCCCTAAAACCTGCGTTTTAGGGTTTAGACTGCCTTTCTCGACTGAGTCGAGAAAGGCCTTCTCACCTGTGTTTTTCCCTCTAAGCTGCCTTTTTAATTTTGATCTGGCTTTCTCGACTCGCGAGTCGAGAAAAGGCTCTTAGGCCTGTATTTTCCAAAAATGGCCCTAAGAACTATGTTTTATTTTATTTTTTTTGCCTGTAGCATCACTTGACTAACTTGATTTTGTCTTTTGCAGTTCTTATCTCAACCAGATAGTACATGCTTGGGAGCAATGAAAAGACCAGTTCATTGAAGAAAGATGCCGCGAAGAGGGTGGTGACATCAGTTGGACATACAAGCATGTGGCCCATGAAGGAACTCCTCATACAAATTTCTATCGTTTGTAAGTTGCTCCGTGACTTGGAGAGAGCTCCACGCACCGTTTGCACTAGGTGGTTCATGTGTGAAGAGGGTGTAATCTTTGTGCCCATACGACCACTATGGTCTCTTCACCCACTGTAATATATATTGTAATGAGCCCATTTATAAATAGAAGGTATCTCAAAACTAGTATTTTTTGGTGATTAATAAACAATTTGCGAAATTTTTGTTGGAATTTTTTATCTCTTGTCTACCCACCTAAGAAAATAGAGCCAAAATGTTCAACTAAGAATCTTTTTCAACTAGACCTTTGGTTTCAATCTGTAATGAAATTCCTATGTTTGTGGCATTGTTCTTGTTCTCGACTCGTTATCAAGACAAAACTGGAAGAAAGCTTGGATGCACACTAACAGACAAAAATTCGAATTATGGACAGTTTTCGGGTCGGGGTGCTCCTTCTTGTGTAAAATAACAGGGTTCCGAAAAAAAGTGGGAATGGAATGAGTCCCACTTTAATTAAATACGACTTTTAAGAAAATCTTGAGATTGGAGCCCATGGGAAAGCACCATAGTCCAATAAAGAACATGGCAAGCATTTCTCAGTATCATTAGTAGAAGCTACAAGGGAGGATCGTCTTCTTTCGTGCACTTAAAGTTCCAATAGCCACATTAAGGTGCTTTAGTCATCGGATTTGGCAAAAAACGCGACCGTTGGACTCCTCCTGACCCGGGGAAACCAAAGGTGTCAAATTTTTAACCAAGAAACAAGCCACCGATCAATCAACTGCTATTCAAACAACGATCGATCAAACCGCATGGAGCGAAGAAACACGCCACCGATCGATCAATTGCTATCGTCAACGAGCCCCTTTCGTGGACCCGCACGGCCGCCACCATGGCCAACTATCCCCACCTGTTGTGCAATTGGCATCCATCATGGTCATAGGGACCTGTTAGCGAGGACCCTCATACGAGCCAGACTTCATGAGTTTTTCCCTTCATGCAGAAACCAACGACTCATATGTGTCAAGCCCCTTCCTTCGACCTTCCCCTATCCTACGATCGAGGGTGTTTATGCCTAATTGTTGCCTAATTCAAGAGGATTCATGTTTAATCAGACTTTCAGACGGGATTAGTGATGCTCAAGCATGATTCAAATTCAATTTGGATTATGGCGGAGGCCACAGGAATCATTCTAGGCCAAATTTTAATTCAAGCCATCACTTCAAGCCAATCGAAGCTGCTTATTTAAAAAAAAGAAAAATCTGTTCATCTTCCCGTTCTTCATTCCATCGTTTACGTGCTAAGTAACCGGCCGGATCTCGGGACCGGCAGGCGGCGGCGCCGTGAGCGGCGTTAAGCTGCGGCGCCGCCGCCGCGGCCACCGCCGGAACCCCGAGATCCTACGGCTACCAAATGTATGCCGACAGGTAATGGAAATTCTGTTAACCCTAGCCAAAATTTTTTCCGGCCGGCATTTCTTTTTCCTTTTCTCCTCTGGCGATGGAGGATGCCGGAGCAGCGTGTGCCAAATTCCTAGGAACACTAGCATCCTACCGGACAAAATCGAAAATTTCCTATTGTCAAAAATTTTGGTAGGAAGTAGTTCCTGTTGGGAAATTAATTTCATTGGGTAAATACCGAAAGCCACAAAATATCCAGGGTATTTACCGGTAGCTTTGAAAAATGCTCGGAAATAAAAATTTCTTATTCTTAATATATTTTTGCCATACGTGTCTATAATATCCATAATCCATTTATTATTACCATATACCAACCAATAATAACACGTTTTTCTTTTTCGTATGGGGAAGTAGGTTTTTTTTTCACAGAAAAGAAAGAAAGAATCGTAGCAGCATAGCAGCCGGAGCCCCAAATCGATTCTGCTTTTAATGCTGCCTGCCGCTCCCGCCATCACCGCCATGCTGCCGCTTTTGTGTAGCAGAAGAAAAGCATGCAACAGTAACAGAGTTTACCCTTTTTTTCGTAAGAGGAAGAGGAAAAGAAAGAGCGGTTGCAAGAAAGGGAAGGACGTCTCCAATTTTTATGCTCTAATTCTCCAATTTAGGCTGGGAAGAACTACAAGTGCATTTTCGCTTTGGTGCAAGCAGGTAAAATGCAATCTTTATCTTCTGGTTTATGTGATTTGCCTGAAGCTTAACTTCTGGTTTCTTGGATTTGCTTGCTCCATATTGCAATGCAACCTATTTCAGGTTTAACAGAAGCATTTCTGGTAAAGATGAGATCTAAGAGAAAGACCATTCCACGCAGGGCAGATCAACCTTCTATTCTGCAACTGCCAGGTTTTCGTAGGGCTGATCCTGCAAGTGTTGAGACCTCAAATGAAAATGCTGCAGAGGACAATGTTGCAGTGGAACTTGAATCTGATGAGCATAAAATTCTGAAGAACAGAAAGTTATGGCAGGATTCTTGGCTTAGGGATTGGGATTGGCTAGAGTTCAAGCATGAAACAGGTAGAGTTTTTTGCAAGTATTGTAAAATGGATTCAAAGAATAGAAGTCCATTTGGTAAAGATGGGTCAATGAATGTAAGAACTTCTGCATTTTTTGAGCATGCAAGTAGTGATGGCCATAGGCATTCATCCTGGTTGGCAGTAAAAGGGAAGGATGCTATGGAGAAAGTTGTCAAACAAAAAAGAATTTCAGCAAGCTTTGCTCTTGTAAATCTTTTTAGATGTGCATATTTGATAGCAAAAGAAGATCTTGCATTTAGGAAATTTGGCAAGCTTGTTCTTTTAGTACGAGCATGTGGTGCCAAGAATTTGGCAGGGCACTATGAGAATGGAAAGGCATGTGCAAAATTTGTACACAGTATTAGTAAAAGTATTGAAGCATCCATTTGGGACAGAATTAAGAAGAGTCCTTTCTTTGGTATTATGATTGAGGGTAAAAGCACGAAAGGGTGTACGTACATCGTACTGAATTGAAGGACGAATTTGTGCTTTTTTGGGGTACATTTTAGATGTACATCAAGATACTATGGTTTGTCATTTTGTGTCAGATATGCAATGATTGCAAGATCATCCCTGACATTCCCCCCGAAATTCTTGGTTAACCACCGAACCACCGAACCAATTCGAATGGATCCGTCCCTCCCTTTCCGAAATTCCCCCCTTTCACAGGACGAACACCGAACGAATTCCAGAAGCAAACACATGCCAATTGAATCTACAAGAAATACAAATCAATTTCAATCTGTTCATGGAGGGTGAGAATTCCAATGGAAGTGATGGTTCTAAGCGTAAGTATGCCGACATTGGCCAGTGTTATGCCACAAAACAAATAAAGCAGCGTGTTGACAGGTCGGTAGATTGCATCCTCAGTTGCTGGCAAACGCTTCGTCCAGATCAAAGATTAGTTTTTTGTGATCGTTTGTTGCAAGATGACAGGCTTTTTCCTGTTTTTCCTGAATTGGAAATCCTTCCGAAGTTATTGTTATGAAATCAATGATCAAAAACTTGAAAGATGGGCTTCAAGAAGTAAAGTCTGCTAATAGCAAAGATAAATTGGCTGCAAAACATTCACTGTTATCAATGATTGTTGGAAAAAAAGGAGATATAAACAAGAATGTTTCTTCAAAATTGCTAAAGATACAGCCAAGAAATTTATCCAAAGCTGCGCAAAAGAAGAAGGAAGATAATGTCATTAAGTGGAGCAAATGTATGGGCTTTGGCGGTGAAGGATGCCAAGATCAAATAGAATCGATGATTCAATCAAATGTCGTCTTCGTGAATTTTGGCTTGACAATACCAAAGTTTCACCAAAGGTTAGAGATGTCATGAAGAGGAGAACACAAGCAATACAATACCTTGATATCTCACAGGTTTGCTCTTGTAATTGAATCAATTCAGTTTTGGAGATTATGTTTTCTTCCAAAATTCTTTCATGACTTTCTTCCGTACATTCTAGTTCTCGTTCGAAAGTGACCCATTAATGAATACACATGGTTTTCATGAAATGTATTGCATTTTACTTTGTTTACATTTATACATTGTTTACACAAAGATTTAAATCTTGCGTTGATGTGCTATTAGGTACTTTTAGATGTACATCCATTTACATGTCCATGCAACGCATTTACATGTACTTGAATATCAAAATTACATCATTTTACAAATTTTAGTGTACTTTCGGGTAATGAAGCCAAACAAATCGACATATGTACATTAGTTGTACTAATATTGTAACATTAATGTGATGTACTAATATTGGAACATTAATTAGATGTACACCGATGTACATTGGATGTACATTGGATGTACAAGAATGCATCGATGGAACTGTTGGTATCGTACATTAGATGTACTTGATGTACGATAGATGTACATTAGATGTACAATATGATTAGTGGAACTGTTGGATGGACATTTTATGTACATAGACCATACATTAATTGTACAATAGTATAGTTAAATACTCTTTTTGCATCCGTTGCCGACATCATTTTGCTAACATGGTCTTTAATGGTTTTGTTATTGCGGTTTGAGCTTTATCAATCAGTTTGTATATCGTAATCCCGATACCAAAATTTGCCTTGACGGTTCGAGTATCCGAAACCCTGATTGCATAAGGAAATTGAAGGAGAGAAACACATGTTGTTGTGTCAAACATGAGCAAGCGATCCGTATGTAAAGGCCTTCAATGATATGAGGAGATCCCTACATGTTAATTGCACTTGCCGCCGCAGTTGTTCGTGCATCCCAAAGAAACAATGGAGTATGTCAAGCAAACAAGAAGACTTTTGATAATGTTAGTATCTTGTGGAGGTCAACAGTTTGCGAGAAATTTGTGACGGATGAATGGCATAAACTAAAATGCATCAAAGGCGAATGTGATGAATGTGGAGTGAAGAAATTCGACATCCGTCCAAACGAGGAAGATGGAATTGAGAATGTGGACCGGCAAGTATATGCATATGTCAATGAGCCATCCAAAAAGGTGCATCCGTAGGTTTAGATTAGTTGATCGAATGACAAAGCATCCGCTTAGTTAAAGAACATGAAAAATCAGCTTGCTAAGTTTACAGATCATAACTTTACAGCACACTGGCAGAGCAAACAGTTTAAAAGATGTGTTGAGAAACTCCCGGATAATAGTGTGTTGTCTGTTGTTGACTTTGCAGAGAACTACACATTGAAACCGTGACGAAGTGCAATCCGAGCATTGGAATCCCCGGATCAAATTAGTATTTTGGTCCATATTTCAATGATGAAAATAGAAGGTAGGCTTAAAAAAAAAAGCATTTCTATGTTTCGGATGACGTAAAGCATGACACTCATTTTGTGCAACATGGTTTTAAATTACATTTGGGGTGGCTTAAGAATAATGGAGGTGGACACATAAACCTTCATTATGTGTGGTCGGATGGTTGTGCATCTCAATTCAAATCAAGACGGGCATGGTATGGAATCAGTAGATACCATGTTGAAAATAAAATTCGAGTGATATGGAATTTCTTTGGATCTGGCCATGGGAAAGCACATGATGGCGAGCTAGGCTGGTATAGCAAAGTTGTGGCTTGAGAGCGGCGAGCGAGAAAACAAAATGGCATGCCGCGGATAAAAAGTGTAAACAAATTTTGTGCGCTTTTAAGGGCCAAGGAATCGGATTGTGAAAGGGTGTTTTGGGAGGTTGGAAAACAGATGTGAACAGGCAGCAAGCATTCAATTGCAAGACTTTACCCGGGTACTCAGCCAGATACATTCTGTGTCAACTATAAACCCAAAGAGATCCAACAAAGTTGCTATGCGCACCACTCTCGTGCTTTTGTGATGCTTGCATTAACTTCAATTGGTTGAATTGTGAGAACATTAAACATTGTGGAGAATGGTCTCTAAAAGTTTGGAGCCCACGATCATATTGCCTCTTGTGGTGAAGCTGAAAATGATGTGGATGTTTTGTATGCGTAAGACGAGGGCCGGGTTTAGATGACAATCGTAGGAGTTTCGGATGTATTTGTGTCTTTTGCAAAGACCGCACAATGTGGAAGGTGTTTCATACTATGTTATCATGTGCACCGTGGAAAAGCATGCATTGGAAGAAGATTCAATTGATGACTATGGAAATGATTACTCTCTGCGGCACTAGTGTCATTGAAGGACAATATTATGAACTAATCCCGTGCTGCCACAATAAGTATAAACCGCTTCCTACTAAGAATGTTTTGGTACCTGCAGAATCAGGATTGGGGTTCGAATCCCATTCAAGAAAGTAAAACACAAGTCAAAGGGGCAAGCACAACATTTCACTTGCCGATGAAGTCCATGAGACATTGTTATCACAACTTCCAAAGAATTGTAGATGACTTGGACTAAGTCGATCTGTGGGTACTTTCCGAAATATTGTAATACTTTGTCCATATAAGAGATAAGAACTGAACAAATTTTCATTGTACATGACAAGGACTACTTCAATAGTGCATTAGGTACATCAATGTACATAATATGTACATCCTGTGTACATCTTATGTACATCTTATGTACATCTGTTGTACATTCCAGAGATATTTGTTAAGTGTAAGTTGATTAGAATTGAACATAAGAAAGTTGAATTACATAAACATTAAAAATAGTTTCAGTCATGGCAAAGATAAGAAATGGACAGGTTTTCATGTACAAATGGTTCATATATTTATATTGTGGACATAAATACAACACACCTGAAAGTGAGCATGGCTCATAATTCATGGCCTAGCTTCAAAATGTCAGTAGGAGCCTGATATCTTATGACTATTGCATCATATCCTCTAATGCAGTAGTCCATGCGGTTTCTATAGCTCGTGCCACCGGCAAACCTTTCCATCCTACATGGCCTTCATCTTCCCGGACACGTGCCTTCCCCCAAGGGTTGTGCAACAAGTGAGTTGCT
Organism: Isoetes taiwanensis; assembly: GCA_021234155.1. Lineage (NCBI taxonomy): Eukaryota > Viridiplantae > Streptophyta > Lycopodiopsida > Isoetales > Isoetaceae > Isoetes > Isoetes taiwanensis. The sequence goes on from JAJEKV010000019.1 coordinate 13,173,934, forward strand.
GCCAATATACATTTTGTGGTTGCTCGTTCCTCATAGTTTTCAATTTGGTCAACCTTTTCCCACAGTCCAGGAACAGCAGTATAGAGGCGATAATCGGTCCCCAACCCTATGTGCTTGCAGCTTGTGTTGGTTTCTATTACCTCTGGGTGCAGCAGAACTCTATCTCTTAGTTTCATAATAGTCTTTTGTGTTTCAGTCCATTCATCTACAAAGCAAATGAAGATTGACTTAATTATGTATACACACTCATAATTGTACCAATAAGAAAGACAAGAAAAAAGAGTACTCAAGTGCAATGAACAAAAACTTTCATACATATATTCATAACATTTGAATTTGTACATCGGTTTTAGTCTCAGTACCAACAATGGGCCACTCGAGAGGCCAATAACATGACGGCAGTTTCTCCATTGCTTGCTCCATATATTGACTAAATTTAGGCGTGAGCACCCAAGTTGTTGCCATAGTTTGCCAAAAAATATTTTCCACCTGCTCTGATATGCTATCTGCTGCATTAGTCATTGGATGCTCTTTTACATACACTATACCATCTTCAGCCATTTTCAATCCATTAAGCCATGGAATGAGCTCCATGACAAGCAAACTGTCGCCAGCTAATATTGGTGTCCAAGAGAAAGGACATATGTAGCTTCCTATGGGATTCGTGAGGATTTGTATCTCTCGTCATCGATCAAAACGTATTTCCATAGTACTGGGTACTCTTTCCATACCACGTTTAATGGCTTCACAAACAACCCCTTTTGAGGTTCAAGAGGGTGTTTGTGTGGCGTAGTCCAACATCGCCCCCTCGGGCTGTAAACAAACTTCAGCTTTATGGAAAAAGCATCACAAATTTGATCCACAATTGGTAGAAGATTTTTAGAAGTGAGTGAAGACCAGATGGCAACATCAAACCCTTCTCTTACAAATGCAAACAGTGATGCTAACCCTGGCCTGCAGTAAAAAACCTGTTTCCTATATTGAATTGAAGCTCATCTTTCTGGATCTTTTGGTATCTTGAGTTAATATTTTCATTCTTGTGCACACTCTTGCCCAACACGTAATTTAAGTCAAAGATAATGAGCTTTCTCCCCTGAATTAGATGATTCACCACGAAGAAAAACACTTGAGAGTCTATTCACAATTTATAATTACATTTCGGGATTACACAATTGAGAAAACACATTGATAATTACACAATTCTTATTTGCACAGTGTAAGTGAGCCAAATAAATTAATTTTTTCATTACTTATTGAGTACAACGGCTCGGAGCATGGCTCATACAAAACCGTAATTCACAAACAAGTCAAAGGGACTATCTACCCCGTGTGTAGGAACAACCGCTTGTATATTCATCTCGCCTTCTACAATTAATGCCTCCATTAGATGATCCCTCCGTGACTTGGCATAGGCATCATTGAACCAACTGGGTGTCATCTCGCATGGTGCACAAGTATTAGAGGACTATACCAACAAATAACTAATAGGAAAATAACATGTTCTACTTACAAAAATGGAGTTTGGTCGCATCAACCACCACGATCTATGAATTTGTGCATGTAAGCCACAATGTACATGCAAGGGTTGCTTGGTACTAGTTTCCGGCATTTTAGGACGTAACACAGGGAGCATCAAAGTTCTTCCTACCATGGTTTAAGCCGTTGGATCCGAGCATCATGTTATTGATCACAAGCTTATGAAACCCCGCACTGCAATGTGAGAATAAATCAAGCATAAGAAATTGCAATATGAGAATAATCAAATCATAAAACTAAAACGAAACTCATACTTACTTCTGACCACTTTAGCATCGGGTACATAGCCTTTGACAGAGAGAGGATCTCAGATACTTGGGCTAGCTATAGATGGACAAGAGCTTTTCACCCACCAGCAAGCACAAGTATTGCCAATGCCACATTTGGGCCTTGCAGAATTGGAACAAATATGTATTGGCATCTTGCAATCAAAATGCCATCCAGCCCTTCCTTTATGTTAGTGTTCTCGTGCATCCGCCCCTGTTCTTGAGGGGGAATTCACAAAATTGAAGGTGTCCCAATGAACCGTAAAAAAACTTGTGTTTCCAATCGATGGAAGATCGCTACAAAGGTACCGCACACAAAAATCCGAATACATATTATTTACATAAGATGAGTGACTTAGGGAATGAAATAACATAAATATGTTGAAATGCTAGCCTACCTCCCATAGACATCTACCATCTTAGAGGTCAAGTCCACTTCCAAAGAAAACTTCGTCAACATCACTTTGAAAGATAGAGGGTGCAGTGCTTAGGAGGACAGTCCCTATAAGGAGTGAATGGAACCAACCTTTTCAATCGGTTCACTAAACTCAGACAAGGAAACAACAAAGATTAGCAAAAGAATATATCTATTGTAATCAATTGTATATTACTCACCTTGTAAATTCATCACCGCTTCAAAGATCTTCTCGTGGATCTGCTGCACCTTATTTGTTATCACATCAATATTTGCTTGTAGATCCTCATCCTCTTCCTCTTCCTGGTTCCGACTTCGGAAGGATCGGGGATCAGCTTTCCTTCACGCCTGTGATCGTGTCCTATGTACAAAAAAAATGTGGTTAATTATCATAAATCTGAGATGTTTAACAAAATTAGTTCATCTTGGACATACCTCTTTCTAGGTGGTGGTGGCACTTTTTTGCCTGGAGATTTTCTTTTCGGAGGACATTTTTTTGCTGCTGGAGATTTTGCCTGTTTTTTTCCTCTTGGAGTGCCATCACCAGCATTCTTTTGCCTCCTCTTTGGAGTGGACTCAACTACCAACTCAGCTTCCTCTTCCCTGGTATCTCCTGGGATAAAATCTGGATCTGATTCCTTTGTAGCTTCTTCTGTAACAGGTCCAGAACTGGGACCTGCAGATGATGCTGAGACAGAAGCTGAATCTTTCTTAGCTTCTACAATTACTAATTTAGCACTTGGTGATGAAGGAGTTTCTGTTGCAGCAGTCATTGAAGGGTCTGCACCTGCAACTGCTTTAGCTTTCTCAAGTGCCATCCTCTCAATTTCCTCAACTTCACTTTGCCATGTTCGAGGAGGCACTGTTGCAGATTGTTCTATTACTGGCACTGTAAATGTCATTGGTGATCTGGAGCTGGAAGGTAGAGGGTCTACGATTCTCGGCCTCATTATTATGCTCAGTCAAATCTGTAAAGAGAGTCGATGCAGATGGCTCAAGAACATCAGCCATTAAAGTTGCTTCTGGGATAGGAACAGCCTCATCGCAAAACAAACAAATGATCTAAATTTCAATAGACATAAAAGAACATGAAAACAGAACTAATGAGAAATATCTGGTACATTCTGCCAAGCATGTACATTTCATGTACATAAAATGTACCAAATGTAAGTAACTACATTTAACCATAGCCAAATGTACATGTACATGTTCCTCAATGTACATAAAGGTACATCGATGTACCTGATGTACACCGATGTACCCGTGATGTACCTGTGTATCCAGTTAGGGAATGTAGATCTATGCCAAAAAAAAAAGCACATATATGTAAAAAATGCACATACTTATGAATCCATCTACAGATGCACTCTAAAAATAAATGCATGTACATCTATTTGCAGATGTAGACTCCATTAGAGACATGTACAACCGATAAAACTGCAGTCAAGCTCAAAAATAAAAGCATCAATAAACAAGCAAATATATGCCTATGTACCTCAAGCTTACGATGTACACTAAAAGTTATACATGTACAAGGAATAGCAATGCACCGAAAAGCCATACATGTAGAACTATGCAGATTACAAATAACAAATATGAATTAAGTGAAATATAAGTTTAAATTAGTTGAGAGCAATGCATACCTTTCACAAAGCAGGGAAACCAAGTCAATTCAATGCCCTCATCCCGTGATGCAACCTTTTATGCAATTAAATCTTTCATGGACCGATAACACAAGCGTAAGAGGCAATAAGCATCTCTCGCATGGAGCTAGCAAAGAAACAAACCCGCTTTGCCAAAGCCTTGGCCACAACAGTACATGAACCTAATGTGATGAACTGCTCTATAGAAGTAGCTCCTACTGTAGTAGAGCCTCGGGTGCGTAACAATAGGTCCCGCTCTCCCCATGAAATCCAAAATCTGCGGAATGCCTTTGCTGAACCAATTCAATGCAATTAAGTTTTTCCTTTGCTTGTTCAATTGAGATTTCATGCCTTTCAATTTCTTTTTAGTTGCTTCCCGCAAACCAATGTCTAGCTTAGAAGAGTGCTGCTCTTTATCATGTCTACTCATAACCAAGTCTTCCAACTTGTACTTCAACACTCGAACATAACTTGATTTCCAAAGGGATCCCGGGACAATTTGTCAAATTCTGTTTTGTCTCATCTATTTTCTCGGCGATTCTGCCGCAGATCTTCTGGATAGCATATCCTTTCTACCCTCAATCCGGCTGATGACCTTCAATGCATCCCTCCTTCTTTCTTCCAATGCTTCTACTTCATTCAATAGGTTAGTTTTCTCCTCCAACCCATGCTTAAGTAATCGCTTTATTGTGTCAACATCTGATCTAGAATAACCCGGGGGCTCTAATATTCTCAAGGTAATACGATGTCCTGCTTTGATAGTTGAGGATTTACCTGTTGTAGGGTCCTCTCAGAACGCCTGAAATGAGGGTTTTGGCAAGATCTTTGGCGGTCCTAGCCACGCCCACCCAATCAACAAGCCGTCCCTTCAAGTGAAGAGCAAATGCTCTGGCAAAATAGGTAGAAATATAATGGTTTGTAACCTGTTTCTTGCCATAAACCAATTCATAATATTTAAAAAAATCATCTTTCCATGCGTTCTGGATTCTCCCTTCCTTGAATCCTCGTCTGTTTTTTGGAGCTTCACCCCATACCTCGTTCATAACCATCTCTAGGTTGGGTATGTGGGCCTCTGCATGTTTATCACGGAGGTCTTTGGCTTGGATCACCTCAGAACCCAAACGTAAACTCCTTGGAGGTAAAAATCCACTGCCGGAAGCACTGGCTTCTTGCTTGGGCTGTGGTGATGAGTAAGCACTCATCTGGGGGCGTTTTGGGGCCATAGCTAGATGAAGAATTCGTGATCGGAATTCAAGCAGAGAAGGCAGGGGCGGGATAGTGAACGAGAGGCAAACCAAGAAAGAATTTGGGAAAGAATTTCAAAATCCGATAATTGCGGGTTCAGAGTAGTGGATAGCCATTAATCATGGCAGTTACTAGCGGATCATGATGACAGTTATTCCAAAAATGTGCATTTTGTACATATGTATATGTACAAAAAGGGCTACATTTATAGACACCCTTTCATGCTTTTACCCTTGATGAGTCAACAGACATTAGTACAACAAAACACTTGATTATGTTTGCCACGTTTTTGGAAGGGCCACATGTTGTGACATCATTTCTTGCTATTAGTAAAGTTATAGATGGCACTGCAGCATCTATCTTTGAGGCCGTTATGCAAAAATTGAAAGAGTGTGAGTTAGATCCACTAAAGTTTCTATCATTCGGGTCTGATGGAGCTTCAGTTATGACAGGATGTAATACAGTGTTTGCTGCCCTCGCTTAAAAACTATGTTAACCCGTTTATGACTAGCATTCATTGTGTGGCACATCGCACAAATCTTTGCCTTGAGGTCGCTTTGTAAATTTGTCTGATTGTGAAGCAATGTGTACATTTGTAGATACATTGGTCAACAAGATTGCTAGTTTCTTTTCTAGAAGCACAAACAGGTTGAACATCTTGGCTGAAATGGAGAAAGAACTTGAATATGATGAGTTAAAGGCACAAGGTATTCAGCAAACACGATGGCTTAGTAGGCATCGTGCAATAAAGAAACTTTGCGATATTTTAGAGCCAATTCTCATGGTATTAAAAGAGGAAAACATGGCGTTATATGACAACCTACGAGAATTCAAGGTAAATAATGATTTTCTTTTCTTACACTCAATTTTAGAGCTGATGTAATTTTGTATGCTGTTTTGTTTTAAATCAAATAAGGTAGAGAATGTTTGGTACTCTATTTAGTTGAATTAGTTCTATTAATGTGGCTGAATTTTATAATTATAATGGCTGATTTACATGTACATGTTCTAGGTAGTACTCTATTTAGTTCTTTTAGGCTGAATTTTATGATTATGGTAGCTAAATTTTATGATTATGATGGCTGACCTACATATGTATGTTATAGGTACTTTATGTGTTACATTATCTTGCTGATGTCCTCCAGAAAATGACCGATCTGAGCCTTGATTTCCAAAAGAATTACGTGGACGTTACCACAATTGGCAGTTTATGTAACAATACTATTATGGAGATTGAAGCTGAATATTTGAATGCTCGTCCAATAGATTTGAATGGTTTTGAATTTGATAGTAAGGGGTATCCTATCATTCCAGAATTTGGTCCATCTCAAATTGGTAATCAGGGGCTGCTCTTTGCTTTACGAGGTGCTGTGAAAGGGGATATGTATAGGGGAGTGCAAATGAGAAGGTCAGTTTTAGGTGAAGATCTTACTGCAGCCCTATTGTTTCAAGAGGCATTTTCACGAGCTCTAATTGCATGTTTGAAGGAGCGTATGAAAGAACAAGAACTATTATCATGTTTGAAGGTTTTGGCACCCGTAAATATGCCTAAGCGAGCTAGGGATTTGCAAAAATATGGCAGTGATCAGATCCATCAACTTGCTGATTTTTTTGGCAAAAAGAAGTATGCAAATGGGAAAGTGTTTGATTCTCTTACTGACAAGGACCAATTCTTGAAGGAGTTCCCAAAGTTTAGGATGCAAGCTAGTACGGATTGGGCTGGAAAAAGCTATGCTGACACATGGACGATGATTTTTTGCACGGAAACATGGGCTTTAAAATATCCAGAATTATTGAAAGTTGCAAAGATTGGTCTTATCCAATGCTGTAGCACAGCAGCATGTGAACGGGGATTTAGCAGAGTTAACATTGTTAAGGTTAAGTATAGAAACAAGTTAAAGTCACCTGCAGTTGATGCATTGGTCCGTATTGCTATTGAAGGTCCAAATTTAGAAGATTTTGATTTCTGTGACAGCATAAAGCATTGGGAATCCGCTGCAAAATTTAGACATATTCATACAAGTAGGCATGAAATTCCAAGATCTACAACGATAAGTGATGATGACGAGTTGGAGTTTCCCTTGGATGCTGTTGAAGAAGACATGGAGGAACGAGAAGATGCCATAATGGAAGAGGAGGTCATGGACATAGAAGAATAAATAAGTAAATGTAGTTCTGTTTTTCAGAGAAGCATTCTGAGTTTATGACTTGTTTTGAATGCAAACTTGTTGTTATGAATGTAATGTTGCTATATGTTCATCAAAATGCAGAAATTTTGTTACTTCAGGCTGAATGTAAGTGGAACTTCTTCTTATGAATGTAAACTTGCTGTTATAAATGTATTGCTGTTATATGTTCATTAAAATCCAGATATTTTATTACTTTCCGGCTGATTAATTTTTCAAAGGAAACTTTCCGAACAATTAAAATCATGGCAGGGATCTTCCGACTAAATTATTGATTTTCCGAATACTTTAGAAAGCCATAGGAAATTATCCTATAGGTTCTAAAAGTTTGGCACACACTGTGCCGGAGCCTTTGGCGATGGCGCTTCCGTCGTCCATTGAAGCTCTGCACGCCATTTTTCGATTTTAAGGTTGTGACATGCAGCGCCATGAGTTCTGGTAGTTTTTTTTTTAGATTTTGTGTTGTTATGTGTATTGTAACATTCTTCTTTATCTTTTGCAGGTTCTGGCGTTCTTGCAGAGGATTCCAAGTGTTCTTGATGTGTTCTTGATGATTTGTTGAGTCTGAAGATTGGATGTACCGGCGGTTACCATTTTGGAGTCAGGATTTAACTTTGGAGTTCGGATTTAAGAGTTTGGAGTTCGGATCTGCTACTTTGGCGAGTCTGGAGTTCAGATTTGGAGTTCGAAGTTTGGAGTGTGGAGTTTGGAGTCCGGATCTTCTATCTTGACGAAGTCCGAGTTCGATCTGCTACCTTGACGAGTCTGGAGTCTCTAAGAACCTTGTATCTCGAAAATCTTAAGGTTTACTAAAGGTAATGACGAGTTTTTGCATGAATATTTCTAACTTTCACTGATCTGTTTATAGCATACCACAGTTAGGTAAGTGTGATGCATGCTAGAGTTGCATGCATGCATGATTCTGTTACATGCAGAGTTTTTATAGAGTTTTTTATTTTCGGGCAAATAAACTAACATATATTCTTTGTTGCAGATTTGTAATGGGAGAGCCAGGTTGATGCTGCTATTTTTCTGTTGTTTAATTGTAGTACCGGTTACTGATTCTTCTGTGAGTATCAGTCCTTCATTCTCGTTACATCTGGGAGATGATTTACTGTTGGATGATAGTGCACTTGAAGATGAAAGTATTGTTGCTGATCACATGATTGAGACCACAAATCCTGCAGTTGTAGAGAGCTTCATTAAGGATGTTGAACAGGGTAAACGCATGCTAGGGTGTCATACATTAGTTCTAAATTCATGTCCTATTTTGCACTAGAAAACCCATTTTTTAATGTAATTTTGAATGTATGATAGGAGGCCACGTGCTTGTCGTTATATATTTAAAAAGGGAATATATTTGATTGTTTGTCATCATGACATGAAGTGACCGACGGTTGTTGCGAAATTTTGGGCACAATCACTGGATTCCCTCCGATCCAAGCAAATTCCCTCCAATCCATCCGAAGCAAGCAAATTCCCTCCAATCTACGGTCTAAGAATCTAAAACAAAGAAAAGAATTTCAAATTCTTGCCGGATCTTTGCATGCATATCAGTTTTCATAGTAGTAGTAGGGGCATGGCACAAGAAAATCAAAGTATGAACAAAATTACTCAGGCTGATGTCCAAAATGAGGACAGTGATACCGAAATCGACAAAGGGAAGCAGAAAATGGTTGAACAAGATACTCTAAATGACATCTTTGAATGAAGCGGCAGAGAGTGATACATCAACAAAGGAGAGTGGTAGATCATATTCCGTACTTCACCAAAAAAAAATCGGGAAAAAAGCGTAAAAGGTTGGTGAATGCTTTAGAAATGAAGCCAGTTCTCTATCTCCTTGTGAAAGAGAGGTATTGGTTTCGAGGATCTTGCAAGATAACAGCTCTTGGGGTTGTTTAAACACATGGATTGGGCTACCTTCGAGCGGTGGTGAAACATTCATTGTTACAAAATCTCAAAGATGGATTAGAAGAGGTTAAATCTTCTAATAGCAGTGACAAGTTGGCAGCCAAGCACTCTGTTTTATCCATGATTGTTGGAAAAAATGGGGAATTGAAGCAAAAAGAAGTTGCTTCAAAAATGTTGAACTGCCATCCTCGAAATTTGTCATACGCTGCAGGCAGAAGAAAGAGAATGAAAATTGCAGGTCCAATTATATGGGCATTAGCAGGCAGAAAGAGAAGATCTGATTGTTTGGACGAAGATACAAAGCAATTAGTCATCCAATTTTGGTTAAACAACACCAAGGTTTCATCAGGCAATCTAATTTCTTGATATACCACAGGTATTTCATTCTTTATTGTATGAAATGCTTCTGATCCCTCATGTATATGTTCACTTTTATTGGAATTTATAGTATCTTCTTTGTTTTGATGTGTGAATGCTTTCTAATGACTGATCTATCATTTATGTATTCACTTTTACTTACTTTTACATATGCAATCACCTTTGTTGGTTTGCTTACATTTATTGACCATGTATATTATACTAAATCTTCCTTTCTTATTTATGTAGTGACTCCAAAATTCTTAACCAATGTACAGATTAGATATTTGCATAATATTGTATGTTATACATGTCTATAGAGTACATATCTTGTGCTCAGACTTTCAGATAGTGCCTATGGACTTCAAGAATTTACTCTAGAACATTAATATGCTCTAGGGTACAGTAATGTACCCACACTGCTACTTTATCCTTACACATGTATTTAATGCACATGTGTAATGTGTATTCTGTTGTCCTTATGTATATTGTAAGTACATTCTGAGTACATATGAGTGCATATGAGTACATATGAGTACATATTAGTACATTATGAGTACATGTTAGTACATTTTGACTCCGCATGTACTCAATTGCACATACAAAATCTTTTATTAACTATGATGATTTGAATGCACAGGCTGAGCTGTACCAGAACTTTGTGGAGCAACACCCAGAGGCAGACATTGGCATTAGATTGTTCGAATACCTCAAACCTAATTGTGTAAGGAAGCTAAAGGAAAGAAACACATGTTATTGTGTCAAGCATGAGCAAGCAGAGAACTTCAGGAAGGCATTTAATTCTATGAGGGCTAAGCTCCACATCAATTGTAGCTGCAATTGTGAAGTTTGTGCTGCTAACAAAAATGATGGAATTTGTCAGGCTCACAAGCATACATACTGTAATGTCAGCACTCTATGGAGGAGTATGGTTTGTCAAAAACAGGATAGTGACGAGTGGCACAAATTAAATTGTATTACAAGTGATTGCAAGAACTGTGGTAAGCAGAACATTATCTTGTATCCAAAAGAAACTGAAAATGACATTGAAAGTAAAGTCAATTGGCAAATATACTCTTATGTGGATGAGAAGTCTAAAAAAGGAGTCTCAAGAAGGCTCAGATTGGTGGACAAGACAACAAATGCACCTGTAATGCTGGATGCCATGTTTGGTCACATGAAGACATTTATCCATCACAACTTTGCAGCTCACTGGCAAAGCAAAGAATTCAGAAGATGTGTTCAAAACCTGAGAGATGATTCAGTGATATCAATGGTTGACTTTGTAGAAAATTATACATTGAAGCCTTTCAAAGAGGTTCAGTCAGAACATTGGAATGCAGACCAAGTTACTATAATGGTACAGATTACCATGCTAAAGGTAAATGGCATCTTGAAGAAGACTGTTCACTTGTATATTTCTGATGACAGAAATCATGATACACATTTTGTACAACATGCATTTAAGCTTCATCTGAAATGGCTGAAAGAGAATGGTGGATCTCATGTACAGTATCATATTGTGTGGTCTGATGGTTGTGCTGCACAATACAAGTCCAGAAGAAATTTATATTTCATTACCAGGTACCATGTTGAATATGGCATTCGTTTACAATGGAACTACTTTGGTTCTGGGCATTGAAAAGGTGAACATGATGGAGAGTCTGCCAAGGCCAAGCAGGTACTTGCAGCCAAACAGTTACGAGAACATGGAACAGAGATTAGAGGTGCACATGATGCTTGTGTTGTCTTGAGGAGCAAGCAATCTAATGTTAACAGAGTATACTGGGAAGTGAAGGAGTCAGATATTGATAGAACCAATGCATTGGATGTGCAACCTCTTCCTGGTATTCAGAAATTGCATGCTATAGCTTCTATAAGTCCAACTGACCCCACCTTAGTAATGGTGAGACCATTATCTTGCTTTTGCAATGCTTGCATTAACTTTGAATGGGATGCTTGTGAGTCCATTTCATTCTGTGGGAAGTGGCAATTAAAGAAGCTAGTACCCCGAGTAAGTACATTGTGAAGTAGAGAATGAGGAAACTGCTGCCTTTGCAAATGAAAATGAAGAGCTAGAAGATCTAGTACAGGTAGGTGATATGTTTGCTTCTTTTGCTGCACCAGGAAATGAAGAAAATGTGCCATACTATATCCTTCTTTGCAAGAAAACAAAATTTGTTTTGCATGAAAATGTTATTGACGATTACAAAAATTATCACCATACAGGTGAAACAGTCATATCCGCGTATTACTATAAAAAATTGCCTGGTTGTCACCACAAGTATAAGTTATTGGATGACAAAGAAGTTCTTGTACCTGCAGAGTCTGTTATTGGAGCAAAGTTTGCAATGCCAAAAGTAAATCATAAGGTGAAGGGTGCTTCTGCGACTTATGCATTGTCTCTTGATGTGCATGAGATGCTACTTTGAAGTTTGCACGAAATGCTACATGATCTGGAATAGCCTGAACAGATTATATGTTGGATAGATTATATGTTGGAGAGAAGTAATCTGAAAAGAGAAAAGTGCTGGTGTAACATGATTTATATTACATTGTAATTGAGTACACCAACTTATTTCAAAACATGTTTCTTGTTATTGATAACTTTACAGAATATATCAACTTCTTTTATGCCTAACTATTACATCCCGGGTGGTGGCTGAAATCTCATAGGTATTGCATCCATTCTCCTAAGATTTCTGAGCCGCCATATAATGTTAGGACTAGCTGTGGCGAGGGCCACTTCTTTGCTTCTCTTGCAATTGGAAGCCCACTCCAGCCTCACGCAAAGACAGTTGACTCGTGTGCACTTGGCAACTGATTCCTTCCCCAAGGATCAGGATCATAGATCTTGTGAATTGCCCAAAGTATTGTTAGCATCTCATCCCTGGTGCTTCTGTCTTCGATCTGTTCGACCTGTTCCCATAATCCAGGCAGGCTGGTAAGGAATCTTGCTTCATACCCTAAGCCACAAGAGAATGGTACATCTGGAACATATTATGCTTCAGTCCCTAAAGTAGATGGTGGTTCATCTGGTTCAATCTCTGCTCCATGTACATGTACAAGTTCCTTTTGTTCTGGTTCAACCTCTGCTCCATGTATAAATTCCTCTTCAATTTCATTTTCCTCAACTTCTAATCCAATAACAAAAGTTAAAAATTATTAGCATTTATAAAGTATTAAATCTAAAACTTCCTCAACCTTAAATATTAATAATAGATATAATTTAACAAGTACTCAAAAGAGTTATGAAAGCAAATCCACATCTAGAAAAGTTACAGTAAAGCAGATTCAGTTTATCAAAGGCATTGTACATAGGGCCTTTATTCTGTTCATATCTTCGCCATATTCATCCACTATAGTCTTGATGATAATGTCACCATATATGTCCCAAGAGTCATCTAACTTATGCTCCTTTATGTAATTGGTAAAATCTGGTGCATATTTCAACCCTACCAACCAATCAAATAAGAAGGACAGATGGTTGTCGCGTTCTATCAAAGGTGTCCATAGTGGCACACAAACATAACTTTCTTTGTTGAAAAGAGCTTTGTGCTTAGACCCAAACACACCACAGAGTCGACCATTGTATTTAGGATATCCAATGACAATACTATCCATAGGTACTACTTGAGGGGTTACACTAACTGAATTTGTGTAAGGAAGTCCCCAACATCTCTCTTTTCCATAAACATGTTTAAATTTTGGGATGCCATCTTCATAGGGCTTGTCCAAAATTGATGTTATGATATCTAAGGGAAGAGTTGACCATATGGCCAAATCCCAATGAAAGGAGGCATATTGAAGCATTGCTTTCATTGTTGGTCTGCAGTAGAAAACTCCATGTTCTGTAATTATGGGCTTGTAAGAGGAAATATTGATTCCTGGAGTTCTATAAAAGTAACCCAGAACACCTTGGATCTCAAATATTAGGAGTCCTGTAAAGAAGCAAAATATAATTAACATACAGTAGCACTAGGATTGCAACCATTCATTGATTACATTATCAAGATTACATAAAGCCAAATGGCTTAGTGTTGTTTCCAATAAGAAAAAAACCAATTGGCCTCATTTGATAAAGAGTTGTGAAAGAAGTTAAGCACTGCCATGCTTCTCTTGCGAGGTGCTAGTAGTGCCTGTTTCGATGAGATGGCTCTTATAATTAATCATAGCCTTAATGAGCACATGTCTCCTCGACTGTGCATACTCCGCATCAAACCAATCTGAAGAGAACTGAAAGAATGAAAACAAATAGTTTTCAGAATTAAATATTATATAAAAAGCAATTGTTGATATGTTATCTCACCATGCTCTTAGCCTGCACCTGGGCATCCACAAAGGCTTGCATATAAGCCATGACATAAAGACCACAGGAGGCCAGGTCACCTTGTTGTGGAACCTCAGGTCTAATTTCTTTCTGCACTGAATTCTTCACATAAATATCAATCTTACGAGAACTGGAATTAGTCAATGCTGTAACGATATCTTTATGAAGCCTGCAATAGAAAATAACATCAGAATTATGCAGCATTACACTCAATTAATAGTGAGTGCACTTACATCATAACCATCCTCGTGTCAACCTGCACATTCTTTAGCGAGTTCAGAATAAGGATAGCTGGAGAAGACAAAGGGGTGCTTTCTTCGATTCTTGGCCTTATCTAAAATAATGATGACCAGTGCATGGTGCATAGGATCCTCAATCTGGATTGGAATCATAATGTACTGGCATTTGCTTAATATGATTCCCTGAAGCCCTTTTTGAACTACAGCCAATCCAGGTTGTACCATCGAAGTTGCATCGGATGACGCTTTGTTAAAGACTTACGCTAGGGGCTAAGAAATTCTCTCGAAGGGAAGAAAAAAAAAAAACATCACGCCATTTGTCGCATAATGCTAATCGATACCTATTCACAAAGCAAGTGAGGTTAGATGTTCAGTAGTTAACCATAATGCAAAAAAGAATCTGATCAAGTTACCTTCCAAATATATCTATATGCCTGTTGGACATGTGCCTGTCTCTGCAAAGACCTTCCACACAATATTTAGTCACCTTGATTAGAGGCTTTTGCTGGAAAGGGTAGCATGGAACTATTTTCAACAAGCTCTCCAGGTCTCTGTAAACCAAACTTGCATTATTGAGAGACAAATGAATTGCAACTATACAGAATCTTACTTACTCTTCTGTGCTGTCATCTCCAGATCGAGCACTTTCAGATGATGTTTGGCTTCTAGTCCTGCAGAAGTCATCATAAAATTGTTCATATATTACACTTTAAAAGCTTCAACTAACATAATAAATATTCACCTTTTGGTTGAAGTTGTATTTTGCATACACTCCTTCCTTTTTCTTGTCTGCTTCTCCTGTTTAACAACCTTGGTCTCCTCAATCTTGGTTTCCTTTATGTCATCAACCTTAGTGGCCTCAACCTTTGTTTCCTCAACCCTGGTTTCCTCCACTGCCACATCATTCTTTTGGATCTCTTGTACCTCCACCATCTCTTCCTCTATCTTTTCAATGGTTGCCTGAACAAAGGCTGCAGAAGATTCACCAATTTCCAATACTTCTGCATAAATTAGTCACCAAAGTTAATCAGTATCATGAATCCTAATTTTAAATTAATGGTATAACTGTTGAATCATCACTCAACAGCATTTTAATTTCCTGCTGAAATGATGGCATTGGCTTAATAGGTTTCCAAATTGGTTTCTCTGGAAATTTATATTGTGAAGAAAGACCTGAGGAATCTGGAACTTTATACTGTGAAGAAAAACTTGAAGAACCTACAAAAAATGGTGTTTAATAATTGCAGTACACACAAGCAAAAAGAAGATGCAACATACCTGCAGTATTAACTCATATCGCTTTAACTTTTCAACCTCTGCTGCATAATCCACAAATGTTTGAATCGGTATGCTCGTGGCTATATGGAATTCCAAGTGACATATCAAGCTCATATGACATGAAAATTAAATTCCAGGGATTGTAAATCAATCAAATGTGATATTTACTTACATGTATCCGAGGACTTCACTGGTACCTCAAGCTCTTCCTCAAAAGACTTTACAAGGTTTACAGGTGATGCCCATGTAGAAGTATTTCCCAAATCCTCCTGACCATCTGTCAAATCCAATACCTTGGAAGAAAGTGATGTTGGCTTTTTGATGTCATCTACAATAGAGAGTAGAAAAAGACTTGAGATAAGATAAGGAATATGCATGATTAACAAGACTACAATATCATACCCTTTTCTGGTTTCCTTATGCTACCAAAATCACCTGCATCAGTTAAACATTGAGTATATCAGATCATCAGCTAAGAAATGTATTCTTAATGTACTCTACAAGTACAGTCAATGAACAAAATTAACTGACAATGTACTCCAATGTATCCATCTGATAATGTACTCTGATTTATCATATAAATGTACCCAATGTACTGTTGAAATGTACTGAATGTACTCTGAAATTCATTGTTCTGAAGTACAATCAATGTAAACAAAGCTAGCTGATATTGTACTCTGCCCACTGATGAGTCATGAAGTATTCAATAATAACTCAAAATGTAATTTTGACAGCAACAATAGCAATGTATCTGTCAATTGCTACACTATACAGTTCTCAATAACAAGTAATTAGCTACCTACATTACTGAGCTGATGTGCACATGAAATTAAAAACTCTCATCTTTAAAAATAAGTAGTCTATTTGGCAGATTATACATGACTGAACCCACATTATCCAACTACAAAAACTATGTACCTAAATACTCAATGTAAATGCAAGCCTAAAACCTTCATGCAAAAAAGAATCTAACTATTAAAATAAGAAAAGAAATTGTAATTCAAATGTACATGTACTAACCTTTTGTTGCAAGCAGTCCAAATGCTACAGGCAAATTGCTATTCCATGAGCAAATGATCATCAACACATGAAATCTTTGTGCTAGCAAGATAGGATATACACAAAGGACAATAAGGGTGTCTCAGAGGGTGCCGTAACCACCGGATTCACACCAAAAGATTGCTCACAATATGTACATGAAGAAAAAAAGGTGAACAATAATCGATCGCAAAGAATTGTAGACCGGGAGAGGAGGGGGTAAAGTAAGGATCGAGGAATGTTCTAAAAAAATCCCGAGTTCCATAATTTTTTTTCTCCCTCGCCTCTAATCCGAGAGCTCATATCAACAGATGTAGCTTCAATCTTTGCATCTACATGTTTCAATTCGGTGAGATTCATGTCAATATGTTTACGAGCTCACCGATCCCCGCATTCTTGATTCCTTTTGCTCGATAGCATCCTCAACTTTCCATTTTAGGTGCTGAAATCTTATGGCACTTTCAGATGTTTGGTCCAGTTTTGATTGTTGATCCTCCAATGCTGCCATTTTTGCTTCAACATTCCTCTCTGCTTCCTGGACCAACCTAATATAAACTGCTCTCACCCCTTCCTTGTGCTTCAATGTATCAAGGATCTCTTGCCTTCTTTCCTTTAACTCAGTTAATTTCTTGTTTAAAGATGTTTTCACATTAGATCTGTTGTCGAAGAAGTTACTGATAACTTCTAATTGCTCCTTTGTGTAACTCTTAGCTGAAGTTCTTGGGGCTTTTGCATTTGCATTGCTAGATTTCACTGTCACCACCTCACTAGATAGATTAGAATCCTTTTGCTTCAATCTGGTCCATGCTTTGACATCTTCCCAGTCCACTTCTGCACCTTTCAGATGCAATGCAAATGCCCTTGCGAAGTACAGAGGGACATAGTGATTCATAACATCTTTTCTTCCAAAAGCAAATTCATACCATTTGCAGAATTCTTCTGTCCACTTCATATCAATTTTGTCATCCTTATAGCCATACCTGCTTGGTGCTTCATCACCCCATATCTCTCTTACCATAGCATCATACTGCTCGTAAACATAAAAAAAATTCAGTTGTCTGAGCTGTCTTACAGAAAACCTGGTATCATCAGGAGGTAAAATTTCCCTTTTGGCATGCGAACTTGAAGCTTTCTTATTTGCTGGACGCTTTCCGGTCCTTGGAGACTTTCTTGAACCCTTGATTGGTGTCTTCTTTGGGGTCTTTGCCATGTTCACAGTACTTGCAAAATGAACAAAGCAACAAATTTGATTTCATAAGATAAATTTGCTCGAAATATTTGAAGATCAGACCTTAAACCAAACGCATTGGTTATATTCATGTTAAACCTACATCTATTTAGCTTTAAAAATACCGTTTTTCGATTTTTAATCCATAGAACCAGTTCTGTTACTTCTTGAATTCATTTTCGGACTGAAATCACAGAAAATTAAAACTACAAAACAAAGAAAACAAAACTTACAGGGCAGATCACACGGATATGTAGTGCTCCGAGCCGGTTCAAACGTTCTAGCAGTGCCAATTCTCGAAAAACAAACCAATGCGAGCTCCACTCGGTTAGCCAAGAAACAGGGGGAACAAAATGGAGGGAATTTTTGGTACACTCGAATAATGATATTTTCTTTAATGATGGCAATTAAAAACTTGCTATAATTAAAATACATAACATAATATGTAATGTATTCGAATGACCTTTTTTTTTATCACCCTGGCGTGCTTATACCCAACAGTTACCATGGTTTAATCAATGCTTTATTGAACAGCCAGATTCTGATAAGGGTAAGTCAAAAGAATTTGTTAACTTGGATGAGCAAGTGTTAGATGAAGTAGACAAGGGTGGGAAGGACAGATCAAGTAAACAGAATAATTGGGCAAGGAAGAAATTTGACGCTTGGAGAAGATTTGTGAAGGGTGACATCCATGTTCCACTGATCGACCTGTCAATTCCAATTGAAAATATTCCTCACCTCGAGTTGAATGAGATGCTAGTGAGGTTTCTGCTACAAGTTAGAAAAAAAGATGGTACGATGTTTCCCGCTGGCAGGTAAACATGTACCTTTTATTCAATTATTTTTTTGCTTTGATATTGTTTAATTCTTTGTTTCTTGCAGTCTGAATTGCTTGATAAAGGCGGTAGGGAGGATTGTGCGCAAGAAGCAGGAATCAAAGATTTATGTTACTGGGGTAAGAGTAGAAGGATTTAATATCCTAAGGGACCCGTTGTTTGTCAGAGCTAGGCTTGCATTTGTTACAGCCGCAGACATATCTAGAAAGGCTGGTATAAGGGTAAAGCGTAACAAGGCACAGGCCATTCCCTATAATTCTGAAAAGGATTTACTTGCAGACCTAGATTATAAAATTGAAACTCCTCGTGGTGTTCAAAGACGCTTATGCTTTTACTTGTGCTCGAGATTTGCCATTAGGGGAGCTGGTGAGTTGTATGAAGTCAAGGATATTGACTTGACACTTGAATCTGATGGTAAATCAGAGTATGCCATGTATAATGAAAGGACTAGTAAAACATGGGGAACATCTGTGACAAGGTATGATCCTAGCCACTTTAGACCTGCCATTTGGAGCTTCGAGGAAGACTTTCTGCTTACATATAAGCAGTACATTCGGCATCTTCCTCCGAAGGAGAATGCTGCACCGAGGCCTTTATTTCTGCAGCCGATTTCAAACTATAAACCTGGGGTAAGTTCTTGTTTATTAATTTCATGTTTTATTTGTTTTTTTATTTTCTGTTTTTGTTTGTTTTAGTCTTGGTACAGTAAAGGTCGAGTTGGTGAGAAGGGAATTTCTAAATGGATAAAAGAAATGGGTGCATTTCTTGACATTGACATCTGCAATAAGAGTGGTCGTGTGTCAACCGTTACGCGAATGTCGATGGCCGGGGTTCCTCCAGAAATTGGAAAATTAATTACAGGCCATAGGAAGACGGAGTCATATGAGAAGTACGTGGATGTTTTTGAATTTGTTTGTTTGCTTATTTTGTTTACTAATTATGCGTGTTTATTTTGTAGATATGATCGAAGCAAGGACATTCAAATTAATGCTGCTATGAGTATCAACAGCAAGCCATATAATGATGACGACAGCTTGAGATTATATTCTGATGTCCTTTCTGAAATGATCAAACTGAAGGAAGACTCACTGCTTGATTCACATTCGTCTAAATGCTTGGTTTCTCTAGATAATTCTGCAATAGATATTCCTGTTCCAGGTAAAGTCATTGTATTTTTTCTTTTATTAGAAAGTATTAAAGATGTTTATAATTGTTGCAGGTCTACATCAGGGTAGTTCATCTAGTCATCATGAATTGCTTGCAAGTAAACCGCCAGGTAATTGAAGTTGCTGTATTTCTGAGCAATTGTTTATTTTTAGGTAATTTTTGAGCATTTGGTTATGTGCTAGGTATGTCAGATGGCATCGTGCCTAGTGATCGTGTTGTTGAAGCAAAGAGCACTGCTATTGAAGCAAAGGATATGGTTGAGATTTCCAAAGTTGAAAAGACTCCTGAATATGATGGTTTAATCGACTATGAGATGTTTGATAACTTTTTGAAGTCAAATCGACACCTTGAGAAGTATTTCCCTCCAAGTATCGACGTTAAGAATGTTGATAAGTTTCTATTCTTCATTTTTTATTGTTAGTTTGAAAATGCTGTAGTCTGATTTTGGTTTATCATAATTGCAGGTGGCCATTCGTTTATTGGTGCTACCTTCAATAATTGTACTTTTCTTCAGGTTCCTGATTCGAATACTCTCGTTCCTTACTTGGACACGCAAAAGCGATTTCAAATTTGTCTAACTGATCAGTTACTGTTTGCCAAACAGTGTTCTTCAAAAACTCATACTTTTGTTCTTCAAAAACTGAAACTTTGTTTTTGAAAGTATTTTGAAAGTGTTTCGAAATTGTGAACTGTGCAGGCATTGTATGCTTTGTATCCATTGAATATAATGAAAAGATTACCAGAGCTTTTCAATTTAAGAGTTTTTCAATTTAAGATTTCATTAGTTATAGCAGTTTAATGTTGTGAAGCTGAAATGTTATAAGAAGGTAGGTTAAATGCTATAAGAATTAAATGGCGGTGCTCTAAGCGGCGCCGCCAAGAAACTGGAAACCCAAAAAATACCTAAAATGAACAAATGCTCAAAAATCCAGGAATTTCCATTACCTGGCGATTTACGCAATTGGGAATACTCTCAAGGCCCGCTCACATGATGGGTTTTTTCCCTCAGCCACAATAATCAGTTGAATAAGCGACAACTCATTTCCCTCCCAACTGATTCCACTATGCATTACCTACCCTGCGAGATCTCTATGAATATTTGCTTGCGTTTTCTTTGACCATTTCAAGCTGTGGCAACGTACCTTCTTTTCAACCGCATCCTTCGAGCGAATACTAGATTGCACTATTGCTCCAACTATGTTAGATAAGTCCAAAATGAATATCACAAAAAATGGGGTTTTTTTTATATTGTATTTGTATGAAGGGGTTGGTGTGGCGGCGATGGTGTTAGGGGTTCAATTCTCTCTTAATACAAAATTTTTTGCTAAAAAGTGGAAGATCCCGAAGCAAATGGACGAAAGTGGGAAACCTTCAAACAAATGGGCGGACAAGATGGCCCCCAGAGGGCCGCCAAAAAGCTTTTGGAAGCCACCAGATCCGACGGCCGAGATCGCACGAAAGTAGATGGACATCCAAGATCTGGCAATAGAGACGAATGGCCTAAATAGTTCCACCTGCTATTAACAAAAACAGTTGGAACATGGCATTTGGAAGTACAAATGTAACATAGTCATCGTGTCAAAATCGAGCACAAGGAACAGAAAATTATTGTGAGACCTTCTACAATTGCAGCTTCGAATTGGGTGAATTGGCTTCCATTGTATCCCACAATAAATTAACATTCATATTGAGAAACGAGAATTGCAAGGCGCTGGTACAAAAGGATCAACAACGTCACATTCATTATCAAAGACCGAATACAAATAGATGAGTTCCTTGAAGTTAGGAACAACTACTAAATGCTACAACAAACTCCCATCTACTCTTAACAACTAGTAAACTTCTAGTCATCTTTTGTCATATTCCAACACTTCCCCTCAAGAAGATGACTACTAGAAGCTGGAACTCAAAAGCAAAACTTTCTGCATCTTCAAAGACTGCCCACATGAATGTTGAAAATAGTTTTGAACAGTTTCTATGAAAAGATTTTGTGAGATGCTTCCCCTTCGACAATTCAAAACGAACTCCATGTATGCCCACACCAATGTCGAACAGATTCTTTGAGGAAACTATGCGAAGCACTCACATCAACCAATTCAAAACTAAAAGACTTTGTGAGGTGCTCCCCCTTGGCCAATTCAAAATAAACTCCATGTATGTCCATATCAATGTTGAGCAGATTCTTTGAGAAGACTGTATGAAGCACTTTCCCTCAATCAATTCAACACTAACTCCACTACTTCTATTCCAAATCATCCTCTTCAACAGCATTAGCATTATAATTTTCAAAATTGCAAGTCCTCCAAGTGTTATTAGAAATGCACCTACAATATTCACAACTGCCAGATCTCCAAATGTTATCATGGTACAATTATCTGCAAAACCATTGGCATAACCTTCAACGCCTGTAGCCCCACCTGATGCTATATAGCCAGCCGCTCCCCTAGCAGCATAACCCCCTGAATTAGGTGCATAACTGCCATCAGTCTGTCCATAGGTATAGATGCTATACCCTGTTATACTGACAGTATTCTGCCCAGTGGTTCCACTTGATCTCCAAATTGCTGCACCATAAGCACACTTGGGTACCCATCTGCACCACCATAGGCAAGCATGTTAGCATCCCAAGCATTTCTGACTCTCAATGCTGCGCCATGGTTGCCTGCTCCAGGTCCACTTCCATATGCATCCCTAGGTGCACAAGCATAACCACTCCCATATCCAGATGGTTCTGCTCCATACCCTGCATTGGCACCCGCATAACTACTCCCATGTCCAGATGGTGATGCTCCATACCTTGCATTGGCCCCATAACCATTGGCAGCATATTCATTCATCGCTCCATATGCCCGATAGAACTATAACCTGGCTGGACTCTGACCATATACAGATATATTTCACGATGTAAAAGCTCAGTTTGTATCAGAATCCAATCTTTGAACCAAAACCTAACACTCTCCCCTTGCATCTTGAAAAATAAAATCAACGACGTCTCCCCATCATCAATCTTCTCAAGGTACCTAAAACTGTGAAGAGTTGTGGTTATACATCCGAAATTTAGAGCTTCTCCATATTAAAGTGTCTTGCACATCTTCAATAAGGAAATCTTGTAGATCATGTTCATGTTGTTTTCCATCAGGTATCTGACAATATGAGATGCTTGATGATTCTTTAGTTTTGCATCATCCATAACCTGACCACTACTTATATCGTGGTCTTCTTGTTCTTTTTTATTGTGTGCTGAACTATTGCCACACAACCTCTACTTTCTTGCTCTTCTTCTTCAAGAATTCTGCTTATTAATGGACCAACATGATAAGGTGCTTGACAAGATGCTGACTTGCATGCTAACCTACATGCCGACTGTATTGCGACTGCCATTATAGTTGATGATATAGCTCCTTCTACTTCATGGATGCAACCAGCACTGGGCTTCTTCCAATTATAATACATATCGCATGCTGCAACTAAATCAATCATGATAGTACTTCTATGGCTGCCTCAGCAGACAAACACCTTGCTGTAAAGAGAAAAAAGAAGGTGCTTGGTAAGAAATCAGACAAGTATGTTTTTGAAGCCTCAGTGGCGAAGGTTTTATTGGAGCACTCCCAGATGGAGGGCAGCAAGCCATTTCGCTGAATCTATGACCGTGATCCCTCTGGTTGAGGATGGAAGATGGAATCTTTAACTATTATATGATGCTGCATGTGTTCCTTTACCAGTTTACTCTACTTCGGATGTTCTATATCTCATGTTTTCGTATCAGGAAAATATCTTTTATCCTTATGGCATTTTTGTATTTGTTATTTTAAATAGCCAATGACTTTATAATACTATGTTTATTGAAGATTCTCTTGTTTGATTCCTTTGTGGTATCAAGCCTCTCTAAATGGACTATCTACATTCATGAATGTCTGGGTTAATCTTGGATATTGCTTTACTCATTTTTGTGGTATCAAGCCTTTCCTTTGGAGTTCAAACTATACCATATGAGCATTTTTTTTAAACTGTCTATGGCTAAACAACATCAAACAATCAATCTGGTCTGTATTTCATAACAACCTTGATAGTATATTTGACAATAAATGGCTTTGGGAGACGGATGTTCTATTCAAATTCTGGCGAACACTTATCGTTATGAACTATATGACAAACAAAGCCAAATCTTATGATGGAGTCTGGAACATCTTCTTAGCATACTTAGCTGGCAATTATGGGCTCACCCACTTATATTTGAATAAATGGGAAAGTGCCCTTTTACGTATAATCAAGTTCTATTCTATATAGAGATCAGGAGTGATTGACCAATCATGGTATCCATTGTATTCTTAATCAAGGCCTATTCTAAAAGGGCTTCATTTTCACCCTGCCCACCACGTTGCCTCTGTGGACAACATTGGAGTTACAGTTCAAACATGGCATTTATTTGCCTACTTATGGGGACCATTTCTTTGCCCTTCTATCTCTTTGGAGAATATTTGAATGTTTGCCCAATCATGGCATTTATTTGCCTACCTAATCAAGGGTTATTTCATATAGGGGACATTCTCACCCTGCCCTTTTGCTTCCATGTACAATATTAGAATGATTGTTCAAACATGGCATATATTGGTCTACTTGTGAGGTAGCTTCACACCTTTACTCGAGCTTCCCTCTCTTTGGATGCTAGTGCTCAGGAGGACTAGCTATTGTCTCCCATTGCTTTAAGGCTCGGTCATGTTTCATGTCATCCTGGCTTATTTGTTACAACTAGAGTCAACTCCAAATCCACCCCCCCCCCCCACCTATTATCGTTGACTTGTCTAGGTTTGTTCCTTACACCCCAGGCCATCTAGGGAGGTATGGGTTGGGGCAAAATGGTTAGAAGCAGTCGACCTCCCAAATCATGATTATTGTGCAGTGGAATTTGTGTGGCATGGAAGGGGTACTTAAAAATGCCCAGGTCCCAGCGGCCATCAGATCAATCAAGGTTGATATCGTCATGTTGCAGGAACACAGACTACTGGACTTTGAAGCCAGATCCTTGGGTAATTGAGTAGGCGATGGCTACGCTTCTTTCAGTTGTGCAGCCCAAGGTACCAAAGGGGGGCACATGTATTCTTTGGAATGGCAGGGGCAAAAGTGCATATTTGCAATGGCAGATAGTTATTTTTGTAAGTCAAAATTGTCAATGGAGGCTTATTAATGTGTATGCTTCTAATAAACCTGCTGAGAGGGCAGTTATGTGGAAGGGCATTGAGAGTTGGATCCCTTAATATGAGGGTATAGTTGACAACCGGATACTTAGGGTGGGGGTGTGGGGAGGGGGGGAGGGCTTGAATATGACAGACGTATGGGATCAAAAAGTAGGACTGCACAGGAATCTGCAAGCAGAGCTATCTCTTATAAATACTGTGGGTCTCTCCTTGGTTCCTTCCAATACTACATTCTGCTGGTCTAACAAACAAAAGGGTCAATATAGGGTATACTCCCTGCTGGACAGATTCTACATGGCCAATAAAATGGCAAGCTTTATGGATAAGTGCTATGTAGAGGGTGATCTCGCCTTCTCGCATTCGGATCATACTCGGCAAAAGATGGCCTTGGAAGATATCCCTACTTCTAGAAAAATAAGTAATGTCCCTTTCAAATTTAATACCTCATGGCTAGGAAAGTCGGCTTTTTGCAATCCTTTTAGAGAATTCCTTGGCTCATTGTGTACTAAAGTGACTTCCCTCCCCTCCATGAAAGCTTGGGTCCATAAGCTCAATAAGATTTGGATAAAAAAGTGCGGTAAGAACAGAACCTTGAATTTTTAAATAGGATTCGGTCTACAACGAACTCAGAGAAGTTGAACATGATTTATTTGGTAACTCATTCAATCGAGTTGAGCACTCCCGTGAAGAAGAGCTCGAGGGTAAAACTAAAGCAATTGAAGAGGAAGAAGCAAAGGGATCAGCGACGCATTCCAAAACCAAATTGTATGCCGAACTTGACCATGAAAATTCCGTGTGTTTTTTCTGTAACAATTTGAAAATGCAAAATTGGTTATTTTGTTGTAGATAAATGGGTTTCTCCAAATGCAAATTTCTTGCATACCTTTGCCTTACTAAGCAAGAACATCTCAAACAAAAGTTGATGGGAGTGAATTAAATGTTTGCCTTTGAAACTCCAAGTGATGTTCAGATTGCACAAAGGAGGCAGCCCAAATTCTGTAACAAGGAAGCATTGGGCAAATTGAACCTCCACTAATCCAACAATTGGCAAAGAGAATCATACAGGGAACAAGCAAAGGAATTGAACCCCCCTCATCCAACCGGGAAAATCCTCCTATCTCACACGACCAGCCATTCTTGTGGCTAGAATAATAAATTTTCTGTGTGTACAAGTTCAGTAACTTCTGAGCCTGCGAACTGCATCATTTCTGTCCAAAACCCAAGATAATTTAGGACCTTATATCTTCTCTCTCTGTCAAGCACTCAAGTCCTTCAGTACCACAACTAATATAGAATAGAATAGAATAGAATAGAATAGAATAGAATAGAATACAATTAGTGTCCCTGGTGCCATGCGGCCACCGGACTGATGTAGCATGGGCGAGCCATCCCAGAGAGGTGCTGCGAGCGCATCATGCTGATTTATTGTAAACCTTTCGGAGGGCTTATCTTGTTTTTTTTTTTATATTGATACCAGCACGCCCCTTATACTTGGCATCTTGACCATGCGAGAGTATGTCGCTATCATCAGCTTTTAGCTGTGTGCATTGCGGGATTTAATGTCCCACATTTGTCGTGGTTCATATTACAAGGCCTTTCTCTTTGTGCACCTCCCGGTGTCTAATTACCATCTCCTTGATTGCATCTGCCAGATCCGCTTTCGTCTCCTCTCGTGCCATGAGGGTGTGTGCTGGTTGTCCCCACCTTATAAACCTATACCTGTTTCTTATGTCTTCATTTGTTGTACATTCATTGAGCATGTGATTCTCGTCTTCTATTCTCCCTGTGTCACAGATTCTACAAATTCGGTTCTCCCTTTCCACTTTCGTCCATCTGTCCCTCTCAATTCTTAGGTCGTGGCTGCCCATCCTAAATCTTGCTAAGATATCCCTTCTTGACTTCCCTATTCGGCTGTCCCTATACATTTGCTGTCCTATCTATTGCCCGCGTTGAAAACTTCTTTCAGCCAAAGTGTTTTCGGGCCACTATGTTTTTCTAGCCACGATCTTGTCGCTCTGTCTACCCAGTCTTCATTCCATTTCCCTTCATTTAGTATCACTCATATTCATCCCCATCTCTCTAGTCCATACTCTACTTCTCTAAATCATCTGCTACCTGTGTTAATGTGTAGTTTACTCGATTTTCGTATTGCAATTGTAGATAACTTCCCCGCATGTCCACCCATGTTGTCTTTCAGCAAATATCTGATGGTTCTTTCCCAGGCTCTAATCTCCATTAGTCTCTGGCCTATCTCGTATATCATGGCTGCTAAAGGTGTGTTCATCCTCACTCTTAATTCCTGTTTGTGCCATTGTCTGAAAATTCCTTCCTGCTTCTTCCATTTCTTGTCTGATAGGCTGGGTCCCCATGCCTCTAATACGTACAATTGTGCTGTGCAACCACCGTGCTAAACAGATAGCATTTGATCTCCGAGTCAATTATTCTGCTCCTATTGCAGAAGTTTTTCATGATGAAATAGCTTCCTATGGCTGACTGGAATCTGGCATTCGCTCCCTTAGACCATTTGCTTGTACCATGTGCGTCGTATCCCAAGTATTTGTATTCTGTTGATTCCTCAAGCTCTGCACCTATATACTTGAAGGGTTTGTGTTTAGCTTTGGTTCCGAATATGACTATCTTGGTCTTTGTGAGGTTCATTGATAGATTTGTTTTATTGCAGAAAGCTTCTAGTAGTCCTAATAATCTGTGCATACCCATGTTCTTGGTAGCCATCATGCTTAAGTCATCTGCGTACAACATTATGGGTACCCTGGTGTCCCCTAGTATCCGAGCATCTACATCTTCCTGTCTTTCTTCTATGAATTCCTGTAAGGCATCGATATAAATACCAAACAATGTTGGGGATAATGGGCACCCTTGCTTTACTCCCGTGTCACAGTCTATTGCTTGTCCCTCTTGTTCCATTTTGGCATACACTCTCTGGTATAACCGTGCAATGAAATCTATCATGCCCTCTGGCACTCTTAGGTTTACTAGCCTTTGTAACAACTTTTCTTTTAGGACAGTGTCAAATGCTTTTTTGAAATCCATAAAACATATGATCTTCTTACCTTGTGATTTGCTTTGCTCTATTATTATTCGGAGGGTTATCAGGTGGTCTGTGGTCGAGTGTTCAGGCCGAAAACCCGCTTGCCCTTGTGCTCTTTGCTTTTCTGTTTCTGCCCAGTACTTCAACTTATTGTCCAAGACCTTCCCAAATCACTTTGTGAAGATAGAGCTTACAAGTCGTATTTAATTAAAGTGGGACAAATCTCGAATTTTGGGACTCAGACTGAAAATGGGACTCATACTGACAAATTTTTTTACATTGAATCGTTGTTAGATCAGGGGGAGGGGAAGGGGAAGGGGAGAAGTTGGGGGAGAAGTTGAGAGAAGTAAGGAAGGGGTTAAGTTAGAAGAAGTGGGGAGGGAGGAAGCTCGAAAAGGGAGGTGAGAAGAGGGGGGCAAGGGGAGGTGAGAGGAGGGTGCAAGGGGAGGTGAGAGGAGGGTGCAAGGGGTTGAGTTCGGAAAGGGGTGAGAAGAGGGGGCAAGGGGGGAGTTCGGAAAGGGGGGGCAAGGGGAAGTGGCAAGGGGAGGGAAGTGGCAAGGGAAGGGGAAGGGGATAAGTAAAAGAGAAGAGCAAAAGGGCAAAGGAGGAGAGGGAGGGGCAAAGGGGGCAAGAGTCTCCCCCACCCCCTCCAAAATAAAAATAATAATACAATATTCATAATATAAATAAATAAATAAATTCATAATATAAATAAATAAATATTCTGTAATTTCCTGGTTCCTCCCTACTGCATCCCTTGTATAAGGGTATTACCTTGTTGTATGTCCATCTGTCTGGTATCCCTGTCTTGGCTATGCCATTGAATACTTCGGTGACTTGATCCCTCATCACTGTGTCGACGCATTTCAGTAGTTCCACAGTGAGTCTATACATGTCCAGTGCTTTGTTAGTAGACATTGTTTATAGTGCTACCATCATTTCATGTTTGCTTAAACATAGCTTCTTTACTTCTGGTGACACAGATATTGGTACTGGTATTGGCATGGCCTGTTCTATATAACTTTTCGAGGTATCTTTCCCAGTCAATTCCTTGGGTATTCTGGTGGATCTTCTCTGGCTTTTTACTCCCCCCTTTCCTTTCTTTCAGTCCTTTCCAGAACCTCCTAAGCTATTTCCTTAGCATATTTGCTAGCCCTATTGGTGCTGTATAAATTTCTATTTCTTTTTTACTTGAACAATTTTAAATATGCTACTTTTTCATTTTGGTATGCTTTTGTACCCTTGTGATCTCGGACTCTTCTTTTTTGTTCCCTGCACTCTTCATTGTACCATACTGAAGCGTTGGACGCCTGATTCTTCCTATACCTTTTTCTCTTCCCAACTATTTCTGTGGCCACCTGTACTATTATATCATTCAGCTTGTTCTCATTCTCATATGCTCCATGCTTCTCCCATGCCCATTCTTCCATTTCTGTCCTCATGTTTTCTGTGAAGATATCTGCGTGTTTGTTCCGAAAATGTATCTTCATGTTCGTGCCCTCTCCCCTATTTGGTGGCTCCGTATGTTCCCACTTTTCTTGTCGCACTGTTAATTGGATAGGTCTGTGGCTCTCCCTTTTCCCAGTTGGCCAGTCCACCAGAATGAAGTTTGAGATGTCCGCTGTGGCTTTATCGTTCGGGATTATATAATCCACTATACTTTTTCCATGTGTATTCTGACTTGTAAATTCCCCTGACCTACCCGTTGGCTATGATGACCCCTGCTGTCATGCATACCTCTATCAGTAACTCGCCTTTGGCGTTGATTTTCGTCTTGTCTTCCGTGCATCTTTTCCATTCTTCTGATCTTGTAGTTTGTATTCATTGTCCACTTATCTCACTGATGCTCGTGACTTGTGCTTGTTCCTGGTTTGTTCTGGCATTCAGATCTCCTACCAATATCATCGGCCTCTGGTCCTTCCATTTCATGATAATCTCGCCTAGATCCAGCAGTTTCAGTTTATCACTGTTTGGCGGATAGTATGCTATTATTATGATTAAATCTTTTTTGTTTTGTAAATGTATGCTCAAAAGCATATATCTTTTATTGACATCAAAGTCTACAACACATGCCTTATTGGCTACACTATCTTTTATGTGGCAAGCTAAGCCTGTGCTACCTCTTTCTATCTTAAAATCTTTATCTTTCCAACATGTAAAAAGATGATACCCTTCTTCCTCTGGCAGTCATTTGGTATCGTGTTCCCATGTCTCTGCTAGACATATTATGTTATAATCGTGGGCTTCCTCTCAAGTCTTTCTCCATCATCCCACGGGTACCCGGTACAGTTCTAGTACCATATAGTTAGCGCTTCTTTCCCTTGGGCCTGGTCCTTTGGGTTTTTTGTCTGCTCTGGTTTGTTGGTTGTCTTTCTTGCTTGCCCCCTGATCTTTGCGGTCGAGCTCGGACCCACGTACCCATTTTGCTACATTTGCTCTCTGCCGGCCCAGTTTCCGTTTCCCCCTCCTCTTAGTGGCTGTATCAGTGCAAGAGCTCTCTCCACTGTTGCCCCTATATCCAATTCTAGCATCACTGATGTCGTTGCCCGGGTTTCCTCTTCCTCTGGCCCTTTCGATGTGATGGCCTCTGACCTCTCCGCATGTTGCTCCTATGATTTGCTTGTGCAAGAACACTTTCCCATTCCTGACACCCGCCTGTATCCCTGCTTGATTCAATTCCTTGCCTTTGCTAACTCCCTGGGTAGCCCTTGTCGCTACATGACAGTTCGGGCCGCTTGCGCCTTGATCCCATTCTTCACCCTGGGGCCCATGCGCATCATTCGCTCCCTGGATGCTGTATCCCTGAGCGTCAAATTTATATGCCTTGCTCGTCCCCTCCATTGGCCCGAACGCACTGCCTTCACGATTATCTTCGGTGCTCTTTGAACACTGCCTCCACTATTTCTGCAGTAACTCGATAGGTGTCTTCATTAGGTTTTTCAGCTATCCCTATCAACCTATTCTCAAATTCCATAATGTGTGGTTTTATTCTATCAAAGGATTCCCATGCATCTAATTCAATATTTTTCTTTTCTAGATCAACCAATTTGCATGATCCTGGTCTTCTCTTCTTCAATTTCGTCTATTCTCCATTGCATCTCCTCACTTGTTCTCTTGATCCCTTGTACCTTGATTTCCATGTTGGATATGGCTGTCTTGTTACGATTGGCCGTCTCCGCCAGTGTGTTGAGTGCATCCATATTTGGGATCCTGGCCTCCAACTGCATATTCATCTGGGCTAGAAAATCCTTGAGATCTTGTTGGCTTATCGTTGCTTTTGTCGCATCCTCTCTCTTCTGCTGGCTGGAACTAGATTGGTCTGCCATCAGACTTTTTGTCTACGCTCCTGTTGGCGGGTTCCTGAGGCGATCTGGGAAATATCTCTTCAAGGCTATTACTGTGTTTTCCCTTATATGATATATGTGATTCCCGATGATATGTCATTTGAAAAAAAAAACCCCCTCGATTTGAATTTGGTCATAATTGTTTTATCCACTTCCCCCCGCGATTTAATTGTTGCTGCTTATAATTTCGTTTATGCGTGTATTTCGGTCGTTGATGTTTCCAGCGGACTCGCGGCTTGGTTCGAAGAGATGCTCGGAAAGTAGGTCTTACCTTGCCGATCCGATTGATTGGACGGGGGTGACCTTTTCTGTACCAATCTAGACTGATTTTGGAGGTTTACTACCTCTTTTGAATATATTGGTGATCTGGATACCGATTGGAGAGTCGAGTCCTCGCTATCCTGGTATACAGTGGGAGTTATACCCCTTAGTCTGTAACGTGGCTCGTTCTCCTTTTTTCATGGTATACCATTTGTGGTGTATCATACTTCCAGACTTATGATTTAGATGCCTCATAGTTAGCTGTAGCATTTCTGGCGGTCCGGGTACCAGCTGGTGGGTGGAGCCCTCGCTATCCTAGTGTATGGCGGAGGTTGGGCCTCTCAGTCCCGTATCTTGTCCCGTCCATCTTTTATCCTCTTGCTTTTAGAGAGCTCCATCATATTTGTACACACTCTCAATGTTTTTCTTATTCCTGGGGTGGTGTTTATATGGATTAGATTTTGGTGACCGTCCATTTGGACCAAAAGGTCCTTGGACTCATATAGCACTCGCGAGCCATCCATTAAGAAGGGCTGCTAGCAGGATTTGCTGCCCTTTGTAGCCGTCCTGTGGGCTTCTATCATTCGCCATTAATTGCCGGTATCCGACTTTTAAGTTGCTTCGTGGCCACGTCGGATATGTCTTATCATATGGCTTTTAGCCGATGATTGGGATCTTTTTCCTCCCAAGATCTTCTTCGGGCTGGGAAGCCATACTTTTAGCCCAGGGTTTACTATAGAAATGTGTACTCTGAGGTGCTCTTTATTATTCCTTCTGTATGTTCAGTCCACATTCGTCATTTTAGTACACATTCGTTGTTCATGTATATGTCTTATTTAACAACTTGGAATCATCAATTGGGTTCAGGTAATAAGCTAATAAGACAGATTCCTAACCATCAAGCGTCTATATTATCCCTGGAGATAAACAATATATTTTAAGGATCTATAAATCCGTAATTATATTCTCACCAAGACATGGTTACATTATACACGAAAATCGGTCGTTGGCCTTGGCCTAAACCTTTTCTCCTAGATGCAGACATTTTTAAACAGTTGGGGCGGAACCAGCTGTAATTCGTTTCTGGGGCAGCTAATTGTATAAGCAGAATGGAGCGGAATCAGGTGGGATTCGTTTTAAGAGCAGAATTTGGAGTCAGCTTGGCGTAATCAGATTCTAT
Source organism: Isoetes taiwanensis (assembly GCA_021234155.1). Taxonomy (NCBI): domain Eukaryota; kingdom Viridiplantae; phylum Streptophyta; class Lycopodiopsida; order Isoetales; family Isoetaceae; genus Isoetes; species Isoetes taiwanensis. The sequence goes on from JAJEKV010000019.1 coordinate 13,206,638, forward strand.
TATATCAGAAGAAGAGGTGCACCACAAAATAAGAAAAAGAAAAATAATAAATACAAAGAAAGTGTGGGCAGAAAGAGCATCCCCCGGGAAATTTGGGCTTCATCTCTTCTCACACATTACCGTTGCAGAAGATTCTCCTTCCTTCTTTGGTTTCTCTGTTCCTTTGGTTAACGAGGCTCTACACACGTACTCTAAAGGATTTTTCTCACAGCAGTTGATACACACTTTGGCGAAATCCCCTACCAAAAGAACATGCTGATAACGTTCAGATCTTTGTACATCGCCCATCCTTTGTAGCAAATCAAAACATGTTGTGGACCTTACGAAATTTGCTTTTTTGGCATCCATATTTGCATCATCCATGTACCCCATAACCTCTAACAGTTTCATATTATATCCAGCTTCTTTCATATCCCGCGGGTGGTGTAGGCGATCACAACGTAAACAATGTACCTTTCCACTTGCAACACATGAATTGATCCCTTTCTCTAAACACTGGCATGTTCCCTAAGCGCCTTGTTGAACGGGACTATAAGATTTCTTGGTCTAAGAGAGCTGCTTTTCCTTTTGGCCAACACCTTCTTGTTGGCTCCGGCGCTATCTATGATCCGCTTCCCTCTGTCCATGGCTTGTCGCTTCTGAATTGCCTAGGCTCCTTGTTTTATCTGCGGGGGATTCATTTTGTGTTCTTATATCCTCCTAGAGTTGCCTTTCCCTCGATCTTCTCCGTCAGGCCGACTTTAATGCGGGAATCTGCTGCTGTTCGGTCTGAATTCGTATTATCCTGTTCCTACAATTATTAGTATTTTATACCTGTCATCGGTCGACACCGCAACACGCCTGTCCTATATCATTACTTCGTTTTCTCCCGCGTATATTAACTAAAAGTTATTCTAAACCGTATTTACCTGACATGCCTCTATTTGACGTACTTAATCGTCTCGGCGCTTTCCCAGCCTCTCGTAGGCGTTCATCATGACAAAATATTCCCAGCAGCCATTGGAGTATTCCGCCACATCAATGAATCTGTGAGCGTCTCCTTTTACAGTGTCGCCCCCCCGACAGTCCTACCTGTAGCTAACGGTTCTTTTCATAATTCAAATTTTAAAAACTCTTGAGTAACAGGTTACATCTGTTACACATAAATTCTTTTCCATATTTTTGCTGGATGGATCTATGTTCGAAATAGTTAATCAGGAGTAGGATTCTTCCTGTCATATACTCTCATTCGATAGATCTTCTTTTACAATAAGCTTGGTTCTATGTTAATGATCTATCTTAAGAGACATAGTCACATCCGGTACTTATACTGCAAAACTCGTTAGAACGAGGTCTCATCCGGTTAACGTATGCTATTATAGTAAGCAAGCTTTATGATTCTAATACAGCTCTAGATAATTTTCTAAAGCAAGCTCTAGATAATTCTTTAGTGTGCATGTAAGGCAAAAGTTTTGCCCAACGGATGTGTGGTGAGTTGGTATAGGCCTAGTAATGCCAAAATAAATGTTCATTTGGTCATGGGTTCAAACCTTACCAATGTATGTTTATCTTTGGGAGTTGGTTACTGGGGTTATACGATGATGATCCCCGACGTGGTAGAACTTAAAAGCCTATACGTGTCCTCCACTTTGGTTGTCGCAAGGCAGTGGGATATAGCTAGCTAGTCTGTAAAGATTAGTCTAGCATGGACCTTAAACAAAAAAATTGTTCCTGATCTGAAACTAGAAATGGAATTAGCTTTCGGGACTAACCTCATCCAATGCCCGCTATCCGCTATTCCACGGTTATCCGCTATCTCTTTCCCTTTTCTTCGTGCCATTTTTCCAAGTTTCCCTTTTCCAATTGCCATATTGAACTTGATAATATCAAAAATTCTGTGAGAGATTGCTCAAGGAAAATCAGCAGGCCTGCGGCAAGAGGAAGTTTGCAGATAAGAGCTAGCCATGAGGACCATCCGCCGCAATGGAGAGGCAGCCGCCCTGGTCCATGGCAAAGCACATGTGTTCCGACCATTTAATGTTGAGGCCTCATAAATGGTACATAGAGCTGCTACAACCTTTCGGGGTGATGCTTGTCAAGCTCCTGCTACAGCTATCATTGATACTCATATTGTTGCTACATCTCATGCTGCTGCCACTTCTGCCCCTGCTCATAGCACTGTCACTCCCGTTTCAACAACTGCCAGTCCGAGCACCCCTCGGGATACTTCTCCGACTCCACCTACTCCTGCTCCTGACCAGGACCAGAGGCTGCCCTCCTTGCTGCTGCTGCGACTACAAGAGAGTCTGCATCCGCCATCTTCAAATAGGAATTGCACTTCAGAATGGTCTGTTGAAACTATAGGGGTTTTCTTTGGCAAAAAGAAGATAGCCTGAACTCCATCGCTATAGATATGAATCTCATTTTCCTCATCGAGACCTGGGAGCATGCCGGGCATAGGCTACCAGATTTGCTAGGTTATCAGTATTACTCATTGTTCAACGAGTGCACATGCAAGAGGGGACATGGGAGTGTCACTTATTACTATCAAATGGCCCTACCACCATCGGTTTCACTACAGAAGTCAGATAGACACAACCCTTACATGTGGATACAAGTGCAAAATTGTAGTGGTGATACCCTCTTTCTGTTGCATGCTACTTTCCACATGCGGAATTCAAATTCTATCACTGCAATACAGATGTGGGCAGGACCCATATATTAATCTATATGATGACATACAACAATACAGACAGTTAGGCCGGGTCATATTTGTTGGAGACTTCAATGCACGCACAGGGATAGAACAACACACAAAGTTTGACCCCTTGACGATGTATTATAGCTATGCCTTGCAAAAACTCTTTGGCCATGTGCATCAGATGGCAACCATGTCACATGCCATGTCAGGTAGTTGCTCCAATTGTGCAACATCTTTGACTTAGTCATTTGTCATGGTTTAGCACAATGGCCACTATCTGCTGGCTATACCTGCAAGCAGGAAAACCAGGGGGTGGCTCCAGCAGAGTAGACTACGTGATGGCAAATGAGTGGAGCTGCACTTGATCACTCGCCTCCTAGTTGGCACAGAAAGCAGAGATGAAGAAGTGAACTCAGATCATCAACCCTATTTCTCCAGGTAGACTAGCAGTCTGTTTGGACCCCATATGCTCTAGCCCCTCGCCTGCTCAGTTGCGGCTAAATTATGACTACCCACAGACTTATGTCCAGATGTTCACAATAGACTTGAAAGGCATTTTACAGCTTCTTACGCTGCACCAACAGACTGGCCAGCTGGTCAAAGTGCTTATAACTGCTGCACAGAGATGCTTTGGTAGGATCCGCCCACAGAAACCTCAGGGACTACAACCTTTCCACGTAATCGGTGGTTTGATGTTGATTGTAGGGATCGAAAAGTCACTGATCCTGCTTTGCACCCACTTGTGATCCAATAGTACCATCTTTTTATAAAGGGAAAGAAGGCCAGATACATTGCAGAGCACCAAAGGAAAATATTCTACCTCCTAGACTGGCATCCTAGGACCTGTAATAACTCTCTAGAAGTTCGAGCAGAAATAACCCACAGATGGGTCTACCACTAGAAATCACAGAGGCAGACGTCACTTAGGGCCTACAACGTCTTGCCAATGGCAAAGCAAAAGACTTGGATGGCATGCAAGAAGAGTTGTTCAATAACCAATAGTAGTGCCCATCCTCACTTTACTATCCAACATGGCATTGCATGAAGAATTCCTCTAGTAGTGGACCACTAGTAGGGTAGTCTCTATATATAGGACATGTGACCCATACAACCTAGTCAATTACAGAACCATCTTGGTCAGTTCGGTCTTTGCAAAATTGATGGCCGACATTCTCGAGCGACCATCGACGATGTGGGCGAGGCAGAAGTACGAGCCCTCACCTAGGCAGGCTTCAGGCCCAGACATTCCACCATTGACCACATTTTCACACTGTGGACCTTGGTAAAGGTAGCAGAAATTGCTGTCAGGACCTCTACTGCTGCTTCTTTGATAGCTTTTGACATTATGCCTCGAGAACAATTATGGAAAGATTGAGACAGTTGGAGGCATCTACAGACTTGCCAAACGCGATATTCAAGTTGTATAACACATGCTCAGGCCGACTGGCACTGTCAAGCCAACCTGTCAATAGTAGCTTAGGAGTCCGCCAGGGATGCCTGCTTTCTCCAGTACCATTTGGCCTCTACATTGATCAATCGAAAGGGTGGCTTACTTGAACAGGGGGGTGATGTAGTCAGCCTATGCACCAGATTATTAGGCAATTCATATATGCCGATGATGTGGATCTCTTAGCCTACACCCTAGAAGACATACAACATCACCTACATGCCTTAGATACTTTCCTCTGAGCCACTGGAATCCGGCTGAATCTAGCCAAAACAAAGGTGCCACTTGTCTCATCTTCGAGTCATCAAAGCTTTTCTCCTTCATTTATCAGCAACAAAATCTGGAGGTAGCACCTACCTACAAGTACTTGGGCATAAGTTTCTAGCTACTACATACTGGGATCCGACTACGAGTGATAACAAGTTGGAAGGAAATGTACTCGATGCAGAACAATGGCTACAAAGCATAGCTATATGACTAGACCCATCTGTCACACTTGTTCAGGGTCTTGGTGGAACCTATCCTTTTATACAGGGTCCGGTCATATCCTTAACGACCTGGAAGGATCTGGAGCAAGTATAGAAAGCCTCTTTGGCTCGAGCACTTGGGGTTAAATCTATAGTCCCATATCAGATTCTTCTGAAAGAGACAAGTTTCTTACCTTTGCAGAGGGCCGCAATCGACTGCCACATTATCTACTTTCAGAAGGTAATCAATATAAGCAATGATCATCTCCTCAACCTTGCTTATACTGTGGCTATGGGTCTGCGATGCTTCAAGGCCTGTTGGAAGGAAAGCAAAGGGGGGTTCACATAGTTTTGGCCGTACGAACCATGTGAGTGACCCGAAAGGGTTTGTTTTCCTCTTAAATCGTACATATAAGGGGTAGCTTTTGGGGTTTTTTAGGGCGAGTTTGGTACTGTATGTGGCTGGAAAGGGGGTTTCTGAAAAAATTCAAATGCGTATACAAGGGGGTTTTTGCCGACCCCTTGCATGCAGGTGGCATACCCCCTATACAATAGGTGCACCCCCCGGGAAGGAAAGGCGAGCTCAATGGTTCTCCGATGGAATGTGCAACAACACTGGTGCGTCCAGATAGAAAACAAAGAGGATCATCATCACTTGAGATAGTACCTTGATGTTTGCTTCCTCAGCAAGTTTTGGAATGTTGATGCCTAAGAGCATGTTAAGATGGCATATTACCAACACCAGATTAATCCCATGCTCATTGGGGGACCATAACGCTACTTTCGTGCACATTTGCCACTGAAAAAATGCAGATTGATAGCCTCAATTTGCACATGTGCATATTGCGTCCGAATCGAGAGCGACAGATGGGCTCGGAAGGCATGGGAGGACAGAATTTGTCAGTGCTGTCAATAGGGCTCCATTGAGGATGAATGTCACACTCTTCAGAACTGCCCCGCATTCACCCGCATCCGAGCCCGCTATATTGATTTGATTCCACCTAACTAGCCACTCCATTTGCTGCTAGACACGCCTTCAGTGGGCTCGCTAAGATCCTATCTCCAAGACATCATGGATGAGTGCACTTGATTATGCCCCCACATGCTGCACTGAGAAAATACATCATAATATATCATTGTACAGTTTCTCAGCATGCCTGCTATTTCCAAGATTTTTCCCTCAAAAATCCTTCAGGAAGAGCTTTTTAATCATGACAATAATAAGTTTGTTCTACTCCTTGATTGGATCCCATAGCCTAGTTGGTCTCCGTGGATGATTAAGATCAATTTAATTCAATTCAATTCTTATGCCAGTAGATATTTTCTTGTGTAAAGCCCTCTATGACAATAAGCCAGTGTAAATCGACCATGGATGAAGATGATGTCAACCCTAAGAAAAACAGCAGCCATCTATTTTCCACGCTCCACAATCCATAAATAGAAACACAATGATCTTCAGATAGAACCATTGAATCAAACAAGGGGGATTCACATAGTTTTGGCCGTATAAACCATGTGAGTGACCTGAAAGGGTTTGTTTTCCCCTTAAACCGTACATATACTCGTACCTAGGGGTAGCTTTTTGGGGTTTTTAGGGCGATTTTGGCACTGTATGTGGCTGAAGAGGGGGTTTCTGAAAAAATTCAAACACGTATACAAGGGGGTTTTTGCTGACCACTTGCACGCAGGTGGCATATCCCCTATACAATAGGTGCATCCCCCGGGGAATCAAGAAGTAAATCCAAAGACTATTATATTTTTTACAAAAAGAGAAGAGAGAAGAGAGAAGAGAGAAGATAAGATAAGATAAGATAAGATAAGATAAGATAAGATAAGCTGAATTTTTACGTCCACGGAAACCCAACGGGTTATGGGACGGGTTATGAGAGAAGAGAAAAAGAAACAAAAGAAAAAAAGAAAAAGAAAGGAATACACGAGCGTAAAAATGATTGCAGAACTCTAATGCCATTCTATATTTAATAGACAAAGCTTTTCATCCTCCTACATTGGTTTGAACAACCTAAATATTAGAAAACTAAGGCACTTTTAAGGGCAACCTGTGGATGTCTTTGTTTGAAGAGCTTCCACCATTTTCTACCTGGCAGGCCCCTTGATTCAGAATTCCTCCTTTCCCTTTCCATCTCTGCTTCTCTTTCTTTAACAGCATTCAAGGTCACTCTTATTTCCTGTTCTGTTCTGCGAAGTGCCAGCTAATCAATTTCTTTTCTTGGAGGGTAGATAAAATCTGGGAATGCCTTAATTGTTTATGTGTGACTTTACCATATAGTCAATCTTTGACGGTGGATTGAATAGACTGCACTGCACTAGAGCAGAGTATTTCTTGATAAAGAAGATGATGTCTCTTTTCTCTGAAGAATAGATGCTTGGAAGATAGATCAACTATGTTCAATAATGGCTTTGCAGCCTTAAGATTACTAGTAGTTTCTTTTAGCTTTTCGTCATATTTACAATACTGATGTTCATAATAGCTTATCGCTTCCTCCATCAACGCACTGTGTAGACTAAAATCAAGGCCACTTTGAGTTTGCTTTGCTTCACCCTTAGGTTTTCTTATGTCATGTCTCTCCATGTGTGCTCATGCCACTACAAATTCTGTGCCATTTCTTTAGTCCATTGTTTTAATTAGCTAGTCCAATTTACTCAAATTTTTGTGTCTAGTTCGTGCCTATGTGGCGTCTTAGGATCATATCCTAGCCTCCTTTGAAGTTATATGCTAGGTAGTACATTGTCCACTGGTACACATAGAATAGTTAGAATATATGTACTATGACGACATCGTCACATTCAATACAAGCAATGAAGCTGATTTTGGAATAATATTCGGAGGTGTTTTTTAAGACATGTGATGCGGTCCCGAATTATTAGTATAGAGGTGCTTTGCTTACATTTGGCGCACTTAATCCAAGCAATTGAGATGATTTGGGCATTGTATTTCAGAGTGGATGTGAAGATTTGTTTAGCTAGTTAGAATGCTCATTAGCCAAGTTCATTTTATGAGAAAATTTGTTCTTTAGGTTACAACATAGTAACTTTGGTCGTTGCACATAATAGCTTTGGTTATTGCCTTGAAGTTTATGTTAAAATGCCACTGCATATTGGTTTGGTGTTGGTTGCCTTCATTGTTGTTTTGCTAAAATGCCATTGCACGTTGATTTGGTGTTCGTTGGCTACATCATTATTTTCTAACCTGCAGGTTAGGTTCAAGTCTAGCCTATGTCCTTTATCCTCCTGTTTTTTATTGCATTTAATTCGCGATTGTCATTCATTCAAGTTGTATAGGTTGCCATTCATTCTAATTGTACACGTTGGCAATTGTCAATTACTTTAAGACATGGGGAGGTTGATTTTATTCTGTTTGATATGACCTAAGAGTTTGAAGCATTTGTTTTTTGTTGATAACTTACAGATGTTATAGAAAGTGCAATAGCAAGGTGTACTAATTTTCCTAATTGAGATCTTCTTGCCTTTCAATTGTGGGTTGGATCCGTAAAAGAGATGATTATTTAGAGTTTTGAGATGATTACTTTGATCATAGGATTTTTTTTTTTTTTTTTTAATCTTGAAGGTAAGTTACCACACTAGACCTTCTATCACCTCAGGTGGGAAGGCTAGAGTTCCATTTTGTATTTATATTTTCTTAGATACATTTGCTACTCCATGTGCTCCAATAAATGTCAACCTCTTTCCCAGTTTTCCTAGTTATGTTGGTATTTGGTTGTTTAATTTGCTTATTTCATGCTTGCACTTTAGTCCAAGATGTAACCTTCTACATTCCAACATTTTATGGTTGTAATTTGAAGGTGTTGGTGGAGATGTTTTGATGTAGTTATTTAATGGGTTTGGATGGTATAATGTCTCACGAATTAGGTCCCTTGTTTACTCTGCTCGCGCTTTTATCTTCTTCACTATTCTTAAAGTCTTTTGTGCTTGAGATTTGGATCCCTGACCTCCTGGATGCCTCTCTAATAGAAATCTCGCACTCACTAATCTCATCAAGTACGTTGGGCATTTGTAGTTGGGCATTTGTAGTTCAGTCCACTGCCCATGTTTGCCAGTCCTCTTCGTTGTTGCAATGGCTGCAGCATTGATCTTCGGAGTCTTCTTCTTCCTCCTGGGTGCGCATACCCATTTGGTACCGGGTTATGGCGTGCTGCTTGTCGCATCATCATAATCTTGCCTTGGTCTTGTGAAAACCATACCTCTCGTGTTCTCCAATGCCCATGTTCGAGGTCTATGTTGTTGAAACTTTTAGATTGAAATGTAATTGGTTTGAAGCCATAGCGGGGGAGGGCAAATTGAATCTGACTCCAACAATCGAGCAATGGGTGCCAATTCAAGCACCAAGCATTGAAGTCAAGCATGAATTGCGAGCGTTAAGGGGCATTCCCGATCAAGGCAGGTGGTTGTCACATTCACGACCGATGATTGCCACCTACGCGCTAAACAACACCACTATTATGTGACACTGGCAACGGTTTGTGGGGAGGGGGGGAGGATACCCTTGACAGTAATCCAGGGTTCGGGGTACATGTGCAACAAAAGGCGACCCTACCCTAACCCTACCCACTTGGAGGTGGCCTTAAAAACATGGATAGTCCATCCTTGTTGCGAAATAAAAAAATACAACTACTGTATTACCAACAAATGCGCTACTTTCTGTTATGGCGTTAACAAGGGCAACTAATACAGCAGGCAAATAATGGTAAGAAGTGCATGGCGCGGTAGCAAATACCAGTGATCTGCTTCAAACGAAAGACGACAAGAGCTGCTACATTTTTCATGTTACAATGGACCTAAATATCAATTCATAGGTTAGAAGCGCTTACCATTTTGACAGACCATTTAGTTAGAGACGGAATGTGGAGATCTCGTTATGCCAGTCGAAAATTTCAGCATTCGACTGAATCATCGAGGTATGAAAATTTCTAAGCTTTTGGCTTCTTAGCTGTAGCGTCCTTTATGGCCGCCTTCTCAGCAGGCATTCTGGGTGGTTGAATGAGGCAGTGAAGGATGCAGAAGTCATGCAGCAACAACATGATTTTATTTTGTCCAATGAGCTTGCTTACTCTATGGTTTATGAATGCATCAAATTGCAGGATCTTCATCTTGGCAGGAGAGTGCAGGCCTTAATTTTGCATAGCGGGCTTGACGCAGCTGCCCTGCTTGCTAATTTTCTCATTCGCCTTTTTACGGCTTGTGGAAGTTTAGTTGAATCAAATCACATTTTTTGTAGGGTTTCAGAACCTGATAGCTTCACATGGAATGCAGCCATAAATGCCCATGCTAAGACAGGAGAACCTGACACAGTTTTTGATTTGCATGGCAAGATGCAGCATGCGGGCATAAGGCCAGACAAATTCACTTTTCTTGGTGTCCTGAAAGCACGTGGATATATTGGTTCCTTTGGGCAGGGAATTTGCATTCATGAGCAAATTATTCAAAATGGCCTCCAGACAGACATGTTTCTGGTAGGTTCTCTGGTCGATATGTATACAAAATGTGGGAGCTTGGAAGCAGCTCGTAGCATTTTTGACACATTGGCAGAACGGAATTTGGTATTATGGAATGCAATAATTGGAGGATACGCCCAGCAGGGACAAGGACATTATGCTTTGGATTGTTTTGGACACATGCAGCTAGACTCAATTCTGCCAGATAAAATTACTTTCCTTAGCGTTCTGAAAGCATGCAGTAGCTTAAATGCCATAGAGATGGGGAGATGCATACACGAGCAAATAATTGAATTTGGACTTCATCTTGACATTATTATTGGGAGTGCCCTTGTTGATATATATGCAAAATGTGGGAGTTTGGAAGAGGCACGCAAAGCATTCAATAGTTTGAAACATCATGACGTAGTGACATGGGGTGCAATGATTGCAGGATATGCTCAGCATGGAGAAGGTCTTGTGGCACTAGATTGCTTTGAAAATATGCAGCACGAGAAGATAAAACCTAGTAAGCTCACATTCCTCAGCATGCTGAAAGCCTGCAGCAATGCTGATGAACTAGAAAAGGGAAGGTGGATTCATGAGCTTATCATCGGCAATGAGCTCCAATCTGACATTGTGTTGGGTAGCATGCTGGTGGACATGTATGCCAAATGCGGGAGCTTAGATGAGACAAACAGGTTATTTGGTAGAATGCCAAATCGAAATGTAGTGACCTGGGGCACAGTGATAACTGCATGTGCCCAGTATGGCGAAGGTCACACTGCTCTAAAACATTTTGAGAACATGCAGGATGCTGGGATAAAACCTAGCAAGGTCACATATTTGGGTGTCCTAAAAGCCTGTGGTGCCATAGGTGCCGTAGAGCAGGGCAGGCACCTTCATGCGGAGATAATTGAGACTGGGTTGCAATCTGACATTGTTGTGGGGAGCAGTCTTGTAGATATGTATTTAAAGTGTGGTTGTTTGAATGCTGCAAACAGAATCTTTGAGGAGCTGACAAGCAAAGATGTAGTGTCATGGGGTGTAATTATTGAAGGATATTCTCAGCAAGGTGAATGCTACCTTGCCTTGAAGTGCTTCGAGACCATGCAGCTTTCTGGCATAAAACCTAACAAAGTGATATTTCTAAGCATTTTGAAGGCATGTAGTATCTTAGGTGATATAGAGCAGGGTAGGCATATACATGAGCATATTATTGAGGCTGGATTTCAATTTGATGTTTATGTAGGGAGTAGTATTGTAGATATGTATGCAAAATGTTGCAGCCTGGAAGAGGCAAGGGCAGTCTTTAACAAATTGGCAAATCGAAATGAAGTATCATGGGGCGCAATGATTGGAGGATATGCCCAGCATGGGGATTGCCCCCTTGCCTTAGAATGTTTTGAAGACATGGAGTGCAAGGGATTGAGGCCTGATAGGGCTGCTTTCCTGAATGCCTTAAAAGCTTGCAGCAGCATAGGTGCAATACAGCATGGCAAGCACATCCACAAGCAGATCGTCAAGAGTGGACTCGAGTCTGACACTGTATTGGGAAGTACCCTGGTAGATATGTATGCCAAATGTGGGAACTTAGATGCAGCACGTGAAGTCTTTAATAGACTGCCTGAGAGGGATGTAATAGCTTGGGTTGCAATGCTTGCAGGATATGCCCACATTGGCGAAGCGGTATTAGCTGTAGAATGCTTTGAAGGCATGCAGCATTGTGGTTATAGACCAAATGATATAGCATTTAATGGTATTTTTACTGCATGCAGTCGTGCCGGCTTGGTGGAGGAAGCCGTTCAATATTTTAGATCCATGAAAGATTATGATGTCAAGCCCGATGTTTTCCACATTACTTGCATGGTGGATCTTCTAGGGCGTGCAGGAAATGTGAAGGAAGCAAAAAACATATTGGAAGCTACTATGCATTCTGATATTTGTTTATGGATGACATTGCTTAGTGCCTGCAAAATGCAGTGCAATGTGGAAGTTGGACGACAGTGTTTTGATACTATAGTTTGTTTGGATCCTTGTTATGCTCCACCTTATGTGCTCATGTCAAACATATATGCTAGTGTTCATATGGAGGAAGATGCTTATAGAGTAGAAATGATGAGAATAAAACGGGCATGCACGTGGAGAAACCCTGCAAAGTCATGGATAGAGATAGACAACAAAGTACACGAGTTTACTGGGGAAAGAAGCCATCCACGAATTGACGAGGTGCATGCAATGTTAAACCAATTAAATGATCAGCTGAAGGATGAGAGCACCTTTTGCCCCAAAATTTGCTCGTTCCCAACTCAAATGTCTAATGAAGGCAAACAAGATACGTCATGTGGTCATACTGAAAAGTTAGCTATAGCTTTTGGGCTCATTGAGACGTCTTCCAAAACAACTCTTCAGGTAATAAAGAATAAACAAATGTGTACTGATTGCCATGAGTTTACAAAACTGATATCGAATTTGGTAAGTCGACAAATTATCGTAAGATGCGTGTATCATGTACATAATTTTAAAGCTGGAAGATGTTCATGTGGACATTAGTTTTCTTTGTCAAGTTCCCTTGCGTTTCTTCACTTTCTCCTAGCTAACTGCTTTCTTGACATTCGAGGCATGGGGTTAAGGAAGCATCATTTTTAACCCACCCTTGTAAATTTTGCATCGAAGTATGTTTGATTGCTGCATTTTTTAGTCACATTGAACTCAACCCTGAGTCTATTGCCATCTAGAAGTTGATGTTGCAAAATAGGCCCTCCCCATTTTGACATTTCTACAACTATATCAATATGTAGCACAATAACAGAGGGTTCCAGACGGTTTCAGGGGGAGGGTTCCAGAGGGTTCCAGACATAATTCCTGAAACCATAGACCATATCCCTAAAACAATTGAATGGGTTATTATGAAGAAAAAACATAGATTTAAGGTAAAAAATAATCACATTAGTTTGCTGGTTAGATTGGTAAAGTAGTCTTATTAGGACATTGAGTTATTTTGGTAGAGGTTGTTCGAGCCCCCGGATTTTATATTCTAAAATCTTAGGCACAACCGTACAGAGGTCAATATTCTATCAAAACCTTAGGTGAACTCGTATTTCATATTTCAAAATCGTAGGTGCCCCCAATCATAAATGACGATAAACGAAACGAGAGGCGTCCAGAGGCTCCAACATACAGTCTGGGCCGTAGGATCAATGGATACGACGACTGTGGTAGTCCAAGATCATTTGAGAGAACATTCCTGTAATCCATAAGATTCTGCAATCATGGAAAATGTATGGGATAACGTAAGATTGTCAATGGTTAAGGTGCTGTATTTGTCTATATAACGTCTGCTCTTAGCTCCATGTCCCCTCCCACTGCCAAATGGATGACAATAACAGATTTTAGAACCCATGCGGGCTCGCATCTGGCGCTGGCTTTGAGATAAATTCCATCCTAAAGTTTTTGTACTTTGATGGCAAGTCTTGCATAGGTGTTTGCGTGTAAAGACCTTGCGGCATCACTATGATTCTCGCAACTCTGCAATATATCCGCGTTCCTTTCAAATGTCGAAATACTTGAGCATTGCCTCTTTGCTTGTCCAGAAGTTCAACCAGCATAGTCCTGGCTTCAAGCATTATTTAACAGTATGCTAGATTGCCAATCTGTTCTCCTAGTAGCCTACCCAGGTGCATGGGCCCAAGATAAGTGGAAGGCATTTCATCTCAGGTCAGGTTGGTTACTGTGGCCAATCTGGGAGCGTCGTAGGCTGCACATTCCTATTCATAGAGTCATCACTGTAGCCCAGGCTAAGATACTGATGGCTTACGAAGCGTGCCCAGATTTGATTATATGCCAGCAGCCCTGGAGGGTATGACATTCATCCTCAATGGCTCCCATTTGGCAGCATCGACAAAGTTTGTCCCGTGGCTCCATCAATCCATCTTCCTGTCTCAAATTCGAAGACGATGTGCACCTGTGCGAATCGAGACAATGAGTCTACATAGGTAGTGTTGTGGGCCCCGTTCTAATGTGGGGGTATGACACCATTAGGCCTATTCAATATGATATCACAATAAACAGAAATGGAGACATAGGAATATAAATTTGAGCATTGACATCATAACATTTGTTAGGCTTAGCATAGGTGACTATCCAATATGATATGATAATAGATACAAATATAGATATAGGCATGTACATTAGGTGACTATCCAATATGATATGATAATAGATACAAATAAAGATATAGGAAGATAGCCAACCCAATGTTCTCTAGCCCCCAAGGAGTTCCCTAGGCCAAGTGGCAAAAAACAGACAACAAACATTTGCCAGCAAGCCTGAAAATGGTAATCATACCTGACATCCTTCCTTGATGCTCTAGAGATCCATCTCTCCACCTGCAAATGCACACAACAATTCCATGAGATGTACATCACATCTCTATTACCATCTTGAACAACATTTTCTTCGAGTCATTAATGTCATATTCACAACATCACAAAACATAGTAGATTTTTCAGATCATAGATTATGGCAAAGAATACTCTACACATTCAAATAAAAAAATAGGTCTACAGATCTAGGCATCAATTCATATTGCCCATAACATCACACAATTGGCCTACAAAAGCAGACAATCTCCCAATAGATCATCCACACTCAGCATTTCCTCAATTTCACCTACATAGGCATCGGCCTCAAGGTCACATGAACAAGTAAGCCTGGATTCTGATTAGCAGGCTCGAAGGTTCGTGTGGGTTGGGATAAGGCACTATGAAACCAAACTGTAATCTTCCTCCAATAGAACTTTCTTTCTGACGAAACCCATCTGCAAGGAAGAGCTATGAACATATATACCATTATATGAAGCCAAATCACTGCACTCTTCTTATCAGCGAAAAGAACTGGCATCTTCAGCTAAAACCACAAAAAAGCACAATGGAAAACAAGCGCAGGCTTGCATGGACCTCCAACGCAAAACAAACACAAAAAACCTCACCAACACCAGACAAAACAAATAAGGAGTTACCAGATCCATAAAACCAGGGTTTGATGCCCCGATGTGCCCAAGCCTGCACCTCCATTGCCAAAAAAAATGCTTGCAGCCCATCCAGGCGAAATACATACCCTACAGATTTGTCCTAGTTTTTAACCCCAAATATTCAATGGTTCCTTGCTCAAAAAAACCATAGTTTGCAAACCATTGCAAAATGGAGAATTTTGTCCATGAGGTCAAGATTATAGCATTGAGCATTGAAGTAGTGACATCCAATTGCATCCATGACATGAACTATACACTTGTGGACTTTGGAATAACTCCAAGCATTGAGCATTTTAAAACATTTTGCATCTCCCATATTTATCTTCTTAGGCCAGTTTAGGGCATTAAAATTAAGCTTTTTGCTTGCATATTTCTTTAACTGCATATTAACATTTGGCACTAGCAAGCAAAAAGGATTATATGCAAAGTTAACTATTCTATTCTATTCTATTCTATTCTATTCTATATGGCACGTAACTTGACATCTTACAAACGTAATGGTGATATTTCCAAAGGGTTGCAAATTATTAACTCTTCATACCATTGGGTGACTATCCAAAATGACTTATTGTGGATACACATGATGAGCTAAGAATGTGGAGTTGAGCATTGACTAATAAACATTTGTTGGGATTGAAATTTCAGCTTAAAAAGAAATCTTGGGATGTCTTCGGGGTATTTAAGTACATATATTAACTGTCTTCTTTGTATTTGATCAAAATGAAGAAACATGGTCTGGTTTCACTAAACGTATAATATGATACGACATGATATGGAATTTTAACGTCCATAGGAAGCCGTAGCTTATGGGATACTTTACGTGACACCCAGATAGGTCATGCCCCCACACTATGCATGATTGAAGAGGGTCCTTCCCCTACCAACTTTACAACTATATATGCCTCGCATCTTTGGGTCGTCATTCATGCATTGCGATGCGTTGCACAGAGCATGTAAAAGATTTGCTTATAGAAGTAATAGGTTCTTTCTTTGTCACAGGAGAAGCTCTTGAGTTGTTGGGCTCTGATGTATGTCGATTTATGCAGGTCAATTTAGGGCATTTTCATTTGTTTTTTTTTATTGAAGGCTTTCATTTTCATTTGGTAAATGATATCTCTTTGTTATTTCAGATAATGACTATCTAGAAGAGAAGATCTATGGCTGTGACATGGATGCTCACTTTGTGGAGAAATTTTTAGAACATACTTGCAAAGAGGATGCTCCAAGGATTGCAGTTTCAAATTTTGTGGCACAAAAAATAGTGTTCCAGAATCACAGGTAATCTTATTTGTTCCACAATTCAAGTACATTCCTACTCAGACCTACTATGACCATTTCAGTTTAGAGTTGTGGAGTGATGGTCCAGATTTTCACATTGGGAGTATCATGAGGTGTTTAAGAAACTATGAGAATGGTTACAATGGTCACCTCCAGGATCCTACAGCTAGCCAGGCACTACATAGTGCATTGTTGGATGGAATCCCTAATAGTATTGAAAAGTTTAGCAAGGCAAGGTTTAGGAGGCATGGACCTAATAAACATGTTGGAAATTCAACATCTTGTGCTAAACCTCGAGATCTGCCCAGAAAGCTCCTCTTGCAACTAGATAATTGTGCTGGTCAAAATAAGAACAGGTGGATGTTTTCTTTCCTATCCTACTTAACAGCTGTGGGTATTTTTGAAAGAGTCAATTTGGAGTTCCTAATGCCCGGGCATACTCATGAGGATGTGGACGCATTGTTTGGAAAATATAGTTATGTATTGAGACAGCAGACAAGTTACCAACTTTCCCAGGCTATTGAAAATATTTCATGGATGTACTACTCCATCTCCTATAGGATCTCTCATAGATGGAAGGTCATTCTAGACCTCTTAAATTCACTTTTTGGGTGAGAGAAGGGATTCCAATCATGCAATGGAAAATGAGACCTTCAGAGGAGAAGTGGAGAGGTGGGGCAGAAATTTGGCACAGGGATGCAAATGGCAAGCCTATGATACCTCCTGGTCAACCAAAAGCTCTAAAACCAACTGAAGAAGTGAAGCAATTGGGATTGACTAAGAATGACATCAATGACTACATCAAGCATTGGCAAACTAATTCGGATGAAACTAATCGTGCATTGATAGATTATTGGAAGAAGGTGATCAACTTGTTGGATGAGTTAGACACATCCTCAGAAGAGCTGAAAGAAGGGTGGTTTCCTAAAAGTAGGTGGAAAACATTAGCTGGTGCTGACGAAGATGATGGTACCATTAGCAGCATTGTTAAGGCATATGCTCCTCCTCAATCTGATAAACACTATGCTGGTCCTAAGAAGGATAGGCCAAAATATCTAGGCATGGATTGTTATGAACCTTCTACTGACGTGGAGTGCCACCAATTTGTAGTAGTAAAACCAGCAGATCTAGAGACCTATCCAGTGTGGTTGGGATACACCATCTCGGATATTTGCAAAGAAGAAGGTGATGTTAACTTCAATAAGGTGCGCGTGGAATGGTGGTGTCCAGTACATCAGTTGAGTAATGTCATGATAAAGAAAGATATTCAGATTGTTGGACAAAGAGGTGGAGGAGATATCCTAGTGATCTTGATCTTTGGCTAGACATTGAAACCGTATTGTACTCCTGGACTCCAAAAACTATTCCAAGTAAAACAGCGAGAGTTACAATACCTCAGGAGGTAAGAAATAAGGCTATCATATCCTTGGGGATGCTGGTGGAAAAATGAAAAACTATGTAAATATGTTTTCTTCATTACTATGTATCAATCACAGTTAATAAAAGTTGTGTATTACTTAAGAAGTGTGATATATGATTTTGTAATTTGACTCTTGAAGGAGACAAATAGTTTGCATCTGCTATTGTTTAGGGAAGACATTCATTGGCTTTCCATGGGGATGAGACCCTGAACAAGTCGATTTAGGGGATGAACACTTCTTGGGAAGATCCCAAGGTTGTGTAGGTTCATCTAAGCAGATGCCGGCCAAAGGAGCATACCAGTTTTGAGAGAGAATAGACTCTTGAATCAGAACTGGAGCAGTACTTGTCACCTCATTTAGACAAGGAGCAAAGGGAATAGTAGAGAAAACAGAGGGCAGAGGCAAAAGAGGAGAAAGAACCTGCCAATTTGTGCAACTTGTCCAGAGCTTTCACTTTTGACCGATCAGTATTGGCCTTTTTGTTGGTTGAATGTGCATTGGGAGTCTACTCAAGACCATCAGAATCAGCTATGTTTCCCTTCCCTTTCTTGTCAATTATAAGCTCGGAGGCCAATAGTGGGGCATATTTGACCCATATGCACTATGGCTCCATAGTTGGGGCAGGGGATGGGTAAGCTAGAAAAGGACAGCTTGATTTCAGTGAAATGCTTATCAAAGCCATGGAAAAAAAATAAAATTAGGGAGTAGCTTGAAGATGTCAACGGAGATAGGGAGAGCCAGATGGGGACGAACAGAGCCTCATATTTATTAGGATTGAAGCTAGACTGCCATTTTTGAAGCAACACCTAACCATTGAGACAAGTAAGAATCCCCTTTTTGAAAAGCAGTAGAGTTTCTCTCTCAGATTAGAGAGTGATGAGGAAATAGAGGTTTCCAAGGGGCTGGACCCGAGGCAAGACTCTTTCCCGACATATGAGTTGGTCTTTTTAATCTTATCAGCCAATGAGGGATTACTCCTGATAATTTTGGCAATCAGAGCTTGACTACCAAGGTGGCGAATCCAGTATGTTACCTCAGGAATATGGAGGGAGACATAAGCAGCATTATCCCTGAGTGAGACAAAAGCAGTATTATCTTTCATACATGGCAATAAGACATCCTTCATAGCTGAGGGCAATGCATTGGCCTCAGACATGGTGTCCTCGGTTTGCAGGCTTAATAGATCTCAAGCCAGTAGTATCTTGGAATCAAGAATACTGGACTAAAAGAGACTGAGTTGGTTGGGCTTCCATGTTACCAAACACGAGAAGCCTGACTAGTCTGCAGACAAAGGCAAGATCAGCTTCTCTAAGGCTCCATCCCCATTAGCCCAAAAATTCAAGGCACCTTTGCCATGTGGCGAACCCGGTTCTTCAATTTACGTTCCTATTGCTTTTTTTTTTCTGAATTTGGTTCACAAACTTCACAATTGCAGCTACAATTGATGTGGAGCTTAGCCCTCATAGAATTAAATGCCTTCCTGAAGTTCTCTGCTTGCTCATGCTTGACACAATAACATGTGTTTCTTTCCTTTAGCTTCCTTACACAATTAGGTTTGAGGTATTCGAACAATCTAATGCCAATGTCTGCCTCTGGGTGTTGCTCCACAAAGTTCTGGTACAGCTCAGCCTGTGCATTCAAATCATCATAGTTAATAAAAGATTTTGTATGTGCAATTGAGTACATGCGGAGTCAAAATGTACTAACATGTACTCATAATGTACTAATATGTACTCAGATGTACTCATATGTACTCATATGCACTCATATGTACTCAGAATGTACTTACAATATACATAAGGACAACAGAATACACATTACACATGTACATTAAATACATGTGTAAGGATAAAGTAGCAGTGTGGGTACATTACTGTACCCTAGAGCATATTAATGTTCTAGAGTAAATTCTTGAAGTCCATAGGCACTATCTGAAAGTCTGAGCACAAGATATGTACTCTATAGACATGTATAACATACAATATTATGCAAATATCTAATCTGTACATTGGTTAAGAATTTTGGAGTCACTACATAAATAAGAAAGGAAGATTTAGTATAATATACATGGTCAATAAATGTAAGCAAACCAACAAAGGTGATTGCATATGTAAAAGTAAGTAAAAGTGAATACATAAATGATAGATCAGTCATTAGAAAGCATTCACACATCAAAACAAAGAAGATACTATAAATTCCAATAAAAGTGAACATATACATGAGGGATCAGAAGAATTTCATACAATAAAGAATGAAATTAGATTGCCTGATGAAACCTTGGTGTTGTTTAACCAAAATTGGATGACTAATTGCTTTGTATCTTCGTCCAAACAATCAGATCTTCTCTTTCTGCCTGCTAATGCCCATATAATTGGACCTGCAATTTTCATTCTCTTTCTTCTGCCTGCAGCGTATGACAAATTTCGAGGATGGCAGTTCAACATTTTTGAAGCAACTTCTTTTTGCTTCAATTCCCCATTTTTTCCAACAATCATGGATAAAACAGTGCTTGGTCGCCAACTTGTCAACTTTGCTATTAGAAGATTTAACCTCTTCTAATCCATCTTTGAGATTTTGTAACAATGAATGTTTCACCACTACTTCTGAAGGTAGCCCAATCACAGGTTTAAACAACCCCAAGAGCCTGTTATCTTGCAAGATCCTGGAAACCAATACCTCTCTTTCACAAGGAGATAGAGAACTGGCTTCATTTCTAAAGCATTCACCAACCTTTTCTGCTCTTTTCCTGATTTTTTTTGGTGAAGTACCTGGAATATGATCTACCACTCTCACTGTTGACAGTATCACTCTCTGTCGCTTCATTCAGCATGTCATTTAGAGTATCTTGTTCAACCATTTTCTGCTTCCCTTTGTCGATTTCGGTATCACTGTCCTCATTTTGGACATCAGCCTGAGTAATTTTGTTCATACTTTGATTTTCTTGTGCCATGCCCCTACTACTACTATGAAAACTGATATGCATGCAAAGATCCGGCAAGAATTTGAAATTCTTTTCTTTGTTTTAGATTCTTAGACCGTAGATTGGAGGGAATTTGCTTGCCGGATGGATTGGAGGAATTTGCTTGGATCGGAGGGAATCCAGTGATTGTGCCCAAAATTTCGCAACAACCGTCGGTCACTTCATGTCATGATGACAAACAATCAAATATATTCCCTTTTTAAATATATAACGACAAGCACGTGGCCTCCTACCATACATTCAAAATTACATTAAAAAATGGGTTTTCTAGTGCAAAATAGGACATGAATTTAGAACTAATGTATGACACCCTAGCATCGTTTACCCCTGCTCAACATCCTTAATGAAGCTCTCTACAACCTGCAGGATTTGTGGTCTCAATCATGTGATCAGCAACAATACTTTCATCTTCAAGTGCACTATCATCCAACAGTAAATCATCTCCCAGATGTAACGAGAATGAAGGACCGATACTCCACCGAAAGAATCGATGAACCGTACTACAATTAAACAACAATGAAAAATAGCAAAGATCAACCTTGGCTCTCCCATTACAAATCTGCAACAAAGAATATATGTTAGTTTATTTGCCCGAAAATAAAAAACTCTATAAAAACTCTGCATGTAACAGAATCATGCATGCATGCAACTCTAGCATGCATCACACTTACCTAACTGTGGTATGCTATAAACAGATCAGTGAAAGTTAGAAATATTCATGCAAAAACTCGTCATTACCTTTAGTAAACCTTAAGATTTTCGAGATACAAGGTTCTTAAAGACTCCAGACTCGTCAAGGTAGCAGATCCGAACTCCAGACTCGTCAAGATAGAAGATCCGGACTCCAAACTCCACACTCCAAACTTCGAACTCCAAATCTGAACTCCAGACTCGCCAAAGTAGCAGATCCGAACTCCAAACTCTTAAATCCGAACTCCAAAGTTAAATCCTGACTCCAAAATGGTAACCGCCGGTACATCCAATCTTCAGACTCAACAAATCATCAAGAACACATCAAGAACACTTGGAATCCTCTGCAAGAACGCCAGAACCTGCAAAAGATAAAGAAGAATGTTACAATACACATAACAACACAAAATCTAAAAAAAAAACTACCAGAATTCATGGCGCTGCATGTCACAACCTTAAAATCGAAAAATGGCGTGTAGAGCTTCAATGGACGACGGAAGCGCCATCGCCAAAGGCTCCGGCACAGTGTGTGCCAAACTTTTAGAACCTATAGGATAATTTCCTATGGCTTTCTAAAGTATTCGGAAAATCAATAATTTAGTCGGAAGATCCCTGCCATGATTTTAATTGTTCGGAAAGTTTCCTTTGAAAAATTAATCAGCCGGAAAGTAATAAAATATCTGGATTTTAATGAACATATAACAGCAATACATTTATAACAGCAAGTTTACATTCATAAGAAGAAGTTCCACTTACATTCAGCCTGAAGTAACAAAATTTCTGCATTTTGATGAACATATAGCAGCATTACATTCATAACAACAAGTTTGCATTCAAAACAGATTTCCAACAAGCTCAAATATGTGATAATTTGACACCGTATGTGAAAGTTATGGCCTGTGGAAGTTTTGCAGTACAAACCCTAGCATCCAGAGAGAGAGAGGGAGGGAGGGAGGGAGGGAGGGAGGGAGAGAGAGATGCCTTGGCCACATGCTGACTTAGAGTAGGTGAGAGAGAATACGAGAGAATACGAGAGGTGAGAGATAATGAGAGATGGGTGAGAGTGGAAAAACTCAACTCTCACCTTGAGAGATGATTCGCCCCTAATAGCCGTTAGGAGCAGTTTCCATTAACCACTAGCTTGACAACCCCCTAAAATTATGTCGCCTGAATTTCATGACTGAAAACTTTCCCTCATCGAAATTCCGGGGCGCCATTTTCCCCTGTTTCTTGGTCTTCAATGCCGCGCAATTCCTTGAATTCCCCCTAATTCTTCCATCCACGCTATTGATTTCCGGTCAGAGGTATTTCTCAGCCCTTTCAATCCTTGTTAATTCATTTGAATTCGATCTTACATTGTTCTGTTATCAAATTCTAGCCCGACAGGTATTGTTTCTTGGTTGATTAGCTTGATTTCTATAGACTCCAATGTCTAAGGCAACTAGATCTGCCCTGCCATCAAACAGCAAACCCTTTGTGCCTCCTCGCATTGAGAAAATAGCTCCAAGGAAGACACGAAAGATGACAGGGCAGATTACAATGAACGTGGATTTGGAGACAAATTCTGAGCCAATTGTAACAGCAAAAGAGCCAAAGGAAAGGAGATGCAAGCGAGTTCTCAGCGAAATCCAAGCACCTCCCAGTATTGTGAGTGATTCTTCTCAGCCCGACAATTCAATGGCTCTTGTTGTTCAAGAAAAAGAAAATTCCAAGCAAATAGACACAAAGAATAGGAAGGCTCCAGTCCAATGGACAGATCAGGGTGTTTCCACCTTCCTGAATCTTCTCAATGAAATGAAACTGGTTACTAATGGCAATCTGAATCTTTCTAATTCACAGTGGAGAGAAATTCTTGTGAAATTACAGCGAATTGTTGATGGACTAGTAGAAGTCAGGCAACTGAAGAACAAATGGGATAAACTATAGGCAAAATTCAAGGATGAGAAAGAGGCTTCTAGTCAAACGGGTTCAGAGCCTTCAAGCTGGCAATGGTATGACAGAATGGAAGAAGTCAAATATGGAGTGACATCTGATAACCCCATTTCAGGGGCTGGTGATGATGGTGAATTTGGAAATGAAGCTTTTGAGGCAGCAGATTTGCACACTCACTTTTCTGACAGTTTCTATGAGGCAGTTGGATCTGATGCTGCTTTGATGACCCCTTTGAGAGTACTGAAGACATTCCCAATGTCAATGTCAACATCAACTGGCAGAAAGAAGTCCAGATTGCAGATTGATGAAGACATTGCTGTTGGCATTTCACAAATGGCAAGCACTTTTGGAGAAACAGAAGTGAAGAAATTGGATTTCATGAAGGAAGAATCTGCAAAGAAAATGGAATTGGTAAGGGAATTGGAGACAATTCGTTCTGCAAATAGTTTGAAGATTGCTGAATCTATGGCAACAATGACCCAGAGCATATATCAGATGAAAAAGGACACACTTCTCGAAATTGCCAAACTGGCAGCCAAAAACAAAGAATAAAGGTATGATCACTTTCCTACATTCTGTTATACCTTTCTTTTTGTTTCTTTTAGAACTGTCTCAAATTGGTTAACTGTCTTAATATTCAATGATTGGTACTTCATTCTAGGCATGTAGATATCGTAGCATATAGCATTAAATGCCAGTCTTGTCAATTTGCCCCATTTAAACGTCCCCTCTACCCAGAACTCAATCGCGAAGGAAATGGCACCAAAGCGTCCAAGATCTTCTTTGAGCCCTCCGACCTCCTCCTTTTCGTCTTCTTCTTCGGAAGAATACTCCAGAGAGGAGTATTCTTCCCATCTTGATACTTCTGAATTCTTCCACGAGACTTCAGACTCGGAGGAAAATTATTACTCCGAGTACTCATTTTAGCCAGAAACTTCTGTAGAAGAAGTTTGGGAGGAGTCTTCATCCTCAAGTTTGTCGGCCCCTGCTCCTCCTCCTTTCCCCCCTTCAGGTCCTCCCCGTCCTCAAGCATCTGAAGTTCAAGACTCGTCTCCAACTATCGAAGCCGAAGTTGAAGAAGTTGAAGTTCTTTCACACAAAGTAATCCAATGCTCTCTGTCACAGTGGGCCGTGATGAATTTTCTAAATATGGGAGTCATCATCGAAGCTGAGGTATTGTCTTGGGCAGAAGAAGCTCCTTTGACCCAAAAAGCCCATGTGGAGTGCGTGTATATCCACCATGCAGGAAAATGGGCATTGCATGAAGTGAAGACTGTCACCGAGTACTGTGAGCTCTGTGCATGAAGAAAAGAAATCACCTTGCCTTATTTCTTTTTGTATTGTTTTTATTTCTGTAATGTTCTTTTGTGAAGCAAAAAATTTTGCTATGAAAAGCCCCCTGGCAACCCTTTCAGCTCCGAGAAAAAATGTTTTCTTAATGATGTAACAGCCTTCGAGGAATACAAGGAATACAAAATCTTTTTATTTTCTGAATACCTGTCACATTGCTATCTCTGGCTGTAGCTATGGATTGTTGTTTACTTGACATGTTCTCTATCTTTTGTCTTCACTTTCTGACTGCGTCTGTTACTGCAGATCATAGAGTGTTGAGGACTACATATCTGGTTTTAGCTGTTCTTTTTAGGATCTAAAACACAGGCCAATAAATGTGGCCAATTTCATTTGTATGCACAGAAACTCAGTTGTACTGCAGTGACATTTTGAATAAAATCTCTATTTCAACTTCAGTTATTCTAGCAGAATGGTGTTGTTTGTATTTAAGACTTATTACAGGTCCAGATAAGATGAAATCAATAATATTCGAGAACTTGAAAAAATGAACAAATTATGGAAAACGTTTGCTGACAGAATCATCAAATCTTACAGCAGCACATGGCCATCCAAGTTCTCAAACAAAACATGTCTCATCTGATCTCCTTGTTTCTTTAAACTTCTGTTCATAGCTTCAGTCTCATAGTAATAAACTGGATCAGGCTCTTCTTTGATTGGCAGCATGTCCCATCCCATGTCTTCCATAATACAGAAGTTCCAAAGCACACAAGCAGCATGGATAATCTTGGAGGCCTTGCCAACATGCATAGGCAGATGTTTGAGAATTCTGAATTTCTCTTTAACAATCCCGAACCCATTTTCCACGCAAATTCTACCCCTGCAAATCCTTTTATTAAACTTGCCATAAGGTCCATGATTCTGTGGAAACACTTTCAAAAGGAATGGTCTGGCAGCATAGGCAGAATCACCGAGCAAAAGTGGAGGAATGTTAACCTGGATTTGGTCTTCAGTGGGTTGACCTTTCTTCAATTTTCTGCCACTTTTGGTTACAACTGGTTCCTTCAAGATTAGTTTGGATGCAATTTTGTTGTATATGGAACTCTTCTTGAACTAATTTGAGTCATGAACTGATCCAGTTCTTGTAACACAGACATTTATAAACAACCTGATGTATGTGACAATACCTTGCAGAAGACATGAGTGCCTTTTGTGTCGACTGTAATAGTCATCACCTTTATCACTCTTCTTGGGTTTCCTCCATAAAAAGATATGGGACCCATCAACAACACCATACAGATTTGGCAATCTTGTTGCATCATGAAATTCTTTTATATATTGAGTTAGTCTTGCTCCAGAAGGCATGGCTATAAACCTTTTGTAAAGCATTGTCTTCGAGGCCAACACTAGTGTAATGTTTTTAGTATATTTTTGCACTGTAGCTTTGCCAACATAGAATCTCTGACCCACATGCAAAGGCATGTCACCATGTGCCAGAAAGTAAAGAACCATGACAACAGCCTTCCTGGGATCAACAGGGGGCCTAACCTTAACCCCTGGCCTAATCAAATAGGGGACAACAAGCCCGACTAGTCTTTCAAAGCTGGCCCTCTTCATTCTGTAAAATTGATGCCACATATCGTCTTCAAAAGAAGGTAGACAATTCCATGCGTGGTTATCTATATTATCCCACTGTGTTCTTTGTCTTGGAGCAATCCAAAATCTTCTAGGTGGCCTTCTAACCCGGCATGAACCAGCTAACATCAAGGATGAGGCAGCACAGAAGAACATACTGTTATTTTCTTGCAAGCCATCTTCGTCGAACAGATTCCTTCAAGCTCGTTTAGCTCAAGAAGTTGCAAACAGAACCTTTGGAATGCGAATCCGATTGTAAGAGCACGCAAAAGCATGGAAATCATTCCGAGAATCACTGGATCCATGATAGAACAGCCGGCAAATGGAACCCTATGCAAAGAATACAGCAAACGAAATATCCCACAAAGCTTACCTACCAGCAGGAACAGGGGAAGAAATATCCCACATTTTGGAGGCCGATTCAAAATTGGAGGGGAATTATCCCACAAAAACTTGCCCTACCGGAATGATTCGATGGAGTAGTTCTCTGGCGGGAAACCAAATTTTGAGGCCTAACGGACGCTGTTAGACCTCGAGAGACAGCCTTCTCTCCTCTCCTCCCAGAAAAATACGTACAATTCCGAGAGAAGTCGTATAGGACGAGAGATGGGTATTTTGGCAAGCATGTGGCCAACCTAAGAGAGAGAGGACCCTTTGATTGATTGATTAGAAAAATAACTTAGGTGTCCTATTGGAAATTGTTCTCATTATACAAAGGTACCCTTTCAAAAATCATTCGATAGTGGAGAATCATAATTGAATGAAAGATTAGAAAAAATAAAAAGGTGCATTTGATATAAAGAAAATAATAATAATGTTTAATTGTTGGTTGTATTCGTCAAGGAAATCGAATTATTTTGGTAGGCGGGCAAGAATAGGAATGAGGGTGCATCTCACAAACTGCAGAGAAATGTGTAGTGCCACCTCCACCACATGTTGACATCCACACTCTTGGAGAGTTTTCGATAAAAGAACGAGATGAAGTTGAGTTCTTTCAATATATGGAGGTCAGATTGGCCAACATAGAAAAGAATATGCTTCCACAGCTGTCAAACTCACATCGGGTAAAACTACATGATATAAATAACTACGCAGTTCTTACATGCACAACAGTAGCCCTGAGTATTAAACACTAGTTTGAAATGTTAACTATTTTCTACTCTATTATTCTTAGCAATTCTAGATAGATTTGGTGAAAGCGCCTTGCAACCAACATGAACAGGTTGCAAGGTCCGACAATACCATACATCTGGAACCTTTTGCTCGTACGTCAATGGATGATACACATGATGAGTTAGAGATGGTAGACATGTCTACGCAAACTTCCAATGAGGATTTATTGCAGGATAGCACTACGCATATAGATACATACACATGTGACTCATCATCACGAGCTTTGAATCTGATATTGTTGAAGTTGCAAAAATGGATGAATGCTTAGATACGAATGAGGTGGCACATTTCTTCAATGAGGCCATGTATACAAGATGAGGACATTATATCGGCTACTAGAGTTAGAGCAACATGACCAGATCATCATCAACATCTTCACTTTATAGACACACTTTCTAGACTACATGTTTTGCGGCGCAGTAGTCACCTAGAGGACAATAATTTCTCATTTTTGAAAAATCTTACTCCACTTCAACCGTAAAAGAAGAGGAGAGATGCATAAGATAGAAGAAGCTCATCAACAAACAGAATGGGTAGTGTATCGTCATGCAGGCACGACTATTTTTCATATCATTGGCCTTATGATCCTTGTACTGATTATGTGCAGCCTTGTGTTTTCTTTGTTTTGTGATGAGGCCTTGACCTCATATCTGATTTGGGCTTAATGCCTTTGTTCATTGTACCGTCCCATGGCCCTTATGGTCTCCGATGTTAAAACTTTATCTATCTATTCAATTATCTAACTACCTATTTATATGTGTTAGAACGGGCTGAGGGATCCATAACAACTGAGTTAGGGCATGACTCAGTTGATAGAAGAGAGAGAGAGAGAGAGCATGGCCAGAGTCGGACATCATTGATAAGCAAATGAGAACCTGTAGGATTGTGAATGATTACTTAGGGAGACCACAATATCAAGCTCTGCCCAATGCCCTATTGGGGATTTCATAAATGGATGTGGTCTTCAAGTGTTGCTTGTCATAGGCATCATTTGCCATTTAGAATTCTATAATAACATGAGCAAGCCAGCTATGGAAACATTCCTAGCATCGACAAGAAATTACATCTCGCAATTCATACCAATATGATCATCCAACTTCCAAGAGAGAGAGAGAGGGAGTGAGGGAGGGAGGGATTATTACGAGACCACCAGGTCTATAAGACGTTCAACTTATGTATTCGACATTATAAAACATATAATCTAATGTATTCTCTGATAGTAATGCATTAGTCTCCCCTAATTCTAAATCATCTACTTTTAAGGCTCTTAAAACATCTACCTATCTATCTAAAATATCTGATACATCTCCCAATATGCAATCCTGAAAAATCAAAGAAAGCCTGAAAAATCACAGAAAGCTAATATCTAGTTTCATTTATTAATATTAAATATTATATATATTGATCAAGCCATTTAGGCCCCAGGCCTCTATGGCAAAATTTACAACATGTTCAAAGCACTAGTCTAGTGCACCACTGGCTTCAATCAAATGAGCATGTATAAAGAGCTCTAAAATCTCCTCTCTTTCTTTAAAAACCTCTTTTATATAGGTGCTCAGATTACACGGTGGTAGGTTAAAAAATGAATACAAATCTGTAACATCAATATTGTGCTTAGCACGTATATGTGCATATGCTGGACAGTATAGAAGTGCATGTTCCTCTGTTTCAACTTCTAGCTCCAAACAACTATAACAAAACCTCTGGTGTGTTGGTGTCCCATCCCATCTACCCGTTTCAATGCGTAGATGATGAGATGAAAGTCTGACTCGAGATATGAGAATCATGTTCCGTCTGCTAATTTGTGAGAGTAAATAGCTTTGTTCCTTATACTTATGCATCAGATTAATATGCATCATATAGTAATGCTTCTTTTTATCAGAACTTTCATCAAGCCTCCATGGACCTTTAACAGCTGTTTCTGTAATGTACTTACGTACCTCCTGAAAACTGGTTATGGTTGGCCATTCAGCATCTCCGATCCACTTCTTAGTCCATTTCACCACATCTGCAAACCAGCCACTATATTGAGATTGAAGGAGCGCTTGATGAGGAAGTCTATCATCTGGCATGGCCCTAATCCTGTTCACATATGTCACCGTGTGACACGATGCCTCCAGTTCTAGAGGAAAAAAACCTGTTTCGACAAGCATCATGTGATATGGTGTCTGTGGCTTTACACCAAGTTCCTCTAATAGAAATCGTTTTTGCACTTTTTCTATTTTTTCCCAGCTCCTTTGTGACAAACCAGGCCCCCAGACTGGGCTTCCATATAACACTACAGATCTGATTTTTACTCCGTAGAGCATTCTCCTTAATTTCCAATGTAAGAAATTATTGGCTCGGCATATGTTTAGCATGCTATATAGAGTTCTTAATCCACCAGATGCTCTTTTTATTGCTGCGGCATTCCATTTGTAATTATTTGAGAACTCAATCCCTAAGTATTTATACTCTTAGACCTTTTCTAGGGTCGTATCACCAACCTTAAAATCAGTGGACCGCAAAAGGGTTAACCTCGTATTGAAGGTACATTTTTTAGCCACAGATAAAAAGCATTTTAGCTATCAGTCAAAACACAAAAATGTTGTTTAGGACATGCAAAATAAAACGTAGCTAATTGATTGATAGATGTTCAAGTGATAAAAAACTGAAAAGGTCTTTTCTTGGGATATATCGTCATATTCCCACTCCACCTCAAACAACCAGACCAACCACAGAGAGAGAGAGAAGTGAAGTGAAGTGAAGTGAAGTGTATTATTCCGTCTTTGGAGACCATCAGGTCTATGAGACGTCAAGAAAAACATTTTCAAAGTCAAAAACATTTTCGTGTGATGGGCCCTCAAACATTAGAGGATCCTCATCATCATGCTCACTCTCTTCTCCATCACTAATTATACCTGTAGATACTTTTATATTTGCCTCTCTCAGCTGTAACATATCAATCAGAAAGCTTGCAATGCGGGTTGCTGGAAGGTGAAAGAATGTCACAAGATCAGTAACCTGGATGCCCGGGTTACCTTCTCTTTTTCCAGAAGTGATCGAACACTTCTGAGTTCCCCATTTGCGAACCCGGTTTATCGTTTTGTGTAGCAACGATTGTCGTTTTGCGAACCCGTTTTGTCGTTTTGCGAACCCAGAACGTTTCTTTCTGCCTTCCCTTTGCTGATGTGGCGAAATTAAATTTTAGGTTCAATGAGAATAGTAGACGGTCGAAAAAAATTTGCCGCCCTTAATTTGCTGACGTGGTTGAGTTAGGAAAATGAGTTCAGACGTTAATGGGAATGAACCCTAATAGCAAAGCCTCCAACATAAGAGAACTGATCAGAGTATAGATGTCGACTGTCGATGATGGATACCCACAAAATATCTCTACTGGTCCTTCAATAAAGCCCCACCAGACGTACTCTGTATTTACCAAAATAACAGATTTGTGGATTACAGGATTTGAACAAAAAGAGATGAAGGAAAGAAGAAGGGTGACGAAGTAGCAGAGGCTCTAGAGACTTGTGGGCTAGAATCTATTGAGAAAACCAGGAACTCCACATCAAATCTTATGCAACTCATGTGAAGGCCTCAGAATATAAATAGAACTTTGCTATGAGATGATGGTCTGCACCCAGATAGGCAGTTCTAAGCTTTATCACAGCAACGGATGGATTAGAAGTAGGGTGAGACTGCTCACCTATGAAGAAAATATCACAGGAAACACAATCTCTTCAACAAGGAATGCCCAGATATCTACTGAAGAGCCCTCTAACCACCCACAACAAATTTGGGAATTGCTATAAAACACCAGGAAATACTTCGGGAGATCTTCTGCTGATGACTGAGTTGGAGGGGCATTATTAGAGGCAGAGAAAGAGCACGCAATTTCAAGAGGAAGTGGTTTCCCCATTCAACTAAAACATGGAGTGCAGATAAGAGGAAGTTAAGTCCAACTGAAAGGAAGTTGAAGAGAGCAATAACGCAGCCTCAGCAGGTAGGAGCAGAGCAAGACGGTTGGGGACCAACCAAGGTACCCACGAATAAATATATTGCACATCCTTGTCTAGGATTCAAGCCAACAATTTAACCTTCAATTAATATATAATAAAATAATATTAGTATTAGAACTAATTTTGATAATATTTTGATTGAAATACAATCGCCTTAAACATATTGATTAAGAATATCGCACATTTTGGTATTATTCAATAATGAATTCAATTATTCTCGTATGAACATTTGTTGTTCAGATGGCCCCCCTACTAAGGTAGTATTCTACTCCTACCATTTGTGCACGATGGTTTTTTCTACGCCCGATTTGGGTTGGAGTTCAATGGAAACCTCCCCAATTTTCCATGGAAACCTCCCCCACTTTCAGTGGAAACCTCCCTAACTTTCCCTGAAAACCTCCCTCATTTTTCCGGAAACCTCCCCACCTTTCCCTGGAAACCTCCCCAACTTTCCAAGCAAACCTGGGGAGGTTTCCATTTTGGAAAATAGGGGAGGTTTCCATGGAAACCTCCCCACCTTTCCCTGGAAACCTCCCCAACTTTCCTGGAAAATCAGGGGAGGTTTCCATATACGAAAACAGGGGAGGTTTCCATGGAAAATTGGGAAGGTTACCATAAAAATTAGTAAAAAAAAGCCTCCACGATGTGCCTTGATCCACATGCTTCTTTAATATCCACCTCGGTGGCTGTGTAAACATGCCCTTATTAATTACACCCGCCTTTATTAATTACGGCCTTTTATTTTTTGAAAACCTCCCCAACTTTCCAGGCAAACCTGGCGAGGTTTCCATTTTGGAAAATAGGGGAGGTTTCCATTTAGAAACTAGGTAAGGTTTCCATAGAATGTTTATAGTAACCTTGGTTTTCCTATGTGGTGCTATTTATCTTTTACCTAAGTGGCACCCTATGTGCGATGACACCCTATGTGCGATGACAAGTATTAATGTGATGGTATACCTTCTTTTGTCAACAGAATGTAATGCTAATAATATTTATAACAAACGTACATCAAAATATGTCTTGCCACATAAGTCAGGCATAAAAAACAAATGCAAGATGTAGTGTAAATGTGGGCACTATGACATCATTGAGCCCGACGTCTACCATGACGAAGACACAATGCATATAGCAAGGCAATAGCACAAGAAATAACTTGTCACTCCTTGGGAACCGCGAAGTCAACCTGGAGCCAATCTTCTCCTTCTCCAACCTAGCAAGAATGAATATACGACAAAGTTAAATAGCGAATTCTTAAACCTAATCAGATGTTTATTCGTTCTACCTGAAGCGCTCTCCCACGCGCATCTCGATGGGGTGCCAAGAAGAGAGCATCTGCCAACGTGCGCATCATCAAAGCCACGTGCACACCACAACTATCCGAATCCCTCTAACGTGGCGCATCCATATCACGAACGAAGAGGGGGGCGCAACCCCCTCTCATATCCTCAGGTGCTCCTCTAATCTGCATGTAAAGCCTATACATCATGCATGTTGTGCGATTACTCAGAACCCTCCTCCCCTCACCACTTAAGTGCACGCGAATAGCAAAGATGGTCAACTTACCTATTCAACTCTACCACGCTAGGGCGCTCGCCACGGGACCCTTCGACCATGGAATCAAAATATAACCATGATGTGCTCACGTCCTCCTCAATCCCGAGGTGCTCAGCAATATCCATGTCCGGCAAAAGCAGGTACAACCACCAATGTCCACTGTAACACATTGCAATAAAAGTAGATGGTGCCAATGAATTAATGACATCACTCACTTGTGCATGACAGCCCAGAACACTGCACGTACATCGCTCCACCTCACTCTGGGTCCGTAGTCGTCCCGAAATACGGGAGTCAACTGTGATGCTGCATCACTCCCTGGAGATCCTGTACGAAAGGGATGGGCACGCGTGTAATAAGTGGGGTCCACAAAAAGCACGCGCCCTCGGTCCTCTTCAGACAACATGTGCCTGATAATCCTTTATGGGGACGCAAATGATATAAAGCATTAGACAAGAGTATAATACAATATAAAGGGTTTCCAAGATACTCACATAATGTAGATGCTTATGTGCCAGTCTCCCCATCTTCCATTGTAGGCATCATCTAAGAAGTCACTCGTGATCTCAACCAATGACTGCGGGCATAGGCTAGACATGATATGTACCCCCATCCGCTCCAACGCACCTCGCTGCACGACATGATACAAATACCCATGTGCCTCCCATTGGTATCCCGAAGATACCTCGTCTGCAACTCTCCAGAACCAATCCTCGAGCCTGAGATCTGTCGAAACATTCAACCAAAGGGGTGCACGGGCTTCTCGCCCTCTCTCACTCGCCCATCCATGCAAGGAAACAAAAATCTCGCTAGCGAAGAAAGCACTACGCTGGCAAGGTAAGATGAAGCCATGCCCTCGGGCCCTGTCAAACACCCACTCCTCCTTTGTGAGCTCTGCCCAATCCTCGTGCGATGGGGGGTATGGCGTGACAAGTCCATGCATGCTCATATGAAGCTCCACGTCAAATGGATCTGCAACCATCTCTGCCTCTTTCTCCACCCTACCCCTACCCCTGCCCCCACCTCGGCCCCTGCCCCTGCCTCTACCCCTATCATCATGTCTAGACAAAGAACCCGTTGGCTCGATCTGACGGGACGCGGCAATCCGGCGCTGTATCTCATGAAATGCGGTTTGAAGAGAAATTGTATCATCGTGAGGGTGACTGGAAGATGGTATAGATGCAATCACATCTGGCAGATCGAGGGTATCACTAGAAACGGTGACATCTGGTGACAAAGCCAAGCTAGCAATCATGTCTGCAGTGGTATCTCTCAACATAGTGGCCATCTCGCCAAATGTCAATCTGGTGCGATGTACAGGGCTGGATAGTGCACCAATGGAGGGTGTGACATCTGGGTATGCCAACGAGGCGAAAGGATGCGTAGTGCAAGGAGACAATGGTGTAGTCGAGCTAAAGGACGTGGAAGATGCAGATGCTGGAGGGACTAGAATGTCACACATAAGACTAGATAGTGTATGGGCGGTGGTGGAAGATACGATGGCATAGGAAGGGATGGTGGTCTGGAAGGGAAGCGAGGATGGGAGGCGCGGCTAAGGGTGAACGGTAAGACCGAAGGACGGGAGGGTGGACCTGCTAGGGGGGCCATGGAAGGTGGAGGGACATGTGAAGACGTGGCATAAAGTGGTGGTCTAGGAGGAAAGTCAGGAAGGAGGTGGTATGAAGGGTGAATGGTAGAATGGGAATACGGGAAGTGGGCAATGAAGGGGCATGTTATTATACTCAAAAGCATGAGGATGGAGATGAAAGTGAAAGGATTGATAATCATGTCTTCAAATTTAGCAAAATTCTTGAAATTACAATACGTGCAAAAACAACATATGCACTTTTTTCATTAGGTTTAAACTAGAGTATCTCAATGTTGAATGCTTTCTTGACATGATTTTTATAGAGATAAATACTTGAATATATCGACCTTGGATTGAATCAAATTTGAGGTTATAATCTCATATACACCATCCAAAATGGAAAGTGGGGCGTTGATAGACTCGGAAGATGATTTTGGTGATGCCACCAATAATCTGGAATGGAACTTGGGTGACCCATTATTCACTTATCCGGTGAATAATAGGTTGATTCAAGCTCAGCAACATCTCGGCTCGTTAGCATCAACAAGTAAGTTTCTTCGCTTCCAACTTTCCATTTTGTAGGGGACGGGAAGCAGGGGTCCTCCCCTTTCTGCAACAGTGACAGACCCTGCGGTCGGTGGGCCCCTGCTGCTGTTGTAGAAAGGGAGTCCCTGCTTCCGTTACCCTATACATAACCCAAGTTATGGAGTTCATAATCTTTAATTCACAAAAACTTTAATATGAAGCATAACTACTCGATGTTGGCGCATTAAATATGGAAACAAAATTTTATAAAGAACCCAATAAGGACAGAGGCTTTAACATACTGAAAACAATAGGAGACGTGTGAGAATTTTTTGACAGTTGTTGAGACGCAGGTGGTTGAGTCATCGGCCATGTTCTCCACATGGGTTACAAGTTTGCAAAAACATATTTTTCAGGGAGGGCCATAGTTTTAGCGAACGATAGCGAGATGGGGGGCCAAAGTTGGTGGAATGAAAAGACAGATCTCCTAGCATTGTAGTGGAATGGAAGGGTTAGACTTCTCCCAGAAGGCTCAATCATGCAGAAAATTCATTAAGTATTGGGCCACCAGCACCAAACCAGCAGTAGATCTCCATAGACAAAAAAAAATATAAGTATCCACTACCTAACCAGTACCAAGGTACCACGTCATCTCCCAAATCTGCCACGTTTCATCCGCGTCAGCATCCACGTCATGGCCAATTATTTTTTTATCAAGCTGATTTTGCGGTGGCTTGTCCGCATGGCCCCTTAACTAACTTAAGTACAGGCCTGTGCACGTGTGTAAATCAGTCGTTCATTATGTCGAAAAAGATTTTTGTTTTTCCGAAGGGCAGACCTTGCTTTTCTAAAGCGGCCCCTGTTCAGGACAGGCTCGCTCCGAAAGGAAGCTATGGCAGAGCTCAGCTTGTAGTTTCTGCATTTGCAGGTGTTTGCAATGGCTTGGTAGCATCCTTTTGGGTGCCCCGATTTGGTGCCGGATCACTGCGAATTTTGAGCTCAAATATCTTTTCCTGCTCTCACCTCTTGACAAAAAGAAAAA
This sequence comes from Isoetes taiwanensis, assembly GCA_021234155.1. NCBI lineage: Eukaryota > Viridiplantae > Streptophyta > Lycopodiopsida > Isoetales > Isoetaceae > Isoetes > Isoetes taiwanensis. The sequence goes on from JAJEKV010000019.1 coordinate 13,242,820, forward strand.
GCCTCTATCTTTGCAGATCTAACCTGAATTTGCAAGAGTCACGATCTTTTCTGTAAATTGGGTTGCAAGATTGGCAAATCTGCTGAATTGGGTTCGTAAATCTGGTGCGGACTGGGTAACATTGTACTTAAACTTTCATAGTGCCGTCCGAAGTGTTACAAATGATAATATCTCTTTGTTTTGCAGGGCTAATGTGGCATTGTATTACATTGGATCTAAAAGTATCTAAAAGCACCATGAGCAAGGTAAGGATCGACCAAAGTATGCAAGCAAATTCTAAGCAGCGAGTGTCATTCTTAGATTAGTATAACGTGCATATGTGGATTGTATATCTTCAACCTATTCAAAGAATGGTTTTCTACTTCAGTGTCACTTAAATGGCTTTTAGCAATGTGGATCTCTATTAGCGTTAAACAATGTAGATAGAAGTAAGTCAGTTTTGAACTCCATAAAGTTTACTAATCGTACAACCTGTAATTCTATAGTTGCTTTGTGGAATTAAATAGTCTTCTTAGGTACACTATGTCTCAGTGATTTGGATATGATGTGCAGGGGATGCTTTAGATCTGGAAGGGGTATCATTCAGATGACCAGCTAATTCGCTACACTTGTTTAACTCATTTCACATTGCAGAGGTAGGTGCCAAGCGTTTTAGTAGATGTTAGATATGCTTTGAAATATGGCATGACCCCATATTTATGCAGACATAAAATAGCAAATTATGGCGGAAGATCATGAGAGGCAGCGCTCAGGTTTGCAGGTTTCAAGAAGTGCAAAAGGAGAGCCTCAGACTCCAAGGTCAATAGCTGGCAGTAGGATGAGGTATTGTAATGCTAAGTTGAAATGTAAAAGTGTTTTTGTCTGCAGGAGTGTAGTATAGGCTTTTGGTATGTTTTTTTGGTGACAAATGTTGTTTTTCTCTTTTTTCAGAGAACCACTTGGAATGGAGGATCCAGATGGCACACTGGCTAGTGTTGCACAATGTATTGAGCAGTTGCGTAGTGTCACATTGTCTCCTCATGATAAGGAGACGGTCTCAAAACAGTTATTGGTTATGCTGGAGACACGTGAGAATGCAAAGACAGCAGTAGGTTCTCACTCTCAAGCAATTCCTCTGCTTGTGGCACTACTTAGATCAGGGACTGTCAATGGGAAAATAAATGCTGCAGCAACAATGGCAGTTCTCTGCAAAGAAGAGGAGCTCCGTGTAAAAGTCTTGCTTGGAGGCTGTATACCACCTCTTCTAGCCCTACTTAGGGTAGGATCCTTAGAAGCACAAACAGCAGCAGCAAAAGCTGTGTATGCCGTGACAAAAGGAGGTGTAAGTGATCATGTTGGCTCAAAAATATTTTCCACTGAGGGAGTTGTGCCAAGTCTTTGGGAACAGTTTCAGCCAGGCCATAAGCTGGAAACATCTGTGCTAGGCCTTTTGACAGGTGCATTATGCAATCTCTGCAAGACCACGGTTGAAGGTTTTTGGCCAGCAACAGTGAAAGGGGGTGGTATTGAAATCCTCGTAGGTCTTCTCCGCAGCAATAGTCCAACAGCTCAAGCAAATGCAGCATCACTGTTAAACAGCCTTATGACCTATGACACTTCTACGAGTGCTCGTGTTTTAGCTGCTGATGCTGTTGGTTCACTTTTGAGCCTTCTGTCCTCTGGTAACCAGACATCTGTTAGAGCAGAAGCTGCTGGTGCTCTTAAAGCTCTTTCCCACAGCTTGAAGGAAGCAAAACAATCTATAGTCAGTGCACATGGCGTTCCTCGATTGATAGGAGCTGTAGTTGCTCCATCAAAGGAATTCATGCAAGGAGAGTTTGCACAAGCTCTTCAGCAGAATGCAATGGGTGCACTAGCAAATATACTAGGTGGAATGCCTGCAGTGATTGATAGCCTTGGAGAAAACATATCATCTGGAAAATCTGACAGTCACATTGCCGATATGATAGGGGCATTAGCGTACGCTCTAATGGTAATAGATGAAACTTCAGAATCAGAAGAGAGTTTGGATGCTGCTGCTGTAGAACGTATTTTGGTCAAGCAAATGCGATCATCAAAATCAGATCTGGTACAAGAACGAGCAATTGAAGCCCTGGCAAGTTTGTATGGAAATTCATATATGGCCAAAGCTTTACAGCATGCTGAAGGGAAGAGAATGGTCGTTGGTCTGGTTACATTAGCTGGTCCTGAAGTCCAAGATGAGATTATGAAATGGTTGATAAGTTTATGCAGTGGGAAAACTAGTTTATGGGACTCAATACATGGTCGTGATGGTGTGCAGCTTTTAATTTCTTTATTGGGTATCTCATCGGAACAGCACCAGGAATATGCTGTATCATTACTGTCAATATTGTCTCAGGAAATAGATGAAAGCAACTGGGCAATAACTGCATCTGGAGGAATACCTCCTCTTGTACAACTTCTTGAAACCGGATCATCAAAAGCTCGAGAAGATGCTGCTGTTGTGCTTGGAAATCTTTGTAACCACAGTGAGGATATTCGAGCCTGTGTGGAAACTGCTGAAGCTGTGCCAGCTCTTCTGTGGCTGCTAAGGAATGCTAGTTCAAATGGTCAGGAAATTTCAGCAGGTGCTTTAACAAAGCTCATTCGAAGATCTGATCCCAGCACTATTAGTCAGTTGACTGCCATGCTCAATGGAGACTTGCCTGACTCTAAAGTGCACGTATTAGATGTTTTGGGATGCCTTCTTTCTTTTGTGAGCCAGGAGGAAATTTCTAATGAGACATCTTCTGCATATGAAGCACTTGAAACGTTGATGAATCTTTTAGACTCTACAAAGGAGGAAACTCAGGAAAGAGCTGCACTAATTCTGGCAAGGATATTTGATGCATGCAAGCATTTGCGAGAAAGTCAGGTTGTCGTCAAAGATATTGCCGCACTGATCAACCTTTTACAGATAGGAAAAGAAACAGTTGCCATGCAGGCAGCAAGAGCTCTTGCATATCTCTTCTATTCCATCAAGGATAATGAAAACATTTCATCTGCTGCGAAAAATGCTGTTTTGCCATTAATCAGCCTTGCAGAGTCTTCAAATATGGCAAGTGCAGAAGTAGCAAGTATGGCATTGGCAAACCTCTTGCTTGACGTAGAACTTGCAATGGAGGTGCCAGCAGAAGACATGATTTTACCTCTTACAAAGGTTATACAGGATGGAAGTGAACAAGGCAAGGAATATGGAGCAACTGCTCTTGCTCGTATACTTCGTTCACATCCCGTGATTGATACTTTGGCTGAGAGAATTCGAGAAAGTGGCACGGTGGTTTCCTTAGCAGGTTTGTTGGGAACTGTGAATTTTGAGAACATTGATCATTCAGAAGCACTAGAGGCCCTTGCATCTCTCGCAAGAGTTAAGAGCAGTGGATCATTTACCCGCCCACCTTTAGCAGTCCTAGCTGAAGCTCCATATAGCCTTAGTTCATTAGTCACATGTCTGGCAGTCGGTATTCCACACCTCAGAGAAAAGGCAATTGAGGTATTGTCAAGACTTTGTCAAGATCAGCCTGTCCTGCTAGGTGATTTGATTGCAGGAACACCAAGATGTGTGGCAGCACTAGCTAATTCTGTAATCAACTCCAGCAGTGTTGAAGTGAAAGCTGGGGGAACTGCACTTCTTATTTGTGCAGCTAAAGAGCACAGAGGAAAAGCTATGGAGGCACTTAATGAGGTAGAATGTACCTTTAAATTGATTCAAGCTCTTGTGGACATGCTTGGGCCCAAGTCATTGGTTGATGATTTGTCTGAGGCATCAAAGGTTCGTGAAATAACACCCGGAAGTGTTGATAAGTCTATTGGATATCAGTCTGGAGAGGGTGAAAATGAGCCTGCAACAGCTTTAGGAGGCACAGTTGCCTTATGGCTGCTATCTGTAATTGCTTCTCATGACAGTAAATCCAAAGTAGCAATCATGGAGGCTGGAGCGATCGATGTGTTGGCTGACAAACTTGCAGTCTTTGTTCCTAATGCTCGGGAGGTATGAAAGTGTGTATTTTATTTATTATTTTTTTAATTTATTTAACCATCTTGAGATTAATAATATTTATCTTCTTGTTTCCAAAGGTGGAAGTTGAAGAGAATGGAAGTACGTGGGTCTGTGCTCTGCTTCTAGCAATTCTTTTCCAAGACAGGGATGTTACTCGTGCTCCTGCAACCATGCGTGCTATTCCTTCTCTTGCCATTTTGCTGAAATCGGAAGAAGCTATAGACAGGTATTTCGCAGCTCAGGCATTAGCCAGTCTTGTCTGTCATGGGAGCCGTGGTGCACTTCTTGGTGTGGCGAACTCGGGGGCAGTTGGAGGTCTGATTTCTCTACTAGGTAGCCTTGAATCGGATATTTCAAGCCTTGTGGCCCTCTCAGAAGAATTCTCTCTTGTGCACAACCCAGACCAAGTTGCACTTGAACGTCTTTTCAGAGTTGATGATATTAGATTTGGTGCCACTGCCAGGAAAGCTATTCCGATGTTAGTGGACCTTCTGAAGCCCATACCTGGTCGTCCTGGTGCGCCACCACTTGCATTGGAACTTTTGACTCAGATAGCTGAGGACAGTAATGTAAACAAACTAGCAATGGCTGAAACGGGCGCCCTAGATGCCTTAACTAAGTATCTGTCTCTTGGGCCACAGGATGCAATTGAGGAGGCTACAGCTGATCTTATGAGGATACTTTTTAGTTGTGCTGAGGTCCGTCGACATGAATCTGCATTTGGGGCAGTAGATCAACTTGTAGCTGTTCTCCGCATGGGAAACAGAGACTCAAGATATACTGCATCCCAAGCATTGGAAGCATTGTTCTCAGAAAGAAGTATCAAAATTGGAGATGCAGCAAGTCAATCTATCCAGCCTTTGGCAGAAATGTTAAATTCAGGAACTGAAAAAGAGCAATATGCTGCTGTTGGTGCATTGCTTAAGCTAACTATGGACAACCCACCCAAGGCTCTGGCATTAGTTGACAATGAAACTAATCCTTTAGTTGTCTTAAGCAGGATAATGTCATCTGAGTCTTCACTGGATTTGAAAGAGTCTACTGCAGACCTTTGCAGAGTGCTGTTTGCAAATGCCAGAATACGATCAAAAGCGGCTGCCACAACCTGCATCCATCCACTTGTGGAGTTATTGGCAAATGAAGTGATCAGCATGTGTTATGCTGCTGCTCTTGCTCTTGACGCTTTACTGGATGATGAACAACAGGCAGAAGCAGTAGCAACATATGGTGCAGTGGTGCCCTTTGTTAGTTTGTTGACAGGTTCAAATTACGCTATGCATGAAGTTGCAATCAGTGCTTTGATCAAACTAGGAAAGGATCGTCCTGTTTGTAAGCTTGATATGGTAAAGGCTGAAGTAATGGAGAGAATATTGTATAGCCTACCCGTAGGACCTGACTCTTTCTGTGCTTTGGGGGCTGAACTCCTTCGGATCTTAACCAACAATAGCAGTATAGCAAAAAGTGAAGCTGCAGCAAAGGTAGTGGAACCTTTATTCACAATTTTGACAAGACCAGATTTGAGCCCTGCAGGTCAGCACAGTGCAATGCAAGTTCTAGTAAACATTCTAGAGAAAAACCAAAGTCCAAGTGATAGTTTGTCTCCCCATCAAACAATAGAGCCACTTATAAGACTGCTGGACTCTTCTTCACAGCCAGTTCAGCAGTTAGCAGCTGAATTGCTCTCTTATTTGCTCATGCAAGACCGCTTCCAACGAGATATTATTACAGAACAACTCATTGTGCCTCTAGTTAGATTTGTTGGTATTCGAGTTCAGAGTTTACAGCAGAAGGCACTCAAGGCTCTTGAATGGGCATCAAATGCTTGGCCATGTGCTTTAGTTGAAGCTGGTGGCATCATGGAAATATCTAAGGTCATCTTACAAGTAGATCCTCAACCACCATATGCATTATGGGAATCAGCAGTTACAGTTCTCACTAATATTTTGCGTTATAGTGCTCTGTACTACCAAGATATACCTATACCAGTTCTGGTGAAGATGCTGCGGTCAAGTTCAGAAGCAACTGTTGTGATTTCTTTAAGTTCTCTAATGGCAATTGAACGAGAGGATGGTTCAAGTGCTGACATCATGGCAGAAAGTGGGGCAATTGAGGCTTTGTTGGAGATTCTTAGGTGTCATCAATGTGAAGAGTCTGCTGCACGTTTACTTGAAGCCCTGTTTAACAGTGTCAAAGTACGTGAAATGACTGCTGCAAAACTGGCAATTTCTCCATTAGCTGAATACCTCATGGATCCTCGGACTCAAACTCAACAAGCCAAGTTATTAGCAGCATTATCACTTGGTGACTTGTTTCAACATGAGATTCATGCAAAGGCAACAGATGCTGTTTCAGCATGTCGGGCTCTTGTCAGTCTCTTAGAAGGACAACCTACAGAGGAAATCAAAATGGTTGCAGTCTGTGCATTACAGAATCTGGTGGTTAGTAGTCGGGCAAATAGACGGGCTGTTGCAGAAGCAGGTGGCATACAGGCTCTTCAGGATTTGCTATCCTCAAGCGACTCTGAAACAGCTTCTCAAGCTGCAGCTTTGATTAAGCTCATGTTTTCAAATCAACATATTCAGGAATATGCGTCGGGCGAACTCATACAGGCACTTGTAGGTAAGGATTTTCACATTTATATAGATATTGATTTTAGACTCAGGAACATAAATTTGAAGCTAATATGTTATCATCATATGCTGATAATCCATCTTCTTTCTTAAAGCTACCTTGGAGAGAGATTTATGGGGATCTGGATCTGTCAAAGAAGATGTCGTGAAGGCCATTGCAGTGCTTTTCAACTTTTACCCCCGTCTACGCATTACAGAGTATGCGATTTTAAGTATCCCACAACTTATTGGCACACTGAAGGCTGGACCTGAAGGTGCTCAAGAAGCAGCTTTGGATTCCTTGTTCTATCTAAGACAAGTATGGTCATCTTGTCCACCGGAAGTGACTCAAGCTCAGATAAGTGCAATGTCAGAAGCTATTCCCGTCCTTCAGATGTTAATGAGGAATGGACCCCAACGTTTTTATGAAAAAATTGATGCTATTTTGCAATGTCTACCTGGAAACTTGATAGTAACTATAAAGAGAGGTAACAATCTGAAGCAATCGATGGGAAGTACCAGTGCATTCTGCAAAGTCACACTTGGGAATGGACAGCCAAGGAAGACAAAGGTATGCATCCTTTTTCTCTAATTGTTCATGTGCTGAGGAAACTGATTTTATGTAATGCTATCTTCAGGTTGTTTCCAATTCCACTTCTCCTGAGTGGGAACAAGGTTTTGCCTGGGCATTTGATGCACCGCCAAAGGGTCAAAAGCTTCACATATCATGCAGAAGTAAAAGTACATTTGGAAAGGTAAAGACGGTCAGAATAGCTTTGTATTATTAAGCACTTGGATGAAAGGTATATAACAGAGCTTGTGAAAAAATATCAGGGATCTCTAGGAAAGGTATCTATTCAAATAGACCGAGTGGTGATGCTTGGCACATTGAGTGGTGAGTACCAGCTCAAGCCTGATACAAATCGTGATGGAACTCCTCGAACGTTGGAGATTGAATTTCAGTGGTCCCCCAGTCGATCTTGAGCTTCTTAATTCTTCATCTAGGGAATGGACTTTTCCCATGTATAAAATTAAGGTGAGAATATTATACAATTTTCTGTATAGAATATGCGAGAAAACCCCAGGCATTCTAGGCTTATTTTTCTTGCAATGGTGTTTTGTATTCTTTGGGCATCGCCCGGTATTAATAACATCATAAGTAGAAGAACAGTGTCCAATTGCATGCTTTCATACGGTAGTGGCAATGCTAAAGTGAAAAATGAACGTTTATTCTATCATACTTCAAGACGAGATTAAATTGAATTCACTTTAATCATTCATGGGCCGTGAGACCCATACAAAAGGTTGCAATATGTGTCCACTCCATGGATGAAAAACTTTTAGTGTATATTGTTCCAATTTCAAGACGCTGAACCAAATCTGTTTTACAACTTCTAAAAGCAAATGAGCTAAATAGAAGAATTAAAACCTGAAATTAAACTTAATGGTACATGCTTATAAGAAAGGTCATGTGAACTCAAGTTCCAGGATGGAGAATCCAAATGTAAAGAACTAAGTCAAGGAAGATTAAGAGAGGAATATTGAACAATGATTTGGGGGTTTGGGTTTGCATGGTGTATAGTTGTACGCCTTTTCATATGGTTTTTCTATGATTTGGTTTTTTTTTTTCATTTGGTTTTCCTATGATTTGGTATTTGCATTATGAAGCGTATATTAATGCATACATCTAGGGTGTCCCATACTCCATAAAAATTTAGCATTTTTTTGTGACACTGTGAATTGAGTGGGATTTTTTTGTTCACGTAAAGCATTGCCGTTGTATAGAACATGACATGCTATATACATATGGGGAAGTTGTTCTTATATGTGTTCTTGGATATGGTTGACATGCTATATACATATGGGGAAGTTGTTCTTATATGTGTTCTTGGATATGGTTGACATTAGGAACCAATTCTTTACCTTCAGTTCTAGCTTAAGAATGCTCTTTGCATTGCATCATTCAACACATGCATACCAATCTTCTTTTTTATTTTGTGATAGTGTTGGTTTGTGTGCCAGGAACGCCGCATGTTACGCCGCATGCGGCGTTCCCTTTCCCCCTTCCGGGACGGTTGAAGTTTGAATTTCTTTTCTTTTTATTTTCCTCTGTTTCCCTCTTTCTTTCGATGCCGATACTGGCACTCTGTGACGAGGGGAATCGCACGAGAAAGCAGCTTGAGATTGCAGAAGGGAAGTTTGCGTTGTGTGCTTCACCTTTGAAGCAAAAACTTTGCCACCGGAACTTCATATGATGCTCTTCGATTTGGAGGGACGCACCCACCATAGGGCATGCTGCAACAGACATGCCATAGCTTTTTATCCATTCCGCCATAGCCAAGGCTTCCTCATTTAAGGAGCTTCTACAGGTGTTGAAATCGATCTCAAAGAGAAGTTGACTATCAAGGCCATTTGCCACGGGTATTTATACTCGAGTTTTTTAGATGTTTCATTCGGGTAAGTGCATTTGTTTTCCATGCCATTGTATTCCAAAACTAACTTTTTATCTAATCTATTGCCCAACAGAGCAAATTGTCGGAAGCGAGCCAACTGGAGCTCAACCAGTCCAAATACTAAGTGAAAGAGCAAGTAAGAATTTTTTTTTTAATAGAGCAAAAGAAATCTGATTTACTGGTTCAAAATTTTCTTTTGTCTTTCTTGATGTAGAAGCTGGGACAGTTGATTTAATGGCAAATGTCTCCTCAGTTACGAACATGTTCATGCCTTTTTATAGCCGTTGCCAAGCCCATAAAGGAAAGCCATTCATAGATAGAAAAATAGGAATCTAACGCTTCATCTACTATCTTTACATGTAATATGGTCTAATGCTATCAGGCTTTGTTTGCAAGCATGGCAGCCATGCGTACAATATACCACAGCTTGGATATGTAAAAAGGTATAGCAAATCGTGTACATGGTTTTTTTTTTCACGGTTTTGACTTCCAGTTCATTGGTTTTCTCTTTGATTTTCTTTGATTATGAAAACCTTTTCATACCGGATTTGCTTTTGGTGAGAGCTGGGATGTTGATTCCGTTTCCTTTGTTTTTCCTTTGACAAGGCAATGCCCAAGCATGTTAATCTACAACAATATATCATGCACATTGCTAGATCATTATTTTAAGGACTGGATGTTAGTATTATGGCCAAATTTGATACAGTTGGCATGCCTTTTGGGCTTGGAGCCTGGAAGGGCTTGCACTATAGTCTTCCTGAAATGCCAGATGTGGCTACTCTATGCTAGGAAGGAAAATGAGATCTATGGTTAGTAAAACAATAATTCCTTTTGTTTTTTGCAGACGGACCCCTGATGTAATGTTTGATGCAGTGCACCTCAAACTGCATTTGCATAATTAGATGTGTTTTATGTGGTAAGTCATGTATGAATGTGGCCATTGCAACCAATTTGCTTTCCTGTGCCTAATTGCATGAGCTTTTTATTTCTTTTCTCTTTCCATCCATGAGACAATCTTCAAGGTGCACATTATAATGAAGATGTTATCGTCATTCTGGTCTCATGGAAGGTGCAGTTTGGGTAACTTAGCATTCTATTGGAGTTTAGCTTAGTATACTTTGTTACCATGCCTTATATAGCCAAGGCATAATCAGCTTTTATTTTCAGAACTATGACTTTGTGGACAGATAAGTATCCAACTAAGATGACAAATGACGATGATATATTTTATGCAGTTTAACTAGGCACTCATGCACACTTTCTTGCTGTTGCACATGTATGCGGTGCAAGTTCAAACAGGTATGTTTTTATCTGCCTCTTGCGTTTCATTCTTCCTTTGTGATTGCATCTATCATGTGATATATTCGCTTTAATTGCCATTGGTTGTCATATTGCCATGTGCCAACTTCTTACTGTCTGTTCTCAATATCACAATGTTGCTCATGATATCTAAGGATGGTTTATCAAGCAATGTATGTCCATCATAATGTTGTCTTAACTTTGATTGTATCTCCTTCGTTGCAGTAAAAGAGCAAATGCTTCTTGCTAACACTTTGTTTTTCCTTAATTATTTAGGCTGGAGAGGCAGGAAGTAGAATGCCATAATTCTTAGGAAGTTTCCACTAAGGTAGGAGCACAAATATCCTCCTTTTGAATAGATTGTCTATAGATGCATGTAATCCACTCATAACCTTCATCCAAGCGAGCTGGATAGTTTGCCAGATAGTTTGGCTCTTAGCGGGAAAAAAGTATATGAGAGCAAGGAGTATTGTGCATGCATCTGTTGCCAGGTTACCATGGCCCTAAATTATATTTTGTTGTAGATGGTCATGCATTATGATTTGAATATGCATGGGCCTAATATTCAGCTATGCAAAATTGATTTCATGAACATGAATCTGATGCAGTTGCCTTGCGTCTTTGCAGCATAGATTAATTATCTAAGGAAGCATGAAATACATCTTCTATGTGGCCTGCAGAAGTAATGTCGTCGGAACAGATTCATGTATGAGTTCTTACGTGTCTCAATTGAATGATTTTTTCCTTTGGTTAAAAATGTTAGATTTGTAGAATTCATCTTCAGAAGATCTTCTATGCCAAGGCGTTGCAAAGCACATGTAGAACATATTTGCAAAGTTCCTCTGCACATTGGAAGAGGCGCCTGAACTGGACTTCTACCATTGAAAGATGCAAATTCAAGTTCAATATCATTCCAGAAAGAGTAATATGCACAATAACTGTATAGGTTGTTATCCTCGGGTTGTGGAGAAAATTGTTGCAGGTCTCGGGTCATGGAGAAAGTTGTTGACGCATTGGAATATTTTTACCAAACTCGAACAAGCAACCATTCAAAACATTCTTACTCAAAACACTCTTACTGTTTGTCTCTTTGAATGGTTCTTAACATCATGCATCTAAAACAAACATAAAGTGATATATATGTAACTCATTTGATTGGTAGAGATGCCTTAGATTTTTTACGGCGAGTAGAAGAGGTTGCTTTGAAGCCTGTTTGTTGATTATGTGGCAATTTTCTTGCAATTTGTAGCAATTTTGTTGTAGTTTAACAGTAGGAAAATGTGAACTATAGTTGCAGAAGTGAATGAAGACATGTTTCTATAATGGCTGATGATAAGGACTTCTGATTGTGTCAGTCAACACTTTATGTTCTGTCCTGATATTCTTATTTTGTTGTGTAGGCTAACTGATCGTAAGCAGGCAGCTAGAGGACATTACACACAAGCACTTTCAATAGACCCATTTTTCTCTGGTCTGCATATAGGATCTCTTTTTATTAGCTTAGCATATAATGGGATGCCATTAAGGAAGGAGAAATGATGGTTTCACACATAACAAGTTGTTCAATGGGTATGCCTTCTGAATATATTTATTTTTAATTTTCTTTAGTGTGCGGAAGAGGATTTGGATGTTCTATGTTTACAACAGCAACATCAACAGGCTCTTTGAGATCAACAGTTGCAGCAGATAGTGTCTCCATTCACAGCCAATGATACAACAACAATAATAGGACAAGTGTTATGATCTCGATATCAGGTAGTGGAAGTTCTACGAGCATAAGAGCAACAATAATAAATGGTGAACCTGGAGCCCTAACTGGCAATGCCAATGGTGTAGTTGGTTGTGCAACTTTGAACTCCCCTTTTTCAAGTGGCGTATCATTATACAGCACCTCTACAGGTCTAGCACAAGTTATAGTTCTCTATGTTGTTTACATGTATCACTTTGCCATTGTTCTATCCTAGAGCTATAGACATTAGAAAAGACAAAAACTCTACTAATGCGCCAAAATGACAGACAAAGATTTGGCGTATTAATACAATTCAAGCTGATTCTTTTCTATGGAGCAATGAGTTTTTTTTTGGTTACTTTCTCAAAGCTTTTGTTTTGCATTCATAGGCTTTACTTGGATTTCTGCAATATCTAGCAGACATGTCCCAAGGGTTTTCAAGCAATATCTTTGGAGTCGTGTGGTCTACCATTATCAGTGGGAGAGATACCCTGTTTGCCTGCCCTTGGTTGCAGAGCATGCGATGGTCCTTAGCGTTGCTCTTATCCGTATGACTTCGGAGATACTCTGTGTTGTATTTGATATTCTTCATGTCTTGCAAGTTAGGGTCCACTGACATAGTCCAGTTCATGATTGGATAACAAAGCATAAAAGGCAGTTCCTTTGGCGCAGCGCTGCAGTATATATATGAGGCGGGTGCACAATGGATGTGATCCTAGATTAAGAAAGGTATTTGCAATATTAAAGCAGTTTGTTTGCATGGGTCCTGCCAAATCTATTTCTTAATGTAGACTGGCTATATTTGCAAAGGCCTCAAGTAGTCCACGTTTTTATTAGTTGTTTAAAGCACAAAACATATCTGACTATGATGGATTTGGCAAACAAAGTGCATATTTTTATTTTCTCTTGATACAAGAAGCAAGCTTTGCTGGAATCGGAATGGTTTAAGAATGGAATACTTATAAAGCTTCTTCAAATTGTTGATCTTCTTGAAGTAGGCGCTTGATATCTCCTAGAAAATATTGTATGATTTTCGTGAGCCCAATAAAGCTATAGAAAGAACAATGAACTTATCAAAAGATCTCCGCTTATGATTTGGAGTTGTGTTTTTGAAAAGGTTGAGCACATTATTATTGAGATATCTGATGCATATTTTGCAATTCGCATGGTCTTTATGTTATCCATAAACCTCGAACCACACATCTATAATGAACCAACTTAAGTCTTCCATGCATACTTCCTTTCAAGTTGAGTCAATTCTAAAGGGTTGACTTGCCACTCCATTATTCCACTACCACTCCAATTGCAATTGCGTTGATTACCCATTGGATGTACTATCTTTCACAAAATCTTTTAGCTCTATAAGTCCACAAAATCCTAAAGCATTATAAGCATCAACTAGAACACCTAAACTCCTAAGGTGTAAGCAAACCATGCCATCTATCTCCATTCTATTCCACCCAACACATTCCATTATTCCTACACATTCCACATGAGCATGGTTAATGCCCAACCGTTTTAAATGTAGTTAATGCCCGACCTTCCTAAACCTAAATTTTTTCACACGTTGGGCTCCATTACATCTTAAGGCACAATGACATTTATAACTCTTTTAATCCACCTACAAATACCATTATGTGTATCCAGTTCACACGTCCACGACTAATGCCTGGTGTCACCGGACACAATGACATTTATAACTCTTTTAATCCACCTACAAATACTATTATGTGTATCCAGTCCACACGTCCACGAGTAATGCCCGGCATCGCCGGGCACACGTTTCTAGTAGCTTAATATTAACATATTTAGTTTGGGCTTGAGAAATGCATACCAATTTATTTAGTGTTCACAAGTCTTGATGGAATTTGAGATTGCTTGGAGGGCTAACCCGACATTGAATTTTTTAAAAATTAAGAAGGAATCAAGAAGCTCTTTCAAACAAAGATAAGATCACCTTAATCGGAGTTTGAAATTCAAGTTACACTATTTTTAATACACAAGAAAGTTGTAAGGATTTAAAAGACCATACTTGAAATTTTGGTCTTTAATTAAGGTGATCTTAGCTTTGATGGAATGATCTCATCCTCTTCTACAATGCATCTAAAGGACACATTTCGGATCATTGCAAAAAAGTTACATTTATATCCATAAAAATGCCCCAAACATCAGGGGCATTTTGGCAATTTTAGCGAAACATAAATGTATTTTGGAGTTTTTCCCTGTTTTCGAAAAGTTTAGCAAACTTGTTATTGTGATTCTTAGAATCTAGAGCAGTGTCATTGTATACAACATGATATTATGGAAGTTGTTCCTATTTGTGTTCTTGGATAAAGTTAGACAGGCAGATCCAATTCTTTACCTTCAATTCCAGCTTGAGAATGCTTTTACACTCACACAAGTCTTGATGGGAGGATTTGGGATTGCTTGGAGGGCTAACTCAGAAGGCCCGTAACATTACATATGGCTAGTAAGAAAGGAGTTCATCTTTTACTTATGAGGACTTTTGAAAAGTGTGAAGCTCTTAAAAAATGAGAAGGAGAGCTATATAAGATGGAGAGCATATTCTTTTATCATTCTTAATACTTCGTGATATTGTTTTAGGTTTTCTACACCATGCTATACCTTAGAGATTGGATATTGCTGTCATCTTTCGGTGAACATGGGGTTAATTATCCATTTCCAGTTTCCTTATCACCAACAGAAAGATGTTCATATTCATAAAGAGTGTAGAGCAAATATATTTTTGTAATAACTTCATGCATGATCCTTTCAGCAGCACACAATTGAGTCATGCATACTCTCAAATATTTCAAGCAATAAGTAAGAGCACAAGACTAGCAATACATTTGGTTGTGTTAAGGCACTTACTTCTTATTTTGGATCACTGCTTGCTGACAACTGCTTTACCTTGTTGATATTGGTAAGTATCTTAAAAAAATCTTAAAATTCAATTTTTTTCTTGGGATTTCCTCCTCCAGCGAGGTTGCTTGTTAGTATAATCCTACAAAGTGTGCATGTTTCATAATTTAACTCACTTGTGAGGGGCTCAGGTTTTCATTGTTGGAAGTGAGTCAATTGCAAGTGTCCTTAGTTTGTCCAATTCTAAACTCCTCAACTTGTACAACCCCAGCACCTGCATGCACATAAGTTGAGAATCTTCAAAGATGGTTAAAGAAAGTGATGTCCGTGATCCTAGCTTCCCTAAGGCTTTGTCTCTTTTTTCTGTACAGAAAACACTGGCACAACTTGGTTAGGCCCCACATCCCAATTCGGGTGAAAATTCTTGTGTGGATAGTCTATTGAAATCTCCTCAGCAATTTCTATGGTCTTATTGAAAGCCTCGTATATATAGAATCCAACTTTCCATGTTTTCTACAATATAAGCATGGCTTGTAGACTTTGTGTTTCAACCTCAAACCATAAATAAAGAATATTACCAAGTGCAAATTAGGAGCACCTCGGGAGATATGAGTTAAATCTTTCAACATATTGTGGAATGCTTTCTCCAGCACGCATTCTAGGTTTTTTGCAATGCAAAGATTAGTTTCTATGGCTCACTAGCCACACTAAATCTTGCTAAATACTAGTTACAAAATCCAATAAAGAGATAGCTTCTTCTGTTCTGAAGCATTTTTTGAACATCTGTACCTTGGTACCGTTCTTGTGGCCATGATCTGAATATTATTCTTCAAAGACTTTGATAAAAGCATTAAATTCATGGTAGACTTAAAAACAAGTGGAGAACCCATTGCTTGCTGGTAGATTACTTGTTGAAATCATTGCATTAGTCTAAGTGTCTGCTAGTAAGTCTAATGCACAACTTTTTTTGCTGGGAGCCATTGAGTGGATCTCTACCAGGTCAGAGATCTCAGTAGGGCCGCCAAAATGTACTAATCGCATATTTCTTATTAGCCAGAAACTTTAGCTAAACTTGCTCGATATTAATCCCAAAACTTTCTGTGGTTTAGCTAAACACTACACATTTTTCCTCTCATACTTTCTAGCGTTTAGCTAAACTAACCCAAACATCATTCCAAAAATTTCTATAGTGTGGCAAACAGAAAATATTAAGCCAAATTACTTACTTGTTTTCAATATATTCCACTTATTTTAGTCATTTTCTTAGTGAAAACATTTTAAAATAATGCTAACTAGCAAAGTCTAGGACTCAAATTAATTCATAATGCTAGAAACTAAAGTACTAATCATATATTTCATATAAACTAGAATGATGTTAGCTAAACTAGCCCGAATTCATTCTAAAAGTTTCTATGGTTTAGCTAACAATACAAAATTTCACTCTCTTACTTTCTAGCGTTTGGCTAAAGAACTCCAGTGTTGGTGCAGTCCCGAAAAAAAGTTAAGCTAAAATTATTACTTTTTTCCCAATTTTTTCCATTTAACTTTAGCCAATTTTTTTTGAAAATGTGCTAAAAAATCGCCAAATAGCTAAGTTTAGCCCTTAAATTATTCCATGGATGGGATGCCTAGCTTTTTATCAACATGAAGTCAGTTCCTCATAAAATTGAGGTCATGACTTCCAGATCATTTAGGGTGATCAGTCCTTCAATATTTTGGCTTCTGAGATAAGTTTTTCAAAATCATTTTTCAAGAACAGTAGCTGATTCAATACTATGCGAGATGACGTAGGAATATTTCAATCACTCTTGTGCAAAGGGTTCAAGAAAAATGAGTTGAACAAATGCCCCAAGTTTTAAATGATTTGGGTTTGGTTTCGTGGTTGAAAATATGGATCAATTACAGGCCAATATTTGGTCAATAGGTAGTCAACTATGAACCTGCAAGCTATTTTTCTGGCTTGATTTGTAGATCTCTTTTGAAAGAAGTATAAACTAGAAAGTTGCTCGAAAGTGCATAAATATCAAGTGCGTCAAATAATATCAAAAATTCAGATGACAAATTTTCAACTGGAATTCAAGAACTAAACTCGATTGTCATGAAAATTACAGAGTTTTCAAATTGGATTTTTAAGGGCAAAGCTCGTCACCCAATCAAAACAAGAGAATATCCGAGAAAGACTGAATTTTGGAAGAGGAAAGGCTTAAAGAAAGACAATTTAACCGCTAGAGAATCCTGAATCTAGCAATTCACGAATTCAAGGAAAGATCTGAGCTTAAGATTCGCTAAGGTAGGAATTTTGGATGTTCGCCAAAGAGAATTGATAGATTCCTCTATCCAAACCTATATTGAAGAATCCAGCAAATGATTGTCCAAGAGTTTCATTCATATGGCCTTGAGATAACCTGCAATGCACGGATTGAAGCTTGAGATCTGAAAAACAAGGTCTAGATTAGGCTGGAAGCTGATTGAATTGCCAAGTCGTTGCAGCAGATTTGAAGCCGAGTTTGTTGGTGTTGGGTTTTAGAGCCACTGTAGCTTGCCTGGATGTCAGATGATGGATTCCAAGCTCTCCGCTCCTAGATGCTCCTGCTGAT
The DNA here is from genome assembly GCA_021234155.1 of Isoetes taiwanensis. Taxonomy (NCBI): domain Eukaryota; kingdom Viridiplantae; phylum Streptophyta; class Lycopodiopsida; order Isoetales; family Isoetaceae; genus Isoetes; species Isoetes taiwanensis. Next base: position 13,260,369 of record JAJEKV010000019.1, read on the forward strand.
GATCGTGCCATCTATCTGAGGCCGCCTCCTTTTTATAATAGGCAAAAGATCGTAGCCTTTTTATCTTGAAAATATCCTTTGCTTATAATAGGACCTTTGCATAAAGACTTTAATACATTGTTTTAAGCCTTGACTCCTTTTTTTTCACATATGGCCTCTAACCATATAATAGGAACCCCTTTCTAACTTTAACCATAGGATTCATTTACTTGTCTCAAGGCTCAACATCATTATTTGGCTCAAGGCTTTAGAATCTAACACTTATAACTTTCTTTCTCATTCTCTTGCTCCCATAGCCACTCCCCCGAGCACTACCATATCAATTCCTCTCCTTCTCAAGATTGATCATCCTCGGTCAAGAAATTATATGGCAATTTACACAACCAAGTCCATGGTTGCAACCCTGATTGAGTCCACAATCAGAAATATTCAAGTCCAGCCCTTTAGGCTAAAAATTTACAAAGGCCAACTATTATGCTACAGTCATAATAGATGTCTCAAGATATACATTAAAACAATCTTGATAGATATAGAAGATCATAATCAAATATATTACAATTCCTTAAGAATTCAGATTTTTTGGCAATATGAAAAAGTATTTTGAAAGGAGCACCTTAGAATTCCCTAAGGCAATCTTAACTCAAATATTCAAAAGTTGACTTTTGGGTTTGGAAAGCAAGTATCGGTTTAAGAAGGATTTAATGTAACCACTGAAGAACACTCTTCAGCAACAACCAAATCTGAGAAAGGCTTAAGAAAAAGGTAATTCAATAAACCACTAGAGTTTGCACTCTAGCAACAATCCGAATTTAAGGTTTGAGGTTCAGGAATTGGCTCAAGAAAATATCAGAATTTTGATCTACTTGCAAGCAATGCATATGGCTTATAATAGAATAAAATAGAAAAAAGATGTAGTAGCTATGTATTGAGGAAGTCTCGCCCATCTAATATTCCTTGAAGCAGGAAACGAGATCGGAGATGTCTTGGACTAATTCCTTGGTGTAACTGCAAAATTATCTATGATGTGCCCTTAAAATTCACAGTTGAATCTATTGCAGCCTTTACATGAGTTGGGCTGTGTGCAAAGCAGATCAGTCTGATCAGTCTCAGTCTCTAGCATGCAATCTAGTAACCATTTGTGTCTTTGTATCTTCTACAAAATTTCCCTCTTTTATTCTATATTCCATACTCCTCTTTATCTACTCAATTTGTCAAATTCTCCAATTTGGCAATGTCGTGCATCTCTTTCTGCAGAGACAAATCCTTCTTAAGAGATTTCTTCTTTAAATTCTTAGCAAGCAAAATCTGCCAATAGATTGTTCTCTGATACTAAATTAATCTCCATCCCACTCTGATACTTGATTATAACTGAATATATCTTTAATCTGAGTCTCATAACTAGTTGTTATGACAACAACTTTTTTTAATCTTATTCTGATCCTTCATTCTTCTGCAAATTAACACATGACCACAATTTGTTTCAGTGGAAAATATTGGATGTAAATCGAAGATTAATGGACTGCATCAGATTGTGCCGCAAGTTTCCAAAAGAAACTCAGATTCTAAACTCTAGTAAATTAAAATTATAACAAGGATTCAAACGTTGTCCACAGGTTCCTAAAGAGATCAGAACTGTGCTCTGACACCAATTTAATACAAATACGTAAACTCCCGCTGTATCTGCAAAACGATCATCTAGAAATAAAGCAAATAAACTCAAATGCACCCCTTAAGGGCAAAGCTCACCAGCCAACCGGGCTATTCTGAGCAAGAGAATATCCGAGAAAGACTAAATTTTGGAAGAGAAAAGGCTTAAGGAAAGACAATTTAGCTGTTAGAGAATTCTCAATCTAGCCAATTCACGAATTCGAGGAAAGATCTGGGCGTAAGATTGGCTAAGTTAGTATTTGGGATGTTCGACAAAGAGAATTGATAGATTCCTCTATCCAACTCTGTATTGAAGAATTCAGCAAATAATTGTCCAAGACTTTCATTCTATGGCCTTGGGATAACCTGCAATGCACGGATTGAAGCTTGAGATCTGAAACACAAGGTTTAGATTAGGCTGGAAGCTGATTGAATTGCCAAGTCGTTGCAGCAGATTTGAAGCCGAGTTTGTTGGTGCTGGGTTCCAGAGCCACTGTAGCTTTTCGCCAAGATACTGCCCAGATGTCAGATGATGGATTCCGAGTTGGAGCCCTCCCAGATGCTCCCGCTGATGATCGTGCCATCTATCTAAGGCCACCTCCTTTTTATAATGTTGGCCCGATCAATTTCCGTACATTTATAACCTAAGATTGTTTATGGTTTGTCAAGGTATTCGTAGCTCCAGAGGTAGAAAGCTGACGGTGGCAGTTCAGTTAGGGGAAGAAGGCGTATTTTGTTGTTTGTGAAGGTCGGATTTGGGATAAGATCGGGCGTGCGGGCTGGACAGATGGTAGCTGGGTATGGGTTTGCCAATTGCGGCTGTTGCAGGTGGCGGGTTGGGGCCGATGCTCATCTGCTCCAGATGCTTGGATTGCTTGGAAGTGCCTTGCTTGGTTCAGCAGCAAACCTTTCAATCCACGGAAACTGAGATCCCAGATACCAAATAATAGGCGGAACTAAGGCAGACCTCCAAATCTTCAGGAGCTGGGAAACCTGTTCGATTTGGGAAAAGCGTCTTGAGATGCTTCAGCTTTACTGGAGATTTTTCCCTTACTGGATCAATTGCTGGATCATAACAGTGAAGAATAAAAGCTGATTATAGGGACGCCCCTGTTAGTCCTCAATCCTTTCGTTTTTTTTTATGTCCAAGGGCCATCATGTCTTTAATTTTTTGATTTACAATATCATCGACTTGGGCCCATGTATTTTGTGTCGTGATCATGCAAGCGCTTGGCCTGTTCTACACGCTCCCATCCTAAATCCGGCAGCTATTGCAAGGAACTTAATTTGCCACAACAAGCTATTGACTGGCCTAAGGCTTTCAGTTTATCAAATTCTATTAATACAGTCAATAACCCGTTTCTGGTTAAGATTAAGTCATATCTTGATATAGCTGTATCATATATTTCAGTGGCATATTGCGTCTGATCGCGTCTGATCCTATTTGTGCGCAGGGCAGATGATGTAAGGATGATTCGTGGCAAATCCTTGTTTCTTGTGTTCTGATCAGTCATGCGTTGTCTTCTCATACTGTATTTGTATGCTGCCGAGGCGTATTCTGGTTTGGGATCATGGTCTGTGGGCAATTCGTGCTCCTATTTCAAGGGGTCAATTTGACCCCTTGTTGACTGTGCACTGACGGCCAGGATTCCCGCAGGTAGCATATTCCCCGGAAGGTGCCATCATCTGACGGCCTAAAAACGATAATACACACTAAAAACGATAACAGGCAAAAGATCGTAGCCTTTTTATCTTGAAAATATCCTTTCCTTATAATAGAACCTTTGCATAAAAATTTTAATACATTGTTTTAAGCTTTGGCCCCCTTTTTTGACGTATGGCCTTTAACCATAGAATTAATAGGAACCCCTTTCTAACTTTAACCATAGGATTTATTTACTTGTCTCAAGGCTCAACATAAATATTTGGGTCAAGGCTTTAGAACCTAACATTTACAACTTTCTTTCTCATTCTCTTGCTCCCATAGCCATTCCCTCATGCACCACCATATCAGATTTCAAATGATAAATATTTGTTTGAAATACATATCTCGATCATAATAACGAGCAAATATAGTACTACCAAAGCTAGATCAGACAGAATACTTCCCAAAATCCAAAATCAATGGCTATAGGCTGGAAATGGAGATATCAAAGAATTTCAAGAATCAGGCTTCAACGTAGGTATCAAGCGTATATCAAGCAGTATGGGCATAGTATAATCCTCCTTTCTGCAATGTATATATATATTTCTTTTTGGCAAGTGGTTTCAATATAAATGCATAAGGAAATGGTTGCCATCTCCAGATTCACTAGTTTGTCTCCATGTTTTTAACATGACTACTATAACATATAGGCTTGCTTTTGCTCTCTGGCATTTCCCATCGTATTGTTGCCATTCAACATCCCATCACTATGGTAGAATTGTTTTGCTCTAGATGTATAGAATCCACCAGCAGGAGATGACTAAAAGGAACTCACAGTTCGTCAAACGTTCAGTAGACCTTTAAGAAAAGGAGATGCATGCAGGGAAGGGCTTAAGGGAATAGAAAAGAGCCCAACTTAGTTGAGACTCGACTGCAGGCTTGCCACCAAAAGCAATACAATGCTCCAACGTATACAACATGACCACATAGACCAAATAATACATGCCAAAGGAACTTGGAAACGAGAACTTTTTCATGAACTTTGAGATATGACTCAAGGCACCATATTTTTTGGGACGGATGCATTTAATTTTCATGACCGCACCTGTCTCATTATCACCTCTCGCAGATGCCAATGATCTCCTTAGATTTGAAGAGGAGCAAGAAACACTGGAACCACATATACAGTGTACTATCAAGAACAGATTTAGCTACCTGCACTCTCCGGCCATAGACAGGGAAATACTTTTCCATCAAAGGAATTGCTTTTGGAGGCCCAGATTGACCTAGTTCATGCTTGAGCAGTTGAAATCTGCATTTCAAAAGGGACACCAAGCAACTTGTTAGTAGTGCTAGGAGGAACAAGATTCCAAGGGTACTAAACAAGCAAAGGCGGAGCTGTCCATCCAATGCCCTTGCATTTTTGCCAATTTAACAGGCAATCTGAGGCAAGGAAAAATATGTTGACTCCATTTGCTTTATATTAAGATCGTAGATCTGTAGCATCAAAGAAAATATGGTCTCCCGCTCAAGTTCTTTGTTGACCTCCATCTTAGATCAAAACAATCGATCATGTAGCAACATGTAAGCCCTATGCATTCTCTTGCTGGGAAAGGGGCTGGTTGACATAAGGGAAGCTAGTGCATGTATGCCGTCTAAAATGGAATAGGCTAGTGAAGTCCCTTCCTCCTAGAGTGCACCAATGCTCTGTTTCCTATTTGCATGAATAGTTCTTGAGTACTACTGAGAATGCAACAGAGAATCCCTGACATGCTGATATGCTACCATAACTAAAAATTCATGCTCAACTAATATTCAAGAACCTCTAACATTAGCTGGAAAGATGTTAACTAGAGAAGTCAAAACCTCAAAGTTTTTGGGCCTTACAATTCCTACAAATATGAAGCCCTTGCTAACTGTTAGCTGAGCCAACCTTATCCGATCATAAGACAAAGACCTAAATCTTAAAATCGGATGCAGTAGAGAAGTAGCAGGGGCATCGGCCATACTACTGACCCAAATAACAAAGAAGATGATTTGGGTTTTCTATAAAACTTGCACAATTCGTTTTGTATTGCAGGTTTCTCGCAATGGTTGGAACTATGATTCTGGTAATGCATTGTATTCAAAACCATATATCTGCAGCTTGTTTGTTTTAGAGGTCTTCTTTATATTTTGGAGTGGTTTGGATGGGTTTTCTTGCAATGGCACAAAAGAATAAAGATATATAGCCAATTTTGGAAACTGGGAGAATGCAGATACGATAGGCTTAGAGTGTTTTCATGCTAGAGCAAGGCAACTGCCTATATCTTCTTCAGCATCCTAAATTCTGATAAAAGAAGCTCTAAGGCATGCATGTGTTAATGTTGCTTCCAACTGCAGAGGAATGATCAGGAGACGCCATCAGGAATAAGAAAAGATATGAACCGAGACATGCCCTTATCCGCAATGCGCAATCGAAATTGGAAACAGCAAAACCTCTAACACCACGTAGTAGACCAAGAATAAAAAATATGGATTCCAATGGCCACACGCCATCCTTCGGCTCCAAATATCTCGGTTTTGCACTAACACATCAAGGTCAAGAGCTTTTTGGCAAAGGTAAAAGAAGCCTTAGTGCATACATGTTTGGAACCAATGCTTTTATTGGGGTTTTTATAGAGAAAAATTGTAGCCCTTGATCTGGCACAATGGAGGGAATATTCTATAGATCAATGGTCGGGAACAAATGATGAACATAAACCCATAAAGAAGCACAAAAGAATAGATTCATATATTTTTTAGAGAATGAACAGCTTTTCAAAAAGCAAAAAAGAATAGAATCATATATTTTTGCATGTTCTTTCCATTTTCGATACAAAACTAAAGTATATGCCTGATTCAAATAGAGCTTCTGATTCGTCCGTGACAATGGCTGGCGTATGTAAACAAATGTTTAATGATATATATCTACAACTTGACTCCAGAAACTCAAGGAAAAAGACTCTTTGGCAATTCCATAACAAGGAACGAAAATAGTACCTGGGGCATGTCTCTTTCTGTTTTAAAACTTAAACCATAGATGAATAACATAAAACTAAAGAAAACATGACCCTAACAAACTTATTGTTCAACACACTGGTAGATTTGGGCAACTAAAAGAAAAATACGGTATCTTTGCCACAGTTGGAGAGGCAACACCTCTGAAATGCGAAGATGCATTTGGATATTGAATTTCCAGTTATACATGCTTATATCGTTAGAACTGCCATCCTGTTACAACCACAAATACACCGCTATGCTAAAGAACAAAACCACTGCACCGCACTTGGCAGCGAAGGCGCTTATAGAGAAAATGGTTAAGATAGGTGCCAAGGAGTACAGGGAGCACTTCAGTTATAGGCAATGTCGAATCCTTAGTCATTACGCGCCTCAACTTGCACTGACTACGTAAGTGCTTTTGTTTCTTATTTTGCAGTTCGTGCTACGCGCGAGACTGCAGACCAATGAATAGACTTTCTCTCTTCGGCATACTCGCGTTACGCGCGAAATGGAGATCTATATGGTACGAACTTATGGTTTTATATTCTTATCTCAGACCATATCCCATGCAATTGAGGCAAGCTAGAAATCAATGGAAAAGCAGGGAAACCAACCTGACTCTCAAAACTAACGAACCTTAAATTTTAAAAAAGAAAAGAGAACCAAAAAGGAAAAACTTATAATGGCACCAATTGCATATTCTAAACTTTGAGCTTTAGAAGAGCATAACAATGGGATGCCCAAGGGCAAGCATACGAGATATAAAGATGACACCAATGTTTCCTCAGTTGGCCCCTGAACCACGCGAAAGGAGGCAGGTGACCATACCCGAGATTGAGCTCAAAGGTGGACCCTTGAATTGTGCAAAAGAAAGCGACATGAAGCTCAAAGCTTCTTTTTTTTTTTTTTTTTTTTTTTTTGGGGTGGGGGTTGGGGTTGGTTTTGCGGTTGGTTTTATAATTCATAGAAAAATTTACCAAATCATAAGAAATAGTTAGTGTCTACAAATGCCTGCATTTTATTTTAAATAGATAGATCACAACCGTATGATGGGCATCTTGTTATTTGCTAATGCTGTTCTACAAATATTGCCTACCAATTAACTATTTAAACCTAGTGCGATCATGCGGCAGCAAGTAATTAATACTCGAACCCAATGGTACAATGCCATGTGGATTGATAGATGGGTGGCTACCATAGTAATGCTTTTTGATGTGATCCATATGTACAGTATCTCCTATTCCACTTGTCTGATATAAATCTTTCACATAATTGAATAGGTTATGGTACTCACGTATCAGCTTTTTGTTGCATTTGAAATGAACAACATATACCTGTTAACATAAAATTAGCTCAAACCAGACAAGATGATCTTGTGTCTACATTAATGCAAAAGCTCAGAGCCATACCTCATCAAAACGTATAAGCGTCATGAATAGACGAATGTCTGATTCTGTCAACTCGTTACCGCAGATGTATCTATGTTTGTCTAATGTTTCCTCACATTTTTCAAGTGCCTCAAACAATTCATTGAATGCCTGTCCATGGTAACTCAAATGATAATTGGAATTATAAACCACAAATTCATTGCTTCTACCTTTCTTACCTCCTCATAAGGTTTCTGCTTTGTGGCAAATCCACAGCGATAAACACCATTGTTGATTGAACCGTACATCCACTCATTGGTTTCATCAATTATAGACCTTAGATGAGGGGGATAAATATCAATTTCAGGATGCTTGGCCAGACTGTTGAATTCAGCATTGAACATCCTCACAATTTCTGCGCTTTCATTGTTAACAATTGTCTTGGTCTCTTTATCCCAAAGAACCTGTTGAATAACACAAAACGTGCAAAACCATAAACTACGCAGAATGTTGTAAACTAAATATATAGAAGTAACATGCAGAAAAACTAATAGAAGAAAATTGCAAATAAATTGAATTAAAATGAATTGGATTGTACTGAAATGAAAAAACCATTACCGGGACAGTGAACTTCCCAGTGTAATTTGAGCTTGCCAATTCATAAAGTTCCCGTATAGTCTTTGCACCATTTAAAGGATCTGGGCAAGCTCCTGGTTCTTCGTCCTCTGTGGAAGGAAATATCCAGCCAAAATGATTTTCACCTTCTTTTGTTCTCTCCCATTTCGGTTTCGTTGCCTAAACAAACATCTGTTACCAAATTTTCCCATCACCATGTCTACGAAATTCTCAAAAATAACAGAACCCTAAATTTTCAAAACAGAGAAGAGAACCAAAATTAAAAGCGACCAAAAGGAAAAACTTACAGTGACGCCGATTGCATGTTCTAAGCCTTTGAGCTTCAAAAGAGCATAACAACGGGATGCCCAAGGGCAGGCATAAGAGATATAGAGATGATACCGGTTTGGTACAACAGGAAACCTAGATCCATCTTGTGAAGAGATTAAGTTACGAAAGGAAGATTCGGTACGTTTAAATTCTCCAGTGTCAGACAATTCATCGAGAGCTGTTTTAGCAAGAGCCATGAATCCGGCACACCGCACAGACCTGAGTGTACAAGAAGGTAAGGATCTAATAAGCAGGTGCCCCATTTTTGATACACTAAAGTTTTGACATCCAATGGAAATCGAATTTTCTATTAGAAAAATACCTTGAAATCTATTTTCTTGTATTTAAGGGCCAAATCCACACTACTGCCGAAACTGAAAAAATATAAAGTGATAACCAGTATAATTATGCCGCGTGGAATTTAGGCAGGCACCCAATATCACACCTAAGGTGCCAAACGTCTAGTCAGCATTGTGGCACCCTTAAATTTTGGGACGGGCAACTTTGCATGTCCCAAGTTTTAGCAGGCATCCACGTCATCCCTTCTTCGTTGGACAACCACGTCACCTGCTCCCCCGTTCAAGCTGTAGATCGCAATTCAATAGCCTGCAGCCAAGATAGTCTCCCAGGATTCAATGGCGCGATGAAAAATAGTTCAAATCGATGGCAGGTCTTTGAAAATTGTTGAAGATTGCTGGAAAATCTGAAAATTTGGGGCGGATTTGTGAAAAGCGGATGATTTTTCGTAATGCATTTTTTGTAGATATAGCGATGAATTAGAGGGTTCAGAATGAATCACTGGATTCGAAATGAATCAGAGATCATCTTTGCAAAATTCATGAAACAAATGCCATCAAAGCTTTTAAATAGTGAAAGCGTGATTCAATCAAATTCGGATACCTGTGATGGGGCTTTTGGCAAATACATGATCAACAAGCTATTCCGAACCAGTTGGTACTGGATTTAGACTAAATTCTTATGAAAGATAGTGGAGATCAGAAGGATTAACAATGATAAAACTGTGATAAAAATTTGTCAGTGTTGTCATAGATTATTTCTGCTTGCATGGAAGATGATATGGAAGATTATTTTGGACATATAGTGTGATAGATATCGGCGAAGGACAGAACTTTTTTTGGGTTGAATACCTGCCTAAAGTTGCCACGTAATTATGCCCATAGTGTGATTCCAGCCTTGCTTCTATAAGCCAGTGATCTGGAATATTTCACCATATAGCGAATCACAACCCATAGAATTGAACATGTACTAAAAGAAGATAGCAAGAGTATGCGTATTTCTTGCACGGAGTAAAACTATACCTAGGTTGCAATGGCTCTAGTCCAAAAATTCACAATTCGAACATAAACACACAAGGGTTGCAATCACAAATTGTTATACTGTCAATCATAAGCCCTCAACAATCTGACTGATAGCAATTCCATTGTAGCATCAATTCATTACAGAAACAACAACAAATATCTAATCATATGATACTGAATGAAGTATGTTAAAATTTGTTAGATTTCGATCGTAGCTTTATGAATCTTTTCAATGAAGTTTTCTGAAACTCCATGACAGTCTATACAAATTGGAGTTTATGAAATGAAAGTTTTGACCTAGCGTATGATGGAAAATATTTGTTAAGACTAGATGCCACTATGCTATTAGTCATGTATATAAGAATGTCACTTTAGGTGACATCCTCATGTGGGAACACTGTCAACACCTGGAGGTGCGGAGATAGTGTTGATATATGAGAATGTCACCTAAAAAGACATTCTTTTCCATCTAACGACTTCGTATCATATGGACCCTTCGTCTTAATTGTATTTTGGATGGCTAAACAGTCGAGTAGAGGATATGGAGGTGTCATTTCATCGCTTCCTCTATGGGCTCCTACATCAGTGGAAGCAAAATATAGCATAACATAAACAACAATATTACCTCAAAGGGTATAATGATCCATCCAATCATCGCATCAACAAATACATCATATAACACATCTTAAACATCATATGAAGGCTCCTACCCAACTCAGACTCAAATGGGAGTTGACTGATAGTTGGGTTCTCCAGATAGATCACACCGTGTTATCACAATGACTTCGGCTGGCAACAGACAATGGTTAGGGTTGACCACTCCATTCACCCCTCTTGTACACAATTTGCAGATAGGCTGAATCAAGCCATGTGGTAACCATAACCTTTCAGAGACGCAATCTCATGGTATCACCCAATGAGACTACTCTGAGTTGCATCTCCCCGGGTCGATGAGGTAGGAGAGGGACAAGTCCCTTTCCAGATTGCAATGGTTCCATGGACATGTAGAGGATAGTGGTGACACACGTTCTTACCGAACTTGAAAGCCCCCAATACCTGCAACTCTGTGACTCAGAGCAACTCCTTCAACCGAAGGAGTGTCGGACTGTAACAGGTCCATGGTAGACCGCTCGAGTATTCGATCCTTGAATGTGCCTGTGAGACGTTCCCGAGACACCGGCATAAATGGGTAGAAGCGACTACTCATAAACGTCTAGACGGTTTTGCCCAGTTGGTTAAGGGCATGTCGGTTAGGAACGTTACAGTTGGTATCAGACCAGGTCTCGAGTTCGAGTCTCCATGGGTGCCTATATGCATGAGTGATTTGCAAAGACTTGGTAATCATTGTGACATGGTATGACATAGACATGGTATAGCCTTGGATGCTCGAGGATGAGCATAGTTCTAGTGGGAGAGACTGTAATGGGCCCATGGTAGACCGCTCGAGTATTCGAACCTTGAATGTGCCTGTGGGGCGTTCCCAAGACACCGGCATAAATGGATAGAAGCGCTCATAAACGTCTAGATGGTTTTGCCTAGTTAGTTAAGGACATGTTGGTTAGGAACGTCACAATTGGTGTCAGAGCAGGTCTCGAGTTCGAGTCTCCATGGGTGCCTATATGCATGGGTAATTTGCAAGGACTTGGTAATCATTGTGACATGGTATGACATAGACATGGTATAGCCTTGGATGCTCGAGGACGAGCATAGTTCTAGTGGGAGAGACTGTAACGGGCCCATGGTAGACCGCTCGAGTATTCGATCCCTGAATGTGCCTGTGGGGCGTTCCCGAGACACCGGCATAAATGGGTAGAAGCGACTACTCATAAACGTCTAGACGGTTTTGCCCAGTTGGTTAAGGGCATGTCGGTTAGGAACGTTACACGGACCCATACCCATCCCGCACAAAGTGACCAGCTATAGGTCTAGACCGCTATGGAAACCCCAATAGCTACGCTCATCAAGATCCTCCACTTCCCCATTGACTCGTTGTGTGGAGCTCAGTCACTCCATAGATTTCACAGCCCAGTAGGCTCTATGTACAGATTGTATAATAATGGGAATTATTGGGTTTAAACTAGGAGCACCATCTAATAATGGGCTACTAGGTGTCCACTCCATAAAGCTGATGCAGTCTCAGCTTAACTAATATTGTTCTCAAATGGCCCACACGTTCTTCCATGGACTTACTATAGTTAGAATGTCATGGAAGAAGATGATGACAAATTCGTCCAAAAAATCCCTAACGACATCATTCATCACAGATGCATAAATGTTGCCGGCATGTTTGATAATTCAAAAGGCATCACCGTAAACTCGTAGTGATCATACCGCGTTCTAAACGCGGTCTTATAGATATCTTCATCCTCGATCCTTATTTGATGATATCCTGACCTTAGCTCAATTTTGGAGAAGAGTTGCGCTCCTTGCAACTGATCCACCAACAGGCCATTTGCATGAGGCGATGCATACCCATTCTTTATCGTTTGCTTATCAAGCTGATGATAATCTATGCTGATTATTAGACTTCCCTCCTCCTTCTTCATGAAGAGAATAGTTGCTTCAAAGGTGAGACACTTGGCGGAATGAATCCGAGTTCTAGCAACTCTTTCAGTTGCTTTTTTAAGCTCGGTTAGCTCCGGGATGCTGATCCTTTATGGAGTTTCACTTGCCGGCTTTGCTTCTGATGCAAGTGTAATTTCACATTCTATGCCTCAATAAGGCGAAAGTTCTTGGATTTCATAAAAGGTCTTCATGAAACTCTCTAATTGATTAGCAACTGCCTTAAGTGGTTGATGAGACTAGTGTCTTCCTTCTCTTGCTTGCGGTGGTGGTCGACAACTTCTATCCTAAAGGATATATGCGACCTCGACTCTCATACTACACTTCACTTCTTGGCTGATACACATTGCATTACACAAAATGACTTTCTTACTTTTGACTAGAAAGCACTTGCCATTTGGTGCTAGCATCGATATCACGTGCTTATCGTAATCTCTGATAGCTTTATCCGATTTCAAATATTTCATGCCGACTATGGTCATACCTGCCAATGTTCATAACTTCGGCACCCATGCCTATCTTGCGATGTCGAAGTTGACTCTTGCTCCTTTGGTACTGCAAATTGCTCTGTCTTGCCATAATTACCGGCCTACTTAAGAGTCTTACTCTTAAAGATATTTGCCATCTAGAAGATGCAAAATGACTTACTTACATAAATCTCATCATAATATTTCCTTTGATCACAAAAGACTATGCAATCATACTTTTATTCTTGTTTTAGATCTGATCTATACTCTAGAAAATCCCTCTTTCTTGGTTATTACCCTCTTGAAATAGTTCTACCTTTAAGTTGATGCCATCTAATAAGTTGGTCAGACTTGTTAGATTGCTTTTCCTCATTGGGTCGAATTACTCATTATGTTGCGAGGTATTCGTCTTTTATATGGTTACTTGGCAAAGATGTGTGACTCGCAACTAGACGGAGCCGAATTCGAGCCCTGTCTTGCGCAACTACTTTCTGTATGTGTGACGATCATTTTTGTACATACGAGTAATACACTCGTATGATCATTACCATTGGAAGTGATGGTTTATTGAAGTGTTATGAAGAAGTTTTGTAATATTGATTTGGAAATAAAGGGGAGGGCCATATGACTCAATTCATTCTTAGATGCAAGTGTAATTATTAAACGGCTTATAGTATTTGAATTAGATATCTAGTACGTATTGCTTTTCTATTGATTGTATATATACAAAATATGTATATGGAGTAGGATTTATATGTGGGTATGATGTGTAAATAGAGGAGGCCATTATGGATATTCCAACAAATATTTGACGATCCGATAGTCATGAAAAAGATAGAGCATTTATACATAATAGAATAGAATTGGTTTCTTTCATCCACGGATACCAAAAAGGCCTATGGGACACAAACAAAGAACACAATAGATCTATTACTATCCAGAATTAAAAAAACCTCCGCCCCAAAGTGTTTTTGCAGGAAAAACTTTAGCAGTAATAGGCTTGTTGATAAAGTATAAATTTTATACAATTTTAATGTAGTGAGGCAGGACACAACTGAGTTCGCACATGCATTATCTCCTTGAGGTATGATGCTAGTACGTCCACTAAAGCCGTCTCCAACATTATATGCAACGGCTGGCTAGGTATAACCAACCCAACATAACATGGCTTGATAGGCCCAAATATTGGGTAGCTCTGAAGAGTGTGGCACTCATCTTCAATAACTCCCAATTGGTGACTTTTACACCCAATAGCAACATTGACAGAGCTTATTTATGTGTTCTGTCTGAGCCCATTTGCCCGTCTCAATTTTGAGCTGATGTGCTCCTGTGCAAATGGATGCAATTATTCTGCGCTTCTGAATGTGCTAGCAGGTACTATTGTAGAATAAAAGGTACAATAAGAGGCTCTCCTTGATATATAATCCAAAGCACAGCAAACATATAGCTAGCCAACAGATGATGGAAACCAATGTATGGTGGATATAGGTGGCTTACCATTTGCTCCTAGAAATTGAAGGTCAAGAAAGGGTTAATGTCCCTCATACAAGCATGATAATATGCCTCGCTTTCTAGTCTACAGACTTTCATGGCTGTCATAAACCTATGCGAAAACAAGGAAAATACGTGGAAAATACGCAAGAAATATGGAAGAAATATGCCAAGATCGTCAAAGAATCTGATATATGAACAGGAACCAAGAATACAATGGCCCGAAGGCAAGCAGGAACATGGGACAGATGCCTAGAAGGCTCAAGACTGGCGTTGAACCGGAATGGTTCGACAAGAAGGAGGTGCCTCTTTATATATCTAGGCCAACGGTCAGAATCGCGCCACTCCAATGGATGAGATCGCGCCACGCATGCACTTAGGTCCTAGAATATTCTAGAACCTCCTGGAGATAGTCCACATATGAGGAAGACGTAAAGGAATATCTTCAACAAATATTGATAGCGCACTTGGCAAGGGTGTGTGACTCGCAACTAGAAGGTTGTGAGTTCAAACCCTGTCTTGTGCAACTACCCTTTTGCATCCGTGTGACGACCATCTTTTGTACATACGAGTATAATGTTCGTATGATACGAATATCCATATGGTCCTACGACGGCGACAAGTCCTCGGAGCTGGGGCTGGATTACTCAAACTTGGCTTGTTCGGGTAACGTCGGTGAAGCCTAAATACTATTACAGACCATTGTTTGAAATGTTGCATGCATGCTAATGTGGCATAATAGAATGTTCTATGGTTGGCCCATAGATGGGTAATGGTCGCATACGCCCCTAGTCTAGCTTAAGGTGGTGTGGTACACATGGCCTGGGGCACTAGGGAACGGTGTGCCTTGTTGTAATGGTTATGGTGATTAACTTGGACCATTAAATGGTAACAAGGCAATAGTTATATTATAATAAGTTAAAGGTTTAAAATACCTATGTGGTTGAGATAACTTTAGGTTAAAAAGGTGAGCACCGGAATAGGGGGTGGTGCCACCTACGGCTGCCTGATACAGCCTTGATCTGGGGTTGGGGCAGCGGATGTCTGCCGAACCGGTTGCGGGCTTAATCGGCTGCTGCCATAACGCCACATGGCCTTGCCACGGTGGCAGGAGATAGAATCAAAGAGCAGGCGGCCGGATTGGGCAGGAGGAAAAAGGAGAAGGCCGGATTTGGTCTGAGGACTAAGCAACGAGCCAAGAGCAGACTACTGCGGTCGGATTTTGTTGTAGAATGAAGCAATAAGAGCAGACCGGAAGGAAGAGGTCGGAATTAAGAATAAAAGTGGGGGCAATCCAAAAGGAGAGTTCTGGTGGAGACGTTGCTGTACTGGAATTGCGACATGGAGCTTATACCTGGTCTGATTTCAGGAAATACTTTATTGGGGAGTATGCACCTCAGCATGATGCTCAAGATGCGTTTGAGAAGCTGCGGTACTGTAAGCAGACAGGTTCTCTCAATGCTTATATCAATAAGGTACGGGGTTATATCCACAGGGTTGGAGACTTGTCCGAGGCTCGGCAGGTTGATTTCTTCCTAGGTGGGCTATCCAGTGTTGCTCTCAAGAAGCAGATAATCGGGTTGAAGCCCGAGGATTTTGAGAGGGCAACGATGTTGGCTCGTCAGCTGGAGGAAGAGGATCAGTCCTTTAAGAGGACATCCTGAAAGTTCTCGAAGAAGAAAAACAGGTTTTTCAAGAAGAAAAAGTCTGAAAAGTCTGAGCAGCCTAAGTCTAAGTCTACTGGTGGGGAGTCCAAGAAGCATTAGAGGTAATTTGAGATCTCCTTTTGTCCCCATAAGAATCCTCCAATAGAATGAGTACTCTACATCAAACTGCAATTAACGCAGCATTAACAACTTCATTGCTGTCGTTTTTTCCCTATAACTTTTGATCTACTCATGAAAATGCTGTGGCGTTTGTTGCATTAGATGCAGAATGAAAAGAGCTTTCAAGTGATATATGGTTATGATGTATTTCAATACAAGCCATATGTGTTAACCTTAAAAAATATGGTTTTTTGCTCTTTTCTTATATATTTACATCCCAAAAGATATAACAATGGGTTGTCATTAGAAAGATCTTGAGGAGACGAATCCATTGCCACAAATAGTGTTCGAATCGGAGTTTTTGATCAAAAGTTATAGTAGAAAAATGACACTGCAAAAGTTAGTTAGAACTGCATTAATTACTGCTGCCACATAATACTGGAATAAAATACACTGAAGCTCTTCTTTTATTGGACAGTTTAAAAAGCTGATGTGGCTTTTTAAGCATCCCTTAATGGGACAAAATGAGATCTCAAATTACCTCTAATGTGTAAGGCGGACTCTAAGTCCGGTGGTCCCAGGAAGGGGATTTGCTGCTATAGGTGTGGGGAGCCTGGGCACATTAGTCGTGAATGCTCTCAGCCACAGAACAAGAAAGCTGATAACAAGAAAGCAAACGTGACTGAAAAGGCTGAAGAAGTATTGGAATCTAAGACGGTCTCAGTTATTGCCATGGAAGAGCTGTGTGCGCTGGATAATCCCGCAAGCAAGGACATCATAGACATGTTTGCTGGGCGGGTGATTAGATTTTTGGGCAGAATCATGGGCTGAAACATCGTTATGTTATTGGATTGTGGCTCCTTTGACATGTTTATATCTTCTAAGTTGGTGGAAGAACTGCACCTACCTTGTGTAAAGACTAATAAGTACAAGGTAGATGGGTCTTTTGTGAACGATTCTTAGGTGGAGGATCGTAAAGCTGTTGGGGTGCCCTTGTGCATTCAAGGATACCAGGAAAAACTTGATTTTGACCTCTTGGATATTGGCCGGTATGATGTGGTGCTGGGGATAACATGGTTGCAGCGGGTTAAGCCTACTGCAATAGATTGGAACACTCACCAGGTGCCGCTGAAGCACGATGGACGTAAGATCTATCTGCAGGGGAGTCCTTTGACGGGAGCTTCCAAGATCGTGCCGTCGCTTCAGGTCAAGAAACTGGTACGTAAATCTTCCAATCAATGTTTTCTTTTATTTATTGATGAATGTTATCCCGCTTTTGAGTGCTGTCATATGAGTGCTGATAGTAAGGTCATAGAGGATTCAAAGGGCCAGAGAGAGTTGCAGGATCTGTTGTATGAATTTCAGGATGTGTTCCCTGAGGAACTGCCTGAAGGTCTTCCACCTAGTAGAGAGATTGAACATGAGATTGATTTAGAGCCTGGATCCAAACCTGTGTTTCGTAGCCCTTATAGATTGTCCATATTAGAACAAGAGGAGGTAAAGAAGCAGGTTCATGAGCTGTTAGCCAAAGGGTTTGTGAGACCTAGCAAATCCCCTTATGGTGCTCCTGTCAAGGACGGATCAATGCGGATGTGCATTGATTATCGTGCCTTAAAGAAGATCATGATCAAGAATAGGTACCCTTTGCCTAGAATTGACGAGATTATGGATAGATTAACAGGAGCTAAATATTTTTCTAAGTTGGATTTGTGCAATGCTTATCACCAAATAAGGGTGAAGGAGTCGGATGTACATAAGACTGCCTTTAGGACCACCTTTGGTCATTTCGAATTTTTGGTGATGCCTTTTGGACTAACGAATGCTCCTGCTACTTTTTCCAGAATGATGAATGAGGTTTTTGCAGGATGTCTTGATGCAATTTTGTCAGGCGCATTAGTCAGATTCTCGGCAGGCTCCCAGGTTCTATCACTTGGCGAGTAACCTTCCCAATCGATGAAGTAATACAATCGTCGACGAAGAAACTTGGCGTCCAGAATCTCACGAACCTCGAACTCCTCATGATCATCAATCTCAACTGGTGGTGGAGGTGGAGGTACTCGATCTGGAAATGGATTCGCCATATAGGGTTCCAACAAAGACACATGGAACACTGGGTGAAGCCGAACTGATGGCGGAAGCTCGAGGTGGAAAGCAGCATCACCAACTCGTTCAATGATCCGATAGGGACCTAAGCGCCAGTAGTCGAGCTTGTTACAAGGGCAAGCTGTCGGCAAACCCCGACGCAAGAGCCAAACAAGATCACCAACTGCAAAATGAGGAGCGTTGACGGTGCTGATCTGCATGATAACGATAACGTGCTTGAGCCTGGAGGAGATGGTGCTGAAGATCATCCTGGAGCATGCAGAGCTTTTCGAGCCTGTCTTCGGCACTGGGATTGACTGAGTCATATCCAGGAGCAGTGAAAGACCACCGAGGATGCATGCCGAAATTAATAAAGAATGAAGTCTGGCTTGTGGAGGCATGAACATAATTATTGTAAGCAAATTCTGCCAATGGTAGCCAATCAACCCAGTCATCCTGCTGATAATTAATGAAGCATCACAAATACTGCTCAAGTGTTTGATTAGTGTGCTCCACCTTCCCATCTCCAGGTGATGTCCGGAAGAGAGCGAACGTTCCACATGCAAGAGTTGCAATAGACGCTTCCAAAAGCTAGCAACAAACTGAGGGCCGCGGTCACTGACAATGTTATCTGGTAAGCCATGGAGTCAAACCACCTCTCAAAGCAAGAGAACTGATGTGACTTCACTGGAGATAGAAGCTGCAAGGAATGAAATGTGCCATCTTGGAAAAACGGTCAACAACAACAAGAATGGCGTCATGGCCCTAGGAGGATGGAAGCTCGACAATAAAATCCACCAAAATACTCTTCCAAGGACCGATTGGAACTGGTAAAGGCTGAAGCAGGCCATGTGGGCGGTGCTTGGGAGCTTTTGCACAATAACAAATATCACATGAGCGTACAAAAGTCTCAACAGTGCGGCGGAGACCTGGCCACCAATAATCTCGAGCAATAAGTTCCAGAGTCTTGGCAATGCCAAAATGGCCGGCGAGAGGAGAATCATGACAGGACTGCAAAACTTGAAGTCGAGGGGCACCATCCGGAATATACAGAAATCCATTATGAAACATAAGTCCATCTTGAACCTCAAAATGATCATAGTCCAACCTCATTTGTCGGGAAGATGATGCTGAGCCAAGCTGTGATATTATGTCCTGCTCCAATGGATCAGAAGGAAGAGATGCTCGAACAGACTCCAGCAAGGATGTATCATGAGGTCTTTCTATCAAAGTGATGGCCATGAGTTGTAAACGATCAGGTCCTAGAATAACCTGTGATTGCTGATCAAATGCTGGCTCCCCCGCCTTAGGTTCGAAATAAGATCTGCGAGAAAGAGCATCTGGTTTTCCTTGAAGCGTGCCAGGCCAAAACTTGATGATGAAATCAAAGCGGGATAACACCTATGTATGCCACCGAGCCTGACGACGATTAAAAACTCGAGCAGACTAAAAATACTCTAGATTGCGATGGTCCGTGTACACAGTCACCTTATGAGGAGAACCCTCAACAAATTGTCGCCACTCCTGAAAAGAGTCAACAATCATCAAAAGTTCCTTATCTTAAATAGGATAGTTGATTTCTGCAGCCTGGAACTTTCAAGAATGATAGGCGATCGAGTGCAACTCATGATCATCCCCTCTTGCGACAAGATACTGCCAAGAGCAAAATCTGATGCATCAGCTTCGAGAATATAGGGACGCGCAGGATCCGGGTGTGCAAGTACAAGTGCTGCTATAAAAGCATGCTTCAGAGTGATGAATGCTTATTCTGCTTCAATTGTCCACTTAAAAGGAACATCCTTCCTGGTGAGACGTGTCAAAGGCAAGACGATCTCTGAATAGTCCTTGATGAAGCGGCGATAAAAATTGGCAAACCCCAAGAGGCATTGTACATCTTTAACTGAGGAAGGTGTTTCCCAATCAAGAACTGTGCTGACCTTCTTTAGACCCATGGTAATACCCTGAGACGTGATGCGATAACCCAGAAACTCGACATTGTCCTGCTCGAACTGACACTTTTCCAGCTTCGTATAAAGTCCATGTTCCCGTAGCTTCTGAAGGATCTTTCTGACATGTTCTTCATGCTTCTCCAAAGTCTTCGAATAAATCAGAATATCATCTAGATAGACGATAACAAAAAGATCCAAAAACTCCCGAAAAACATCGTTAGCCATGTGCTGAAAGACCGCTGGAGCATTGGTAAGGCCGAAAGGCATGACGGTATACTCAAAATGACCATAGCGAGTTCGAAAGGTTGTCTTTCACTCATCATCTTCCCTAATGCAGATAAGATTATAGGCACTTCGAAGATCAATTTTCGTGAAGTATCGTGCACCTTGTAGCCGCTCAAGTAACTCTGGAATCAGAGGGAAAGGATACCGATTATGCACAGTGATCTTGTTGAGGCCGCGATAATCCACAACCAGCCGCAAAGAACCATCCTTCTTGGAAACAAAGAAGATGGCAGCTCTTGCAGGTGACTGAGAATGTCAAATAAACCCAGTTGCAAGATTCTCCTCGATATAGGTCCGTAAAGTCTCCAATTCTGTTGGCGACAAGCCATAGATAAGGCCAAATGGCGGGGTCGTCCCTGGATGAAGATCAATGGGGCAGTCATAAGGACGATGCTCCAGAAGCTTTCTGGCTTTGACCTTATCAAAAACATCGCCAAAATCCTTGTACTTATCAGGAAGGACAGGAGCAGATGTTTCTGAAGCAGAGCTAGTCAAAGGATGGACTGGGATCTTGCCTACCAGATCTAACAAACTTGTGAAGAGAGATCTTCGAGATACGGCGCTGAGGGCATGAAGAAGCCTCTACGAAGCGTGATCAAGAAACGTAAGCGAGCAGAAATGTGAGCGTAAGTAGGAACAACCGGGACAGAATTGGAGCGTAAACTGATCAAGATTTGGAGCAGGGGCGGGGACCGGAGCAAAAAAAACCGAACCGGAGCAAAGGTGGACCGGAGCAGAGCGTAAACCGGAACCGAGCAGAGCGTAAATTGAATTGGAGCAGAGTCGGAGCTAGAGCCGAGCCGAGCCGAGCAGGGACATCATCAAGAACATAATCAGAATCTAGGGCATGAACTGGAGCAGAACAAGAGTCGAATCAGAACATGGAGCAGAAACAGGAACAACAAGGACGGAATCAAGGGCCCACGATACTACACGGATCGAGGTCGATGTTGATGTAGAGATCTGATCTGCAGAAGAACTGGAACTGGAGCTAGAACTAGCAAATCGAAATGATCTAGTATGCCAATCAATCTGTGGGTATGTAGCTCGAGCTAGAGCAGACCCAAGACTATTGGCGCATGTGGGCTAGCGATGAGATTGAAGGAAATACTACAGGAAACTCCTTCGAACAAAACTTGAAGAGATGCAGTACATTCTGTGACTGCACCCGAGGAGATCTCACATCCATCAATCACTTCGATAGAACCAGGATGCTCAACCTTGCTTCTAGAGATGGCGTGCTTACTGGCGAATGCACTATCCATAAAGCAAGCATTTGCACTACAATCAAGTTGCACCAACACTTGCAATCTCCCAATCTCTGATTTCAATGATATAGAGATGAAGAATGCCTTGCTGACCTTATCCGATGGAATAAACATGTCAAGAAGTGTGGAAGGAGTCTGAGAAAAAGCGACCAGCTGTCGAGAGACTCCTACTACTCGGACAGGCCATTGAAGTTTTTCGACTGAATAGCTCCTCCACAGTAGAGGCAAAGATTAGCCTCTCTCTGATGCTGCTTCTCGGCGGCAGATAAAGGTCATCGAACTGCCCGATCAATCTGCATAGGCTCAGGTCCGGACCTGCTGGATTCTACAGATGAAACCGGGGAGGACGTAGCTACAGGTGCTTGTGTGATTGGGAAGACCTGGCTACATCTCTCTTGCCTACGTTCGAATAGCCGATTATCACATCGAACTGCAAATCTGATGGCTTCTTCCAAAGTTTGAGGATCCTCCATTAACAACAACATATCTTTCACATCCTCTCGTAACCCCCTTTGGAAACAATCTCGAAGTGCAACATCATCCCAGGCAGTATTTACCGCAATTTGACGAAATTCTGATGCATATACTGAAGCCAGACGAGAGCTTTGCCTTAGATTGCAAAGTTTTGTGGCTGCTGTGCGCTGACGATCGGTGTCTTCAAAGCATGCCTCGAGCTCTATAGTGAAAGCAGCAAAATCTTGCAACTCTGGGGCTCCTTTCTCCAATAAAGGAGCAAACCAACTTAGAGCTAGCCCTGTGAGGAGAGAACCAATCAACCCAACTTGTTCCTGGGCCGTAGGATATCTATGAGGATGGAGCTGAATCACAAGCCTGATCTGATTCAAAAAACCGCGGAGCTTGGACCGAGTGCCGTCAAACTTCTCTGGCAGGCTGATCTTAGGCTCTAATAGCCTCAATCCCGAGCTAAAAGCAGATTCATGTGAAGCAACACGTTCCTTAAGCTCTTTATTGTCCAACTGCAACTGCTGGCATACTTGAACAAGTTGCTGGACCTGCTGTAATAAAGTCGAAACCTCCTCCATAGATATAAAATCACCAAATATGAGCAAAAAAAAGAAATGCTTAGGATCAGAGCAGGCAAGAACCGGTAAGAGATTTCGGTTCAAACTGTCATGAACCTACGCGAAAACAAGGAAAATACGTGAAAAATACGCAAGAAATACGTAAGAAATACACCAAGGTCGGCAATACAATGGCCCGAAGGCAAGCAGGAACACGAGACAGATGCCTAGAAGGCTCAAGACTGGCGTTGAACCGGAATGGTTCGACAATAAGGAGGTGCCTCCTTATATATCTAGGCCAACGGTCAGGATTGCGCCACTCCAATGGATGAGATCGCGCATGCATTTAGGTTCTAAAAAATTTTAGAACCTCCTGGAGATAGTCCCACATATGAGGAAGACGTGAAGGAGTATCTTCAACAAATATTAGTAGCGCACTTGGCACGGGACCCGACAGAGGTCCTCACCCCTGCTGACGTCGTTCCGTTTGACCCTATTACCAGGTAACTAATTCTTTATCTTTTGGACACTCGTTATGTAGATTTGACCTGACGGTTGTCTATCTTTCAGGAAGAGGGTGACATGGAGCAATCCAGAAGATTTGAAGGGCAAGAAATTTTATATTATTTCTGGCAACCACGATTTTCTTGCCGCACAACTCCTTTGTTCTATTGCCGTCGGCGAAGTTCGGCGCAAAGAACGAGAATTTGCCAAAGTATATGCTAGAAGACGATCGAGGGTGCTCAACGGAAATCTTACGCACAAGGAATATATAGAGTTGAGTATTCAATGCAACGGCAATTGCAAACACCGCGGTACGAGAGAGCCGATTGAAAACCGCAACAACCGTCATCGGCTACAAGGCTTATGGTTGCCCTCCACAAGGACCTATAGGGACAAAACTAAAACTTCAACTTGGAAGGTATTTATTTGTTTTCTACTCGCCAAGTTCATTCAGCCGCGATCTTGATGACCTTGAAATTGCTTCGCAGGATTTCCATGAAATTGCAACGACCACCTTGAAAGTCACGGAGCTTAAGGATGAAAAACAATTCATTTTATGGATGAAAAGGTTTTCAAGAAGTTAATGGAAGTTGCCGGTGCGTGGGTGAGTCGTAAACTTCGCTGATCTACCATGGTGAGTTTCCTGGACAAGCCATCCAAAGACTTCTTTAACAAGACCCCGGCTCCGGTTGCTACGAGGTATGTCGAATGCGAGAGGTGTCACACCGCTTTCGATGAGATTATAGAAGGCAAGACGTATTTAAAGGTGCGCGGTCGGGGTTATAGCGGGAGATTTGATTGCAAACAACGGCAACCGACATCGTAACCCTCACTTTTATGAGGGCGAAAAATTTTTCTTATGCCACAAATTTACCGCAAAAGGATTTTGATAGCCGGGAGGAATTGCTTCGTGCTTTTCCCGATTTGACCAACAGAGAAATACCGGATATATCGATCTGCGATACAGAAACGTGAAGGCTAATTATAACAAGGATCATACACTAGGTAACCTACCAGAGCCTTTAAAGAGCCAATCGGGGAATATTCTAAAGCCGTAAGAGGCTAGAAAAAAGAAAGGAAAAGAAAAATATTGTCATAGCAAAGGACAAAGGATGGCATCCCTACTTCCTCCCAAGTGTCGAGAATGCGACATTGATATTTATTGACATCCGAGGGATGAACAAGGTATGGGATTGCAAGAAATACACGATCTATTTACAAGGATAGCTACCATGACGATTGCCAAAGTTTATCACTTGGTTATTATCATGCGCTCGCTGAATTTGCCAAATTGCTTGTACAAATCGGAAGCAAATTCAGGCGGTGGGCTACCTATCTTTAGGTTCCTATGAAGAAATGAGATGGGAGAGCAAACGAAGAGTGAAAGAACATCGCGACTTTATTAGTCATATGTGCATTAACAGGAGTGATGTTCGTGGTAACACCCGCGGCAACCGAAGTTGGAGCTTCACCTATCTCCACACCCGGAAGGCTCCTAAGTCAACACCATTGCCTCCAATGCCGCTAACATGTAATGAGGATGCCGACGAAGATAAAAAAGAAATATCGACTCTTTTACTGTGCAAACCAAGATTCAAATGGGCTGCAATGGAAGGAGATCTTGTATTGAAATGCCACCGAAAACCTCCTATGCCTACCATATTGTTGAACAAACCGGTGCCGACCGATGGTTGTGTTCTCGATTTCTTTTCTACTGATCTGCTTCTGGTTGCTCTTATGCAAGGCAAAAAGAGCGTGGCTTTTCGAAAGTTCGTAAAGTGTGCTTGCTTTTTCGAGGGCGTTCTTTGAAACGCTTGATAAAATGGCCAATCCAAGTGCCGATGGGTTTGAGGAAGAGCCGAAGCGCGAGAGGGTTGAGCCCCGATCCAGCTCAACCCGACATCGGTATCACCCAAAACACGATCTATCAAAGTTGGATTCCATTTTGGAAAACCTCGATGCTAAGTCCTACTAAGAGAGAATGCAAGAAACAAAGCGCTTGCTTGAAGAGACGGAAAAAGGTATAGAAGCCCTAGAGCCCACTTTTCAAAAATTGAGTGCACTTAATGAGAAGCTTGATGGGTACATGCCTTTCTTGACAAAAGCGAACATCGGTTTGAATACGTATGCGTAGAACACATGGAAGCGCACCGGCCCGACATGGAGATTGACCAAGATGAGGTTCTTGGGTCACGTGAGCATCGTGTACACAGCAAGAAGCGTAAGCTCTCTCATCCACAAACGTATGCTAATGATCCGAGCTACCGCAAAAACGAACTTATAGGCGGGAGCAAAGCAATGGACAAAGGAAGAATGGGAGCCCCGATTCACATCTGCAGCCAAGATCGCAAAGGCTATGGGTGTTGTAGTTCCGAGATCACAGTTATTCGTAGATGGACACAACACAAGCTATGGAATTGGGTAGAGAGCATGTCAATCGCATGGCCAATGAAATGGGTGTGATACCCCGATCAAGTATCCGAAACACAATCGAAATAATTATCTCCTTCAATCAATAATTATGTTGTATATTACTTCCTTCAATGGAAATTTTGTTTTTAACTTTGGTTTTGTCTTTACCCATATCTTTTACCATATGTTTAATGCTAAAAATAATCGCGAATCACATCCTCCCAGAGTAAATTATATGGCTTTAAATACCGAAATTTTGTGTGATATCCTTGCTCCTCGGTACCTTCTTTTAACACAATGCTCTCATATGGTTTTAATAAAAGGCATATTATTTTGTCTCCTTTCAATTTCGAAACATCGCTAAGTTAAGGCTTCTTCAAAGTTTTAACACTCCCTCCTACTACGTTATACTCGCGGTGAACCTTTGCATTAGCAAGTAAAACTATATTTCGAATAAGACCGGCCTTTGCGGAATTTGTGCAAAAAAACGCCAACTTTTACTCAATTGGTAGTAGTTTTTGCACTATATGGCTACCCGCTAACCTATTTCATGCTAAACGAGAATTCCAAATTTCTCTAATTAATGAATTCATGCTTGGGTGTGTGACTCGCAACTAGAGGGTTGCGATGGCTGCGAGTCCAAACCTTGTCGTGTCCACCTACCCGTTTGCATCCGTGTGACGACCATCTTTTGACATACGAGTATAATGTTCGTATGATACAAATATCCGTATGGTCGTCACAATGGCATGTTAAATGCTTGTGTTCAAGAGTGACATGAGTATCAAGGATTTCTTTCTTTGGGGTCTTGGTAGATGGACAATTCTCCATGTTCCCAGAAGAGCCTTGGATTTTTTTGGGGCCCTAGTCTGTGTGTAGTTTATACATCTTCTTCAGGAAAATTACAGACCTGATTGCTGAGATCAAGGAGACAAAAAAGACAAATACAATAAGGTTGAGATTCCACTATGACTTTGAAATGTAGAGTTTTAAAACCCAATAGAATTTTGCCATGTCAGAAAGTTATAGTTACGATATATTCCACTTGACTGGAAGTTAAATTCAAAATACCCATGTGGCGTTGCCAAGCCCTTTTTTAAAGGAAAGCCAATATTGGCTGGCCCAAAAACATAATATAACTGTCCCCTCACTCAGATGTCGCCATGCGGATCTTCATTTTGGCTTTTTGTTCTATTTTTCTTTCTTGGCTTTTTAATGTGTTACGAGGTTTTTTATAATTCATATGTAGAATCACCTTGTGAAAACCATAAATTTTATTACGAAACTTTTATTCCACATCCTCAAAAGACGTCCACCTTATGGCCAAGACTTAAGAAATTAGCGTTCCATATCACATGGGCACTGGCCTGCTGGGTCATTTGGAAAAGTCGGTCTCATCTAGTATTTAAGAATGTCTCTCGTACCCCGGACCAAGTGCTCCGAGAGATTAAAGATAGATTGTATAATCAGTATTTGGTGTGTTATCCGATGATGACAAGGATGAAATTGGGGGCTCTTATCTCCGTCTCATCTAAGTCTTGCTTTGTAACTTCTTTGAGTATTTAATCAAAACATATGTAATTATGTTTGAAATTTTTCTTTTTTCTTTTTTCTTTTTCTTTTATGCGCGGCAATCCAAGTTTCCCTTTTGTTGCCACGTTTTTTCTTTTCAGCAATCCGTTCAAACATATGCCAATTTAATTGGGTTATGGCAGCCATGGTCAAGCTCTTCTTGCCACATTGTCGGATCTTTCTGGCTATTTTTTGTTGTTAGAATTCACCTGGAGACAGCTATGCCACATTCTGGTGACAACTCTGCTATATGTTCTTGAATGCATGCATATTTAAGAGTTCACATCTTCTACAAAAGCTCCTACTCTCAAATCGGGCTGCTTCAAATCGTTTATGGCAAGGGGCTTCTAAACAAATTCGTCTTATTTCAGTAAGCTCTCTGATTTTGGTCTTCAATAGTAGATTAAACTACGTGCATCCTCAAAGTTTAAGTTATTTCTGAAATCATAAGCTGAAGAAGCTAGGTTGTTTGCTAACCTAGAGAACCCGGTAGGCAAGGGCATCTATGGCTCTGCGGTCTGAGATACTCTTCTGTATAAAAAACCCTGTAGGTAGACAAGCCCTAAATACATCCCCTGCCTTCTCTTTTTGTGGGATCATCAGTTTGATAGTTTTTTTTATTAGCAACAAGCACAATGAACTGACTGAAATTGATTGAACTTGGCAAGAGCAGATTATACTTTTGGAGTATAAACCCAGACTCATCTACTAGAATGTCCATAAATATCCCGAGATGCTGGTATAGGACAGATATCTGGAGTTGATTTGCGATTTGAATGCACAAATTGGGGCGACTGTTAGAGAAGTACCTGGGCATGCTCGTGAAAATAACAATTATCAGATTCCAAATTAGTTCCCTTCAAATTTGAAGCCATGTTATCATTTCTGTCACATCCCTCAGGAAGCCATTAAGTTAGTGCTACATGCCCTTAATGTCATGCACAATCAGTTTAAAAATTTCATTCTATTGGCAAATTCTGTTCCTCAACAGAGGTTTTAACAGCTTATGAGACTTCAGATATATAGTCTTTTCCTGACTTCATTCCCATGAGAAAAGGCCAGCCACAAGCAAACGAAAATTTGAGGGAGGGAGGTGATTTGGCTCATCAAGAGAATAGAGATTGTCATATGCAACATGGAAGATAAGACTACAATGTATTTATGTTAGATACAACAACTAACTAGGGCAGACTTCTTTAAATTGCCTTAAATTATTGCATACACTCTCAAAGACATATGGTCCCTACCAAGTTTTGTGTGGACAGTAGGATCTGAACCCACAATTACAGATTCTCTCCAGGGAAAACTTCTAGAGCCTCCAAAAGCACCATTTACGACACATATTTTTCTTTGTATAGACCTAGGCAATTGCCATATCGTATGCCATGAAATATTCTCCTTTTTTCTATTGCATCAACTTGGTGCCATTATCATCAGAAATTATCATCAGAAATAATATGGACATTCATCGTCTTCTTGCTAAAGAATCTGAAAACTACGTAGTCAATATATGTCAGAAATTGGATATGGCCTTTTGCTATACATTTATATTGTTCTTATGCAGGTTTGAAGGCATCAAGAAAATGAAGTGGCCGCCTATGTTTTACACTAAATAAGAAGTGGGAGCCTAAGTTTTACTCTAAATCATGATATGCATTATTAGTCTTTATGCCCAACATGTGAAGGATCATTACACACCAGCCCAGAAAGGTTGAAGGGGCCACATAAGTTGTCCATTACACTGGCCCAGCAAATGAGGGAGTGCGGACATGAAAACACAATCTCAAGTATAGGTACATGTGTTTGGCCGAATTTTGCACTTTGTCCTATCTTATGCCCTGTATTAGTTTGCATAATTTCATTTTTGGGTTATAGGTTTTCATATGATTTAATTGCTTCAGTTGAGCAAGTGCATTATATTGGCATCAGAAGTAAATTGTCTGTATATGCCACGTAGCTTTTCCACTGAGGTCATTTTTTAGACATCATTTTCTAATAAGGTCTGATGTGTGAAAGATGTATGAACTCCCTTATATTTGGATTCACAATTTCTATTCTCATTTTCTTTTATCTAATGTGTCTTATATACGTTAACGTGATGTGTCAATTCCAAGAAGACATGCATGGATGCAGAAGCTCTTCTTCACTGCGAACATCATTGTGTAGGTAAACTAGATAAGCTTTTGAAGTTATTTTGCATCATTGGGTACCAGTGAATATCATGGTAAATTTTTCTCCTATCCTTAAAAATAGGACATTGTGCGCAATATGTTTGTTTGTCTTTATACCAAGGGTTTTGATTGTGCATAATGTGCTCGATTCTATTGCTTCTAGGTGGTCACCTAGTGATTGAAGCAGTCCAGCATTCTTCAGAGTTTTGCAATTGATCAAATATAATATATTTGGAGATCAATTATTTCAAAATATATCAACGTTGGGCAAGCTTGGACAACCTGAGATTGTTCTTGAATTTTTAAATGCAATATTTAAATTTGTCACATAATCGTGTGGTAGAACGCTGCCATGTCCCAAGTTTATTTAACCCATTTGCACAATATGTTAAATTGCTTTAAATTTATGCAAGCTCGGTATAGAGGAAGGAAACTAAACTAGCATGTCGTTTTCTTATGCAAGAAAACAACTTTATTGTTGCCATATTTACATAGACTGCATTAATGAGTGGGAATATAATAGAAGGATGCATTTTGTTAGTACTTTGCAAGTGCGAAAGGTTTAGAAGCCCCAGTTTGTTCAGTCGGTATAATATGTTTGCTGACATATTTTTGAAATAGCACTTGGGGAGTTTTCTTGATAAAACTTTTTGTCTATCTTTGTAATAACGGTAGCACATTGTTGGTCATATGAGTAAACAATATTAATTGTAAACAATAGGCGAGGAGTATGCCACTTTTAGCATTCGGCTCATGACATGTTGGTGCACAATGTTGATGTTGATTGTCGACAATCGAAGGGTGTTAATTTTGGTTATGTTTCTACAAAATAATGCACATATTATGTATACAAGAATGGGAACTTCCCTTGCATTCCGGCAAAGAAAATTGTGCCGACGCATGAAGTGCAGAGGCGCAGTTGACTGTCATCGGGTGTTGCAAACAAAAAATGCAGGACAAACAATAGTGGGAATCCCATGTGATCGACTATAGCACCTATCTATCATACGGACACAAAACACGAGGCAATAGTAGGGGTTCAACTCCTGCATGTTTTCAAGGTATCTGCTCAATTTGATAGATCAAGTAGTCCTAGCATTTCTAACCTATAGATGAGCGAAGTTAGAAGGATTAGGAGTTAATAATGGGTCTAACTACACATGTTTAAACAAAAAGAAATGGTCTGAAGTTAGCTCTGTAATTGGGAATTTCTCACCGTTGGACATAGTGGATTTAAACAAACAGGTTAGGAAGGTTATAATAGATGCAGTTCAATAGACTAGGAACCAAGAAATGTTCGCGGCCGCCATAAATTTCTTGTATAAGTTATAATACGTTCTAAAAAAAATAATAAACGTCCACCAAATTTCTTGTATAAGTTATAATACGTTCTAAAAAAAATAATAAACGTCCACCCTAGTCGAATCTCACGCTGTGTTTCCTCAAACCAATGATGCTTTTGACGATTCTGTTCGATAAATATACATTCGATAAATATTTGTGACTTTCACTATAAATGAACTCAAATTACTTTGAGCAAGTAAACTAAAATGATCTTGTTTTCGAATGGCTCTGTGAGACATGTATCCTGCAATCTGAGACCACTGCAAGATGCATTGGATGCGAAGGAAGGTGCCAACCCTTCGCTCTCCGATATGTTGCAGACTTGTTCCAAGGTAAAATCCTTACCAGAAGGACGCAAATTCCATGCCCACATGATCAAAATTCGAATCAATTCCAGCACAGGTGCCCTTCTCAACATGTACATAAATTGTGGGAGCATAGTTGATGCTCACCAAATTTTTTGGTCAATGCCTAATTTGAACACATTCACATGGACTATCATGATTGCTGGTTGCTCCCAGCTTGGTTATAATAATTTGGCTGTTGAGTTCTTTGTAAGCATGCGACAGGAAAAGGTTCTGCAATTGAATAAGGTCATCCTTATTCGTGTGCTAACTGTATGCGCTAACCTGGAAGCCCTAGGGTTAGGGAAACTTGTTCATGCTCAGGTCATTCAAGCTAGATTGGACTTAGATATCTTCGTAATTACTACACTTATCAAAATGTATGTCACATGTGAAAGCATGGAAAACTCTTTGCTAGCATTTAATAGAGTGCCTTCACCAGACATTGTCTTGTGGAATGCTATGATTTCAGGATATGTCCGACAAGGTTACTATGCTGAGTCTATCAATCTCTATTACGAAATGCATCAGCAATTCTTAAAGCCTAATAATGTTACATTTATCAATGCTCTATCTGCGTGTTCCAATGCAAATGCTCTGGCGTGGGGAAAGCGCATCCATGCCAACCTTGTGGAAGCATCTGGAGCTGAGTTACACGTCTTTGTGGCTACTGCCTTGCTTGATATGTATGCAAAATGTGGCAGTATCACAGAGGCTCGTGGAGTGTTTGATTGGATGCAAACGAGGGATATTGTTGCTTGGAACGTAATAATTTCTGGCTATGCACAAAATGGGTTCGGAGATAAAGCTTTAGAACTTTTTGACCAAATGCACCAACAATTTAAACCAAATAAAGCATCATATATTGGAGCTTTAAATGCAAGTGAGAGTCTAAAATGCTTAGAGTGCTGCAAACGCATTCATTCCCAAATTCTAATATCAGAGACAGATTTATGCAATTTTTCTAGCATACTTATTATTGCGTATGCAAAGTGTGGGAGCATTGAGGATTCAAAAAGGTTGTTCGATACAGTGCCTTTATTGGATATTGATTCATGGACTGCTATGGTTATATCATATGTAGAGATTGGTAATTCCGTTGAGGCTATAGCCCTTTCGAAGAAAAGGCAGCTGCTAGATATGAAACCAAACAAGGTCGCATGTATAAGTGTTTTAAGGGCATGCATTGCAATAGGATATTTAGAATATGGTAAGCTTATTCATGCCCATTTCATTATTGAATTATGGGAAGGAGATGCTGCAGTAGCTGCTGCACTTGTTGGCATGTATGCCCGATTAGGTAGCATCAGTGAGGCACAGGAAGCATTTGACAGATCAGATGAAAAAGATGTAATCTTGTGGAATACACTCATTTCAGAGTATTCCCGCTATGAAGATGGTAATGCAGCTATTGGTTTTTTTAGAGCAATGCAACAGCAAGATTTCAAACCAAATCATATCACCTATATCAGTGTTTTGAGCTCTTGCATTTATGTAGATGCTTCAGGGTTGGGCAAATATATCCATGCCTTCATTGTTAGGACTGAATTAGAGTCAGACATTCATGTGATAAATGCCCTTATTCTTATGTATTTTACTCTTGGAAGCCATCACATGGCTTGCCAAGTATTTAATAGAATGACGATGAGAAATTTGGCTTCATGGACAACCTATATTTGTGGACAGCTTATACATGCAAATAAAGAGCATCTTGTCAAAGTTTTTAAAGATCTTCAAAATGATGGCTTGGAGCCAGACAAGATTATGCATATTGGCATTTTGAATGCCTGTGGTGCTGTAGGAGCGTTGGAATGGGGTAAATATGTTCATGCCCAGCTAATGCAACCTCAGACAGTAGACTTGGATACTACAATAGGGAATGCGCTTCTTGGCATGTATATAAAATGTGGTATGATTGAAGATACTTGCCACGTATTTGATAGAATTGTACATGATATAGTATCATGGAGGACAATGATTATGGGATATGAGCTGTCTGGTCACAGTTTCAAGGCTCTTCAATTCTTCAAGGAAATGGAGAATCAAAATTTTAAACCCGATAAGCTTATCTATATCAGTGTGCTGCATGCATGTGCTTCTGTAGGAAATCTACATTTTGGTGAGTGGGTGCATAGCATGATGATCAGAGATGAATCTAGTGATGATGCAGTTTCTGCTCTTGTTGATATGTATGCTAAATGTGGATGTATCAAGGATGCTTGCGGACTGTTTGAGGTAACCTCCACAGACAATGTAGCATTGTGGACTGTCATTATCTCAGCTTATGCAGAATATGGAAATGGAAAGAAGGCATTTGATCTATTTTGTCAAATGCAAAGGCAAGGATCCAAACCAAATGCAATTACCTTTGTTTCAGTTCTTGCTGGCTGCACCTATGAGGGTATGTTTGATGAAGCTTGTCACTGTTTTGATTCCATGAGCCAAGTCTACAATATTGCACCGTTAGCTGAGCATTATGCATGTATGGCTGATCTTCTAGGCCATCTAGGGCACCTGTATGAGGCAAAAGATATTATAGACTCATTGCCTTTTCAATGTGATATTGTGGTTTGGAGGTTATTTCTTGGGGCTTGTTATATTCATGGTGCACTTAAGTTAGCTGAGTCTGCAATAGACGAAGTTGTCCAGTTAGATCTCCAAGATGCAGCAGTTTATATTTTAATGTCAAACATGTATGCTGTACATACAAGTTACTTTAATGATCAAGAAGACTTTTCTGAAACTTTAGATCACCAACAAAGCATGACCCAGACCATGTGATGTGAAGTTCCAGTCTATATTGGGCAATAGCATATAGCACCAGTGCTGATTGATGTGCCAAAGCCTAATGAGCCATGGAGTGTCTTTTATCTCCCTTTGCCCTAGCCTTGAGCCTTCCTCTAGTAGGTCCCCTACATTACTCTTAAAAATTCTCCTCAGTGGAACCACAACTCTGTTGGCACTTCCTGTGTAGGACATACGTACTATATGATAATGTTATGTGGAAACCAAGCCTATGCCATCTTAGATAGGGCAGTCTTTTGGGACACGTGCCGTGGTGGGGAGAAACACCTGTATGCACCATTCTCTGTTCATGCCACTCCGATCCACGCTGATGGCGAGATCAGAGGCATGGTGTGCCGCTAACGTTTGGCTCTTCCTGCTCAGCTGTCCCGACCCGGATGGATGAGGACACGCCAAAAGGACTTATGTCTATAAGGTGGGGCAGTTAGATCATATCCATGGGAGAAGCGGCTATACATACATATGATAATGTTATGCAGTTGTTTTGTAGTGCAAACTGATAACTGAGAACACATGTAATATGTGTTTGAAACTTTCTGCTTGCAGTTAGGCATTAAATTTGCATGGTATTTAGCCACCACAGATACGCCAACAGCATTATCCATGCACATCTTTGGTCATTATGTGAGATGACAATTTAAATGGTATCTAAATGCCTGATCAGACGAAGCAAAGCAATCAGCTTACATTAAGTTAAATGTTGCTATTTTGGAAAACAAATAGTGCAGAACCAATTGTCCATGCACAACTTCCATCATCACGGGAGATGGCACAACTCAAAAGAATTTTACAATCATCCCTCCTGTACCGGATAAGAAATGGAATGGAAACACAGTATTATCAAACCCATTGGACAAAAGAAACTTATCAAGACTGTAATCATACTGAGGCTGTAATCAATATGGGTGTACTTTTTGCAGAGTTGGGTTCTAATTATCTTCATACCTTTGCCAACCTCCACTGCTCTCGTTAGAGACAGCCATCATCTCGACCTCAAAGATAAACGGATATACTCTATTTGTGGTCCTTTCTTCGAACTCCACCTTAGGAGGGAGCGCTTTATTTACATCGCTGGCCTTACCAAATTTCACCAAATAGGAACGAGATTTTTACTCACTCGTTGCTCATTAGATTGAAGCACTCAAGGAGAAACACTGGCATGTGTTCAGGTACTGGCTCTAAAGCATATCAGGTCTCGTCTACATTTGCCATTGTCAAGGATCCACGCATCAGAGATTCGTAGGTCATGGAATTTGGAAGGTATTTTTTGTCAATCATATCTTGAAACAATTGATATGCCTTATGTACTTTATCTTCTTTGCAAAGACCATATATCAGAGAATTGTACGTGATGACATCTGGCTTAACTTGCACCATTTGCTCGAAAAGAAGACAAGCCTCATCCGCCTTCTTTATCTTACAAAGAGCATCTATCAATGTATTGTAAGTTACAACATCTGCATCTCCACTATGTCTTAACTGTTGAATAAGGTTGTGAGCTTCCTCGATTTTATTGAGCTTGCAAAGTCCATTGATCAACGCATTATAGATTACAACATCTGGAGTATAACCTTGTTTAGTCATGAGTTGAAACAGTTCATAGGCATGATTGAAGTTATTTGACTTGCAAAGGCCATCAATCAATGTGCTATAGGTAACAACATTTGGATTACTTCCACGTTGAACCATATCTTTAAGATGCATGCAAGCCTCATCCAGCCTACCGTCCTTACAAAGGCCATCTATTAAGGTATTATACGTCACTGTATCTGGATGGCATCCATTCAAAGACATTTCCCTGTGCAGCTGGCAGGCTTCATCCACTTTATCCACTTTACAAAGGCCATCTATAAGTATATTGTATGTCACAACATTAGGCCTAAATCCTACCTTAGCCATTGTTTGTAAGAGATCATAATATGGGGATATGTTGATTAGTTTTGAGAAAACCCTGTTAGCAGTATGAGAATCGGTTCGGTGGCTGAGCAATGCTTCAAAGAGGATACATATTTCATCCTCTTGGTTCCGCTTACATGTATTGGCCATCAAAATGTTAAAAGTAACAGTGTTTGGTTTGCATCCATTCTCAATCATTTGTTGAAGAACAAGAAAAGCCTTGTCTGTATTGCTTGCCTTACATAGGCCATCTATCAAACAATTATAGGTCACGGTATTAGCATAATATCCATTTTGTTTCATATTTGAAAAGAGATCAAATGCCTCATCCATTCTGCTCGCTCTGGATAGCCCATCGATTAATGTATTGTAAGTTACAGTATCAGGAATATAACCTTTTGCACGCATCTCTTTAAATAAGTCATAACCCATGATTGTCTCCTTAGCTTTGCATAGCCCATTTATTATGCAGTTAAAGGTAATAACATCTGGCTTATTCCCCTGCTGCTCCATCTGCTGGAAAAGAGAACAAGCTTGTTGGACATCTTTTAGCTTACAGCAAGCATCTATCAGAGTGTTATAAGTCACTGTATTGGGGACACATCCTCTTCCAACCATCTCATCAAGCATCTCACGAGCTCTAACTGTCTTCCCAAATTTGCATAGGCAAGCAATAAGTGTATTGTAAGTAGTCACATTAGGAGTGCAACCAATGTCAACCATTTCCTGAAGAAGAAAATAAGCCTCATCTAGTTTACCTGCTTTGCAAAACCCATCTACAAGAGTGTTATACACAATAACATGTGGAGGAATTCCTTCTCTGATCATCCTCTCAAGCATTTCACAAGCCTCTTTAAGTTTATTGACCTTACAAAGGCCACTGATGAGAGAAGTATAAGATATAGCATCAGGTTTACTTCCTCTCCCGACCATAGATTCAAAAAACTGACAAGCTTCATCTACCCTTTTTGCCTTACAAAATCCATCTATTACGATGTTATAGGTAGTAAGCGTTGGCGCGCATCCATTTGCCATCATTTTTTCAAACAGCACACTTACTTGTTCCAAGTCCCCAGTCTTGGAAAGGCACCCTAGAATAGTATTATAAGTATAAGCGTCAGGAGATATTTGATTCTGAGCCATAGAATCCAAAAACTGACAAGCTTCATCCACCCTATTTGCCTTACAAAACCCATCTATTAAGGTGTTATAGGTAGTAACAGTTGGCAAGCATCCGTTTGCCATCATTTTCTCAAACAGTAAACCCGCTCGTTCCAATTGGCCTGTCTTGAAAAGGCACCCCAGAACAGTATTATAGGTGCAAGCATCCAAAGGTATTTGATTCTGAACCATTGTCTGAAACCAGTTATAGACATCTTCAAAACAGCGCATTCTTGCAAGCAAATGAAGAAAGCAATTATATGAAAATCTAGTATGCTTGAATCCTGGCTGCGAAGCAGCCCATTTGAAAAATGTTATACCGGCACGATAACTTTTCAGATTTTGTAGGACCTTACCAACAAGTGGTGGGGATAGCGTTCCTACCTCCTTATCAAGGATTGAGAGATTGCAACGAGATTCTAGTAATGCTACGATTTTACTAACCTCAGAAGCTCCGGCAAGATGGTTCCGAACGCGGATCATCGCGGTACATTAAACGAGCAAATGCAATATTGCAACGTTAGCACATAAGGGGGCTTTTTTAGAAATTTCCAGCCCTACGACATGACACCAAACTATAGGATATAGGACACAGGACGTACAGTTTTTGGGTCGGGCAAACCCCCACTCATGGGGTTTTTGGCATATTCTAAGTATATGCCGGAATATGCCTAGAATATGCTGGAAATCGCCCCAGACTTGCTGTTATTTGTAAACTGGCGGTCGCCATTATTGCTGGGCGGCCGCTGTGCAAACTGGCTAACCGACCTCCATATTCCATATGCTGTTGCGCCACTACAAATTCACAGGCCTCGTATAAGATCCCAAGAAGAAACTGGAGAAGCAGAGGTCTTGCCAGGCTTCAACGCAAGGTCACAAGCGGATCCATCAAGAAAGCAGAGCTCAGAAAAGCTCGAAAAGAAGGGGTCGATCCATCGCAGGTAAGGAAAATACAACTACGAATGTGCTTTTGCCTCTGGAAGATCCTGTATTGGGGGGTTTACTTGTAGAATTAGCTTTCAATCCTTATACAGAGAGATTGAATGGTAGATTTGCGGCAAGTTTCAACACAAGGTCACAAGCGGATCTTGCAAGACAGGGCTTAGAAAGGCTCGAAAAGAAGGGGTTGATCCGGGCAGGTAAGGAAAGTACAACTAAGAATGTGCTTTGTGTGACTGAATGTCTAATTGCATTCTTGAAATGTCTGATAAAAAGTTTTGTTAACTCCAGGAGAACTTTGGCACCAGGGTCGTCAGCCATGCTGGAATTTGCAGGGGT
The DNA here is from genome assembly GCA_021234155.1 of Isoetes taiwanensis. NCBI lineage: Eukaryota > Viridiplantae > Streptophyta > Lycopodiopsida > Isoetales > Isoetaceae > Isoetes > Isoetes taiwanensis. Next base: position 13,298,692 of record JAJEKV010000019.1, read on the forward strand.
TTGACTAAAACTATGCCATGCAGGGTTTCTTTGCCCTCGCTGAAAATGTCACGATGCATTACCAAGTGCATCGTTGGTCACCAATGCAGAACCGACAACTAACAACTCAAGCCTCCGCGCAAGTAAGAAATCACACTCTTTATTCATGGAGAAGTTTCAAAAAAGTTGAATGTTGAACAGGAAAAAAGGTTACCCGTCTTTAATATTATAATGGTTACCCTTATACAGAGCGATGTGCAGAACCTTTTCCTTTAGGCAAACGCTACAAAAAAAAATCTATTTTGATATTGAGATTGGTGGAAAACCAGCAGGAAGGATTGTGATTGGGTTCTTTGGTGACAAGGTTCCCAAGATAGTTGAAAACTTTCGTGCTCTTTGTACAGTTTTCAGGCATTTAACTATGGGCCATGTTAAAGATTCACGTGTTTTATAGGAGAGAAGGGCAGATAGTTCTTTTGGTTGCTCTAGTAGGAGCTATTACTACGGCTCGCCGAGGAAAAATGTTTGAACTGGAGGAGAGTGAGGTGTTATAGGCTAAAGATGATTTTTTTGAGAAGTAGATCAATAGTTGGGATATAATTTCTATGGATGGAAATTTGGCAGACACAATAATAACCATGTCGTATTTGGTCATGTCATTGAGGGCGTGGAAGTGGTGAAGAACATTGAGGGCCTGCAATTCATGTACAATTGTTGATTGTGGTGAACTTTGAAGTTCTTGTTCTTGTTGAGAGTTGAGAACTATGTATTAATCGCAGTGAGGTAAATTTTAAAATTTACTATGTTCATTTATGGTGTGTTTGTAAAGTCTTTTTACTTTAGCGAGGACTTGCTGAATTTGTAGAGCATGCTACATGTCTTTGTCCGTCCTGACTTCTTGTTATTTAACTCAAAATTGTATAGCTTTCTGCATTTTGAAAGAGATGAAACTCAAATTGACTATATAAATCAAATCATATAGAAACCAGTTGCTTCCGGCTAATGCTATGGGTCCCAAACGACCTAAGCTTACTCCTGTAGCAGCAGCCCATCTTTGGTGGCAAAAAAGCAGTCGTCGGATTCGTCGATGCTACGACCCAAATCGTATGTTGGGGCCTCTGGGCACCTCTCGTTTCGCTTATAGTCATTTATGATTAGAGGCGCCTATGATTTTGAAATATGAAATATGATTTTGCCTAAGGTTTTGAGGGAATATCGAACCTCTATATGGCTTTGCCTCAGATTTTAGAATAGACTTGCTTCTCATTCATCTCAGCAGATTTTCTACAATGGGTGGATAGTGGGTAGCCGCACACATGCGAACTACCCATAAAAAATAAAGGGAAAATCCAATTATATCATTTGGACCCCAACAAAATACAATGCTAATAGAGACTGGGCTAGTGTACCTGCCGAAAGCTTATCACCGGGATTAAAAAACCCCGCCCTTTCAGGTTTTCGAGGAAAAACCCTAGTGATAAGCCTTCGGCAAGGGGCTTGGACAAACGTAAGGCATAAAAATTGCTCCCAAAACCCACGAACGGAAAAGTCGAAACAGATGCCGCTAACCCTTTGCACCGCACATCACCAACAAAACAACAAGACAAAACAAACCTCCCGTGAGTGGAGGGGTGATTCTGTAGCGTGCCACGCGATAAAAATACAATAACAAAGAAGGGGGGAGGGTGGGTTCAAAGAGAATAAGGTACTGGCGAGAGAGAGAAGAGGAAGCCGGATGAGAAGTCGGGCGAAACGCCGCCTAAAATAGCGAACTCCCAACTGTAACGGGCATGCGCGCCGCCGCATGCATGCAAAACATGCATGCTCGTCCCATTCTAGAATGGCGATCCGATGTCTCGGATCGATGGGATTCTAGAATGGGACTCGCATGAAACCAACAAACCGCCCGAATACCAAAGGACTTCCTTAACAAACTAGGATCGAGGACGAAGGTCACAGGATGAAGGCTAAAGGCCGAGAAATGACAGCATGAAAGAAACGCCAAATTGGCCAAACCAGGCAGGAAGAAGCCCCTCCCCTGCCTGGAAACAATTCAAAGAGAATAAGGTACTGCTGGGAGAGAAGAGGAATATAAAATACGAGGGCTTGAACCTCTATCGAAATAACTCAATGTCCTAATAAGACTACTTTAACCAATATATCTAGTGAGCTAATGTGATTATTTTTTATCTTGAATCTATGTTTTTTTTATAACAACCTATTCAATTGTCTTAGGGATATATGGTCTATGATTCCAGGAATTGTTTTTTTCAGCCATATCAGATCCCCCTAGAACCCCCTGTTATTTTGCTACATATTGGTAGCAAGAAATATTTTCAGTTTTAATCAATGTTCTTTTGTTTGAATGCAGATAAAGCATACTTGTCCACTATGAATATTGTCTTAGAACATGTTATTTCTCAGAAATTAATATTTGTAAATGTAATGTTATAACGGCAAAATATTCAAGTGACATGACTAGAGAATTTGCATATACTCTATCTATATATTGGGTTGGGTTAGCTTTTATGATGTAGCAGCGCAGGTGTCAGACCCCTGGTGACCTACCATTAAAATAATCTGCAAGATCATACCTACCAGCGTTGTGCATCATTTGATTGCACTTAGAAGAAAGCCTTACAAACCTTTTTCTCATTTGTTATTATTCAGATTAACGGTCCTGTTGTACAAATCTCACACCTGGTGTTTGGATCCACTTTTGAGGTTATACCATGTCATACATACGGCTTCTCTCCACCTTTAGCAAATCTGAAGACTTTTTAGCACGTGATGTAAAGTCTTTCAAACCTATTTCTTGTGTTTGATGAGCATTTTCTTATTTGTTATTGTTTCTATTTTCGTTTCTGGTGTAGCATTCAAAAGCATATAAGACAACAGGAGATAAGGAAAATTGAAATTGAATGGGCAAAGGTGAAAACTGCAAGGGAAGAAGGATTAGTAGTGTATCTTGATAAAGGAGGTAAGGCCATAATCACAAGTAAGAAGCACAAATAGGAAATAGGGGCCTTGAGGATCAGTCTGTGGAACACACATGGACTGTCTCAAGCTAAGTTGAATGCTACTTTTGCTATTTGGGAACATCAAGATATGATATGCTTTACAGAAACTTGGCATCACAAAACTCGCTCTCTTCCAGACATATTTGGTTTTGAGCTGTTAGGACATGTTGAGAATGATAAAAAACCAGGTGCAGGTCGTGGACATGGAGGTATTGCTTTATATAAAAGATCTAACTCTGCATTTGATATGGAAATATTGAAGAAGGACCCCAGAAAACAATACATATGGGTTAAACTTTGTGAGAGCGGACAACAAATATTCTTTGCTATATGCTACTTTGCCCCTGAATCCTCCCAGATTTACAAACAGCCCGATCATGACAAGGATAATCCATTTGAGAGCTTATGCATGGATATTCTGGATTACTCATCTTAAGGTAAAATCTTTGTTATAGGGGACTTCAACGGTCGCACAAGCAACCAACAAGCATGTGTTTTTGAAAATCTAACAAATTTACATTTGAATGAGCTCGAAGACCCATTGTACAACAGAATTTCAGCAGATCAAATTTCAAATGATAGGGGACAAAAACTCTTGGAGTTATGCATCACTTGCCAGCTCAAAATACTCAATGGAGTCCAACCCTTCAACTTGTCGGGCAAATTCACATACCAGAACCACACAGGTGCGAGTGCTATTGATTATCTTTTAGCCAAAAACAAAGACCAGATCAGGGATTTCTTTATAGGGGATCTTATGCCAGAATCTGACCATGCACCCTTGCACATGGTATTTGAAGCACATGCTAAAACATTGATACAGGCCCAGAAATTTCGCCCAAGGATCAAGGTGGATTATGAGCATCATGAAGAGTATAGAGAGCATCTGGTGGGGCTGCTTACAGATGTAGTATGGTCAGGTGAAATAGCAAAAGATGCAAAGCTTCTTCAAGAACACATATTGAATGCTGCAACTAGCACTTTTGGTCTCACGAAAATGCACAGGAGAGGCATTCCTTGCAACTCTTGGTGGGATGCTGAATGCCAAGATGCTCGAAACAAGTTGCAGAATAACTGTGTGTACAAGCCTGCATGGTATAAGCGCCTCATAAGGCACAAAAAGCGCACCTTCTTTTCTACAAGACAAAAGACATTATCTGATCAGCTCCTAAAGAAACCTAAACGGTTCTGGAACATGCTTAAAGATAGCCATACACATAATAGCCTTGATAATGATGCTCTGCTAAAATTAGTCAAGGATATTTATGAAAGGGAAGGCGCTACCAGCATGCCTATTATGGCTCCATCTGTAAACCTCTTTACTATTGCAGAGGTAGAACTATGTCTATCCAAATTAGCAAATAATAAGGCTCCAGATGCTGATGGTTTGTGCATGGAGCTCCTGAAGTGGGGCGGAGAGAAGACTCACGAAATTTTAACAGACTTGCTGAATCTGTGCCTCATCCAGGGACTACCTCACAGTTGGAAACTAAACCGAGTTCATCCAATCCATAAAGGGGGAAATCACAAGGTGGCAGCAAATTTTAGAACAATCCTTATTGGCAGCATTTTCTCAAAAGTTCTGGGTAGTCTTCTTGAAAGCAAGCTTAGCAGCTGGGCAGAGCAAGCAGAGGCTCGTTCACAATACCAAGCAGGGTTCAGATGTGATCATAACACTCTTGATCATGTCCTCACACTCCGAGCTGTGATTGAGAAAGCTAAAGCGCCAAATTCTTCCCTGTATCTAGCATTCATTGACTTTTCTAAGGCATTTGATACAGTCCCCCGTAAAGACCTTGGTGATAGATTGTTTCAACTCGGAGTCCCCAAAGAACTTAGAGAGGCGGTATCCCAACTATATGCTGAAGTTCTGATAACAATTTCCAAAGAGAGCAATTCAGTTTTGAAGAGCACAATAGGAGTGAGACAGGGATGCCCCTTATCTCCCACTCTGTTCGGCATTTATATTGATGAACTGGATGATTGGTTAAGACAAAGATCACTTGCAGGGAAAAAACTGGGCAGCTATATTCTTCAGCTCCTACTCTATGCCGATGATGTAGTTCTAATTGCCAGCAAGAAAAAAACACTGCAAGAGCATCTCAATCACTTAGCAGACTTTTGTGCAGCAAAGAAGATGACCATTAATTTATCGAAGTCTAAAATTATAGTCTTCGGCTCACGAGAAAGGCCAGATTTCACTTACAGGGGAGAGCTACTAGAAACGGTTGAATCATATAAATATTTGGGGATTGACATGGCATCCAACTATAATTGGAAAATCTGCATAAATAGAAGAGTCTCGGGCGGGAAAGCGGCATTATATAGCATGCTAGCTAAATGCAATAAGGCATCACTCACAGACTGGAATTTGAAGAAGCTTCTCTTCAAGACACTAGTACAGACGGTGGTGCTATACGGTGCACCAATCTGGGGTCCAGATATCTCGGCCAAGCTATGGAAGCAGATTGAAGCGATTCAAAAGTCCTTTATAAAAGAGGAACTGGGCATTAGATCTCAAATCCCCTACCCGATTATGCTTGCTGAGGTAGGTCTGATACCACTGGAGTTAGAAGGTTTATACCAGTCAATAAACTTCTTCAATAGAGTGAATGCTCAAACTACAACCCGATTATCTCACCATGCTTTGGAGAACTCAGAATGGAAGAACAAGTTAATAGCCTGGGCTGCTAGATGGGGGATAACCACTTGGCCACTCGAGAAAGATGAAATTCGAACCATGCTAGAGAAGCAAGCAATACGCCACATGTGGGCGAACCCAGGAAAGAGAATGATACTGTACCAGAAAAATGTCAATCCAATGATAACAGGTGAGAGTCAACTCTATTTGATAGCGAACATACCTAAAATTCGCATCTTTGAATCATTGATTCAAGTGACCATTCATTTGTGATCGCCAAAACATGCCATAACGACGTGCTAACATAATGCAACTGTGGCACATAACCATGGTTTCCACGTATTTAGTATGTCTAGGTACATTATATGAAAGCACATAAAAGGTCTAGCATTTCCCCCATAGTCTCTCCCTCCATAAGGAACACAATGTCTTACAAGGAATGCAATGCCACATGACTACAATGCCCTTATAGCTATTCCCCCGTAAGGAACACAACTCGATTGGATAACTTATCCATTAATCTTATTAACGGTATTACTGCTCCATTCTATAGAGATAACCATTCCGTAGCTTATGTATTATTCTTATTAGCCCCCTTGGCCCCATGTCGTGACCATGCCCAGAAGCCCCCAGAAGCCTGCATAAGCTTCTCAGGCTCTCCTTCTCAAGAGAAATTGACATTTTTTTACAGTTAATATGAAGGACAATTTCCTTTATTATATAATTGTGCTATCTTAAGAATGAATTCCATTCCTTGCATACGGGATTTAGTTAGTCCTTACATGCCTCAAATGTCATTACAAAAAACTTCCACAAAAGTCGTATTTAATTAAAGTGGGACTCATTCCATTCCCACTTTTTTTCGGAACCCTGTTATTTTACACAAAAAGGAGCACCCCGACCCGAAAATTGTCCTTAATTCGATTTTTTATCTGTTAGTGTGCATCCAAGCTTTCTTCCAGTTTTCTCGGATAGCGAGTCGAGAACAAGAACAATGCAACTCAAACAAAGGAAATTCATTAAAGATTGAAACCAAAGTTCTAGTTGAAAAAGAATTTTTATTAATAAATTGAATAGGTATAATGTATTTTACATCGGAGGTCGAGACCATGGCGGTCTTGCTGTCACTACAATTACGTCATCGTGGTAGGTGGTCCACCTTAGGGGATTAACTTGCGGCGCTTCTTCATGCCGTCTGTAAGCCTTCTCCACTCTCCTCCCGCAGCTTTTCATCGAATATGCTCCTTCCCCAACCTCTGTGGATGTTATGCAATGCTTGCAAGATGCTTTGAGCTTTCTAGACTGTCTCAAATTTCTTCGCATCTTCTTTATCCCCGAAGGCATGGCGCCCGCATTCACGAAAGCAACCTTATCCCAAAGGCCGGGCAAGAGTGTAGCGTGAGCGGGATCGCGCGTAATGGTATCTCTGCCGCCTTTGAGCGGGATCTGTGCCCGAGCGGCCTCTATGATGCCCGAACGGATCTCGTACTTTGGTGCGGATCTCGTGGCCGAACCACCTGGAGCAAGGAGAGTATGATTAACAATTACGGTATCATTAGTCAAAACGAAGAAAAGAATGGTGAATTCAAAAGACAATGGAGAACATTCATTCCATATAACCGCATCCATTCACGCAGTAGTGTCTTTCGACTCGCGAAGTCGAAAAGGCCCGAAAAAGTCAAAGTACAACCATTCTCATTAGAATATGGTTGCATCCAATCACACACGGAAGCATACAAATGGTTTTGTCAACGAGACAAGCAGTGCCTTTCTCGACTCGCGAGTCGAGAAAGCCCCAGGAAACCCAATGTACAACCATTATCATTATAGATTATGGCTGCATCCATCCACAAAACAAACATACAAATGGTTTCATCAATAGACAAAGATGCCTTTCTCGACTCATGAAGTCGAGAAAGCCAAATAAAACTCAATGTACAAGTATATTCATTACAAAATATAGTACATTTCTTCACATTTCTTTACAAGATTCACACAATTCGACTATCTGAAAGCAGAGGTCACTCTTCTTGTTCACCAAAATATTTGTCGTCCATAGCTTTCATGATCGCGCTGCTCTCTGGATCGATCTCCTTGAGGTGTGGATAGTTCCTAATGACATCGGCCACAAGTATGGCAAACAGGGATTCCGCCAAGACAGGAACGAGCTTGAAAGACAACCACCTATCCGTTTCATACTCTTCTGGTCGATAACTCTTGGCAATGATTGCATTGTGCGAGTTATGATAGCACTTGTAGGCGGAGTCGTCTATGATCAAAGTGTTGTGTTTGTTAAAGTCCCGTATACTTCATAAACCCCGCCCAAAATTTTCACCATAATAGGCTTCCCCTTTGTGATGGCTGGATCGAGGTCTGACACATGCTCGACCCTTTCGTTTCCACAAACAAACTTGAACATCAAAACAGGAAGGCCGAGAACACCAAGGACATTGATAATATTTTTCTTTGCCATACAAGACCATATGGCCACTTGGAATCCCCATTCCACGCACCACTCGATAATCTCCTTTGCTCTAGGTCGAGGATACACGATTTTAGACCCCACTTTTGCTCGGCACTCCGCGAGGTGTTAATCTCGGGACGCCTTTATCGTGGGTATACCGCAGCTAATACTCCATTGACGCAAATATTATAAGCTTGGTGGGCCCCGCCGATCGCAGCTTTAGAGTTTGGCTCGACCGATTTCATTGATCGGGATCCATATGCGGGATCATTATTTTTTTCAGTCATTTCTTGCTGCATTGTCTTGCTTTTGATCGGCTTTCTTGGATCCAAAGATCCTCCACGTGATGTGAACCGCCAGCCAGATTCGTGGTGATATTGACAATGATCCCGATTCGCTGCGGCCGATGTCCCCGGAATGATGAAAGACGCCGATAGGAACGCGTTTTCCGACTCACGAAGTCGAGAAAAGAAAAAAGCTAAAGACTCAATGGGTTTCTCAACTCGCGAGTCGAGAAACACTCCGAGAGCAAAGTGAACTCACCTCAATCTCAGACTCTCCAGTATTAGTTCGGCAGCGTTGTCGTCTAAACCTTGGACATTGTCATCTCCGTCACCTTTCTCTTCCCGGGTCGCCAGGTTTGTCTTCGCCATCATCGCCCCATCGCTTCCATTTGTCTTCCTCGCTTTGAAATGCTCATGAAGCAGTCCGTATGACCGAATGGTTTCAACCATGTCCTTATTTCCAACCACGGAAATAGGTTTCATTCCATATAGCATAGCCCTCTAAGAGAACAGACCATTCATGTACCACTCGCATACAATATGATCTTCCTCGACCAAGCTGATTATGAAGTACTTGATAACTCTTGGCCGGATAGGAATTCTATGTATTGAACCCGTCGCACCATCGCTCTTGACTTTGTCCATCAATGGCACATCCTCCATAACCGCCGCCCTTCCGTGGTTCCATCCGCTCTTGAGAAATCATGAACTTGTCGAGATAGTGGTGTTCGCTAGACCACCACTTGTCCAGTCTCCAGCACCGATCTTGAAACCAAAATCAAAACTACATTGAAAACTTGTGCCTTCGGCAGCCAAGTCTACACTCATGTTCCAGTCAGATATGGAATACAAGATCTTGTTGATGAAGTTAATATCAACCGCCCATTGTGACACAAAGAGCTTGTCCGATTGCCCGACATGCAAAAGATAAGGAAACCGAAAGTATCCAAATCGGTCATGTCCGTGATCAAGAATCGAGCTTGGGGTTTGAACCCCAAGTATGCCAAGTCTCTGCTCCCCCGCAAACCCACCCGCCCCTAAACCGCATACACGCACCTGTATTCCACACTCGCCTACTTATTTTCTATCACATTCATTCATCTATATATTTTCTTATCAACCTCGATATATCCACATGTCAAATCGCATGCCCCTTCCTATAGAAAGTTTTCCAACTTACCTAAATAATAGGATGCCCTCATTGTCTTGTTCCCAAATGCCAAAGTCGTTGACTTTGACCCGCTTGACCAGTCAAAACCCTAAGTGGCGGGCGGGGGTATCACGCTGCTTTTATGTCCCGTAGCAACGCCCCGGGTAGTACCCGCCCACCACTTTTCAACTTCTATGTTTTTTTTGCATTCACCGCCACCGCTTCTCATGAATGCTTGTATGAATCCTCATTAGCCTAGGGGAGCCAAGATGTGGTCACTAATCCCCTTATATGCTCGAATATCACATGACACATAATTTTAACATTCCCCCTTCATGTGATATTCCCCTGTCACAATTAGTAGCAAACTTCTTAATTCCACAAATCTGGACAATGGTAAGGCTTTTGTAAGTATATCCGCCTTTCGTTGATCTTGTGAACTAACATAAGTTAAATGCACCTCGATCCTTTTTACTATATCCCCGATAAAATGAACCTCCATATCAATATGTTTTGATCTTTCATGCAATTGGGTTTTGTCATAGCAATACAACTAGTATTATCACAATAAATGATTGTTGGTCCTCTTTGAGCAAATCCAAATTCTGCCATAAGCCTTCTTTCCCAAATAAGTTCCTTAGTCAATGTGGTCGCCGAGTTGTACTCGGCTTCAAAGACTAGATAAAGCAATGTTTGCTTTGCTTCTTGCACTTCCAAGCAACCGGGCTCCACCTAATAAAATAACATACCCCTCAAGTTGATTTTCGTTTATCTAAATCTCCTCCCCAATCAGCATCACAATAAGCCTGCAATTGCAAGTTGGTTCCATTAAATACTATACCAAAATGCATTGTACCTTTCAAGTATTTGAGAATCCTTTTTGCTGCATTCCAGTGTCCTTTACCAGCCTTTGTCATTGTACCCTCGAGAATATTAACTTTGAAATGCAATGTCGCCTAGTACAATTGGCTACATAGGACAAACAACCAATCAAACTTCAGAAGGTATTTTCTCCATTTGTTTGCTTTCTCGCTTTACGCCTTTGGGCTCATATCTCTGCAGAAATTCTGACGGACCCTAACCATAGGAGTATATGCCATATTGCAATCTTCCATATGAAATTTCTTCAACATGTTTTGAATATGCCCTTGTTGACTCAAAGCTAATATCTTGTGATTTCTGTCCCCTCAGTAAAACATCTATGCCCGTAAACCTCTTTAATTCTCCAAGATCACTCATTTGGAATCGTTTTTTTTAGATATCTTTGCAATGATTTAGTACTTGAGTTCCCTTTGATATCATAATATTGTCATCAACATATAAAGCAATAATGCACCGGCATCTCCCATTTTGAACCTATAGATATTACCATCATAATTGAGCTTCTCAAAACCTTGTTCTACAAGATATCCATCCATACATTTATACCATTCCCTAGAGACTGCTTAAGACCATAGACCGCTTCTATTCAACTTGCAAATTTTTCCTTTGTCCTCTTCAAACCCAGTGTGTGTCTTAAATAAATTTCCTCCTCTAATTTAGCATTCAAGAATGTCAGTGACTTACATCCATATGATGGATTTCAAGGTCACAAGCATTAGCAATAGCTAATAACATTCTCAAACTATTTATCTTTACCAATGGTGAGAATGTTTCATCAAAATCTTCCCCTTTTTTTCTCGTAAAGCCCCGTGCAACAAGTCCGCTTTGAATTTCTTAGTATTTTGTCTACTCCTGGTTTTATTCTATAGATCCACTTACTTCCAACTATATTCTTATCAGAAGGAATATCTACCACTGTATAAGTGTTTGTTCTTTTGAATGCTCTCATTTCTTCTTCCATAGCACATTTCCAGTTCTTTCCATTCATATCTTGAACTGCCTCCATATAATTTTGTGGAATCTTGTCTGTTTCAAGTATCAAAATGTCAAATACAGTATTAATTTCTCCTACCTGAGATCTAAGTCTTTTACTTTTCCCAAGTTCAGTTCTACCATGAGACTCTAAATTATGTTTGGCTTCTTCTGCCAACATTTGAGCTTCTGTTCGTCTGGGTTTTCTTTTTGGTCTATCAGTTTTATCACCCTCTGCCTCTTGGTGTTCAATCTCTTGCTCAGCACTTGATTCCACTTCTGGCTCAACAACATTACTTGGAATCATTTCTGACTCATTATCAGAGTCACTCAAATCTACCTGCTTCAATCCTTGAGTTTTCTCCTCTTCACTTATTGACTGATTTGCTTCTTCAATACTATCTTTCCTTTCACTTTCACATGGATCTTCAGTATTTATCTTGGGAATTTTCCTATAAAATTCATTTTCATTGAAGACCACATCTCTACTCACTATAATTTTTTTCTAGCAGATCATATAATCCTAATGCTTTCGAAAGTTAGAATCATACCCTACTAGATAAGATATGTATGCTCTATCATCCAACTTTTTCCTTAGTTCTTCAGCACATGTACAAAGCATAAACACCCATATGCTTTTAATCTATCATAAGAAGGTGACTTACTGCACCAAAGCATTTCTGAATTGCACCTTTAATACTTGATGAAGGTAACAAGTTTTGAATGTAGACATGCCCGCCTTCACACTTCATCCCATAAATAATTTGGTAAGCCGTAGTACTTCAACATGGACCTCACAAAGATCAAGCAATGTTCTATTTTTCCTTTCTGCAACTCCATTTTGTTGTGGTGAGTATCTCGCATGTCAATTGCCTCCCGATTCCCCCTGCTTTGACACAAAAAGCTTTAAATTCATCGAGATATATTCACCTCCTCCGTCTCGACCTTATGCACTTTATCTTCCTTCCAGCTTCTAGCCTCGGTTTCAGCAAGAATAACTTCAAAGCATCATAAGCTTGGTCTTTTGTTTTCAAAATATAACACTTGGTTTTTCTCAAAAATCATCAATAAAGCTCATGAAATATCTATGCCCACTCAAACTAGTAACATTTATAGGACCACATAAATCTGTGTGTGCACCAAATCCAAAATGCCCTTTGCTCTTTTGTGTGACCTTTTAAATGGCAATCTTGATTGCTTTCCAAGTTGATGACCCCCACATAAGAACTTTTCATTTTGTACCTTGGCGATATTAATCCCTTTTCTCCAAGTCTTTTAATTGTTGCAAAGATTTACATGACATAACTGTTATGCCATATTTTCACATCTGAATATTCCACAAGGTTAATTTCATGAAGATGCTCCATATCCAATCCAAAGAGATTACCAACTCTTTTGCCAATAAACTTTAATTCACCATTAAGAAATACTTTACAACGGATCTGTTCAAACAAGATTTTATATCCCAAATCCACAAGTCGGCATATACTGATATGAGATTTCTAACAAGACCAAGCACACACAAAACATCTCTCAATTTTACGGTTTTGCCATTTAAGTCAAACAACTCTAAAACTCCTAATCTTCTATTTTCTTCAAACCCCCATCACCAAGTTGCACATGTCCTTCCTTCTTTTCCCAATCCTTAAGCATATGCAAGTCACACATCACACTTTTTTCTGCTCCTGAATCTATAACAACAAATTGGTTATTGCTTTTCCTTGGAAACTCTGAAACATTACAAGCTAAATTCTTCCTTACCTCCAAGATATCATTCTCAAGTTCACCTTCACTACTATCTTGCTTTTCTACCACATTAATACTTGAGCCTCCTTTGAATTTTCCCCTGCCTCTGCCACCTCTATAAGTTTCAGAGAATCCCCCTCGACCTCTTCCCTTTTTAGGACTTGGGCAATCAAAAGCAAAATGCCCTTTGCCTTCACAATTGAAACATCTAAATTCCTTCTCACTATTGTTTGGACATTCACTCTTTAGGTGACCAAATTGATTGCATGCATAACAAGGTCCTACTTTCCTTTTTACAAAACCACCTCTTTTAGTCTTACCTGTATACAAGGCCTCTGAGGATTGATCAGCTTCCTCCTGTGTAATAGTAGACTGTTTCAAACTCGTATGCGATCATTCTGATAGCATGCTCCTTGGAAGTGGCTACATTTCTGAGTAAAGTTGCCAAGTGACTATTATGAGATACTGCTCTTGCCAAAGCAAGTATTTGATACTGTTCATTCAAGATATTTCCAGCTCCCTCAAGATCTGCAATAATGGAATCAAATCTCTCCAAAAAGTCAGTCGTTATCCTTCTCAAACAATTTCATCTTCCTTAACTGTTTTTTTTCTAGCACATCTATTTGTGAAGAACTTTTTGTTCATAGTGCTTTATCAAATAATCCCATATTTCCTTAGGCTTCATGCCTCAAGCTTCAGTTTTAAAGCAAAGGTTACCTTACACATGATTATGGCCCGGGCCTCCATAATCTTAGCTTCATCTTCTGCTCCAGAACTCAGAGAAGTTGCCCTTGCAGTAGACACACCTTCACCTGAAGTTCCCCCTGCACCAGGTTGAGCATTACCACTACTAGCAGCAGTTGAATTACCTGAGCTAGTTGCACCTGCCATCGGACTACCATCAAACAAATACCACAACGTTTCAAACTCCAGCACACCTCTAATACCCACCTTCCAGATTTGAAATCCTCCATCTCCTTTAAAGACTTCAATAGAGTTCAATAGATTTGCCCCGAATCTGGTTGTCATTATCACAGTATGTGAAACTAGTTAGCTCGATACCAATGTTAGAATCGAGCTTGGGTTTGAACCCAAGTATGCCAAGTCTCTGCCTCCCCGCAAACCCACCCGCCCCTAAACCGCGCATACACGCACTAGACCGCACTTTCGCCTACTTATTTTCTATCACATTCATTCATCTATATATTTTCTTATCAACCCGATATATCCACATGTCAAATCGTGCATGCCCCTTCTTATAGAAAGTTTTCCAACTTACCTAAATAATAGGATGCCCCGCCGTCCTTAAGTTCCCAAATGTCAAAGTCGTTGACTTTGACCCGCTTTGACTAGTCAAAACCCTAAGTGGCGCGGGGGGGGGGTATCACGCTGCTTTCACGGCGTCAGAGCAACGCCCTCGGGTAGTACCTGCCCACCACTTTTCAACTTCTATGTTTTTTTCTTGCATTCACTGCCACTGCTTCTCATGAATGCTTGTATGAATCCTCATTAGCCTAGGGGAGCCAAGATGTGGTCACTAATCCCCTTATATGCTCGAATATCACATGACACATAATTTTAACACAGACACGTCTTGTACCACTGCTCAATGTCAGGTTTTTCATAAAACAGGGTGGGGTCTTCGATCATATTGATGGCAAATAGTGCCACGGGCCCAGGTGCCAGTTTCAGACCACCAAACCCCTTGTGTCCCAAGGTTACCAGGAATGGAGGGGAGCTATCATCCGTCTTAAATGGGACAACCCCGAATCCAAGCTTCCTCTTCAGAATTGCCATAGCACGTTCAGGGAAGGGGAGGGTTTTGAGGTTACGCTTTAGCTTGGTGTTGATGTAGGTCTGGTTCAGGTGCAGGTGGCTGCTGTGGTGGTGGACTTGGCAGTAACGGAGGTAACTCCGGCCCATCCTCCTGCATATGCTGCGGTGGGTTGGCATTCAACACATAAGCTTGTAGCTCTACTAACTGACGCTTGATCAATAGGAGTTCCTGTTCAGGCGTTAGTCTGCTAGCATTCGAGGGTGTCTGCCATGAGGCGTTACGTGCACCGTCTATATTGACCATAAGAAGGTATAAGGAGAATTATTGTGATACCACGTGTCACAGAGAAAATCATTTTAAGTAGTGCTGGGAAGTAATAAATAAGACTATACAAGAGAATGAAAGAAAAGATCTTTATTATTAAGTCAAAGTACATTATTACATTGGAGATATATCTTTGACAAAACTTAGGATCATACAGCACCAAAAGTAGCGATTATACACATATTTAGCCATAAGGCTATACATTAGACAACTCTTAGTCAACACATACTTAGCCATAAAAGAAAAACTGAAGAGATTATGACTAGGGCTGGGCAAAAGGGTACAGGATGGAGTAGCGGACGCTCTCCCGTACGGCCCTGACTACCTTGTAGCGAGCCCATGTCTGGATAATAACGTGCTGGTAGTCTAAGGTAGGACTGATGATGAGTAGATTAAAGAGATCTCATAGCGCATAAAAGATCTGCCATAAATGATCATTGGCGTCGGCATAAGCTTCATGCCTCGTCATTTCCCAGTAATCCCAGGTTCGACGAAGAGTTTGTTGTAAATGCTCAAAGGCCCATTCTCGGAGAATATTGACTATTTCCAAGCCTTTAGCTGAAACATAGGGCTCTCCCTCTTGCACGGGTTCCCGTGCTTCGTAAACATCATCCCGATCCGGGTACTCCCCATATCGTTGGCCGTAGTCTTGGTCGGGAGGTCCTGGATCGTCCCTTCGTATGTCATTGGTGATTCTTTCCTCGATTTCTGCGAGCTCATCGTCTGCAAGATGGCAAGAATGAATATACAATGTGGAACAATTTCTTATACTCTAACTCTAAGGAAGAGAGATAAGCATTTGTAGGAGAAGGACAATTCAATGGTATTCCATAATACAATGAAATATAAGAAAATAGTATGTATATTATGTGATGGCTCCTTAAAGGGCATGCCAATAAAAAATTACACATGCTTGAGTTGCTCAAAGGCTATACTCATACAATATATACTAGGAAGGTCTAGGAGCTAGGCCCCGCATCCGGATCCATAGGCGTAGGAGGTCGTGGCAGCGGTCGATGACGTAACAAAGTCACCCCTGGGTCTACTGTGGCAGCTGCAATGGAGGCAACCTCTGGCGGATAGGCAGCAGCCAATGGGGCCGCCGTAAGGAGTTTCATACTCATCCATGGTGCAATATCTTGCCCCAATGCAGTGAGGGCAAGATCCCGTCGAATGAGTACGTAAGTAAGCGTGCGATAGGGAAGCTTCTTGTGCCCTGCCAACGTGGAATGAGCACGGAGGTTCCACCATGAAGCCTCGGCCTCTGGCCCTAAGTCCCGGCCTATCAAAAGGACTTGCCCCTGCCGAAAAGCTGATAGGAAGAAGCGGGTGAGGTGATTCCCCAACCTCTTCCCCTGCGGGGTCTCTGACGTGGCAACCTCCTTATCTAGGTCCATAGGGACTTCTTCTTCCTTGAGTTCCTCCTGTTCTTCCCTCAAATGAGCAGGGTTATGGTAAAGATCCTCTCCCTCCTCATCCGAACCAGAGGAAACTTCGACCATATTAATATTTGGGACATGAGGCCCCATAGCTGTAAAGGCATCCGGTGAAGGCTGAGATGGCGGATTCTGTAACACCAGTTCCCGAAGCCGTAACAAAGTTTCAGCCGTCTCAATGGTCTCCTGATGAAATTGGAGTAGTTGATGTACTTCTTGGGGAAGGTCAATAGGAGTAAAGTCAATGAAATCATCCATACAGTACTCTGCTAACTCATAGAGTACATGGTCCTTGCGTCGGCGTTTAAACCCGGCCACCATGTGATAAGTCCAGATGATATCATCCAAAAGAAGATACTCTTGCCCTTGATGATACACAACTGGAAGGGCGTCTAGCCCGGACAAGCGTGCAGCTTGTTCCCGACGTGGTGGCATCTCCTCTGCCAACTGCTTCCAACGGACGAAGTCACCCATGCCTATGTGCTCATCCTCTTCCTCATCGGAAGACTCGGTAAGTTTGCCTTTCTCTGCCAGCAATGTCTCATCCTCAACATACTGATCCATGAGGATGGCTAGGGCAAAGGTAACTTCAAGATATTGTCGCCCCTGGTGCTGAACAACTGGGGGCTATTTACCCCATCTAAGTTTGCCCTTGAGCACATCATATGCGTGGGTGTCACCCCCAAGCATTTCTCGGACTACATCCCATTCTAGGTACAACTGGGGAGGTTCCCCAAAAGGAATACACAGAGGGAGCATCTCCTCTGTGTAAAACTATAGGAATCCGGCATAATCTGGGTGCCGCTGCATATTAGAGATGAGGTCGAGGCGCATATTAGAGATGAGGATGAGGTCGAGCGTGGTCTTCTGGAACTTACGGATCTCCCGTAAGGCCACGGTGCCGGGTCTGAACCGGTGGGGCGGTTTGGGAGTCGGGCCCTGTTGTGGTGGTATCGTCTTGCCCCCAATGACAGGATAGGGCCGGGAAGCATCCACCCGCTCCTGCCTCCGGCTGGAACTCGTGTTCTTCCCAATAGCTCCGACAACCTTCAACTTCTCCTTGTACTGGCTGCCAGACTTATGGGCTACGGCTTTTCTCCGGTGTTTAATGGGCGGCCTGTCCGCCTGGTTTGGCCCCTGCTCGGTCTCTGGTCCCCCATTACCCCGCTGGTGTTGCTGTTCCTGTCGGGCCTTTTCCTCTCGTTCCTGTTCCTCCCGGAACTCTCGAGCTCTCTTGAGGTCAGCTTCAACCTCAGCATACTGTCGTTCTACAATGCGGCGAAGGAGTTCAGCGTGGTATCGGTTGGGTCGCTGGCTCATATCAATCTGGACCGTCGTCAAATAATCCAAGCTGATGTCAGGAATCTCTCCCCACATGAAGCTCTGGGAAGCTTCATGCCACTCAAATAGGGGAAGCTCGATTGCCCTGCCATCAATGACGGCGACTCCATCTCCTAAATACCTATACTCACGACCCCAAGTCGCCGTATCTCGTTCCACCTCCCTACGGTCATCCTCCCTGGCCAAGTTCCAGATACGGTCGGCCTCCATTCTTATGGCCTCCTCCTCAGAGTGTTCCTCACATTCAGGAGGATAAAATTTAATCAACATCATGATCAAATCAGGTTGCTCGGCCATGGTATAAGGAAGTTGTCGGAGATTCAACTTAATCAAAAACTGCTCCGAGTAATGATATATTGGGTAGGGTATCCCAGCGTTGTCAGCAAATCGGAGTACCAGCTCATCCAGAAGTATATCAATCAAGGCACTGTCGGTAGCCATATGCTGTGCGATTAAGGCATAAATCTGGGCTATGATGAGGGTAGCGGGGTCCACAGTACTCTTGGTGGTGGCCATAACTATGGCGCTGGGGTCTAGGGCGGCAGGAAGTGAGGCGCTTGTGATTAGGAAGACGATAGGGGAGGTGCTTGGGGTAGAAAAGGCGGTAGAGAAAAACCAAGGGGGAAAAGCAGGGTCGGGTCGCTGTAAAACAGGGGAGGAGTGAAAAGAAATTAACGGCCGCCTAACCTTTAAATTTTAAAATTTTCTTGTTAAATTTTTTTTTTTTTTAAATATTTATACGGCGGAAATACGCGTTCCTACCATGAGTCTAAGTCGATGAAAAGCAAGCGGCGCCCGAGTTGACTTTCGGGGCCCCTCCTTGACCCCTCCTAGGGTATTTGGGGTATGCCCGATCCATTGGAACCACTTTCGTCTTCATCTAAGCTACCCACAAAAAGTTATAGCCCTTCCAAACTCGGGTCCTCCAGTCGCCCTAAACTTTTTAGAAAATTTACAATCTATTACATCAACCTAGCACAAAACCAAACATCAATGAGCTAAACAATCGCACTAGCTTAAACTCCCACCTAACTAGCGAACTAACAAGTTAGGGTTTGGTCCATGCTATGATTTCGAGCAACCGAAATCACGGCTCTGATACCACTGTGACGCTCCCAGAACATATATGACGCTCGGGTGTATACATACGGGGACTTTTCCCTCCCATGGTAACCATCTAGCCATGGGCAGGGCCCTCCGTCTAACTCGGGCCATCTATGGAGAGATTCTCGAGTGAAGGACACAGAGGGGTCATTCGGCCCACGCCTTCAATGGGACTCCTATGTCGCGGAAGCGTGAATACAAGGTTAACACACAGCATAATCATATCATAAATACCTACCACGAAGGGTGGCACATCCATCCAACTGATAACAACAAAGAAAATGCACTTAATACTAGAGAAAACACCCCAAGCCCACGGTTCTACCCCGGCTCAGACTCCAGTGAGGATCAACTGACGGCTAGGTCTCAAGAGATCAGCAGACCGAATCTTGGCATGGCGTTGGCTGGCATAGAACATCCGCTAGGGTTGTCCACTCCATCTGCCCCTCCTGTGCACACTTTGCAGATGAGTCAAATCATGCTATGGCACCACTATAGCCTTCCGGAGACGCAGACTCAAGGTATCACCCTTCGGGCCTACTCCAGGTTTCATGAAGACCTGTTCGATGAGGCAGTCCCGGGGAAGCCGCCCCTTCCGTGATCGCAGCAAAGGGTTCCATGGGTGAGCTAGAGGATACGTGTCGCATCACCGACCCCCGCATCCATACCCCGACTTACTCCCCCTAAATCTACTCAAAGTACAGTGGTGCCCCATACGGGTCACACCTCTCGCACCCGTGGAGTGTCGGACCCATACCCGCCCTCTACGCGGACGGCCATCGCCTAGCCCACCAGGGAGTCCTAGGAGCCTTGTATGTTGCGGCAAGACCCCACCCCCACTTCGCCACTACGTCCCTTCTCTGGTGCTAAGCAATTCCATAGCATCCACGACTTGGTGGTCTCTTGTGCACAGGCCGCAATTAATTGGGAATTAAAGGAGCTACTAGGAGCATACTAAAGCATATGGCACAGAGGTCTCTACCCCCCTCTAATCCCTGCTTTACGGAAGTCTAACAGAGATGCTTTCGTAGGATCATCCATCCATTCATAATAAACATAATCCATAATTGAAATGTAAACCTAAATACCAAAGAAGGGTTAATCCTAAGCAAGAACAACCAGAGAAGACTCAAAGAACTTGCATGAAGCGCTAGCCTTAGAGATTTCAACTAGTTTATCTACTAACCCGAGTTTCGACTTGATCCATTATCATGAGGCGCCTCCAACTCTCAGTAACCTGGGTGTTAAGCAACAACTTCAGCAACTGGGGGTGTTCAGCAACAACTTCAAAGAATCGGGGTGTTCAGCAAATGCCTTTCAAAGAATCGGGGTGTTCAAAGAACAGCTTTCAAAGAATCGGGTGTTCAAGAACAACAAGAACTTGAACTTGGGCCACCGCCTCCTCCTCCTCTGCTCGATTTTGGGGTCAATTGGGATGGTGATCCACCTTGATGGCCCAAGTTAGCATTCCCATGCTAGCCAATTGAATTTGGCCATGTGGCACCTTCCCAAGTATTCAATTAACTTAATTAAGTTAATTAAATACTATTTCCTTAATTATAGGTGATTATCCTTTAATAATTAATTTAGTAGGTCAACCCCCTAGGTTAAAATACCCCATGGTGGCGTACCTTTACTGGGTGACGTGTCAGTTTATTTATACGTATACCGTATAAATACTTGGAACGTCACATTTATAATGGTTAATAGATTTAATGGTTAATGGTTTTAATGTTTTTAATGGTTAATGGTTCTAATGGTTAATGGTTCTAATGGTTAATGGTTATAATGGTTACATGGTTATATGGTTATAGTGTTTTAATGTTTTTGCTGGTTATATGGTTTAATGGTTCTATGTGGTTTAATGGTTTAATTGTCTTAAATGGTTGTATATGGTTTAATGGTTTAAATGGTTGTATATGTGGATTTAATGGTTTAAATGGTTGTATATGGTTTTAATGTGTGCTCTTTCATTCAGGGAGCATGTGAGATGAGCAAAATGGAGCCAAGGAAGCCCAGCACAGGACATTGCCCTAGGCTCCAATGGAGGAAGATGGCCTGCTTGTTGTTGCACCCTTGCAACGAGACAGTATTTGTAGAGGGCATCATAACTGCAGTTGATCCTTTTGATAGTGTGAATGATGAAAGGCTGGGAGATGATCATCTTGGAGTTGGCATTATGAAGCTTCTTATCCAAGTTGATACAATCATGTTCCAGGGAAGCTCTAGTGATTGCATTGTGTGCTCTGGGTTGTTGGAGTCCCAGACTCAGTTGAGATGGCCAACTAGATATATTACACACAAGAATGGTGATAGTTTGGAATGCCCTACTGAACTACATACCCCAAGGCCCACCCCAGGCCATGTGGAAGATTTGGTGGTCGATGAGCATCCTTTGATCACAAGGAAGAGGCGCTATGTTTTTCATAAAAGGCAGCCAAGGGTGCCCAAGAGGCCTAGAAGTGACAAATATTTAGAAAGGATGGAAAGTATGGCCCCAACCAAAGAAAACCTAGAGGCAATTAGGGGACAAGAGTGTTGCAGTCTAGATTGCACAGTGCAGTACAGTGTGGATGACCTCGTGCAGATAAGGTCCCAATACATTGGACAGCTTTATAAAGATAGGATAAATTTCATCTACTCCTTGTGTAGGAATTCCAGCTATGATGAAAACGCAGGAAGACTACTATATCAATTGAGGGGCCTGAAGGTATGTATGAGAGCATTGAGATGGATTCTTGGGGTGAGCAAGTCTTCATTCTACGATATCGGGCGTGTTAGAAAAGGGCACGCTTTTGTTCCAACATGGCAATGCACTCACTTTGAAACCTAGAGCAAATACTCTCAAGGCCATTGTAGTCTTCGAGAGCTTTGTGAGATATATGTCTCAATCTATGCCCCACAAGTCGAAGGTGAACGAAAGCACCGCAAAGAAAGGGCAAAAGGGTGTTGCCACAACACTATATCCAAAAGGAGTGCCTTAAAGAGGTCAACTCCATCCTAGAAACTACTGGAGGTAGGCCTCTTTCTCAATCACATTTCAGCATGGAGCACTCACTTCTCAGACGTGAGTGTCCTGAAACACATGCCATTCTCAAAGTGCAACACTTGCATTCAACTCAAGGATACACTTGCATCAACTGCAATAGAGAAAGAAAGAATGGCAATTAGGGAGCAATTTGCGATCACCAAAGGGACCAAATATCATGTAGACAGGTTGTATTGGCGTGGAGAACATTTTCTCGGATGCAGCCCGACATTTCTCGTGTATAATTCATGATAAGATGGACCAACACAAGACTTTCTTGCCAAAGCTAGATCCTTTACCCAAGCGTTGTCAAAACGCTTTTCGATGAAAGTAAGTCCGGGCGAAAGTGTCTTAACACATGGTCATGGAACTGGAACCTATGGTCATTTTGTGCTTGATCTATGGAGGGATGATCCAAACTTCCATGTGAGCTCTATTTTCAAGTGCTTGAGAACACTAGAGAAAGGATCGATAGAAGGGAGGAGGTATTCCCCATCAGCATCCATTTTTGAGGCTTTGATGGATGATCAACCGCTTTGTTACCAAAGGCAGATAAAAAAGCTCACATCCAAGGTGTCTAGTGAATCAAGGAGGACTTGAGATGATTTCCCCTTACTTGAGAAACAACTGCCAGAGGAGCTATGTGTTCAATTGGACAACTGTTGGAAAGAAAAACAAGAATAGATGGATGTTTGGGGCAATGTCATACTTGACAACAGTGGGAGTATTCAAAGTTGTGAAAGTGGGATTCATGATGGATGCATGATGATATAGATGCATTCTTTGGAACTTTCTCCACCAAGCTCAAGAGAAAAAATGTGACTAGTCTCCCTGAACTAATGGATGTGTTTGAGGGCTGCATTGACCCCAACCCAATGGCTTTCTTGATGGATGAGGTTGCAGATTGGAAATCATTTGTCGAGGGATACTTGCTAGATGGTAAGGATCAGTTGACAAGACACACAAATCCACTTCAGTTCAAGTTTTGGGTTAGGGATGGAATACCAATCATGCAATATAAGTGGAGACCAGGTGACAAGTTGTGGATGCTTGTACAAGGAATCGAGTTGTGGCAACGGGGTGCTGCTGGTGAAGTTCTCATTCCTAAAGGGTAGCCAAAACCACTACCTCCCTTCAAGACTGTCAAAGACTCTAGCCAACTAGTGAAGGGCATCAAGGATTATATAACGCACTGGGATGATGTTCGAAATGAAAAGCACACCTCCACTCTTAAGAAAAATCAAATGGACTCCCTAATCAAGTACTGGGAGAAAGTTGTGACATGCTTAGAAACTGAACAACCATGTGGGAGGGAGCTGAGAGACGGGTTCTTGAGGCACCGTTCCAAACGTCGTCGAAGTTCCTCTATGGATAGTGCCGCATCCTCACAATCAGCCACTTCTGGGTCCTCTGAGTCGTCTGTATCATCTGGTGACCATGCAAAGCGCCGGGACAAGGAGTACCGTAAGACGGTTGATACGGCCATAACCAGTATATGGAAAAATAGAAAATTGGCCCAGTTTGATGGGAAATCTAGAGGCGGGCTGAATGCGGAGTCCTGGTTGGACGAGATGAAGGAATTTGGGAAATCCTATGGCATGACCCCACCCCCGCCACTACGTCCCTTCTCTGGTGCTAAGCAATTCCATAGCATCCACGACTCGGTGGTCTCTTGTGCACAGGCCGCAATTAATTGGGAATTAAAGGAGTTACTAGGAGCGTACTAAAGCATATGGCACAGAGGTCTCTACCCCCCTCTAATCCCTGCTTTACGGAAGTCTAACAGAGATACTTTCGTAGGATCATCCATCCATTCATAATAAACATAATCCATAATTGAAATGTAATCCTAAATACCAAAGAAGGGTTAATCCTAAGCAAGAACACAAGGCTCCTGGGACTCCTACAGTTGGCTAGGCCTGATAGCCGGTCACGTAGAAGGCCGGGTATGGGTCTGACACTCCCTGGGTGCAGAGGTGTGACCCGTATGGGGCACCCTGTACTTTGAGTAGATTTAGGGGAGTAAGTCGGGTATGGATGCGGGGGTCGCTGATGTGGCACGTATCCTCTAGCTCAACCATGGAACCACTGCGATCCTGGAAGGGGACGCTTCCCCGACCTGCCTCATCGGACAGGTCTTCATGAAACCTGGAGTAGGCACGAAGGGTGATACCTTGAGTCTGCATCTCCGGAAGGCTATAGTGGTGCCATAGCATGATTCGACTCATCTGCAAAGTGTGCACAGGAGGGGCAGATGGAGTGGACAACCCTAGCCGATGTTCTATGCTAACGCCATGCCAAGATTCGGTCTGCTGATCTCTTGAGACCTAGCCGTCAGTTGATCCTCACTGGAGTCTGAGCCGGGGTAGAACCGTGGGCTTGGGGTGTTTTCTCTAGTATTAAGTGCATCTTCTTTGTTGTTAGCGACATAGGAGTCCCATTGAAGGCGTGGGCCGAATGACCCCTATGTGTCCTTCACTCGAGCATCTCTCCATAGATGGCCCGAGTTAGACGGAGGGCCCTGCCCATGGCTAGATGGTTACTGTGGGAGGGGAAAGTCCCCATATATATATGCCCGAGCGTCGTATATGTTCTGGGAGCGTCACAATAAACATTATAACCATTAAAAATATGGCCCACGTGGCACCTCGTCAGCGACCGCTGACATTGCCACGTCAGCAATCTGGACACCCATGTCACGGACCGCATGGCCCATACGTGACAGGGTGTCATAATGGCACTTTATCGAGGTTCGAGGGTGCAGCCCGAAATAACTGCACCCTCTTCCTCTTCCCCCGCGACCCATTCATCCATTCATTCTTTCTCTGTTCTGTTTTTCCATTCCGTCTCTGGAGCTCCGCCCTTGGCGATCCTTCCAATCTCCCAATTCCGACGGCTTCTTATGACAGCAGCCTGGTCGACGGATCGGGACGCATCTAGCGCCGAGGTTTTTGCACAGTTTGAGTGTTCGAGCGGGCGTTACTGCCTGAAAAGAAAGTGAGGTTCTTCTCTGTAAGTTTATAGCTTTTTTTATTGCTTCTTTTTAGTTTTCTGTAAGTCCTTTTTAGTTTTATTGCACTCTTACTTGTATTCTTTTATCAGAGGTTCTTACTATCCCCTGTTTCAATTTCCAGCCCGACAAATCCCTATTCTCGCTTTGCAAATGCCTATTCAAACATGGAATCAAACACGGGAGCTTCCTCTGCATCCAGCAAATCTACCAAGTTTGGTTTATTAATATGTTCTCTTTTGTCTCCACTGTTTCACTCTATTTCACACTGTTTTCTGTTTTGCTTTTGTTTTGTTTTCTGTGTTTGTTTTCTTATTTTGTTTTTATTTTATTGAAAACCTTGTACAGGCATAAGTAAGACTAGTAGCAAGCAACTGAACTAGGAATCCTCAGAGACAGGTGATAGGAAGAAAAAATCCACAAAGCAGTAACAGAACATTACTATGAATGATTCACAACAGAAATTGCAAAACTTTCTATGACTGTTTCATAACAGAACTTAACTATGAATGAATGTTTTTAACTATGATCTAAGAACAGGATTTGCTTTACAGCAAATGCAAATCTTTCTAACTCACAGAATATCCTCCCTTGCAGGAAAGGTGCAGATCGCACGGCTTTCGACTGACTGAGTCGAGAATGCCTCGCCTTGCCAACAATCCAGAAGTACAAGCCTTCTTCTCGACTGCGGAGTCGAGAATCTCCTCGCTGGGCGAGAAACGGAGTGTACCCCCTGGATTGTTGACTGGTTGAGGCAATCTCGAATCGTGAGTCGAGAACGCAGACAGCTACCCAAGGTCCTTCTAGTCCTTGAGAGCCAGCCAATGCCTTTTGTGCATTCTCGACTCGCGACTCGAGAATGTCATGCACAGCCAATGGCTTTCAGGTCCGTCCCAGGTGCCTCTACAGTCAGAAACACTCCCCTTCAACCATCATCTTAGACGAATATTGCGGCGGGATCGCCCCGACCGGGTGGAGGCCTCTACGACGAACCCGTAGACGTGATGGCCGCCTCTTCGACTTGTGAGTCGAGAAGACCCGCTAGTCGAGAATCCCAGTGCATTCTTCTGTGTCTTGTCACAGGCGCCTGCAGACAGTCTTAGCCACTCTCCTTCAAATTATCTTCCTCGAGTATTGCGAAGGGAAATGGCCTTGACCGTCTGCAGGCCTCTGGGTCAAACCACAGGGGGCTTTCTCGACATGTTTTCTCGTGCATTCTCGACTCGCAAGTCGAGAATCCCTTAGACAGCCAATTATCATGTGTCCGGGTCAGGGTTCCTTCGACCGGCCGAGCTACACTCTCCTTCGAACCATCTTCCTCAATATTGGGCTAGAGAAGGCTCTGATCGATGGAGGCCTCCTAACAACAGCCACGGGAAATGCATCCTTAAGGCCTCAGCCACCCAACTTTATTTTTCACCGAAGACTAATAATGTTATAGGTTGTTTGTCGTCGCATTCTCGAATCACCTAGTCGAGAATGCCTTAACCGGCCAAAGACTCCGTGGAGTACTACTTGAGTTTTCACGGGTTAAGGCATTCTCGACTTTCTGCGAAGTCGAGGATGCGTGCATCAAAGTTAACATCGATTCTCGACTTGCGAAATGAGAATGCGTGCATCAACACAATATCGGGATTCTCGACTCGCAAGTCGAAATCCCTTAACCATCCTATTCTCCTCAGTGCCTCTAGTCCTAGGTTTAGTCCTAGGTGCCTCTATCCCGCTCGAGCCACTCTCCTTCAACCAAGTTCCTCGAATATTGCGCGAAGGGGAGTGGCCCGACCGGGTGGAGGCCTCGGGACTAACCACAGGGGGATGCATTTGAACTACATCAAAAAGGCCCTAGACCTAGCATTATCTATACACAACTAGCATGCCCTAATGATACTCGGACCGATGCTTCTAAACAGAATGGAAGGCATTCCAAGCAAAAATACAGACAGATGAAACTGTTCGCGAGTTGCTCCGATTTATAGTTCCCTTGCTGAGCATCTCTCAACGTAGAGAGTATCTCGACGCTGAAATATGCTCAACAAGGAAATGATAAATCGGGCGAGCTGTCGAACAGTTCCATGATCAAAACAAGGAGTTGTTCACGTGTTACTCCGATCCATTGTTTCCGTGCCCAGCATCTCTCAACCCAGAGATTATATTTCATCTCTCGACGCTGAAATATGCTGGACAAGGAAACAATAAATCCGCCGAGCTTACGAGCAGTTCCATGTTCTATACACATCTGGCATGTTCTACACACATAATAAAACAGGAATCTCTGAAACTCACCTCTTCTCGCAAGAACTCCTTGGACCATCGTATCACAGATCCCATAGCCTCACCGAGAGTCTTCGCTTATTCTGTTGGCCTCATCAACAATGCATCCCCATCAAATACTTGTATCAAAGCGATTCTCGCGTATCCCTCTTCCATGGCGCTGCAGTGTAGTGTTCTCGTGTCTTGCAGCTCATATTCGCTTGCTACCTTAGCCCCGTGCACATCGATCAAATCAACTATTTACAAAAAGACACGCAGTTAGAAATAGACACAGAGTAAGGTGCTATTAGGAGCTTACAGCGTCGTGGCACCATCCGTAAACTCGCGAGCAATCGATCTCCGCCTCCGGTCGCTATGCGCCCCGCTGCCGAACTAAGCGCCTGGAAATCTCCACTGCGCACACTAAATCCCTGGAAGTGAATGAATTTGGAATTGGTGTTTGGGCGGGCTAAAGCTGGCCGTGTTGTACCCTTAGCTCGCTTTTTTTCCTTGAATCATTGTGTGTCCTTAATTTCAAATTTAAGAACACGCCCGACCTTTTTTTACGTGCAGTCCTAAACCTTCCAAGGCGCGGAAGAGGCACAATTTACAAGGGAATCCGAGCAGCAAGAAGATGCGGGGGCATACAGATATGGCGACTCCATCGAAGAAGCGAGGCGTCGGAGCGGAAGCTGGTTCAAGCGGCACCAAGGAAAGAAAGACAGTAACTCCAGGTGAGCTCTCGGTTTGTGTTCGGTCAGGATACCTTTTACCGATCCATCCTTCGCCTTTGCAAAGATTCACCGCTGAGACGCTTAGTGATCACCGGTCAACTCCGCTCTTCGCTATCGAGATTGAGATAGAGCCGCTTGATACACCAAAGAAATTCTTGGTGGTATGTCGGTATCAACAAGTGGGAAGGAGAAGGATCTGCTTACGTGGCAAAAGGGATAAGAAGAGCTCAGCGACAAGTACAAGAAGGTCGGTGTTGTGCTCTCCGCCTCTGCGCCATTTCAGCACATTACATTGTATGTAGAAGACTGCCTGAAGGGTAAGTTCTACCACACGGCTAGAAGTTGTCGATCTAATTACTCACTCTTCAATGAACAAGTCGAAGGGGACCAGACAAAAGGCCGGTGCCTTTAAAATTGTCGAGAACCTTGGGTGGAAGGATCCGGAAGGGATGAAGGAGGCCGGAACCCCGACATCCCGGAGCTTGGAATGGAGATTTCGGGGTGAGGGAGAAGTTGTTCAACACCGGAGCTTTTATGTCCGTAAGTGCTAAAGACTCTAAAGCACTCCAGCTACCATGGATATTGTAGTTCACAAAGAAAAACTCCGACAAGACCGCAGATGAAGCGGATGAGACTACACGGGAGGATTCGGATGTCAAGATGAGGAAGATATGGTCGACTCCCAATTCTTGGATCCGCATGAGCGCATTAGGAAATCACGCAGAGGGGCCCGGAAGATGGAGCCAACCGCTCAAGATATCCATTGGGGATATCACACAAGCCGCCGCCGGACATCGACGCCTCAAAGGTTTGCCCGAGGAGATGCCGCCTTGTTCAACCACGAAATTTAATCCCGCACACATGCCGGAGATTTCTGAACTTGATGGTGCGGCATCCCGCTGCGCATCCAATGCCCGCGGATGTCATACCATTCAGCAGTCGACCCGGTGAGTTGTTCACCGGAAGTCCGAAAAGACCTTAAGGGAAAAGACATCGTTTTTTGGTTGTGGATGGCCAAGATTCGATGAGGGCGCGCAAAGTATTGCGTGCGAAAAGGAAGTGCCGCAAAGGATCAAGGACAAATATTCTAAACGAGTGCAGAGTTCTTTCGGCGAGACGCCACCAACGGAGCTCGCCAAAGATTAGCCAATCGCGAACACAATAGCGGCAGTGCCGCCTACATAAGGTAAATTCGTCTCTCGATTGGGTTTCTCAGTCGCTGAGTCGAAAAGCCCCGCTTTCTGCTCGTGTTTCTCACGGGGTATCTTGACTCGCCGAGTCGAAAGCCGAGGAACAACGAAAGAAATCGAAGATGGGCTTTCGACTCACGTCGGTGAAACCCTGTGAGAAGTAAAGAAAAATCAAGATTGAAGGGACTTTCGACTCGCGAAATGAAAGCCGGAATAAACGGAAGAACAATATGAAGGGGCTTTCGACTTCGGTCCGAGAAAGTCCATTCATACCGACTTCCCTCCGCCTCCCTCGACTTTCTTGACTCTCGCGAAGTCGAGATACCCCAGCAAATGAGAGAACATTAGAGATTAATGGTTGATGAGTGAAAGCATCGAACCTTCCCCATCCTTTCTTCCCTCCAAACCTCTTGGGGCAATGTCGCCGTTAACATCCTAAGTTGCATCGTTCAAGAGGCAAGCAAGGATTTGGGAATGAGTGGTGCTTTCACTCGCCTTCATTCTCCTATGTTCTCCCTCCTCTATTATTCTTGACTCGCGAGTCGAGAAAGTCCCTTCGATCTTCTCCTCTCCTGTGCTCCTCTGACTTTTCCGACTCGTGAGTCGAGAAACTCCAGCGAAATAGAGAAAACATTAGAGATTAATGGTTGAAGAGTGAAAGCATCGAGCCTTCCCAATCTTTCTTTCCCCGCCTCTTCGGGCAATGTCGCTTAGTTAATATCCTAAGTTGCATCGTTCGAAGAGGCGTGAAAGCAAAGATTTGGGAATGCACGATGCTTTCGCTCTGGCCTTGACTATCCTATGTTTTCTCCTCTCCTGTGGTTATTCTCGACCCCCCTGCATCCTTCTATTTATTATATTCCTTCGGGTGTTAGGAGATACTTTCATGCTCTGACATTGTGACATTTACTGAATGCAGCCCGTATCCCGACCAGATCATACACGCTCGGCAACAGTGGAAAGCATTGGGTTGTCCTCAGCGTCCTAAAGGAAACAGGGCCCCCTCCGATAAGTGGAAGACCTTCGAGAAACTCTGCAGATATGTTCTTCTGGAAGGTCAGGAAGATGATGAGGGAGAGGATGAAGACGAGAAAAAGAAGAGAACACCAAGAAAGGGCAGGGAATCTCTCTCAGACCTGTATGACCTCATTCTTAGCACTGAGGCGGTCTGGGAGAAATGGACTGAGATATGGGCTCAATGGACAAGAGGCAAGCTGAAGGACAGCAATGGAGAATTGCCGTGCAGGCTGGACCCAAAGTTGTTTGACAAGCAATTAATGAAAAGGATACAGGGCCTGACGGACAAGGAAACGCTTGATCTACAGGGCAGAATCCTGGATGGAACAATCCTGCTAAGGAAAAGTAGAAGTTCAAAATTGCAGGACGCAAAGGATTACGCCACAATCCTAAAGAGACGGCGTGCATTGGAAGAAGGCATCACAGAGTTCTGCAATGTTGCCTCCAATGCATGCCATGATTTTGATTATTAAAGGAGAAGGCTGCGCTTGATGAGGAAGACATGAAGGAGAAGGCTGCGCTTGATGAGGAAGCCAAGCATCTGGACAGAAGCAGGTGCAAGTTCAAAAAGTTTGCCAAAGCTTTTAAGTCGCATTATGTGCCTCGTGCACACAAATGCCAACAAATTCAGACCTTTTACATGTTAGAGCAGAAGGGTATGTCAGTTCAGGCTTACACTGATGAATTCATGCGCTTGAGGCTGTATGTGCCAGGAATGAATGAAAAGAGGGCGGTGGAAGGCTATATTGAAGGGTTGGCCCCATCAATTAAACAAATGGTTAAGGCCATAGATCCGAAATCGCTTCTTGAGGCCGAGGGTCGAGGCCGAGGGCCGAGGCATTGAGCCTTGAAGAGGACGCACCACCTAAAACCAGTACCAAAGACCCGCCTCTTACCGCAGCCATGCCCGTATTACACACCTTATAAGGGCCGCTTCACCGAGTCCGGGGCCCTCTCGCCAGAACTCTAACGGCCGCCAGAAAAGAAAGTCACCTTCAACATGCCCGACAAAACCCAAACAATGTCGGTAAGGAAGTTCTAACCTCTTACGCTATTCCCAAAGAGGTTTCGAGAGCAGCTCGCAGAGATAAAAGCATGTTACAGTGTATGCGCCCCGCACTTCATGCAGAGTTGCCCTTATGTCACGCAGGACCCCTACCGGCCATGCCCGACCTCGATTGGGACGATCTCGAGTCCACACCACCAAGCCGAGGAGGAGGCTCCCCGAGTATATTCACTGGGTCGCCTCATATCCTTGCAGCCATAGAAACCGGCAATGCTGAAAGTCAGCCTGCTGTTATTTCCACCATAGGTCAAGTAGACAGTAAGCCTTTCATAATTCTTATGGATACTGGAAGCACACATAATTTTGCTTCTCCTAGAATGGCCCAGGTATTGCAGCTTGAGACTTTGAGGTCCCGACTGAAACCTGTCACTTTAGCCAGTGGAAAAATCAGACATACTCATGGCCGTCGCATTAACCTTAAAATGCAGCTGCCAGGTGCACCAGTTGTATTGGGTGCCGAGTTAATGGATATTGGCAAATATGATCTGATTGTTGGTATGGAATTCTTGGCATCTGCAAAAGCCAATATTGACTGCGAAAAACGGGAGGTTACCTTCAACACAGCTAATGGAGCCCGCGGAACTATAAAAGGTGATCCATTAAACCCCATTATGCAGTCTATGTCCATCGGGCAGTTAAGTACGGCTATACGCAAAGATAAGCTACTTTGCGTCATCAGACTTGCATCCATTGAGTCATATGCTAAACAGAAGCAAGTAGTTGATGCATTGCCAGAAAGCATTGCTAATCTTCTTAGGGAATTTAGTGATCTCTTTCCAGACGAGATCCAGAAACTTTCTCCATTCAGAGGGGTAGAATGTGAGATAGCTTTGGAACCAGGTACTAAGCCTACCAGTAAGGCCCCGTACCGTATGAGTCCCCCTGAGTTGGCAGAGCTTAAGAAGCAACTTCAGGAGCTATTAAACCTAGGCTTCATTCGACCTAGTGTTTCGCCTTTTGGCACTCCTATCCTTTTTGTTAAAAAGAAGGATGGCTCCTTGAGGATGTGTATTGATTATCGGTAACTCAATAAGCATACCATCAAAAATCGCTATGCTTTGCCCAGAGCAGATGACCTTATGGATCAGTTGCAAGGGGCCAAGTACTTCTCTAAGATTGACTTACGCTCCGGATATCATCAGATAAGAATTAAAGAGGAGGACATCCATAAATCTGCCTTTCGTACTAGATATGGGCATTATGAGTTTACCGTTATGCCTTTTGGATTAATTAATGCCCCCACAACTTTTATGCGGTTGATGAATGATGTCTTCCGACAATACTTGGATGATTTTGTCGTTATTTTCTTTGACGACATTCTCATCTATAGTAAGACCCTGGAGGAGCATGAGACACATCTTCGGTTGGCCCTACAAAAGCTAAGACGTCACCAGCTCTTTGCCAAGTTCTCTAAGTGCAAGTTTGCCACTCCGAAGGTGGATTATTTGGGACATGTCATTTTAGCAGAGGAAATTGCTACAGATCCAGCAAAGATAGAGGCAGTAAACGATTGGCCCATTTCAGGTAATGTTTCAGAGGTCCAAAGTTTCTTAGGATTAGCAGGGTATTACCGGAAATTTGTTAAGGATTTTGCAAAGATTGCAACACCTCTTACTGATCTTACAAAGCATGAGAAAGTGAAGGATTGGATGGAGCATTGGAAAGCAAAGGTCCAGGGAAGTTTTCAGAAGCTTAAGGATGCTTTAACGTCAGCACCAATCCTTGCCGGACCCCGAAAAGGATAAACTAGTAGCGATGGATGCTAGTAAGATTGCTACCGGTGGAGTCCTAATGCAGGAGGGAAGGGTTATTGCCTATGATTCAAAGAAAATGAACGAGACTGAGCAGCGATACCCTACCCATGACCAGGAATTGTTAGCCGTTGTCCACGCTCTGCGTATATGGAGACACTATCTTCTTGGTAGAAGATTCCAGCTGGATACGGATCATCAGAGTCTTCGTTATCTATCAACCCAGCCGAATCTCAACCTCCGTCAGAGAAGGTGGATGGAATTTCTGGAGGAGTATGATTTTGAGATTATGTATAAGCCTGGGAAACACAATGTGGTTGCGGATGCATTGTCACGACATCCCTTGGTAACCCGCACCCATTGTAACGCGATTTCCACACTCACTAGTGAGTTCGGAAAACAGATAGAGCAGACTTTGGCCACGTATCCAGAGTTCCGTGAGGTGTGGGATAGTTTGGCTAAGGAGGCACGCACAGATAAAGAACGTGAAGCTTTCCGTTCGTATAAGAAAGAGGGCAATTTGTTATATTACAAGGATAAGTTGTGTGTACCTGAGACTTTAGGAGTACATAAGCTAATTCTCCATGACACACACAACAACCCTATAGCTGGACATGCAGGTTTCATGAAAACCTACTTTAAGATCCGCTCCAGTTATTTTTGGCCTTCCATGAAGGACATTGCCAGGTACATTAAACAGTGTCAGGTGTGTCAACAAACCAAGGCTGAGCAATTAAGGATTCCAGGAGAGTTGCAACCTCTGGATGTGCCCAACGCCAAATGGGAAGTAATAACCATGGATTTTATTGTGGGCCTTCCACGTACTCTCCGTGGATATGATGCATTGATGGTAGTGGTCGACAAGTTATCAAAAATGGCTCATTTCTTGCCATGTTGTACCAGGGATACAACCTTCGATACCGCTTTGCTTTTTGCAAAGGAGATCTTCCGATTGCACGGAATGCCACGAGTTATTGTATCCGACAGGGATCCCAAATTCGTCAGTGCGTTCTGGAAAGATTTCTTTGCCACCATCCAAACCAAGCTTGCTATGAGTACGGCATATCATCCTCGCATCGGATGGACGTGCATCTGAGCGCACCAATCACATTATAGAGGATATGCTACGCAGCTTATGTGTGGAGTAAGCAATCACAATGGGTCGACTATATTTATCCGGGTCGAATTTGCCTATAACAAAGAAACAACAGAGTCTTCCGAATGTCTCCCTTTATGATAAATTATGGTTATCAATGCCTTACTCCAGACACATGGCATAACCCCGTTTCTAAAGTGAAGGTTTCTCAACAACTCCTCTTGGAAATGCAAGCTTTGGTTGAAGAAGTTCGTGGTTACTTATTGGCCGCACGCAGTTGTCAGAAGAGTGTCGCAGATAAACGCAGAACCCCACGGGTCTTCCGTGTGGGCTTAATCGCTTTGGCTCAAAATTAAGGTAAAACAAGCCAAGCTTAAGATTGGTAACTCCAGCGAAGAAGTCGGCACCCGGATATAATGGGCCGCTCAAAATCATTGAACGTGTTGGAGAACAGCATACCGCTTGGATTTGCCACCCCGCTTGAAGATCCACAAGGTCTTTCACGTGAGTCTTCAAAGCAACACACCCCGCATCCGTGAGGGAGATCTTGGATACACCCACCCTTCTTGAAATGACTAAGAGCATCTAGATATAGTGCCTGAAGCTCTTCTTGATCGAAATGTATATGGCGTACCGAGCGGAGTCAAATGCTACAATACTTGGTCAAGTGGAAACACTTGCCAGCTGAGGATGCTACATGGGTGATGAAGATAGACCTTGAGAAGCACTATCCGGACTTCATGCGAGAATCTCAGGGCCGCACCATCAACGATGCTATCAACCCCGCTCCCGGCGGTAAGCTTGAAGGCTTGATTCGCCGAGAATCATGCAGTAGAGGGGTAGATGTATCGTGCTTAATAATAGTTACTGATGATGAGATCACCTTTGTGTTCTCTAGGACGTGGTGTATTGTCAATGTCGGCATGACCGCGAATTGCTTGAAAAGCATGTAGTTAATAGGCCGCGTTCATCTCGGCTATAATGGGAACTTGACCATTCCTTACGCCGCAATGAATTGCGAACCATAGGCATGATAGAATCCCTTGTAGATAGGTTTTTCTTTTAGTTCTTATAGGGGGTGGTCCCTTCAACCACAACCTACTTATACTATCTATATAAACTGATGTATCGACATGTGCAGGCCAGTGCGCAGTACATGACCTGCCCATGTATAGAGGGTTGCTGATGGCCCGACTTCTCCAGTTTTATCTTGTCTACATGTGTACCTTTTTGTTACTGTGATGTTCTTAATGGACTTCGGTCCTTAAACACTTTTCTTGTGATAATCATGTGAAATGCACCTTGGTGCTTAAACTATTTTATCTTTCAAGTTGTAATGGTATTATCTTCGGAAATAAGGAATTACTTTACTCCTTTATGTATAATCGCTTACATTCTAACTAACCCTAATGCTGCAGACATCATTATTTTTAAGGAGGGGAGAATGTGACGTTCTAAGTATTTATACGGTATACGTATAAATAAACTGACACGTTACCCAGTAAAGGTACGCCACCATGGGGTATTTTAACCTAGGGGGTTGACCTAAAAGGGATTAATTTAGCTATGCTAAATTAATTATTAAAGGATAATCACCTATAATTAAGGAAATAAGGTGCCACATGGCCAAATTCGATTGGCTAGCATGGGAATGCTAACTTGGGCCATCAAGGTGGATCACCATCCCAATTGACCCCAAAATCGAGCCAGGAGGAGGAGCAGCTGAGCGCCCAAGTTGCTGAAGCTGTTGCTGAACACCCCCAGTTGCTGAAGCTGTTGCTGAACACCTCCAGTTGCTGAAGCTGTTGCTGAACAACCCCAGTTGCTGAAGCTGTTGCTGAACACCCCCAGTTGCTGAAGTTGTTGCTGAACACCCAGGTTACTGAGAGATGGAGGCGCCTCATGATAATGGATCAAGTCGAAACTCGGGTTAGTAGATAATCTAGTTGAAATCTCTAAGGCTAGCGCTTCAGTCAAGTTCTTTGAATCTTCTATGTGTCAAGATGGGAGGGTTCTCAAGGAGCAAGCACATCTAAGAATGTTCACTTGGGTCCTAACAAGGGTTCCAAGTGGTTT
This sequence comes from Isoetes taiwanensis, assembly GCA_021234155.1. NCBI lineage: Eukaryota > Viridiplantae > Streptophyta > Lycopodiopsida > Isoetales > Isoetaceae > Isoetes > Isoetes taiwanensis. The sequence goes on from JAJEKV010000019.1 coordinate 13,335,030, forward strand.
GTGGGAAGTAAGGCCTCAAAGCCGAAGTGGTTTGATCTTCCTGAGTGGGATCCCTTTGAGGACATCAAGGAAGGATACTTTGTGCTAGTAAGGCCTGATGATGAGGATTGTCCAATATGGTTAGGGGTGGCACTCTCTGATGTAACCACCACTATGGCTGATGGAGAGGAGTTACGTCCTGGATTCCAAATTCAATATTGGGAGCCCATTGGAAGACGCAAGAAGGGTAACTTGAAGGAGCAATACACCAACTGCTGGGAGAAGAAGTGGAGGGCAAATCATGCTGATCCTCAAAGGAGGGAATTGGTGGAGTGTGTGGTATGGTCATATCCAAGTTCTCACATTGCAAAGGACAACACACACAAGATCCCAAAAAGGGAGATGGACAAAGCCATGAGCAACCTCCATGCTTTGTCATTGTATGAGGGTAGATAATATTGAGAAACTTAAAAACTTTCCCAACTAGTGGTTTGTAAAATTTATGAGGAAAACAAGTAACCCAATTCTTTGTGTGTGATGTGTAATTCTATTCAAGCAATCAATTCAGAATTTTTTTTTCTGGGGTATGAGTCCCATTTTCAGTCCGAGTCCCAAAATTCGAGATTTGTCCACTTTAATTAAATACGACTTACAAGCTTCATGAGGCCATTTCTATACTAATAATAAAGTAATAATTCTATACTATACCATTTAATTTGTTCACAGTTACCTCGTACAGTGATGGATGATAATCTTGATACTGGTTTAGGCATGGTTGATAGTTCCCAAATAATTTGCAACCAATTTAGGCTAGTTGGGGGAGAAAAGATGAGAGAAAAAGGACCATACCTTTGGGGCAGACCTGTTTGATATCTTGTAGAGTGGGAACAGAGCAGTTAGTGTGGTAGTACATGATTGAAAAATGGATTCAAGCTCTCCTTTAGTTCTGCAATGCATGATGAAAGCTCAGGCTACGTTAATGCGCAGTATGAAGTTAGTATTATGTTCCTCTTGCTTACTAGTCTAGCACTAGAGTTGTCCCTTGATGGACCATAAATGGTTCGTTTATACAGTTCACTTTAAAATTCATATAAAATCAATGGCAGAAAATTCAAATAAACCCTTTCTACACTTTAATATATGGCAGTTATGTTGCATAAGAAAAATAATTAGAAAATAATACCCCTAAATTTGAAAGTTATGCTTAGGTGAATCACGGGGGGTCAAGTCCAGTTTGTTTCATGTTTACATAATGTAAAACTGTCTCAACAAAAGGTTTTTTTTTTTTTTTTCGTTATAATGGTATTTTCCTATACGAGATAAGGATGAATATACAAAAAACCTTGTTCCAATCTGAAGTCTAGGAAGGAACATATAGTCAGTCAAACATGACAGGGTCAAAACAATTTTCTGTCTTATGTAAACCAATAATGGTTCCCAGAAGGCTGTTTCAATTAAAATTCTATAACTTTTGCATGAAAATGGTTTTCTACTTGAAATTTGGTATAAATAGTTAACTAATTGGTTCACGCATAAAAAATATTTGTTGGCTTGTAATTTGAAGGTTTAGCTTTGATTTATAGTAACAATTTTAAGTGACTTTTAATTGATGTCTATTTTGTTAAATTTGAAGGAAATTTATTGAAATAGTATGTCATTGAAAAAATCATATATGAGTGCTTGTATGGATATGAGACCAATGCAAAGACATGTAAAGAAAAAGAGCAAAAGACATGATCATGATAAATCAAGAAAAGCTTCTATACTAAGACCATTACTGGTCCATAGGTTCATTTTAAATCAATAACTTCTTTACCTAGTCAATCTCAAGTTGAATTTTAGGATCTTAGTATTTCATGGGCTGCTTTATTAATAAAATATCTATTGCTAGGTTTGAATTCAAACTTTTAGTATTAGTTCTGAGTTGTCATCAAATATTTTCCATGTTTGATCTCTAGATTTGTGCCTTGAGGATGAACTTCAAACACCATATTTCAAAGCTTCTCAAAGTTAAGAAAGCAATGGAAGATGAACCAAGGAAAAAATGAAAAGCTATGAAGATCAAGATACACTGCTATGTCGATGCCAATTATTGGTCCACATGACCTCTCATTTAAAAGTCAAGAACATCATGATCTTAATCAATTCTTTAGAATGTAGTTCACATATATCACATCCTATATGATAACATTAATTGATTAGGGAGAATTGTTTATCTAAAGGGCGATATCGAAGCGCAAAAACTAAGCAGTTAAGGGCTACTTTGAATATGTGGACGCCCACTTACACCCTTCAAAGGTTATCTCATAGACGATGAGAAGTCATATTATCATTGTAGGGGACAAAATGAATAGCCAGTGCAAATTAATAGAGAAATTTTCTCCATTCAGTTGGTCTTGTAAGATTTACTAAGGTATTATTTAGCTAAGGCAACTTCGAATAAGCAATGTCACACACTAAAACACAGTTAGACAACCAAATGTTCGAAATACAAGTAAACCATTCATAAGCAGATGTCGGCACTTCGAACTCAAATCTCCATTTCTGTATATATCTGTACAAGTTAAATTTCTGTTTATACATTCTTAGGGATCACCGAATTCCGGCAATCCCAGTATCTAGTCCATTCGATCATCTAGGCGGTTGCTAGATGACAGCTTTTGGTTCCACCTGGCCGGTGACACTGTTCACCGAGCTAGGCTCTAGGGTTATCCAGAAATACCATTCAAAATTCATATTGCAGGCACACCATTGAACCATTACCTTTAATATTCAATGAACACAAACTCGTAATGGTCTTGTAACGTGCTTATATCTTCAACACTTCCCCTTCATTGAATATCTCTGTTCAAGATCTCTGCCTGTTTTCTAAGTTTGAATCAGACTATCCCTGCTTTCTATTTCCTGCACTCTTATCATGTCTTTGAGCATGTTAAATCTTGGCTCTCTAAGAGCCTTCGTGAGTATGTCTGCTAACTGTCTTTCAGTTTGAATATACTTCACTGCTATTAATTTTTTCTGAACCATTTCTCTAATGAAATGCTGCTTCATCTCAATGTGCTTTGACCTCTCATGTAGCACAGGATTTTGTGTCATAGCAATTCCACTTGCACTGTCTAACCATAAAGCAGTTGGTTCATGATTCTTTATTCCAATTTCTTCCAGTAGTCTCCTGATCCAAATGATTTCTTTTGATGCCAAGGTTATAATCAGATATTCACCTTTCTGCACTAGATAGTGCTATCAGATTCTGCTTCTTACATTTCCAGCTCACTGGATTGTCACCAATCATCACAATATAACCTGAAATAGAATGCCTTTGGTCAGCATCTCCTCCCCAATCTGCATCTGCAAATACATTAATGTTATAACCTTTATTTCTGAACGTAATGCCATGGTCTGCAGTCCCTTTCAAGTACCTTAGAATTCGTTTGGCAGCTGCCCAATGAGATCTCCCGTGATTGTTTGTTATATCTACTTAGCAAGTTAATCACAAAAAAGCAATGTCGTCTTGTGGCTCTCGACAAATGCAACAAACATCCTATTAAACTTCAGTAGGAATTTTCTTCATATGCTCTATCTCTTCAACTTACAGGGGCACATTCTTTTTACATTTTATGTCCGGAACTAGTGGAGTGCTCACCACATTGCATTCCTTCATCTTGAACCCACAAAGTACTCCATGTATATAATCCGCTTGACTCAAAGTTATAATCTTCTCATCTCGATTTTCTCAACACTTTAATTCCCAAAATTTCTTTAACTCTCCTGTGTCGGGCCATCTTGAATCTGGATTTGAGCAGCCTTTTGCAAACATCCAAGCAATCTAGACTATCAGAAAACATCACACAGTCATCCACATAAAGTCCATCCCCGTTCATTTTCATAAATCCTTGGTCTTTTAGATAAGTATTCATGCAAGTATACCATGCTCGAGGTGATTGTTTAAGCCCATACACAGCCCTTTTTAATTTCCATATTCTATCATTCTTTTCCTCAAATCCCAGAGGTGGTTTCATGTAAATCTTCTCCTCCAGCTCTGCATTTAAAAATGCAGTACTAACATCCATATGATGAACTTCCCAGTTCATTGCATTTGCCAATGCTAGCATAATCCTTATGCTTGACAATTTCACTATTGGTGAATAGGTGTCATTATAATCAACTCCCTTTTGCTGTGTGAACCCTTGAGCAACAAGTCTAGCCTTGTATTTCTTGGATCCATCTGGAAGCTCTTTAATTTTAAATATCCATTTGTTTCCCACAATATTTTTATTTTCTGGCCTGTTTATCACCTCAAATGTCTCTGTTCTTCTGAATGCTTTCATTTCCTCATTCATGGCATTTTGCCAAAGCTTGCTGTTCTTATCATTCACAGCCTCCTCATATGTTTGTGGCACATCAATTTCCAATGCAGTCATTAAATGAGGTATCATTTCTTCTTCCATTGTTTCTAGTCTCCTACTTTTTCCACCAGCTTCTCTCCCATGTTCATCAATTTTAATCCCTTTATCTGCTAATTCCTTTTTTAGTTTTTCTGCCCCAGACATCCTTTTTCTTTGTTTAACATCATTGTTTCCTCCCTGTACAACCTCTGGAATAGGATCATCAATTTTCATGTCCCTGTGTCTCCATCATCATCACTATCAGATACAGGATTATAATTTGGCTTTTCTACTTCTTCTGTCATATCCCTTTTTTCAAGTTCACATCCTTAAAGTCTTTGTACAACTGCTCTTCTATAAACACAACATCTCTACTTACTAGAATTTTCCTTTTCTCCGGATTGTATAGCCTATATGCTTTAGATTCCTCATCATATCCGGCCAGAAAAGCTGTTAGTGCCCTGTCATCCGACTTACCCCTCAATTCTTCTGGGATATGAACATAAGCCACACATCCATAGGTTTTAAAACCTTCATATGTGGGCATTTTCTTAGTCCACAATAATTCTGGAATTTCCCCATCTAGACTTGCACTTAGCAGTCTATTTTGTATGAAGATGGTTGTTTTTAGAGCTTCCTCCCACAGCATATTAGTTAATCCAACATGCTTTAACATTGCCCTAACTGCATTCAAGCATGTTCGATTTTTTCTTTCTGCCACCCCATTCTGCTGGGGAGAGTACCTGCAAGTCACCTGTCTTCTAATGCCCTTTTCAATGCAAAAGGATTTGAATTTCTTTGAAATATATTCACCTCCCCTGTCTGATCTTAGACACTTAATTCTAAAGCCTGTTTCTCGTTCCATTTCTGTCAGATATTCCTTGAATACTCTTAGAGCTTCATGCTTCTTTGCTAGACAATAATATTTAGCTTTTCTAGTGTAATCATCTATAAAAGGGATGAAATACCTTTTTCCCGAATAGCTTTTGATGTTGAGAGGACCGCAGATATTTATATGCACCAGCCCTAAAGGTGTATCAGCTCTCTTTGTTCTTCGGCCAAAAGGTAATCGGGTGCTTTTTCCAATCATACAACCTCTGCATACAAAGTTTTTCTGATCCTCTTCTGCTGCATTTATGTATCCAGACTTATTTAGGGCTTTCACATTACTCATGTTAATATGGCCAAGACGTTCATTCCAAGTCCTTAAACTAGGTACTGAAACATTATTCACTGCTGGACAAATTTCAGAAGTATGCATCTCAAATAAATCTCCAATCCTTTTGCCCAGAAAACATATTTTATTATCTTTCACAATCTTGCATACAAACTTGTCAAATAGGACCTGGTAGTCCAAGTCAACTAATTGACTTACTGAAATCAGATTTTTTATAATGGAAGGTACACAAAGGACCTTTTCTATTTCTACTCGATTTCCTTGCAGATCATACAATTTTAGCATCCCTGTTGCTTTAACTTCTTGAGTTCTCCCATCTCCTAGTCGAATATTCTTTGTCTTCAGCTCCTTATCCCTATCAGCAAGCAAATCTGAAGAGTCTATGATTGTTCTTTCAGCTCCCGAATCTACAACAAAAGATGCTTTAGAACTTTGTGTTTTGCTTAAAGTATTTGAGAACACATTCGTTACCTCTTCTTCTGAGTCCTCCTCATCACATTCTATGACAGCAACATTTGTGTTTGCTGCCTTACCACCTCGGCCTCTACCCCTATTGGCATTCCAATGAACTGTTTTCCCTTTGCCTCTACCTCTGCCCCTGCCACTGTCCTTTGGAGTTGGGCATTTAGATGCAAAGTGCCCTACACCTCCACATGTGTAGCAAGTTTTCACATTCTGAACATTTCTCGGGCAGTTGAATTTCAAGTGCCCTACTTCCCCACAGCCATAACATGGCCCAATCTGCTTACCTCTGTCACTACAGGATTTCCCTTTTCTCACAGCCAACACCTCGGCTGATTCTTCATCATCATCATTTTCATTATCCATCATAGATTTTTGCTCCACTTCTGTCCTGGCAATCTGTTCTGCCTCTTCCCTAGTCCTGGCAACAGTCCTTATGAGTGTGGCCAATGTTCCATAATTGGCAAACATCTTTGAAATTGCCAAGATTTGATGGCTTACTGACATGGTCACCCCAGCAGCCTCTAGATCTGCACAAAGAGAATCAAACTTGTGGAACATTGCAGTTAAATCTGTCTTGTCATCAAATCTCATCTTTCTTATCTCCTTTTCCAACACATCAATCTGGGATGAGCTCTTAGTCTGGTATGTTTTAATCAAATATTTCCAAGCATCCCTGGAACTCATGTCCCTTAACTTAAGCATAATACTTGGTGCAACTTTGCACATAATTATAGCTTTGGCTTGACTTACTTTTAATTCATCACCAGCCTTATCACTTACCTCTTTAGATTTTGCAGTAGACTCCCCTGATTTTGCAGCAGAAGTTTCTCCTATTGTTGAACTGCTCACTTCATCATCAACATTAGTACCAGGTTCAATTATATACCATAACCCTTCAAACTGTAAAACCTCTTTAACTCTCTCTTTCCATATCTAAAAACCTCCAACTTCCTAGAAAACTTCTACTGAGCTTAAGAGAGTAGCACCAAAACGTGTGGACATTGTGCAATTTGCTCTGATACCACTGTAAGATTTACTAAGGTATTATTTAGCTAAGGCAACTTCGAATAAACAATGTCACACACTAAAACATAGTTAGACAACCAAATGTTCGAAATACAAGTAAACCATTCATAAGCAGATGTCGGCACTTCGAACTCAAATCTCCATTCCTGTATATATCTGTACAAGTTAAATTTCTGTTTATACATTCTTAGGGATCACCGAATTCCGGCAATCCCAGTATCTAGTCCATTCGATCATCTAGGCGGTTGCTAGATGACAGCTTTTGGTTCCACCTAGCCGGTGACACTGTTCACCGAGCTAGGCTCTAGGGTTATCCAGAAATACCATTCAAAATTCATACTGCAGGCACACCATTGAACCATTACCTTTAATATTCAATGAACACAAACTCGTAATGGTCTTGTAACATGCTTATATCTTCAACAGGTCTAATCCTGGACCTATAAATATCCATACTTATTTATATTCAAATCTTGTATATAATATGTTATTCTAATATGAAATTTGAGATACATATTGCCACAAAGGTTCAATTTTACAAAAAAATTATAGCCTCTCATAAAAGGTGATCTACATGTACTATTTGTCCTACTTAAACTACAACACTTTGGAGCAGCCAATAATTGACTAACTTTATAATAGTGAAAAGTACGTAAGTTTCTTCATTTTTTTTCTAATAAGACCACATCAAGAACCTCAATATCCCTTTTTATCATATATTGTGTCATTTAAAAAGGCTTATGGGAGAAATGTAGTGTAATAAGTTAATATTTTAGATGAACTAGAAAAATATGTACGAAAAGCCCTTTGATCTATTTATTTATAGTCATGGCTAAATTTCGTGATATTGTCCTTCATTCATCAATAACCATCACTAGCTACATCATTGTTGAGTTTTAGACCTATTAGAGTGTAGTCAATGCGCTTTTGAACCTCTAAATATGTTCATCCTGTTATATTAGATCTTGTTTAGATCTAGAATATCTAGCATTATAACAGGGGGGTTTTTTTGTAATTTTATATGCTTTTTAGCATGGTTTTCATGTGATTTCATGGGCGTATTCGACGAGGCATACTAATCAGTATATCTAGAGTGCACACTAGATTCTCATATTTGAATGGCATTTTATCTATGGTTTTGTAATGGTTGCACATTATGTAGTTCCTATTCACAAAAAACTTATATGTATTAATTCCTTGAAGAGCATGCAAGCATCGAGAATCTTTGCTTTAGGGTTTGTGTCGATCTCTGCTTTAGGGTTTGTGTAGGAAAGGGGTTTTGCAGCAATTCGTGCTTGGGGATTTGAAGTATTTGGAAGGCCTGTGCTGCTGGATTTTGAGCTTCAGGAAATCTGGATACCCTTCCGTTCTAAGGTGGGATCTGGCAAGAGATGGCAAAGGCAAAGACAACATTGAACTGGCCATGGCCGCAATAGATCTCAAAAAGGTCTCATACTTTCTTGTATTCGAAGGCTAACTCCAGCTATCTGAGGGATTTTTCCATAGCCCTTCAGTCTAGACATATTTCTTCATTTTCGAAAAGGAATCAATTCTAAAATTTCGTTTTATCATCTTGTAAGCAGACTTAGGCTTGCTTAGGCTGGCCTATCCTTCTCTGTCGTTTCCCCCAGATTTCTACAGATCAATTATTTAGGGTTTTTCAGGGTGAAGCTGAGGAAGTGTCTAAGGGGGCCATTCTGCATTTATTCCGGAGGGGTGCAATCTACATTCGTTTCAGAGCCGTGTCACAGATCTGGGCCAAAAGCTTGATCTCGGTACTGGGTAAAAACCTACAGCCTAGGTCGGTTCTGACGCCCATATATAAAGAACTGCTTACGCCAGACTGACAGGTGGAGTAAATGGTATGCAATCATATCCATTTTCATATCATGATATAATCTCTGAAAGATTTTTAGTTCAGAAGTGTTGAAAGATATTATTTAATTTGCAGATAGCATTAGGAAAATGGAAGGAGCATATAGGACACCGAATTCCATCATCAAAATTAGAAGTTTCTTTTACTCTCATTCCATGAAAATATTTCAGAGATCTGCCTTACCTTTTGTTGAGATTGATGCCAACTTGTTGAAGATATGGTAAACTCTGTAGCATCATTGTTGCTGTCATGCAATGGTGGTTATTTATTGTAAATAAAGTTCTGTATAGACATATGATAATGATGACAATTTCTGGTAGATGCACATTTAACCTTAGTTGCAAGCTTATGTCACTCTCGGAGAGAGCTCGCTAACAACCAGATAAGTAAAATAGCATATCCATATAAATCTGATATATGTGTGCAAAATGCAGCTAAGCATGATCCTATTGGCTAGGTAAGGGGAGTCTTTTGTGAATATGGAATACTAGTTTCTAGTTTATGTAGCTGTGCTTGTTAGGTGGACACTGAAGTAGTTTTTTTTTACATTGCAGCCGAGTTCATTGCACGAATTTCCTTTCGACAGCAGATCCCTTCTTATATAAAAGCATTGTTAGAGGATCTTTCTTCTTAATAGTTAACAGTATTGTATCGTGTACTTTATTTCACACCATGTGCAACGTGCAAAGTTCTTATTTTCTGAACTTTGGTCTTTTTGCCATCTACATAAGAAATTTGTCTGTCGAATGAAGCTGAAACAGTCGACTGGTGCCTTTCAGCTACTACCTTTGCGTGTTTTCTGTGAAAGCTCTCTCTTTATCGCTACAAGCTTTGCAGCTCAAGTTTGGTTTCCCTCATAAGAGCATTTGTATAGTGAGTTTCTTACAAGGAGTTTGAGCAACTTCAGTTGGCTTGGTTTTCATCATTGCCATTACTATTTGAGCTTTGGTGTATGCTCCATTGGTCTTGTACCACTACGTCCCTCTTGTACATAACATACAAACATGCAGACTATTTATTGTTTATAGATAATGTGGTTGCCTTCCTCATGTCTTGCATGCAAAACAAAAAAACTCCTTCTTTATATATATCTATCATTACATGTTTGTGTATTGCTGGATAATATTGTTACAGGCATGCTAGAGGCAACATGCACCAGAGGCATGCATATTTCTTTAATGGGTCTTGAAGTAATCAGGTTCGATTCCTGGAGGCCTTCAGCCCTTACATAACCATTATATATCCTAATAATTGTCATATGATTTGTTTTGTTATATTATTATTATTATTAGCATCTTAGTTAAATATGTGTTATGATTGTTTTTTACCAAGCTTCTTAGTAATTAAGTCTACATGCATGTATGCCATCCTTAGTGCCCAAAGGCCTTTATTAGGGCCCGAAGGGCCCAAAAATCTTTTTAATATAACAACCAACACATCACTATCATTAACATTAATTAATACAAACCATTGCATCCAACACATTCAAATTTAAATCCCCCTGAAACCCCTTTTGGTTTGGGTGCATATTCACAGGGGGGGTTATGTAGGGCAGCGAGAGCCCCTAAGAACTTACAATACATGTACAAAATTAATATCATTAAGTACATTGCCTCAAACATTATAGTATTTTGCAAACCTCAATATACAGTATACTAAAACTTGTACAGCCATACCCCACAAACGAGATCGCTATGTATGGTCCAGATCAAGGAATAAAGGGCAAATATGCCCATCCGACAGCTTTCGGTGCCCTAGTTGCACTATATTTAAGTTGATAGATTAAATTCCTATATAGAGTTAACTAGAATGCATCATTTACTATCCTTGTGAGACTTATAGATGGGGTTTATTAAAGCACTTTAACTTATATTTTTATTTTGAATTCTGTACAATAATTTCTTTCATTAATAATGATGCTAATATAACATATGAACATCTAAAAAATTCCTTGGACTATAGCTTGTATTGTTAAGAACTCATTGTCACAAAAATTGAGTCAAAACTTGTAATAGTAAGAAAGAAATAATTCTCGAACATCATGCAGCATTTTTAAGCAAAATGGGGTTTAACGACTTCAATTGACATCAAATGACAGCGACCAAACATAGAAACATGCAAATCGATATGTTTTATCATAATATATCAATTACTTTCATAGTTAGCAAGGTTTAAACACTTTTATGCTAGAAAATTGAAGAATGCCGTTCTAGAGTGCTGTAAAAACTGCAAAATTCTCCAAAGTTTGAACAACCATACCAGCATAAAGGTGAATCCAGTGGTCATAAAATTCTCACATGTCGTTAAGAATCAAGTGAAGACTCGAAAAGCGGTGGTAGATTTTAAAATTAAAATTTCTCTTGTGAGATATATGGGTTTAAGTGGCAGGGGTTATGGTGGACCATTTCTGGTCCTGGACCCAAAATGGTCCCCGGGATAACTCTAATGCTAGAGCTATGGCTATTGTGATTTTCACCCCGCTGACTATATGATGAAATGTACTGGTACATAGATCTATCCTCAGTTTCTTGACACCCAAGCTGAAGAGATGCCTGAAGAGCTCCTGATAGGTGAAAGACTAAGGGTGATTCCTCTAGTATCTATGCTATTGGGAAGAAGTGATGTCATGTAGATGCCTTATAGATGTTAGTCTGCCATAGTACTAATAGTAATAGAGAAGATGTAGAACTGTTTTTTATTAAGTATTATGTCAGGTTGTTTCTTCACCTACCCTCAGTTTTTTGGATGTGGTTCTAACTCTTCCTATGTGGCCTATGAGATGTCTATAATAAGGTTCTTGTATCATTTTTTCCTATCAAAAAATTAAAAATCTTGCCTTTGAAAAGAAAAAACATAGTTCAAACCATGTCATAGTGCAAGCTTTATAGAGCATAAGGCTTTCGGCTACCAATGAACTATATTCACATAAAAGATGGTAAAGTTTTTCGAACAATCTTTGCGTGCACAAACAAACTGTTTTGAAAATTTTCTCAATTGCCCACCTCAATAATATTTGAGAAAAAATTCACATTAAAACTAATAAAACCTTGCTTGATATAATGTATCTTCAATAAAAGATATAACTTTAATTTTTACAATATCATTATTGGATCGTCATTTCTTCCAGTGGTGTTATAATGTCATATAACATCGCCAATATACCGGAATGCTAATCGGGTTGAGAAAATTTTTGCTACCTATTGATCCGATCAACAAAATAGAGAAATCTGTGTTGATTCTTGTTCCAACATTTTCATAGCAAGTAAAAGTCTATTCTGCCATAGCCATGCTTCAAGAAATCGCCATGGCCTAAGCCATAGCCATGCTTCAAGCTATCTATCTTCAGGAAATCTAGTCTGCTTCAAGAAATTACCGTAGCCCTAAGCTCGAAACAACTGGATAACCTATCTGGTTCCTGATTCACCAGTTTGCAGCTCCCCGCTAACGCCAATCGCTGCCAAATCTGAAATCATGTCCCAGATAGCTTACCCTTATACAATAGCATGTAAACAGAGAATGTGCTAGTCATTTTGAATCTAGTGGCAACCCCGATTAAAGAGCAATTAAAGTTCCTTATTTTGTCAATCGTTGGCAAAATTAATATTTAGCATGACACCCTTTGCACATACATATATGGTGGAATCACACCATAGCTCGCTCAAGACTTGATTTTGTATATCTTGGTTGAGGAATGGAGATGCCGAAGAAATTGGTAACCATGCCTAAGAATGACATGCCATGTCAAAATAATAGATAGATGTTTGGGGTCCGTTCGGGAGGGTTTCGGGACAGCCTTCTGTGAGAACCCTTCTGTCCTGCAAACAACTCCTCAATAGAGAACAAATGTCACGTGGGTTTTGCAATACAAATTGAGAAAAGGAAACAAAATGACATTGATATAGAAATAAGAATTTTGGAAGAACCAATGAGAATATATGAAAAAGCTCCGAAAGGAGTTGAGACAACAAAATTGCCTGAACTTATCTAAAGATCTTGGTCTAATCTTCCGGTATCTATAGCACAATGGCCTCTGCCCAAAATAGCAAAGGATCTGTCGTTTGTGGATCTTTGGTTTCCTAATCCCGTGTTCTCTGTCATGACTCGTGGAATCATTATTACCATAATGGGTGGCACTGAAAGTTGGCGGGCCATGGATTTCTTATGCCATGGAGTCTCCTGGTCTCTTCTTCTTGATTGGCTTGACCTTAATTGCTGTGGATGCCTGGCCTTTGCCCCTCTTTTCTGTACCTTAGGAATAGTCATGTGCCTTGGGGCACAGGACTAACACTCTTCCCACCAAAGAACACCGAGAGGAGAGAAAAACAGGTACAGTTTCTGGGGGAGGGAAATTTGCAAGATCCACTGCATCGTCTTGGCGACTGTGGGGTCGAACTTGATTGTGGTACTCAATAACCAGTTTTTCCCGTTGTTGGATGACATCCGGTGTGGTCTGTCCAAGGGCTAGTGTGGCATCAATGAGGAACCCTATTCTCGCCATTTCTTCAAGGGCTTGGTGAGCATAGCAGGCATAAACTGGCATTCCATCAATAGAAGAGTCTCAAGCTCAAAAGCACTGACACTGGCATTAGGGTTGAAATGAAATATGGGATGCTTTCGATTCAAGAAGCTCGTCAGAATGCAACGTCGTGCAGCACAAAATCCAGTTTGTTGAGAGCAGAAGGATCTGGAGAAGTGGCAGCCTGTATCAAGAATTGAGAAAGTCCAGCAACAACATTTGCTGGCATTTTCCAGATCTTTTCATTTGGGATGTAGATCCAATTAATAGTGGTATCCAGTGTGTCAGTATCCTTCTACGCATGTCTTCTGACAAAGCTTGGATCCCATCGAAGATCAACCGTGATATGCGTGGGAGTCCACTCAGTGTGAGCTTCTAATGTCCGTGTCCAAAATGAACAACGCCAATCCATATTCAGGTACTCACACCATGGAGGGCGTCGAGGGAAGCATAAGGACTTGGTTGTGGAGGAGGATGCGTCCGCTCGTTGTGTGTGACTGAACACGGAACTCTGCTGCCAAGGTTGGATCCAACTGTTGCAGAGCGTGTCCCAATCTTAAGGTGGCATCAGTGTCTCAAGAGGAAAGGGTTTCCAATCCTGAGAAATCACTTTATTTTTCAGATATGTCCGGAAAGTGTTCAAAATGGCAACATACTGGAGGAATAGCTGTGCATAGCCAATGCCATAATCACGTTGTAAGTGTGTTTGAGCACATTCAAGAGCCTCTCGTGCCTAGAGTGTGAGATTGGAGTGAAGTTCGAGCATATATACATTGAGGAGCGTTGCCATGGCACTGGGATCAGAAAGATAGTGGTTGTCCTTTTGAAGTAACAATGCAGCTGCCTGGTTTCCTATGAATACCTCTGGGTGGTCTTCAGAAAAGTGTGCCTGAGAATGAGCCAGATAGAAATTATGCAGAACATAAGCCATTGGTTGAACTGTTCAAAGAATGAAGAACTGAAGAGCTTCAACAGGGAGCAACTGGAAATTTACCAAGGCATACAGGTTGCCTCGTTCTTTATGGTGAGTTCCGGCCAAAGAAGGAGAAAATTATGGACCGTAATAGCTCCTTCAACTGGGCCTGATGCATTGAGCCATCGGATAAGACAGAGATGCCGTCTTGATTTTACATAATCAAGGTAACCATAGGAAGAGAATAATTGGGTATGTGTTCATCAAGAACAAAGTAACTTTCAGTGTTGGCATGGGTGTCTTTGGCACACTGTTCCGTTTGTTGGAGCTGGTGTTTCAGATCCTGAATTTGATTGGTCTTCTCATCCACGTGCATTTGAGTTCTTTAAGCTTTCGATGAGCATGAGTGCTATGAGAAAGAGAGGCACCCATGGAAGAGCGTTCAAGTTGGAGACACATCTATGATTTTCTGCTTGATAGAATTTTGTAGTTGGGTTTCAAAGAACTTGACCTGTATCTGGTCAGCCGTGACCAAAACTTCCAACTCTGTGATGCGTAGCTGTTGATGCGTAATGACACCTTTTATATCTTTGAATTCTTCTTGAAGGTTACGATAGAGGGCCAAAGTATCCTGATGGAGCTGATCTTTAGCTATGAGCTAGTCTTGGAGGGTTTGGACGTGAACCTGTAGTAGAGCGTGGATAGCCTCAAATTAAGCCAGGGCATCTTGAGCCCTTTTTAACTCTTCTCGGGTGGCTTGAATAGTGATGTGTTTTTCTTGAAGCTGCTCTTAAAATGACGTTTCTGAGTGGAGAAATCCTGGAGTTCCTTTTTGAGAGCATCAGAGGAATCCAAATGATCTTTGATACCATTCATGAGCTTGTCTGGGGATTCCTGTAACTACAGAATGCACGCCGCAACCTGTTGCTTATACTCATATAGAGCACGCCAAGAAGGTAGAGGAGATTGGTGATGAACTTCTCGCAGGTTGGAAACCCATGACTACTGATGAGGATCAGATGGAGTATCCTTGGGAGAGTGATGTGAGGTGGAAATGGCAATTTGAGATTTTCTTCGTGGAGAAGTTTGATGTTCTGCTGTTGAGAGGTCTCGTCCAGAAGATCTCGAATGACAGTTACCTTGGAGGCCTTAGACATAGAGATGCTTTAGTACGTGGACACAATGCTGGGAACTGGAAGACTTTGATTTATGAGTACCTGAAAAATGTGCACCCATGGCAGAATCGGGGCCAGAGTCCAGAGCTTTTCGTAGACGATATAATTCTTCAAACATTTGCTGCATCAAAAGTTGGGGTCAATCGATGGACTTATCCGAATGAATAGCAGTTATGGCAGTGTTGAAGAAATATTTGTTGATGTTTGTATTTTTTACAGAATGATCAAAGAACTTTTGCCACAAGAATTTGACAAAAGACTCATGGTTTGTGGCAAAGGTTGTGAGCTTGGTGAAAGTGGCAGAATATGATTGATCGACATAGGAGGAGACATCAAAGTCTTGCAAATCTGACCGCCCCAATGAATTTGTTGTGCTGACAAGGTGAAAAATCTTGGTGACCAGTGCCGAAGTGAGGAAAATTGGAGTTCCTTCCACTAAAGTTTGAAACCATGTGGGAGTACTGACCAAATTGGCAACAAATTGCCGGAGTTCCCTAGGATTGGGGACCGAAAGTTCTTGATCAGCAAAATAATATAATCCTTCCCTAACTGCAACAACACAATTTGAACCTTGCAGAGGCGCCGAAAGAAAGGCAGTAGAAGAGCTTACCGAGGCAAAAACTATGACCTCTATTGGTGTGTTGGTGTGCAGAGTGCTGAATCATGACGAGGCAACTATAGTCATCGACGAAAAGGGTGAGGCAAGAAAGTCGGAAAACTTGCGAAGGATAGGGTTATGGCGGTTCATAGTGCCATTTATATGAAGTAGCCGCTGAGAATCGGATCCCTTCGAAAAGACAGGTGGCAACATCTCTGGAGACGAATTCGGGAGAAATTTTGGTTAAGTCCACAAGAAAGCACAAGAGAAGAAGAGGCAATGGGACATCATCGTGAGGAACAGTGGCATGGCAACTCGATAATGGTAGACTGTAATGGATACGTCTCATCAGTGCAATAATGGAACGGGGCGATATTTACGACATGGTACAGTAAATTACAAGAGGATCTTTGGTTTAAAAATTCAGTGAGGGAGACAGATGGGACATGTGGAATGACAGCTAGAATGCCATCTTGGCAGAGCGGCAAGTCGGTGGCCTATATAAGAAGTGGTGGAGGCGAAGGAGAAGCATCAACAGGTGAGTGCCATGGACTTTGTGAACACGATGCCCAGCAATTGCCTCGAGTGGATAACCTGCCGCATGAATCATCTGTACATCTGGAAGCTGAAGAACCGTGGGATTCTTGTGGATGGCTAGCTGACGGGCATAGTAGAGATGCCCAACCCTGACTCGGACTATCTGGATGTGGTGATCCATCTGCAGTGGCACGGCAAGATGGGTTATCACATTCTATGGGTGTGCTCTGTGCCCAATCCTGAGTAAGGATGGTCCAAATAGTAGGTAATGCGATAATATAGAGGAGAAATCCTCAATTTTGTAACCTACTACTTTTCCGATACAACTATGTTGGCTCCAATTTTGTGTCTGGTTCCGTAGATATTGTAGAATATTCTGTCTTGTAAAAAGGGTTTGAGACGATAACTATTAACCAAAGACGGAAAGGGAGTGCATCCAACTCTACAAGTTGAAATACTTTTGGATGAACTGCTTGTTTAATCTCATAAGGCCCTAACCAAGAAGTTTGAGCTTGCCAAGATGATTTTACATCTTGAATCATAAATTAGGACTAAATCACCTTCCTTGAAATCTTTTGTTTCAATTTGTTGCCATATCATGATTTCCTGAGTTGATGTCTAGCTAGAACACAGAGATAACCATTCCAGCAAATTTCATCTAGGTCTTGAAGTTGATAGACATGTTCTTTAAGAGCAACTGGAGGATTATGTGTAGTAGCTAATTGAAATTTGAGTGTTGGAAGGATATATTTGAAAGGCATCAAAGCCTCTTGACCATGAACGAGTTTTAAAGGAGTGTGCCCTGTAGCAATCTTATATGTGGTGTTGTATGCCCATAAAACTGTTTGTAATTTTCCATGCCAGTCTTTTCTGGAAGCATCATAGCTTTGCTTTAAGATTGAGATGAGAGTTTTGTTGGTGACACCAGGGATTAGGCAGAGTTGTCATTGGCCCCTTTTCTCTTCACTATTATAGCCGAGGGACTTTTGTAGCTACTTCGTAGTGCAATGGACGATGGTCTTTTTGTTGGTTTGGGCATGGCTGACAGTTCCCAAATAATTTGTAACTAATTTGCTGATGATAATTTACTTTTGATGAAAGCAAATGAAGGATTCTCGATGGAGTCAAATAGCTTTTGGACATATTCTCCTTGCCTCAGGCTGCTTGTTGAAATAGAAAAATGGCAATGCAATTTGGGCACTGGATGGTCTAGCCCTGCTATGTTTGTCTCAGTATCCTTAGAATCTTGTTCTACTGAGCACTACTATCAATTTGCTTGGGGTAACATTTGGCATGGAGATTTCAACAGCTCAGGCATGGAAGCAGATCATCCTGGGCCTTCAGGGGCAATTGCTTTGGTAGAGAGGTTCTTTTTTTCCCGTGGCTGGAAGAATATATGTAGCTAAATCAATGCTCAATAATACGCATGTGTATGTGGTTTCAGCATTGCTAGCTCCTCAAAAGTTAAAGATCATTGTGATAGTCTGGAACTTTGTGTGGAATGGCAATGAGACAGATGCAGTTGTAAAAGTTGCATGGAGTAAATGTATCCGCCCCAAGAAATATAGTGGTCTAGGTACGTCTAATCTCAAAGTTCATGGTTCCAAGTTCCTTTGGCAGGTATTGTTGGCCCATGTGCAGTCACGCGGAATGCATCTGCTTGTTCAATCGTTGGAGTAATGTGCTGCATTTGGCAAAAACTCGGTTAAACCAAGCTTCACTGGGCTTTTTTCTATCTCCTCAAGGTCTTTTAAGTGCCTGGCAAATCATGAAGCCCTTGATAGCCATTGATTCCTTGTATTGCATGCAAGCCTCCTTTCCCTTCTTGTGGCTTCCCTTCGAAGGTCCCCCGCTTACTGCTTTTATGCATTCTAGAACACAGAAGAGGTGACAAGATGCTGGGATGTTCATGCTCAATGCATGATATTATAATGGTCGACTTCTCTCTTGGCCAATATTTCGGAGAAAAATATCATTTGCTTTTACATGATTTCCATGTTTGGAAAATCATTGCAAATAACATCCCTCTTATTCTTGACCACAAAGAGGAGCAAATTTGGAAAACTACTACAGATATCTCACTGGATAAGAATTTGGTACATCATTGCTCCCTCTTGACTCCATCTTTACATTGGGCATTGATGGTGCAAGAGGAGCATTTCTGTCGTATTTGGAGCTACATCTAGAATAAAAGTATCATTCCTAAGCATTCGGTGCATCTGACAGATTCTTCATTGCGCAATCAGAATAAATTTAAATTCCGTTCATAAAATAGCTTGAATATCTCAGTCACTGCATCTAAACCTACTGGTCCAGCAATGTTCATCAATGAAGTGATTCCTGAGCAGATATTCTTATGCTTGTCTTAGAATCAAACCTTACAATAAAAAAATCCAGTGTGCATAAATACCTTTTCTAAAGAAGGTTTGGCACAAAATAACTACCTCCAATAAAGGAATTCTCTTCTTATAAGTACCTGAATAGGATGGATAATCCAATCTTTCCAAAGAAAATGCACATCCACAGCTGCAATATCATTGCTCAAAACTATCAGTCGCTCAAATATATATCTATGTCACTCTCCATATGGAGCACAATACCTACCATTGCAAACAGTTGGTAGGTCTCTTATTGATATGCCATCACCCGCAGAAACTGCAAGCACATCACCCCCCACAAGGACTTCTTGAACGCTATCAAACAGGCCAAGCGTGCTAGACCTAGCAGGCATAGCTAAAAATACTTCTTAAAGATGGCACAATCAGAGGAATCTCCAAAACCATATCATTTTGTTTACGATCCCAAAATTTGATACCAGTTTGAGATATCTAAACTTGATAACTTCAACATGTAAAGAATGAAAAAGACGGACGGCTTATACTGAAATGTGTCAGGTACATGATTTGCTTTATCATTTAAAAATATTGGTTGTAATGCAATTCCAATTTCGTCCAAAACTCACTTGTAAGCTTAGAAAATCTCTTCTACATTTGTAGAACAAGTGCACATACTCACAAATAACAAATATAGAAATCTAAAAAATCACTGGTGTGCATTGAAGGATCTATTTTCCTCTTGCTTGATTTAGTCCAGAACTAATGAAGAGCAAATTATTGCTTATTCATCAAATTAAACAAAGAAAAGAATCAATAGCAAAAACCATCAAAGAAAAAACACGAAGAATTATAGAGAAGTTAAATTGACATACATAGTTACCCCAAAAAGCATAAAAATTGACATACATAGTTACCCCAAAAAGCATATAAATTGACATACATAGTTACCCCAAAAAGCATATAGCCTGCATTGATCTATTAATGATTACTTGGATTCATGGGGCGAGATTTTAGACTTCTCCACAACCAGACAGGTACATGTTCTGTTTCTCAACTCTATCCAGCATTGCAAATTCTTTGTGCAAAGATGCACCTTGCAACGCTTGGATTCTCTGCTCTAGGTGACATGGTGAGATTATAGCAAGCGGAGACTGCTATGACGAGCCATAGCAGAAACTGCAGATGTGGAGGCGGCCAAGGCTGATTTTTCCTCTTCAGGACGACATTTGAAGTGCATGCAAACTCTCAGACCGAAGCATATTTGATCCAACTCCGTTTAGCAAGTATTGCAAGTTCAGAATCTTTTTTTTTCCTATATCTTTAGTCGTCAAAATGGCATATTGTTCACACATTCTGAACTAACCACGTATCTCACCCTCACACTTAGATCATTCCATGAATATTCCTCAATGCTCACCTGCATGCTTAGGGATTGCCCTTCGGGCAACCCAAAAATAAATTTTTGGCTATCTCGATTTGCCTTGATATAGCAAAAATTACATGTTTTACTAAACAATATAGCAAATCTACTAGCTACTCAATTTGCATTGATTAAAGCAAAAATCACATTTTTTTAGCAAATCCGTTTAGATTTTTAGCATTTTGCCTTGATTGCCCGCAATGTTTGCTATGCCAACTCCACTTGATGGTAAATCTAGATGCAACGTGGAAATTAGCTGGCAGCACACAAGAAATGATCATAGTGGGGCGGTAGCCCTGTCAAGGATAAAACTACGCCCAGCAAGGCAAATCCTCAAAAAGCATATCGTCTAAACATATAACCCAGAGAAATTGAAAAAAAAAGAAATCATGCAAGTTCAAAAACTTTATTTTCATATTTTATGATGCAGATGTGAATTTGAGATGTCCTTATTAAACACTTTGGAATAGCGGTGTTGTCATGATTGGAATGGCGGCTAAGCTTGTGGGCTCAACTCAATGCATAAAACATGTCAATTTGATTATCACTTTCTAATACATCAGTGTAAACATGCAAATATCCTGCGCAACACCCACTAGTTTATCCATGGACCTCTATCACACAATATTCATGAGGTGGGCCCTCTCATGTCAGACATAACATTTATGCAAATTTAATTTAAACCTCAGGCCTGTTGATTGATTGCTCAGCCTAGAAAACTCTATCATGAATTCAAATTACACGGGCGGTAGCCTTCCAAATGCAGATCTTGAGCGCATGAAGTTGTTACAAGAAGTCATCCTGTCTAAAACAAAATTTTACAGGGATGGACAACTCTTCAGCCGATCATCCCAGGGAATGCTCCTCTTTCAAGGTCCCCCCATATAATGAATGCTACTAGGAAGACTATTTTTTTAAAAGCCAAAAAAGCCAAGCTCGCTGGCTCGTTCCTTATCAAATGTCTCAAAATATTGGTAGATGATGGTAACAGCAAGCAAAATCCCAGTTCCAGATCCAATTGCTCCCATGAAGTCAGCTACGACAGTCAGAGCTCCAATACACATACCCCCGAAGGCTGCCGCTGTGGGAATGTACCTATTTAGTTCTTTCTGTAGATTGGACTCACGATGGCCAGGAATCACCATTTGTTGTTCCTGCACATGCAGTTAACACAAAGAAAGTCAGCATTACAAACATAAGAAACGTGCAATTATAAAAACAAAAATCAATTAGGAGGATATGAAACTAAAGCTCAAGCAAAGCGGTAATAGCATGATTGATGGCTAAAGGTTATCATTATAGTTTTTTATAAGCGTAACCTATGACCTAGTTTTTTCATTGCCAACCTTCAAGGCTAGAGCAGAATTGCCTGTTTTATTATATCTTTCTTAAATAATTTTTGTCACAAGCTACGCTTTGCTCCTAATAAAAAAAGCAAGACTCCTAAGACTTGAGCTGTGGAGACTGCTTGAGCAGTGGAGACTATCATCCGCTAACCTTGCCATGAAACTGCTAACCTTGCCATGAAACTACGATGGAAATACTTAATAGCTAAAGAATTTAAAGGGTTTGGTCTTTCAATGCAATGAACCAAATCTTTAGAAATTAATTCAGCAAATTACCTTCAGCTGCTTTGCCACATCACGAGCTGAGGATCCAGAAACCTCAATCCATGTTTTAGAAAACAACGCACAGGCAGTAAGCATGAACGTCAGGTAAAACAATGCATGAAAAGGATTTGCCGCAATATCAGCCAAACTGCCACGTCAGCCAAAACCAAGTAAGCCCATTATCATAAACGAAGCAAACGTTAAATAGTTCACAACTTACCTAGCAGGTGGGGTTATGTAGTATACAAGGCCACCAACAGGAATAAGCTGCCCACTATGAGAATATTCTGACTCCTTCCACTTTCCAAGCAGATTAACGAGAAAGTTTTTGCTGTACCTCTTGAAAAGGAGCTGCAAAAGGAGGCAAACCTTTAAAACAGGAAAAATCAAGACGCAACCAAAAAGGTACAATTGGATAGACTACAAACCTGAGAAATGAAGTACAAGTTTGAGACCAAAGCTGATTGCAAGATAATTGGCATGTTGGAAGTGTAAAATAGCTTAATTGGATATGAACCTTGCTGTCCACGAGCATTTTTCGACCGTACAGGTAACACCACTCGGAACCCTTGAAAGTAGATAACTATCAGGAAAACCAATACTGTGGCCAATAGGTTGGTAACATTGGGTAAATTCTGCCTATAAAAGGCCTCCCGGAGAGCTCTAACTTTGTCGGTTCTGGTGATTAGGAGATGGAAGAGTGCAATCACTGCACCTTCAAACTCAGCGCCTCTACCACTGTTGATCGTCGTTGGACTAAAAGCTTTCCAGATGATATTTTCGCTAAACAGTTGCAAATAAATCATTGGTAAAAAATCCAGTTTTCATAATCATCAATTTAACACAACAAGATCCTAGGGGGCTCACCAAATGTTTGTTGCAATGAAGAGTGAAATACCAGAGCCAAGACCATAACCTTTCTGCAACAACTCATCGAGACAAATCACAATAATTCCAGCAAAGAACAGTTGGAGAATTATGAGAATTGCATTCCCAACTCCTAGGTCACGGACATCGCCATACATCCCAGACAGAACATATGCAACAGCCTCACCAATAGTGATCATCACACCAAGCAGCTTCTGAGCACCATTCCTGCAAACCAAACACCCTCTTAAAAGTCCATCAAATACCTCAGCTCCCTAAAAGAAAAAATAAAAAGCAGATATTTGAAATAAATTCTCTTGGACACATTATCTTCTGGTGACTTATGGCATGCGCCTTCACATAATCAAAAACAAATGAGATTATCAGATCAGTGCCTTATGTGGATTATTATCTATGAGAAAGAACAAATATTAGATCCGTTATTGCATGACCATCATTTGCTAAACATATGTAACATCTAGACATATGAGAGCCTAGATTAGAATATATGACCTAAACAAGCAAGAAAAGCTGCATCAAACCACCAAATTACAAATTAGCTCCAGGGTGCAAGGGACTTACAGAAGTGCTCGATCCTCCTTCACATTATTATCAACCTCAATAATTTTCGAACCTGCAAGAAGCTGCATGACAAGCCCAGAAGTAACAATAGGAGTAATACCCAGCTCCATAACAGTACCCCGATTGGAGGCCAAAATCACACGCATCCAGTAAAACGGATCCGACCCAGTGGCGCTATGGATCCCATACAAAGGAAGCTGGCTACAAACCAAGAAGATGAAGAGAGAAACAACGGTGTAGAGAACTTTTTCTCTGAAGGGAACCTTCCGGTCAGCAGTCTGCACTTCAGGCAGGACTGATAAGAACGGCCTGACGAGATGAAGAACTCTGAATCCGCCGGCGCCCATAGCTACAAGATTTCGGAGGAGATCGCCGGATTGAAGCCCCTAGGTTGTGAGCTCCGAAGATCTGATGTAGGGAAGAACAGGGAAAAGGATGCCGTCAGATGAATATGCCTTTTCCTTGAATGAAAATTGGACGGAATATTGCTTCGCAGACGGCCGCTTGTCGTCTTGACATGGCGGTCGTTGATTGGATTAAATACGTGGCTGGGTTTGCGGCCGAGTCAAAAGCGTGTGTGGTAACACCTTTTAGATTTCCTTTTTTCCTTTTCGAGATATATTTGTATTTATATTTATTTAAAATATACCACCTATTGAGCCTGAAACCCAATCACCAATAATCCAACATTGCCATCCTGTCGCGGTGGTCTTACCAATATTTTTATAGAATATTTGCAATAGGCCAATCATAAGCTTCGTTTTTATTGAATATACTATCTTTTTGACATTTATCAGTTGCTGCAAGTATTTTGATAGGTCATCAAGCTGATTGCGCTATTCCACCGAAGCTACGGTGGAACTTTAGGGTTCACTTCTCAGTTAAACTGCTCGGTGTGTTTGACTGATTGAGTCTATATTGCTAAAGTGGAAGGAGCCAGTCAACAAGATGTGGACCAATAATAGGACGAGGTCCATACTCTTTCCATGTTGACTACAGTGGTGTCATTGAGTTGAACTGGGAGACAACAATGCTCAATTATGGTCTTTCGAACCCGAGGAGGCTCAGCTAGGCCGCACACCATTCATAAAACACACTAGATATCTAGTGTTGATAGAAATTGGCAAATCATAAGAAAGAAATAATAATTATCTCGGACTAAGGAAGATGTTTGCGAATCTAAAATAATATTAACATTTGAAGGATCTATGGAGACTCCATGGCGAGTGATATGATAGCTAAGAAACTTTACAGTTTCTTGATGAACTGATACATTTTAAGTTTGGCATATAGTCCATGCTCACAAAGCTTATAGAGGACCTGCTGTCTAAGAGACTTTCTATGTTCTTAAAGAGTTTAGAGTAAATAAAAATATCATTTAGATAGATGTGATAAAAATGTCCAAAAACTTTGGGAAGACATTATTGGTCATATATTGAAAAACTCTTGGAGCATTGGTAAGTTCATACAACATAATTGTGTACTTAAAATAGTTATATCGAGTACAAAAAGCCATCTTTCACTCATCGTCCTTACAGATCACGGATTCGATAAGATTGTAGGCACCACGAAGATCAATCTTCATAAAATAGCATGTACCTTGGAACAACTCTAATAACTTTAGGATTAGAGGAAGCGGATATTGATTTGATATTGTGATTTTATTACAGCCATGATAATCTGTAATTAGACGCAGAGAACCATCCTTTTTAACAAAGAAAATCAGCACTCCAGCAGGGGACTAAGAATGTCGAATGAAGCCAATAGCTAGATTCTCTTCAATATAGTCCTGCAAAACCTCGAACTTAACATGTGATAGATCATATATAGGACCATGCGACGACATCATCTTGTGCTATATATTAGTAGAACAATTGTATGGAGAATCTTCTAGAAGCTTGCCAGCTTTTGTCAAAAACATCAAAAAAATCATTGTATTATCTGGGATCATTAGAACAGACTTCACCGGTATAGAGCTAGTCGATGGATGAACTTGAATTGCAAATATTAAATTGGATCTCAACTTTCAAAATTAATAAACTCATGAAGAGAAATCTTTGAGATACGGAACTGCGGGCGTGATTGAGATGCAAAGCCTCCATAAAAGTAAGAAACTAAACAGGAGTATGAGTAGGAGCCAAACAAAAGCAGGTGAAGGATCATAATCAATATCAGATAGAAATGAGAACATGAACATGTTATGTGCAAAATGATATAACATCTAGAACATGGATAGAATCTAGGACATGAACTGAAGTAAAGACAAGAACAAGATCAGGACTCGAAGCAAAAATAGGAATTAAAACACGGACAGGAACTAGAGTAGAGAATGGGCGGAATCAAAAACCAAATAGTGCATGAACTGGGTAGGTGTTGAGTCGGAGGAAAGAACTTGAGTAGTTATTGAATCAGAGGTAAGAACTGCAGATGAAAGAAACTGGAGTTGGAACCAGTAAACGAGAATGATCTACAGCATTAGTTAATCTGTGGATTATGCACTCAAGCTAGAGAAGACCCCAATACTACTACGTATGTGAACTAGCAATGAGATGGAAGGAAATGCTACAGAAACTTCCTTCGAACAACAAAAAATGTGCAGTATATTTTGTGATTGCTTCCGAGAAGGTCTTGTGTCCATCAATCACAATAACAGAACTGAGATCGTCGAGCTTGATTCTATGGATGGCGTACTTAGAAGCACACATACTATTAATAAAATAAATATTCTTGCTACATTGAGATGTGTCAAAGCATCTAACTTCTCAACCTCCGATTCTAATGATATAGAAATCAGGAATTCTTTATTGACCTTATCGGAAGGAGTAAATCCTTTATCAGATGCGAAAGGAGCCTGACAAATGTCCCACCGATACTATTCAAAGGACCCTTCAGTTTTCTGACTAGTTAGGCTTCTTTATCGGACATTGTAGACTGTGTGACGTGAGCCTCCACAATAAACACATTGATTTTCATCCCTTCAACGCCACTTCTCATCGGCAAACAAAGGACCTCGAACAACTGAACAGCCCACCTGCATAGAAACTAGACCATTGACTTCTATGGGCATAGCTAGAGTGGGGGGCGGAGGAAGCTACTGATGGCCATAGAAACGGGCCACGACGCTCCTCCTTTTGCTTGAAAAGAACGTTATCACGTCGAATGCGAACTTGAGATCCTCCTCTAAGATTGCAAGATCATCCATGATGAATAGCAGATTCTTGACATCTTTCTAAAGGCCTCTTCGAAAACAATCTCAAAGATGAATATCATTTCAAGAAGTGTCTGATGCGATTTGCCGAAACTCAGATGCATAAACTGAAGCAGGAGGCGACTTTTGACTGAGGTTGCTAAGTTTAATAATGGCCATACTCTGCCTGTTGGTTTCACCAAAATAAGCCTCTAGTTCAAGAACAAAAATCGTAAAATCTTTAGTTGAAGATTGTCCTTCTCGAATAATGGTGCAAACCAACTAAGAGCTAGTCCCATGAGCAGAGAACCAATTAAGACAACATGGGCTTGTCCATCAAATATCTGTGAAGATAAAATGGAATTATCAATCGAATCTGATTCAAGAATCCTCGGAGCTTGTATCGCGTACCATCGAACATCTCGAACAAATTGGTCTTTGACTCCAACAAACTCGATGCCGAAGTCCGACGTTCCTCTCTTGAAGCTCAACATTCTCAATTGAAGCTACTAACACAACTGAGCAAGTTGGCCTACCCTCTACGGTAATGATGATATAGCCCTTGCTTGCCACAAAGTGCTCCATGAAATGAATAGAGCTTAGGCTCAGAATAGGCTAGAACTAGGTGAGGGGATTTCAGCTCAAACTGCCACGAACCTATACAAAAACAAGAGAAAATACTAAAAATTTATAGAAGAAAACTATAGAAGATTCTCAAGGGACATACCTAGAACCTTTTGAAAGATTCTAGATTTTTATTTTTAAGTACTAAAAGGAAAGTTTGATATTGATAGATGTGGGGAACTTTGTTTTCAATTAACTTTTTTTTTTTCACTTTTTGCTTTTCGCTTTTTGTTTTTTGGACACTAGGAGAAACAAAAATGTAAAACTTGACAATTCAAAACTCTCGCGTATTCTTTCACTAACTTAAAATATTGCCCCAACGTAGCACGCTATCAAAATTTTATCAAGATTCAGCCTGTCTGCAGGCATCTATTTCTATAGTCTTTGAAGATCTATCTCTGTACTGATTTCTTACCCAGGCATAACTAGATGCTCATTATAAAAGCATTGCAACTACTGAAAGTTTGCTGGGGAAATAACATCATCAATCTTCAAAATCATCTTCACAACTTGGGTTGCAAGAAGGATCTGCTGCTTCTTACCAATCAAAGTTTCAAACACATTCTGCTCTCTCATGTCGTTCGTTCCAACATCATTGCAATCTATGCCAAGATATGGATTTTTTTCCTGAACCATGAAAAAACATGTCAGCTTATGAAGACTTCGTGAGAAATTCCTCCCCTAAAATGGGTAAGATGTTTCCTTCCTCATAGGAAAAAAGAAAATTATCAAAATTCACCTTCAGTTGCTGGGCTTTCACAGCTGTTAAGGTGTCGATGGGCTGCAAGCCACTGTTTTCAGCCAATGCCATTGGAACTGCATCCAGAGCATCAGCAAATGCCCTCACGGCATACTGTAGAAAAATAAATGTCACATCATTAGAATTTTCATAAAAGCCAATAATTTAGGTCCATTGATGCGTGGGCAAAAATGACAATTAATAAGAGAAGATTTGTGTTAAGCCGAACCTTATGCTTCCATTTATATGTCTGATTCTGGACATCAAGTCAAGCTTCTAAGTCTTAGAGAGCTTTTTGTTCAAACACTGGGGGTGCCTCTATAAAGGGTAAAAAACTACTACGGTAGATAAACGGGTAGAACAGATGAGCAAACAAACCTGTTCAACTCCAGCAATCTTATCTGCAGCAGCCTCAACTGCTAATGAACATGCAATTTCGGCAGAGCCACCTCCATATACAATTGCATTATCGCGGATCAGGTTGCGTGCCACACACAACGCATCATGGATGCTGCGCTTGGTTTCATCAATCATCATCTTGTTTCCTGCAAAGAGGACAAAAGATTAACAAAAGCAATATAAGCATCAAAAGAACTCAGAGCACCACAATATCCCACTCTCTAAAGACGTGTAGTATGTACTCCTCATGATGGTGGCCAGGCCTCTTTCTGATGTTGGGTGACATGAAGTGATGCGAGTAAATGGTGCCATCGCTTACCTCCACGTATAAAAATAGTGACTGCCTTTGAATTTGCGCATTGTTCGATGTAAAGCATCCTATCCTTTGTGGTCCCAAAGGCCTTTTCTCTGACCAAACCGGCCTAACACAAGACAAAAGCCTGTCATGGTCAATACATGTATCTATGGCGTGTATCTATGGTACAATTCAAGCAAAGATCAATCATACCTTTCCTAATTTTTCAGGTGTAAGCTCCTGGAATCTTGGAACAATACGGCCCCCTGGGAGCAGAAGAAAAGGTCATCTTTCTATAATTTGAAAAACCTGCAATTCGGAATGGGTACAAAGTACAAACCTGTCGCAATAGCAATAAGCTCAAGCTCCACGCCTCCAACCCAACGTACAGCTGGCAAATTACGGTGCATGAGAAGATGGTTTGCCTCATCATCGAAGCCCCACTGACAAATAACTAATGTTGCACCTGCATCCTGGATTTCATAACCTTGTTACAATTGCATTGCTAACAAAGCTACAACAATTAAATCATACCTTGCATTGTTGCACCATATCATCAAAATACTTCCGTTCAGCTTCGCGAAGTGCTTCAAACTTTTCTACCGAATCGATATCCACTTTATGCTTTGTTTTTGGTTTTGGAGGTTCAAATGGGCAAGTTAGGATTGCAATTTTTGCATCTTCTATACGTTTAGGCATCTGAGGATGGCTCATATCTTTATCAATTACTATTCCACGAACAAGTTCTGTGTCCTCCAGTTTGCCACCAACTTTACCTTCAACTTTTATCAGATCAAGGTTAATATCCCTTCTTTCAATGTCAGCCACTGCTAGCACAGCTTTTACAGCTATTTCAGCCAGCATGCGTTTGCACCTGCTTACTCTGAAAGATAAAAAAAAAAATCCTAACATGGTAAGCTAAACAGCCATGGTTACACGGTCGTAGTCTAGACATGTAGAGAACAATGCACAGGTGCAAAGGAAAGTTGTAGTACATTTTGGAAGATAAAGTCGTCATACACGTCTGTACAAGGGGTTCGATGTTTGAAACATTGAACTCAAACTTTTCAGATATCTGAGAAAGATGATCAACTGCAAGTTTTGAAGCCTGTTCAAATCCCTCAGCAATGCGTATAGGATGAATACCCCGTTCAAGCAGAAGTTCTGCCTGCTCAAGAAGAGCGCCAGCTGTTACAACGACCCCCGTGGTCCCATCACCAATTTCATAATCTTGGCTCCTTGACAACTCCACCATCAGCTTGCCTATTTGATTTTCTATATCCATTTGTTCTAATATCGTTGCTCCATCATTTGCTGTGTAAAATACAAGTAGCTTAAGACTAAATTTACAACGAAAGAAAAAAAATACTGAAGACACAGACAAATGCAGACATGGCATCTAAATTAGCGTGCAGCGATGTATAGATATTTGGGTTAAACTCGACAAGAGAAAAGAATAGAAGATGTGGGCAAGAGTGAGATCTCCCAGCATTAATCCTCTAGCTATGAAAGGCTAAATAGAAGTACAAGATAAACCTATAATAAAAAACTTACAAATAGTAACGTCCCCATCTGGACTTTGCAGCATCTTGTCCATGCCCTTGGGGCCCAAGGAGGTGCGCAGAATACGAGCAACAGATTTTGCAGCCATGATATTCGCTTTCTGTGCATCAAGGCCTCTAACTCTGGTCTTCTGTTCTTGCTCTCGTATAATAATAAAAGGCCTGCCATACTCGTCGAAGGCTAACGCCATTTTCCCGCAGCCTCCACTGAAATTTTGAAAAGAGCAAGAAAAGAAACTCGAGTGGCCAACTTAGACCTAAAGATTTTAAACTCTGTTCTCTGCCCACTTTAGGTTATTTTGTTTTAAATGTATACTCAGATTTTAGTCTATAGTACCCACATTACCTGCCAATAGATGTAAAATTAGAATTTGAAAATTGCCAATTTTTCTCCTCTCTGCATTTTTTCTTCCTTCCTTGCCTCGTTCTCTATTTCCATTTGAATGCCAACCTCTATTTCCGAAATCAAGTTATTCACAAAATGTGTGTGACTATTTCTTCCTAAGCTACGACTCGTGGACGTTAAAATTCCATCATTATAGTTGTCACCATCATCCTCTTTATAAATGCTTTATGGCACAACCAACTCAATACAGTTAGTTGATGCAGCATGTAAACAAGTCTTCTTATTAGATTACTAAACTAAGTTAAAACAAGCCAAGTTAGTTGATGCAGTGTGTAAATTGTTGTTCTTAGAAAACTAAGTTAAAACCTTGAGAGAACAAGCCAAGTTACTTCCTTTATGCATCTAAAGCAATTTGCGAGAGCTACAAATGTCCAACAATGCATGTGCAAGTAATTTATGCTATTTAACGGAAACCCTATTTTTTGTAGATTCTAGTTCTCCATTTTGTGATTTTTGCTTGCCCCTATTAAGGGGCAATTTTTAGGAAGAGGATTACTTTTGGCATCTTAAGGCATATTCTGGAAATGAATATCGAATGGATGTAGCTTTTTGTTCTTTTTTGGTGGGGTAAAACCTTTTAATTTTCTACGTAATCGTGGGATTAAGGTTTTTGTGCTCAAAAGTTTTGAGATCTACCGAAAAACTCAAGAATTCAATGTATGCGTTTAGAGATAGAGTATATCATCGATTCGCGTAGCGGATCGAGATTCTTGCACAAGACGAGCATGCATGCATTGCATGCGTCGCATGCATGCATCGCATGCATTTTTAGGCCGTTCATCAGGTTGGGGGATCGCTATTTATTGCAGAGTTCTTCATCGACGTTTCATCGGCGCTTTCTCATCTCTCAGCAGTATCCATAGCTTCTATTCTTTGATCTCATGCGGAGGAGGGGCTCCTTCTTGCATGAGCTACTCTTTCTTGACCATTCATATCCTTTCTAACCTCTTCTATCTTTGTCCTTTTGTCCGGCATAGGACAATCTTCAACTTTTCTCCTCGGATCTAGTATTTGAAGTTCTCTGGTATCGGGAT
The DNA here is from genome assembly GCA_021234155.1 of Isoetes taiwanensis. Classification (NCBI taxonomy): domain Eukaryota; kingdom Viridiplantae; phylum Streptophyta; class Lycopodiopsida; order Isoetales; family Isoetaceae; genus Isoetes; species Isoetes taiwanensis. Next base: position 13,366,738 of record JAJEKV010000019.1, read on the forward strand.
GTTGTTGGTTTCATGCAGTCGCGGCAGCAAGAATGTCATCGATTCGCGCGTAGCGGATCGAGATTCTTGCACAAGACGAAAGCATGCATGCATTGCATGCATCGCATACATGCATCGCATGCATTTTAGGCCATTCATCGGGTTGGGGATCGCTATTTATTGCGAGTTCTTCATCGACGCTTGATCTACGCTTTCTCATCTCTCAAAGATCCATGGCTCCCACCCTCCCCATTAAAATTGTTATTTATATGTTCATATTTTATAGAATTGTCGCGTGGCACGCGACCACCCCGCTTTTTTGAGGTGTAAATGTTGTTTTTTGTCGCGTGCACGCTGCGGACCAGCCCTCGCTTTTCGGTTTTTTCTCTATTGGGTTTTTTTTGTTGGTGATGTGCGTGTCCAGGGTAATGTGCGACTTCGGTATTCTCTGTGGAGCGTGGGTTTTTTTGTGGGAACGTTTAGCAGCCCTGCGTTGTCCAAGCCTCTTGCCGAGATTTTATCGCTAGGGTTTTTCCTCGAAAACCCGAAAGGGCGGGGTTTTTTAATCCCGACGATAAGCTCTCGGCAGGTACACTAGCCAACATTTGTAGCACACAATTTTATTTGGGGTCCAGGCGTTATAGCTGGATATTCCCTATGTTTTTCATTTTTTGGGTAGCCTGCGATGTGCGGCTACCCACCCTATACCATTGTAGAAAAAACTGCTGAGATGAATGAAAAGCCTATCTATGGGATGTTGTTGGTTTCATGCGAGTCGCGGTGTAAGAATTGAAGAGATAGACAAAGCACACAGAGAGAAGAAAATAGAATGAAGACATAGAGAGAGAATATAGAAAAACATATGGAAGAGAGAGAATAGAGAGATAATAGATATGGAAGGAAGAGGAGGAGCAGCAAATAGAGAATGGAGATATAAAGGATAAATAGAGAATTAAAAGATAGAGAGAAAAGAGACAGGGCATAAGAGATAATATAGAGAGAACAAAATAAAGAGAACAGAGAGATAATAAAATATAATAGATAATACTTTTTACGTCATACTACAAGGAAGCACCCCAAAATGTCCCAAGAGAGACTTGAATATAAGACCTCCAAAAAGAGTGGATATAAAGGGGGAAACATATAGAATGAAAAGATAGGGATATTATAAAAGAGATATATAGAACATTGAAGGAGAAGATAATGTAATGAAAAGATATAGAGAGAATATACAAAAGAGGCTCATGATACATTTACCCTGGATTCGAGGAGGATCTTGGAGGTAAAGATCCCTCCTCCGGGATCCCAGACCACCTCCAACGGGATCTGTTTGGGAGGGCCCGTTCTGCCATACTGACACAAGCGAAGGTAGCGCATGTGTCATCCCAACCGTTGAAAACCCCGACGCATTGCGACCATCCGCGGCTGAGAGATCCCATCCTCCGAGATCACACCGGCGATTCTAACCTCCGGGACCCCCCTGGAGGTGGCTGATATTGTAGAAGGTTATCGGCCACCGATTATCCCCTTCTTCGGGATCCTTAACCCCTTGATGAGGATCCCCTCCTCCAATATCCCGCAACCTTGGCCGTTAACATCAGAGGTTATCTGTCGAAGTGATCCCATCCTTGCAAAATACCATGGCTAGGCTTAATGAAGACCCAAAACGCAGTTGTGTCCGTCAAGATTGGCATTCTGTGAAAACATGATTCATCCATCGTTCTGGGTGATAAACCCGATCCGAGTTGAAAATTTTGCTTCAGAAAGACCATTGACAAAAACCTAAACAATTAAAAAATAAAAAATCAAAAGCCAAAGTGCCAAACAAACCTGTTTGAAATATAAAATGGGCACCAGAAGGCTCTGCGCCATCTTGGGTCGAGCTTGGAAATATTGTTGCAGGAGTTGTGTTTGATAATACATGTACAGAACATGATACAGTCGACGGTTTTATTATCCCACAAAACATCTCACAAGCTTTGGATCGATTGTCAGAGAATAACACCCCACTTTTCGGTATAGTGCCCGGACTATATATAGATGCGGCAGCCGCGAGAGTTAGGGTCGCTGCCTCATAGAAGCCCAAAAAATTGCAGTTGACACGGCCAAAAGACACATGGACGAGCCAAGGAGGAAGGGAACGTGGATTCAAAACGCCCAATGAACACAACTCTTTTCAACTGCTTTTACATCTAAGGGATTAGAATGAAAGTTGTAGATCACAACAAAATAACGGCCGAGATGCTCTGCACAAACTATCATTTTTTCTTTTATTACTATATATAGATAAATGTAAAAATATATAGTGTTGTTGTTAAGGTATAGGTTTGTCACCTTATGGATGAAGGTTCAAGTAATGGTACTGTCAATCTATTTTTTTTTAGCTTTAGTTGGTTAAGTTTAATATTCCCGCTAACTATCCTTCTTATCTTCTAGTCATCGTACAGACTTCACGTTCGCGGGCCTCATCTCGTCTACTTATGTTTTTATCCTCTCATAATAGATAGCTATAACTGGGCTCCTCTTGCCAACTTATGTTTTTGATCCTCTCATATTAGAACAAGCTTGACCGCTGCCAATTCAATGAGTCGTTGTTTTTAACCCAGTCATTTGTGCTTGCCCTCTTTATCCATTTTGGCTATGCCTTTGACCTCAACCTCGACTTTAAACTCGATCTCCACTCAGTCCCCCCTAATACTGTTATTTTCTTTTCATTCTTTGGAGTTAAATTGTTGTATCTTCTTGGGCATTTCCTTCCTTGTTGCATGGCACATATTGTCGTGCTTCAAAAATTGATATGTATGATTTTCTTGTGCATTATTATGGTGGACCATCATTGTGCATGTAGGAGATAAAATGTTGTTGCTAGATCAATGGCATTTTTTATTTTGGGACTTGTATTATGATCAGAGCACTCTATTCTTCTTATATAGACTCATCTGTCTTTTCTTGAAGGTCTTATATTTTTTCATCTTCTAGTTAGAAAATGAGCTCGAGGTGATATGTTACTTTCATTTGGTTGGTTTTGTTCAATGTTTTCACTAACACTTCCTTTGGTCTATTGCTATTAACTTAAGGATAGAACCTTTGCAACCTCAAACTCCACCATTGTAGTTTTGCCACTGTGTTCTTCATTGCACTTGTATCTAGAACGACTTGCTTCCCAGGGGTTCATTTTTGCCATGCAACCGCCTTTATCTCTATGTATCACTAACAATACATTACCGCTCTTTATCTTAACCATTAGTTTGTCAACATGCCATATATCTACCTATAACCAGGTATTTGAACCTTTTCTTTTTTTCTTTTTTTCTTTTTTTTCTTTTTTTATGAACGTGGACCACCACATACATAACATAGAAAAGCAAAGAATACATATTACCACGAGCACAACTGTTTGCTATGAGTAAGTCTGAATCTACAGATATCGCTCCCAAATGACACTCTTGATGTCCTCCTTTAAGGAAGAACACTTGTACGCCTTTATAATGCGACTACGAGCATCGCTCAGCACTTGTGTATCTGAAAAGACCTGTCCCTTGAAGATGAGAAGATTTCGTCTCTTCCAGATGGACCAGATGACCCAAGCAGATGCTAAGTGGAAAACCCTCTTTGCCAACTTGTCCCAAAAACTAGGATAGACTGATAGTAGGACCTGCTGACTATTCAAGTCACAATGGAAAAGGCTCAAACGCCACTGCCAAGCAAGTCGAGCATGGTGCACAAGAAAAAGCAGTGCTCAATTGTCTCGTTCCTCTGCATGCAAAGAGGGCAGATCACATAGACTTCTGGATGAAATCGATGAACAACACTGTTTACCTGCAAGCATCTATGAATGATCTGCCACCATAAAATAGATAGCTTAGGATGGAGCAATTTATCCCATACCCATCGCCAGACTGCTTTTCGATGAGGCTCAGGGATAGCCAAAGGCCACTTTGGCAATGGAGGCAACATTTCGGGATGAAGCAGGACCACATATATCGAATGCACCAGGTGCTCCTCCTTAACACTGCCATGAACCACCCAGAGCTGGGGAGCCACGTCTCGTGGGTGTGAAGGAAGTGTAACGGCTACTTTTTCCCAAATGCCACGGTCCCATCGAAGGAGAAGGAACTTCAATTTGAACTTATTCCACGTCAACAATCTTGTCTCATTATACCATGCAGACACCGTGAGGACACCCGCTGCTCACCACCGACGTTGCGTTAATGGATGGACATAAGAGACCAGGGAACAATCTGCCTGGCCATCACCCAAAGGGATCCACCAGCAACTGGTTGTAGGATCTGTGTGGGCCATTGGATGGAACTGAAACAAAGTGCGCACAGTCTCCCAAGCAGCTAGCAACCCCTTGAGGAAAGGAGATGCATTAGGATATGGAGAAAGTGGATAGAATAATGCCCATGGGAGGAGTGGCTTAATGGAGGGAGAGCCAAAGGAAATGCACATCTGTAAAGACTGGTAAATAAGACGCAAACCTGGAGAATTAACAACATTCTTTAGAATCTGCCATATGAACTTAGAAATCAGCATCTTGCTCTAGAGAAGAAAGTGAATCATCCCAAGCCCCCCGCAAAGTTTGGGCATAATGCATTTCGCCCACCTAATTTTAACATCAGCTCCTTCTTCGGTGCCACCCCAGATAAAGTTCCTGACAGTACGCACAATGAGTTGCATCTTTGTCTGGGGTGCCAGCAAGATGGATGCCATGTAGACATGTGTACCACTCAGAACTGACTTTGCCACAGTTACACGACCAGCCATGGATAACTTAGTCATGGACCACCAGATAAATGCCTTTCCAACCCTTTAATAATGACATCCCACGCGTCTCCAGATGAGAGGTGTATACCAACTGGAATGCCCAGAAGCCTAGTTGCCTTCCCATGAGGAAGAACCCAAGGAGAAACTTTGAACCTTTTCTTTCATCGAGTCCTTTTGGTTGGCTTATTCAATTTTGTCTAAATACATGCATGTGGGTATCTTTCTAATTTTTTTGAACATTTTTTACTCTATTGATATTGGTTATTTATCTTGAAGTTTTGAATTCACTATTCTAGACTATGTAGGGATATATGTCCTATGTTTCTAAAGTGGGTTTCACATAGTTTGGAGCTTTCCTGGGTAACAGGGTCTCAAACCTATTTACTTCCATGTATTCAAGGGTTTAAAACCTATTTACTTCCATGTATTCAAGGGTTCTTTGACAAATACTGTAGATATATTTTATAGTTGCCTTTACAAGATACATTGTCTAAGGTTACATTCCACACAATTTGTTTTTGCTTGTTCTATTTTTCAACTAGCATTGGAATGCTATTTTGCAATAGCTATTTCTTAGATCATTTCATTCATCACCTTGAGGATTTATAGTTTGGGGATTTTGTGGCATGTCTAAATGGTGAATCCATATGATTCCAGTGGGTATTTTTGGCTTATATAATTTTGGGACCTTCTTGCATTTGTTTCATTGGCTTGCATTCCTTTTTCTCGTAGGTGTGCTTGCGCTTAAAACACGTTACTTTGTTATCCTTTTTGGAGACATTGCTCTGAGATCTGGCCTTAGGTTGGCGATTGTCCTTTATCATGTAACATTGAAACTTATCGAAGTTGCATTCTATGTTTTTGGCAGTGGATGACATGTTATGTTGTTAGGTGGGTTTTTCCATTTTTCAGACTCGACACATTTTTTCTTGCATATACAACATCAATTTTACGTATTTGGGTGATTATTTACTTACGTTCGCCCCACAGTGTTCTATTCGCAGTCAGCTACTCTTTCCATGCATAGCTTTACTTACACTATTTGTTGTCATTTAATTTCACATGTCCATTATCTCTTTTGCTTTATTATTGCAGGCCATCTGTACAGCGCTAGCTTTATTACTGATACATCATTTTTCGTAGTCATTATGTTTCACTTGTCCTTTTCTTTTCTCATTCTATCATATGGCTCATCTCCTGGCACTCAACCAAGACCTCAAGCATTGTTGACCTTCACTTTCTCATTTCCCTTGGCTATAACCTCACCTTGACTTCGGCCTCACATTTGACCTAAACTGCTTGTGCATCGTCCTCTTACTTTTCTTCAGACTTAAGCCTCCTTTTTGTTTGACCCACGATGTGATCCAAATTTAACCTCCCGTCTTGACCTTCCTCTTGATTTGTGCTGATATGTCTGCCACTTCTACCTCAACCTCTTCGCTTATTTTTTAATTGTACTATTCATATTGCGGCATCTACTCATGCCTCTAAGCCCGTGGTCTTAATTTCCTTATGACATCTCATTTAACACTGTCGTTTCTCTTTTATTCCTCATTTCCATGTTGTTTTCAAAATGTGTTGCATTGCATTATTTGTCGCAAACACGTCCTATTTGGCCACTTGCAGTTTGGCATCGCGTTCTTGAAGTTGTTCTTTACATTTTTAGGTTTTTTCGGCACTATTGTTATACTTCATTTGCATATTTGCTACTTAGTTTTATCTGGATATGTCAAATATTGCATTTGGCACTCCATTGCAATTTTTGACATGGGTTTCTATTGGACCATTCTTTATTTTTTATGCTTATCTTTATCAAGATGTGGCGTATACTAAGTTGTTGCGCATGAGGTATTGTGTTGAGCACATTCTAATTTTGTGCATTGTGCTAGTCTTGCCTGATTCTAATTGTCTCGAAGAGTCCATTTCTAGCTGGCTATTGAGATTTTTTTGCACGTATATCATGCTTTTCGAGAGTTAATCTTGCCTCGTTCATCTAGCTATTTTTGTGATTTCTTATTTGGAGTATTTAGAATATACGTTTTCTTGTGTTGATTTTGGTCATGGAAATCTTTATCCACTATTTTCTGTTTATTGCTCTTCTATATTTGCACATATTTTGCCCATCCTGAATTCCACTTTCTGCATCTGTACTTCCACTTGGATTTGAATTTTGTCATTACATATCAGGTGATCTAGGTTCGTTTTTAGATTGCATGCTTCTTTTACATATTTTCTCGAGGTTGGCAGTCGTGACTTTATTTTTTGTATTTGGGCCAAATCTCCAGAGATACATGTCTCGAGTTGTCCATTATTGCACCTAGGTTTGTTATTGAATTTATTGTTTATGCGTTTACATCTTGGTGTGCATACTCATCATACATCATTTGAGTTTAAACGCATCATTTGAGCTTAAATGGATCATTCGAGCTTTAGGTACTTGCTTTAACTTTATACTGTACATATTTTTCGTATGAAAGTGAGCTTGATATTTGACAGTTGCTTACTCTACCCTCTTAGCGTATTATCAGGGGCCTCACTTGGATCTTGAGAAGCGAATTCCACTTTCAAGACCTACTTTCCATTTTTCCAAACCGTCGTTAATTAGCCGCATTACTGCCTGCTTCTATTCTGCTAGCTTGACCCCACCCTCGCTCTCCCATTCTTGTTCATGTACATTCCTCGCACTTTGTGAACCTCCTCGTTAGGGAATCTAATTTGCCTTCAATCTCACTTTTCTTCTTGACCTTCCTCTTGACTTTGCACTCCCATGGCTCCACCTTTACCTCAACCCCGTTCCCGTTCTGGTAAGTGTTATTTATATTGGGGCATCTATTCATATGTTTCGGCATGCTATCGAGTTTCCTTCTGCCATCTCATCCATAACTACCTTTTCTCTTTTAGTTAACATTTACATATGGCTTTCCAAATGCATTGCACATTTTTGTTACAAGTACGTTTTATTTGGCCAATTTTAAGTTTACATTGTATGTCTTGTTGTTGTTTTTTACAGTTTTAGGCTGTAGCCTTACTCCATTATCATATATCATTTCACATCTTTTATACTTGCTTTATGTGCATATGACTTATTTGCATTTGGCACTTCATTGCATTTTTGTGGCATGGGTTTTATATTGGACATATCCTCTTTGGTTCTCGTTTTTTTTTTGTTATGACGTATTTGTGTTTGACACTCCATTGCATTTCTTACTACAGGCATGATCTATGGACACCATCCTTGTCATTGACATTTTTTTACGTTCTTATTGCAACCTTGTCCAGATATTTCATTTTTTGGATCCTTTGTTCTCGCTAGCCACACTTTGCCATATCGTCAACCTCAAGAATTCCACTCTAACCTTGACACTCTCCCCCTATATCATTGACCATAACCTTACCTCACCTTGCACCCTATGGTTATTTTTTGATCCAGTTGTTCTTATGGCCATCATTCATCCTTTCTCATATTTGGCCTAAGCTTAAATTATACTATGTTGTTGCCCTTCTTTCCGCGCAATTGCTCTACAATCTGTTATTATATTGGTGCTTGTCATTCATTCTGTAACATTTATGCTTAGAAAAGTTCCCTTCTTCGTATCCTTCATCATTACCTTACCTTCTTAGACCCTGATTCTGACCCTATCATCTTGTCTTCGTCTTACACCAACTCGGTACGCACTCTGCTGGTCGCAGCAGTGCCTCAGTAGGAGCGGCCCAAGGTGTTTCGCATGATGGTGCTCCTGCTTAAGGCAGACGGTAGTCATCGTCTTCTCACTCTTGCTATGTCATTTGGACTCTAACTCAATGTCTTGATGTTTCTCGTCAGCGTGGCTTATATAAAGGAAGTTCTCTAATTGTCGGTCGTTTTTTGTGTTCTTTGCGAGTCCCTTGCCAGAATAGGCATCGATCCGAGCCATCGGATCGACATTCTGGGCAGGGACGAGCAGCTATATATGCACTATTCATTCTTGTGGTTGGTTATCGGCGTCTTCTCAAAGTAGCGTCTCTTCCTCGCTCATTGCTTCCCTCCCTACCCGCCCTTTTATATAGTTTGGATTTTGTTTCATGTTCATGTTTATTTCCTTTTCGATACTAACTCCATTATCCTCCACTCATTGGATGTTGCTATGGTGATTATTGTCGTCTATTTTTTATATGTTTTTGTTCAGTACTGACCACACGTTGGGTGATGCTTTTTTTTCCATCCGATGGCTGATGGAAATTATTTTCCACCCACTGGATGATGCTATTTCTATCTTTTTCCACCCGTTGGATGATGCTAGATGATTTCCACATGTTGGTGATGCTAGATGATTTCCACCTGTTGGCGATGCTATTTATTTTTCCACCTCTCGGTGATGTTTTCTATTTCTATATATGTTTGTTTATGGTTTCTAACGTCTAATGGGTGTTTTTGCTTTCTGGGGACTATTTTCTTAGGGGGTGCTCGCCTGCCATGGTTGTACCTATTTTATTAACGTTTAACGGGTACTTTCTAGGCATTTCATGGTTTGCCTTAAATTACGTTAAAAAAGCTGCCATAGCCGATGCTTAGGAGTTTAGGCGATAAGGAGTTTGTGGGTTCAAGAGCTCTGGCAAAGCAGCAGGAGCTTCAGAGCTGATGATCTGCTTACAACTCTGAGAAGAAACGCTCGAATTAAAAAGAAAATATAAGAATCGAGATCAACCAAACACAAATAATTGAGATACAAAGAAGCAGCTGTAAACCTTCGGTGAAGCTTTGCGTGCTTATGAAGATGATGCAGATGAAGCTCTGTTGGCTTATGAAGATGAAGCTCCCGCAAGTCCGACAAATCAAAGCTGTTAAAAAGCGTGACTGCGAGCTCGAAATATACTGAAAAAGCGATGCTAGAACAAAAGCAATGCGACAGAATTGTATATGGCCATGGGGATGCGAGAATAGAGCTTGAATTTCTGTTCTTGCCAACATCGACGCCACTCCAAACGCGGAGGTAATTATGCCTGAGAAAATAAGCCATAATTTCCAGTAATTTAAGGCAACCATTGTTTACGTCTGACAGAGATTTCTGGATTGAAGGATGCTTGCGGAATCATTGGCCTTGGCTTAGCAACTCAGGTCTACGAAAAAGTCCCTTTCATATCCCCTGTTCCTTAATACAAAAAATGCTCGGATATTATCACAACAAATGCCATAGTGCTGTGAGGCTATGGTGAAACCAGGAGCAGCCAAAGGGTTATATTGCAAGGGTGTTGCTACTTTCAAGCATGCACAAATCTCTCTGCCTTCAGCGAGCAAAAGCCGCCAATATTTCCTTTCATGGCACGGATCTCTAAGGCAAACTGTAACACCATAGCTGTTAGAAGAAGTAAACAAGGTGCTGCGCACGAAGGGTTGCCCTTCGGTGGCCCTATGTTTTCATTTTCTTTGTTTGTTCGATCATAACAAACATATCTAATTCCATTTTTTATTGCAGCAGGGTAAGCAGATATCCAGGAACTTACATAGCTCATAATACAAAGTGTCTAAATGTTGCTCAATAGATGTGGCCTGTAATTTTTCTTGTTGGAACCTTGCCATCAACAATTAAGTCTTTTGTAGCCAGCATAGGTCATAGAGCATGCGACCTCCATACATTCCTTAACTTTGAACTTAGCTAGATATGCTTCTATTTCTAAACCAACTAGCTAAGAACCGAATTTTTTCTAAGAGTCGGAGTAAAACTCTGCTTAGGGAGTATATTTTTCCTTAGTATCAAAGAATGGAAGTTACATACTCGTAGCAAGAAGAGCCGGAGTAAAAATCTAAGAAGCAAGAGATGTTTTCTGTCATTAGCTTTAGAGAATAATCATTGCATTGCTTGGGCTCTCTTGTTCCTCCTTGTCGAACTTGACCAGCCATCATGAATTATTGAAATGGGCATGAAGACAAGCTGCCTTAATGTTTGCAAAAATAAGACACAACCACTTAAATATAAATATCTATTCAATCTGTTTCCATGCATATTCTTCTCTAGAGTCCAAGCTCGGCCCCAGCATGCCCACGTAGAATAACTTGCACTAGTCTCATCCCTAGTCCCTAGGTAATTTAACCATTGTCAAACATATAGGAAGGCCTTCTTTAGTAAACATGTCACCCACTAGACATACAATATAGTCATCTGGAAGACTGGAAGACAAGCAGCCCTCTCTCTGAACTTCTTGATTTGATCATAAAAGCCTTCACAAAATTTACATTCTTACAACCTGGCTTTTTAGAATAGTTAACCAAAGCTCGACAAGAGATTGATGCTTAGAGAATAAATGGGCATTTAACCATGAATGTATCTTAAGTTTAGCTAGCCCCAACCAATGATCTGTGGTATTATCAATGTCTAGTGCAAAGGAGACATGACCTATTATCAAAGAAATAAGCAGGCTCAAGTTAGAGAGACGGCCATTCTGATTATATTTGCTATCCGTCACCATCACAGATGTAGGAAGTAGCATTTTTAGGCTATCTTGAACTACAAAATTAACAAATTTATTGTTACGTTTCTGTATCCTAAACTTTGCTGGGAGAAATCATATGGTCCACCAAAACTTTAAAACAATATAATAAATGAGAATACCTTACCTTACAAATGTCACCATCTGTATGGTGTATGCATACACTTTTGTTGCCGGCCTGTTCTTCATACTACCATCTGGAAGCATGCTTGTGTCCAGATCAATCAGCAATGCAAAGGAGATGGAATCCCTGCACTACCATCCCTATGGCCATCTCTATCTTTTTTATAACTACTTACCATCGTAGAACGACCATCCAGGGGGTCCACTTTTCCAATCTCCTTATAGATTTATCCTACAAACTCAATAATATAGCTTTTTGTAGTCGTTCATGACAGATGTTGGAATGTCTAAAGGAGCGAATGTCTTTCAAAAACTTATTTATGGTTCACTATAGCCAATTGAGAATTCTTACGATGGCATCACTTGTCTACCAAACGTTACTTCTATAATTGAAAATGTCCTAATTAAAAAATAAAAAAATCTTCAGAATAGAATAGAATAGAATATGATTTTATCGTCCACGGAGACCAACTGGCCTATGGGACCCAAGTACAAAGAGAGAGAGCAAAGCGGATATTACTACCGTGATTAAAAAACCCCCGGAAGGGTTTTGGGGAAAACCTTAGTAGCAATAAGGATGCCGACATACCGCACGCGCTTATATACATAATCACAAGTACATCCGAGGTTAATGCCTGGACGGGGGGCATAACCGAGTCCGCGATCCATTACCTCCTGAGGTAATGATCCCAACAAGCCTACAGAGGGCGCGTGCTCGGTAGCTCATGCAAGGCCCGATGGGGCACAACTAACCGAGCATACCGAGGCCGATATGCTCGTCTGCGGACAGGCCTGGAGGGCGTGACTTTCATCCTCAATGGCGCTCGCTGACAAAGATCGATGACTCATCCTCACGCGGCTCCCCAATCCATCTCCCGCTCAATGCGAGGTGGTGTGCACTGTCGCGAAATGGAAGCAATCACCTGCGCTTTTTCATCCGGTAGATGGGTGCGCAGTAGTGGTGTGGGCCCCCTCGTGAGCATGGGATTAACCTCCGCTTGTCGATAATTTGCCACCTTGACATGTGATGGGGCCTCAGATCCCAAAGCTTGGCCATGAAGCAAGCATCCAAATCGCTTCAAGGCGGTAGCGTTCCTTCCGGTGTATGCACCGGTCCACATCCTGTGCCTCGCACATTCCATAGCGAACCACCGAGCTTGCTTGTATTTCCAGCCAAGCTTTGAGTCGCCAAGGGGCCCATCGCCACCGCCAAAGCAAGGTTGGGCAGCCGGGCTTCATCCATAGCCACCACCTTCTTACGGAAGTAAATAATGTGACGTTCCAAATAAGCAGACCCTCTGAATGGAAGGAAGCATGTCTCTTGGAGCAAGATCGATATGGGACCGTGGATTTCACTCCCAAATTCGGCCAAGAAAGCCTTACGTACACTGCTCTAGATCGTTCCAAGTGGTGAGGGATATCACCGGCCCCCACACTACGCCCCCATAGAGGAGGACCGGGTTCAACCAAGGCCCTGAACAAGTGTGCTGGTGACCCCATGCATACAACTCGCCTTGTGGACTGTTGTTTTGCATTGCATACTGTGGCTTTCCGGCTGCGGTGATCCGTAACTTTGATGGATGCATCCCAAAGGTGTGGTAGTAGAAAACTCAATGCCCAAATACTTATAAGACCGAGCCACCTCCACTACCTGCCCCTGGTAAGTGAATGAGGGAAGACGTGGTGCCGTGGATGATGGGACCAGCAGCACCCTTGTCTTGGCCAAGTTAACTCTCATGTCGCTGAATTGGCGTAAAGTGCCCAAAGCATCCAGTGGCGTTGCATGTCCTCGGGGGTATATGCGGCGGTGTCAACATCATCGGCGATATATGAGTTGCCGGATTATGTGGTGCATCAACCGAAGCCTCTCGCTGCTTCGGCTAGCCATTCTTCTAGCTGGTCAATGTACAAGCCGAAGAGCGCCGGGGATAGAGGGCAGCCCCCCGCGCACCCCAATGCTACTAACAACGGGCTCCTCGATTGTGAGACGACCGGAGCAAGCCTCAGATAGTCTCGTATATAGCATTCTCAAGTCGACGGGGTCCCTAGTCGCCTCAATCTATCCCACAACTTATCCCAGGCACTCGTGTCAAAAGCCTTTGCGAAATCCACAAAGCAACAAGATGCATTCTCAAGGCCGATTCCGCTATCCTCTATGAGTGTTCGCAGAGTGAAGATATGGTCAATAGTAGAATGCCTGGGCGGAAGCTCAGCTCAAGTCGGCGAGCCCCAAGACTTCTCCATCCTCCTCCCAAAGTGTCAATCGCCGCCAAGAATCCCTAAAGCAACTTGGCAAAGATTTAACCCGACCATAATGGTGCGATAGTTGGTCAACCGGTGGGGGTCCCCTCGCTTTGTATATGGGCACAACTCTACCGTAGTCCAAAGCGGGGGAAGCCTTCTTGCAATGCCCCGTTGAAGAGTCTTTGAGAACCGCACCATTGGGGCCCGCCCACTTGAGAAGCTCGCCTGATACCATCCAAATCTGCTTTGCCTTCCCGCCCATTATGACATCCCCTTCAAGAATGACCAATTACTAGGCCTCGTCTCATGGAGGTACTGGTGCCCGGCTTCCCATTGGGTCATCACATTTTTGCAAGTATATCTCACCCATTGTTCCGGTAATATTTCCCGTGGGTCGCGGGCTTACTCAAGAAGACCTTTCTCCGAAGGCCCTAGGGTGGCGGTCTAGAAGACCAAACATCTTCTTTGCCGAGCTCACTTAAGGTACCGGGCTTTCTTGGTCTTGAGGAAGGAGCGGGTATTGACGGACGGCTCTGAGCGGCTTAATGGTGGGTCCAAAGACTTGGCGAGCCATCGCTTTCAGCTCCGACATTCGGCCATCGAACCCGGTGATTGCGGGGAAGGTGGTTGCAGCCCCCGTGGATCGCCGAGAGCGGTCTCCCAAAGCATCATCCCCCTACCCTCGGAGCCGGGTTCACCGGGGCGTCTGGCTGTTGAAGTGTGGGGAGTTGCGGCACTCCCTCAGCTCATGCTCAAGCATCCTCGCATAGACCGCCGCATGATCATAGTCCGAGACGCAACCGTGGTACATGGGGTGTTGGGGCAATGGATGCTCGGTTGGCCTCGCCAATCTATCTCGCAAGAACAGGGGCTGATGGTCTGAGTCTACTTCCTCGTCCCTACCACTGTCCCAACACCGGCGAAAGTGATCAAGTGTAGGCATTGCTCGTCCGCTAGCACGTAATCCACCACACCGTGCCGCCCCCCGGGTTCTTCGTCTACAAGTGAAGCGGCTGGAGGATCTACCACCGAGCCGACCCATTGCAAATGACCAGGTCAAAGATATCTTGCCCGAACAACAGCAAATAGCGGGCCATACCGTATCACTTGGCTGTCATCTAACGCCTTGGCCAAATCATCTCTCATGGGTCCATTTGCAACACATCCTCGCCTAGAGGTGCGCGAATTTTGGGATCTGCTTTCTGCCTGTCGCGGCGCAGATTGAAATCTCCAAGCAACATGACCTTGCCCAATTGTTCAGCATGCTGCCGTATGTCATCATATAGATCGACATAGGGCTCCTGCCATTCCCACATCCAAGTGCGTGTGGTAAAAGTTGCTCTCGGATGTGGGAAGTAGCAAGCCGCCACAAAGAGAGGGCTGCCATCGCCGTTCTGCACTGCACCCACGTGTATCTGTTGTGCCTCGTCACGCCTTACACAGGAGACCGATTGGGCCAAGGCCGCCCCGGTAATAACACGCCAATTCCTCCGTGTCCTCGCTTCCCGGTGCACTCATTGAAGACGGAGTAGCGGCGATATCCCCGGCAAATCGGGTAGCTCGTGACCCGGCATGTTCCCATGTTTCCATGAGGAAGATAAGGTCCATGTCCATGGCGGCCAGAATTGAGATCTGCCCCCCTTCGCCATGGAAAGCCACGGCAATTCCGTGGATACCATCTTTGAGGCACAATCCCTATTTAGTGGCATGCATCGCCACTTCAGGTCCGGTGGTAGTGGTGGTCCGGGGGGAGCGGAAGATGTGGATGCTCAGCGGCTGCCGGGCCCTCGGAGGGGACTCGAGGGGCGGAGTGCCTGCATCCCCTGCTTGGTCGCTTTGGTCGCGCATCCTTCCCAGACCAGCCCCCGCCCCTCCATGTCTCCGGCGGCCCACGACTTTGGCCAGCCACGCCGCCGGGTCTCTTTGGCTTTGGGGTCAAGTCCCTCAGCGTATAGAGCCGCCCCCAACAACCGGCCCTGACGCAGGATGGCCACCCGCTCTGGCACGCTCTCAACTGTGAAGATGACCACCCGGGGGCGATCAGGGCACTGATCAAAAGTGGTTGTTGCAAGATGAAGAAGGGGGCTTACTACTTGGAAGGACACGGTTCAGAGAGTAGAAGGAAAAGCTAAAAGACCTAAGGAAGTAGCAGTTAGAGAAGCAGAGGAAAATTAAAGAAGCCTTCAAGACAGTTTTATAAATGAAAGTAGTAGACGTGAACAACCAGAAAACAAGATTCAGTTAAAACAAGAAAAGATAAATTTGAAAACATGCTTCTTGCGACTCCTGTGGCCAGACATGCAGAATCACCGACTCCACAGCTGTGATTTTGACTCCATAGCAGAATCCGCCTTGCCGGTTAGCGACTTTGCACACCGGCCGCCCAACAACGTTGGTGATCGCCAGTTTACAGGCAACAATAAGTTTGTAGCAGTTTTTGGCATATCCTAGGTATATTCCAGCATAACTTAGAATATGCCAGAAACTCACATGAGCAAGGGTTTGCCCCCCAAGGGGCAATCCAAAAATAAAAATCCACAAAACAAGATCCTATCTCACAAATGATAAAAGCAGGACCATATTCCTAGCCCCTCAAACACCACGGCGAACTCAAAGTATTATTTTATTCTCTTTCTTGCTTGCAAATACAAATATAGCTGCCCTTGCTACCGCAAATTTAGAGCCCTTCATCATGCTCTTTCCTCTAACTCAAAGTATTATTTTATTCTCTTTCTTGCTTGCAAATACAAATATAGCCGCCCTTGCTACCGCAAATTTAGCCCTTCATCATGCTCTTTCCTCTGCATATTCTCCGAATTTTTCTCCAACATTAAACATCGTGACCACTATCTCCCGATTTTTTCACCAACCTTAAACATCTTTACCACATGAAAATGTTCTATACATCAATAAATGTGCTGAACACCACTCCTTTATATTCTAAACATGTTGCATGCATTGTATTTTGTCATGTTTATTATTGTATGCATGAATGGCATGTCCACATGAATGTGATCTTTGCTATGTATCTATCTATGATCAGGATACCCATTTCACCAAAATCTCCTTCCAAATATACGTTGAATGTGGGCAAGCAACGAATTTCCTCTTGCTAATTAAGATATTTATCCATAAGAGTAAATGTTCTTTAAATACACACAAAGTTCTACCAGATAGATATAACATTTGGATTCGTTTCCAAAAGCAACCTAGTAACACTAAAATACCATATCAAGCTAACATCTCATGGAGTTGTTCCAAGAAAATACCAATCCTTGAAAAGATTTTCAAATTTTACTTTCTTTGTTATAAGAGAAAATATCCTGCAATTCACGATGGCTTACCGTTTGTTGAGCAATGTGATGATGATTCAGCACAAAGATATTTGTACAATTTCTCTCCTGTTGCACTAGAATTGACGTGGCTGCTATTGCTCCTCATTCGAGAGGTTTCAACAGCAAACAAATAATTTCGTAAAGCCAGTTGCTTCACATAGACTTCAACTTTCTTCTGCGTCCTTCTGTGGCAGCTATCCTCCTACCAATAAACTTCAAGATCTCATCTATAATTATCACTGGGAATGAGACAGCAAATACAAGAAGCCACTCATTGAAGCTTAAAGGAACAATGCCAAAGGTTTTGGCAATGACCGGTACATAGAGAATAACAAAGTGCAGGCCAAAGAGACACTAATGTGGCTAGAAGAAGCCATGGATTAACCCATGGGGGCATCATTAGCAGACTTCCATCCTCAGAAAGAGCATTTAGTGCATTGAACATTTCAATGACAACCAACACGGACAATGATAAAGTAGATGCCTTCAGTTTCCCAACTGTAAAATAATCACAGGGTCCTGTAAATTTGAATGAATTTGACGCTGCAGTGAAGGGTGAAACCTCAAAATTTTCCCATAAGTGGCACTCTCTCCAGCTTATCAACTGCTTGTAGGTCACAAGAGAATGGCCATCACTCGAGAGATAGATTCCCATAAATGAACTTTGCGTATACCATATACCAAATACTCCAACTGTTGCAATGGCAACATAAATTTCAATCACGTGTTTGGTCCAAACAAACATGTCAAAATCCTGCAAGATGAACAGATTTGCAATACATAAATAGAAAAACCAGAGTAAACTGGGGAGTATGCAGCTTCGGTACTCCCACAGTTTCATCTTAAATACCCACATGGCAACCTTAAAGTAATGAGGCCTTCCTAATTGTGCTTCGGCTCTTTAAATCAAGTTATTTAACAGTAAGTAAAAGAACATTAAACAAATGCTATTGTTGTACCAACATACCATATAGCGAAAGAATATCCAACAATTAATAAGCTGGTCATCACTTTTCCGAGGCGGTTTTCTCATGATATCAACATCTGGAGGGTTGAATCCAAGTGTTGTAGCAGGTGGCCCATCCGTAACTAGGTTCACCCACAAGAGCTGGACTGGAATCAATCCTTCCTAAGATACCAAGGGTACTGTGTCAAGAAGATAGAAGCAACTTCTCCAACATTTGAGGAAATCATGTACCTAATAGAACAAATTCAACATCAAATAACCTGATCTGCCAGTCGTCAATAAGAAAATGTAAAAGTTACTGAATAAAAGCCTTCATGTTGTTATAAATGGATCGCCCTCTGACACTATTGTAGACATTGAAAACGTTGTAACTCTACATGAATAACTCAGTAAAAATTTAGAGTATGACTGTTAAAAGAAATTGTTTCCGTGGCATTTGAAGTTAAATGCATATAAATACAGAGACATCATTTAAAGGATTGCAACCATCTAAGTTGAAATTGCCTAGAGCATAGGAGCATAGCATAAAGAAATTAAAACTCAAAAACCTATTTTCCTTGGGCTGGAACCTAAGGACTCATACCTCGTGGTACTTTAAAAGTTCCAAAATTCTGAGCACGATGTCATTGACGTAGGATGCAGCAAAACCCGGATGCTTCGCACTTTTTTGCATGATGTAGTCCACCAGCCCAATTGATAGCAATATCAGCATGCCCCATACTAAGCTTGAATGCGATTTGACAAAACGGAAACAACCCATCAAAAATTGGACAATCATCTCCCACATTAAATCTTTACAGGGCTTTGCCATGCTCGTTTTGGGTCATTGGGCAGAGTTTGAGGAAGAAAACCCAATCCCCTCTTTGCCTTACCAATGCTCTCTAAATTTCGTTCTCCAAATATGCAACAGCAATGCAAAGAAGCAACATATGGTGAGACATGGCCGCTGTGTGCCTCAACCAGAAAACCCTTACAACTACTTCAGAGATTTGCCAAGCAGCGTCCAAAAGCAAGCAAACAAGGAGATGGTAGTATACCTGAGACTAAGACACAATAAAGGCGACGGATTTGCTGGAGGCAAAGAAAAATTTTCAGATCTTCAAAGTTCGTGATGCTGATTCTGCTGACAACACGTGCTGCCATGGATTAGAAGGATAAAAGACATCAGAGAATGGGATGAAATAAATATAATAGAATAGAATAGTTTTTTTAACGTCCACGGAGACCAATAGGTCATGGGACCCATACAATGGGCTAGTACAATCATTACTACTAGGATTAAAAAACCCCTGCCTCGAAAGGTTTTCAAGGGAAAAACCTTTGCAGTAATGATGATACTAGACAAGCGGAGATAATAACTACTGAGGGCTCAGTAATTGCTGACGTTTATCTAGAACCTCAAGTATGTATAATGCCAATTCATGCACAGATGGTGCTCTGAGAAGTTTTGGAAGCGTGGAATGGAATGCTAATGTCAAAAAATGATTTCGGACTATCTCAAAAGCAGGGCAACTCAGAAGCGTATGGCTTTCATCTTCAATAACCTGTAACTGGCAACATGCACATAGTCTCGCTTCTCGCGGCAATTGCGGCCGCTCCCATCTACCTGTCTCAATCCGTAGCCTGTGGGACCCCGTGCGAATTGATGCAATAGCTACAAGCTTGTTCCTGGGCAATGAAGCAAGCAAATAAGCTTGGAGCCCTGGTGCCAAGGTGGGATTTATGTGTGCATGGTAATGACCAGTTTTCACTTGGGCCAAAGTAACTGCGTCCCATATCTTTTGAGAAAAACAACCATTGAGATATTGTTGCAAAAGCTCAGGATCAGAACTGGCAAGCATCAGGCAGTGCTCTGGTTGCACAGCCCAACGGGCAAACCATGTAGTGCAATGCTCTTTCCAACATCGTTTCATACGCTGAGGAGATTCAGCCATGGCAAGTGCAAGAACAGGATACCTAACATCATCCAAAAAAAAACAGGAATAATCTACTTAGAAAAACTTTTCTCTATCTTTACTACTTAAGGACAGACTCAAATAGCACCGTTCTCGAAGTTCTCAAAAAGCCATTAACAACTTCCAGATCATAAGAGAAGGACGTCTTAAGAAGATTCATAAAATGCTATACCTCGTTTAGAAGCATGGCCAATCCAATATGGAATTCATAAAAAACGAAAATGACATTTTCAAGCATTGGGGCAAAAGACATACGCTTCTTCAAGATCAATTACTTTGATTGCTACTTCTTTGTTTAAATCTTTGTCGAGCCTGCCATACAAAATTAAAGAACAGTAACTAAGAGCATCAGAAAATAGGACAGTACTTCAAAATGTTTGTCTCCAATCCAACTTTCAAGCTGCTTCTCATCTTTGGCTAGAGTATTTCAAGACAGATAAGTGAATACGAATAGATATACTACATGAAGAGAAGTATAGTGGAAATAATACCTAATATGTTGAATTAATTTAGAGCTTAGATCTATATCAACTAGCAAGTACTCTGCCACGATGCATTAAAAGAGATAGTTCCTCAATAGGATGCATGCCCGCTGGAACATTCCCAAAGAAGCAAGAATTTCTTAAATGCATAAATGCCAGATACAAGACTTCTGATAGATTCAAATCATTATTTGTCTAATGCATCCGATAATTCAAAGACATTAATGGTTTCCAAAATGCCAAAAGCAGCCCAACACACTTCAGCAACCATGAAGAGTTTTGCACTCTATGCAGTACTACATACTACATTTCAACTAGAAGAACGACCCACCAATTCAAGAACTCTCAAAGCAACCAAAACTGCAACCCATACCCTTTAAAAACATCTCCAAATGAGCCTTTCCCGATGAATCGGATCAACTAGACTCACAGACATCAAACCTACCTTTGTCTTGCTTTGTCTTGTTTAGAAGGTCCAAGCACCGGTTAGCCGGTGTCCGAATGGGCTGCCCAGCGATGCCGGTCACCGCCAGTTTACAGTCGATAGCAGGTTTTTAGCAGTCATTGGCATATTCTAGGCATATACTGGCATATATCTAGAATATGCCATAAACCCACATAAACAAGGGTTTGCCCCCCTAAGGGCAACCCAAAAATGAAATGATTGCTTTCTTTTTTCTTAGAACTCCCTTCTCTTGCTGATTTTCTAGCCTTTTTTTTTATCAATTTTCTTTGGCATAGATAGATGTACAAGCATAGAAATCGAGGCACAGTTTCCACAGCCCAGAATGGCTCTTGCTCGAAGAACTGAAAACAGAGGATTAGAGCCATGCGGGAAAAGTGACGGCCACAAGGAAAAATAGAATATCTTGAACTTCGTCCTTTTGTGAACCATTTTAGAATGGTGGCCCTCTGCAAAAATAACCTTTGCTCCTTGTTGACCCATTTTAAAGTGTTGTTTAATGTTTGGGTTTATTTACAATACAAAAATGAGGACAAGTATTTTTTTGATGCACATATTCCTCTTTCACAGTTCCTAACGCATAGTTACAGTGTAACACTGAGGTAACTAGGTACAATGAGCCCCAGATTTTTAGTCAGAAAAGATTTTTAGACATGCCTTTCTTAGAAATAGCCCTTAGAACTGGTCCTTATTTCAGTTGTCTTGTCTATAGCATCATTTAACTTGATTTTATCTTTTCACGTCCTTACCTCGACCAAGTAGTACATACTTGGAAGCATGCTTCATTAACGAAAGGAGGCGAGAAGAGGGTGGTGATGCCTTGGACAAATCAGTGCATGGCCCATGAAACACTTCCTCATACAGATTTCTACCGTTTTCAAGTTGCTCCCATGGCTTGGAACAGGCTGGAGGGTGCTTTTACATTGTTCCCATTAGGTGGTCCGTGTGTGAAGTGGGTGTAACCTTTGTGACAGCACGACCACAATGGTCCCTTCATCCACTACAATATATATTGTAATGAACCCATTTATAAATACAAAGTCTCTCAAAAGTAACACTTTGTGGTGAATAAATAAACATTTTTCTTAATTTTTGTAGATTTTTTGTCTACCTGTTCGAGAAAAAGAGCTGAAATGTCTTGGTAAAGTGATTCACCATCACACGAAGAAACACTTATTTTCAATGATAAAGTAAGCCCCAAATTGCTTCAAACGTCATTTTTGTTATAAATAAGAGGGTTAAAAAAATGCGGCCGGGGATTGCATGAGTCCACATTGATTATATGGTGCTTTTGTACAACAACAACAACAACATCAACATCAACGTCCTGTGAGCGCTATGTACAATAAAGGAACTATTCAAAGCCAATTAAGGATACAGGCCCGAGACCTGAACTTGAACTTCCACAACATGAAAGCCTAGATGTGTTTTTTGGATAAGCAATTGAAACAAAGATAGCAAAACTATCTACAACTTCCCATAATTGCTGAACGTGTAAATCTTCCATATAAAACCATAGCTACCCGGAACGGGAACGGGAACTTGGACCCAAAATTCGGAACGGGAACGGGAACAGATGGGAACGGGAACGTAATGGGAACGGGATATTCGAGTATATTCGACGGATCCTTTGAGTATATTCGGGGTATATTCCCTTTTCTACTGGGAACTAAAGTAGGAACTTATGGAACTCTGGACCCTCGGGAACAGAGTTGGGAACTTGGTTCCCGGTAGCTATGTATAAAACTCATAAGGCCAAATTAGCATAAGTTTTAATAATAATGAGACTCTAGAATATTATATAGGCTCTAGCATGTTGTTGGGTGAGTCTTACAAGTTGAGAACAACTGGAATTTTATCAACGGCTACATCTTACACATTCCCAGGCATCCCAACCAGAAGGTGGCAAGGATCTCCATTTCGTCCCGTTCTTTTAGGTATTTGTAGTGATTTCTTCAAAGTGAGAATTGTGAAAAGGGAAAAGGATGACAAGAATGGTACGCAGCAATTGTTGCACCAAAGACAAACCTGGAGGGAAATTGCATCTTGTCATCTGGGCACTGATATCTTCAAGGATCTAGATAAGTATCTGGCATTGGATAAGTTCTAGTCTGTTGGCCATAGCAAGGCATCCTTATAAGGATCAATTTGAGCCTGTCAAATAAGAATTTATCCAACCAACCAGATCTAATATGTGGTTCCTTCCTTATGCCTCACTGTATTTCATTGTCTAATTTGGATGCAATAACATAAGCTATCTAACTTTGGGATCATAAACATAGTCAATATGCAGATAACAGTATAGCCTTCTAAAGAAATCATGCTCCAGAATTGGTTCTCAAACTTTATTGCAATTTATGGCCACGTTCTATAGGCAAGTGCTATGGAGTGTTATTGAGAAACCTAGGTTCATTTCTGCATAATTTTCGCTTGTGTCCATCATCATATACCAAGAACACCAATGTTTGTTATCAGACAATAGAAATAAAACAATACATATCCTACTGAATGATGGTGTCTAAGTCCTTGCACAATAATCAAACTAACATATCAGACATTCAGATTGTGGGTTACAATCTTCATACCACTTGGGTGTTGCTTCTTTGAAGGAATCAGAAATCCGCCATAACTGCTACATCCATCTCAGGCTTGTTAAGAAAGAAAATAAGCCTAGGTAGTCGTGTTGGTTTACAATATGCGAGACTTGTTGCTCCATCTGCTCTAAAATATCAGGGAAGGTAAGAGGCTCCACTTCTATCATCAAAAGCTTAGAAAAAGCATTCAATTAAAAGTTAAGGCTAAAATTCAATTAGGGAAAAATGAGTTTCCCCATAGGCCAAAGAATTTTCCGACATTCCAAATGCAAAAAACCTTACATCTATTGCATATGGAAAAATATAAAATATTTTCTGTTTTCGAGAACACAACTAGTAATTGTGGCCGTTAGAATATACCTAGAATATACCTAAAGATACTCAAACCCACCCTCTCCCTAACGAATTGCCCTGGCATGAGTTCATATGCAATGCCTCGCCCTTTTACACCGGTGCCTTTTTTGGCTCCCGAAATTGGACTATCGGGCAGCTGAAATTCGCTTAAGCGAATTTCACAGGGGAATATTCTTTAAAGATCCAAGTTTTATGAAATTCGCTTAAGCGAATTTCAGAAGACGTCGCCGGAAAAATTTTGTCTGACACCTGTCTGATTCCGTCAAAGCACGCATGCGCAGGTGTTTTTTTAAAAAAAAAAATCTGAAATTCGCTTAAGCGAAGCAAATTTCAGGTTCATTCTTAATTCAAGCAGAGTTGCAAATTTCCTCTTCACCCTCAGCGTATCCATCACTCTCTGTACCCTCTGCTTCCTTGTAGCCACTATAACCACATTAGTCTCCTTTCCCCGCTGCAAACTTGATCTAAACGCCTTGCAGAATGATGCCAATGAAACTAAGAAATCATGCATGCATCTAGTTCCTTGCGAAACTGAGCATTTAAATAATCCATTTCATCTGCAGAAATATTGTGCACTCCACAAAGGAATGTTCGAATCTTCTCCAGGCTATGGTCTGCCCTGCTCTTATCCCCGCGAAGATATTCATTTGCAACATCTGCCAAATGCTGGGCTTCCAAGCTATCTTTTGCAAGGTCGATTTGTCTGGCAACATAATCCCCCAAACATAATCGCCCCACATGCACTTGGCAGGTGAAATTCGCTTAAGCGAATTTCCTGCCGACAAAAATTTTCCGGCACGAAATTCGCTTAAGCGAATTTCACTGCCAAATTCGCATAAGCGAATTTCCCTGCGGAACCTGAATCCGGGAGCCAAAAAAGGCCGCGCTTTTACACCCATCATTGCTGGCCATCGCAAATTTGCACAGGGTATAATAGGGCCCCTCTCCGGTGACCGTGTTATGTGAACCGACCGGGCAATCCAAACAAGGTGCTGCGCACAAGGGGTTGCCCTCCGGTGACGCGAAAGTGTGTTTTTATGGTTTCTATTTCAGCGTTTGTTTTCATGTTTTTTATTTGATTGTTCTTTAAGATCGAACTTGAATGCTGATTTGTTTTTTTCATCTGGTTTATCTCTTTCGTTCGCTTATGTATTGTAAGGGAGCAAGAAATAAGTATATAAGGATTGGAATTTGGACATTCTTCTTTCCTTTGTTTTATTTGCAATGTACATGGTGAAAGAACTTTGCTTTAGTAAAACATCATTGGTTCTACGGCTATATCAAAATATATAGCTTCCAATTTATGCTTTATATCCTTTGGTAATTCCTTGTAAATCCACCTTAAAAATCCTAACTTATTACCTTTGGTCACGCAGGCGTCAAAATAGACCAATCCAAAATTCATATCATACATTCGTGCTAGATTTTTGAGACTATAAAGTTGAGGAGCCATTTCTTGCAAGTATCCATGATTAATTCGTAATGTCTTCTCAGGTCAGGGTGGGCTAATACTGGTGTTGTTGTGAGTGCTACTTTCAATTTCCCAAGTGCATTATTGCACTCATTTGTGCATGCTTCATCCCACATCTTGGCATTCTTCTTTGTCGCATATTATGTGCAAGTAGTCTTTGATAAACAATTGATCCTGCATACGTAATTGCCAGTTAATCCTGCATTTGAGGCCATCAATCGATCTTGCATATGTAACTGTCATTTGTAACATTTTTAGTCCTTTTTTTGTGAATGTGAAGTGCCAAAATAAATATACCTACTAGAGAGAAACCCTAGAAAGGGGCTTTCTTTTTCGTTTTCAATGAATAAAGAATATAATAGAATAGAATATGATTTTATCGTCCACGGAGACCAACTGGCCTATGGGACCCAAGTACAAAGAGAGAGCAGCAGAATTACTACCGTGATTAAAACCCCACCCAGAAGGGTTTTCTGGGAAAAACCTTAGTAGCAATAAGGATGCTTTGACATACCGCACGCTTATATACATAATCACAAGTACAAATGAGGTTAATGTCTGGACGAGGGGGCATAACTGAGTCCGCGTATCCATTACCTCCCTGAGGTACGATCCCAACAAGCCTACAGAGGCCGTGCTTCGAGCTCATGCAAGGCCCGATGGGGCACAACTAACCGAGCATACCGAGCCCGATATGCTCGTCGACGGACAGGCCTGGAGGGCGGACTTTCATCCTCAATGGCTCGTTGGACGAAAGACACTCTCCTCCTCACGCGGCTCCCAAATCCATCTCCATGTCTCAATGCGGAGGTGTTGTGCTCCCCGTATAATGGAAGCAATCACCCCGCGCTTTTTCATGGGTAGATGGGTGCGCAGGTAGTGGTGTGGGCCCCTCGTGAGCATGGGATTAACTCGCTCGTCGATAATTTGCCACCTTGACATGTGACAGGGCCCCCATCCCAAAGCTTGGCCATGAAGCAAGCATCCAAGCATCGCTTTCAAGGCAGCCGCGTTCTTTTCGGTATGCACCGGGTCCACATCGTGGTGCCTGCACATTCCATAGCGAGAACCACCGGGCTTGCTTTGTCTTTCCAAAGCAGGCTTTGAGTCGCCAAGGGCCCATCGCCACCGCCAAAGCAAGGTTGGGCAGCCGGGCTTCATCCATGGCCACCACCTTCGAAGTAAATAATGTGGCGCTCCAACATCCCTCTCAGAATGGAAGGAAGCCTGCCTCTCCGGAGCAAGATCTGATATGGGACCGTGGATCTCACTCCCGGTGCCGGCCAAGAAGGCCTTACAGACTGCTCTAGATCGTTCCAAGTGGTGAGGGATATCACCGCCCCACACTTCTGCCCCATAGAGGAGGTCCCGTCAACCAAGGCCCTAAACAAGTGTGTCTCGGTGACCCCATGCACACAACTCGCCTTGTGATGTTGTTTTGCATTGCATGTGGGCTTTCCGACTGCGGTGACCCGTAACGATGGATGCATCCCGGTGGTGTGGTAGTAGAAACTCAATGCCCAAATACTTATAAGATCGAGCCACCTCCACTACCTGCCTGGTAAGTGAATGAGGGAAGGCGTGGGTGCGGATGATGGGACCAAAGCCCGACACCCTTGTCTTGGCCCGTTAACTCTCATGTCGATTGAATTGGCGTAAAGTGTCCAAAGCATCCGGATGGCGTTGCATGTCCTCCTCGGGGTATATCGCGGCGGTCAACATCATCGGCATATATGAGTTGTCGATTATGTGGTGCATCAACTGAAGCCCTCCCCTCAGGTTTTTCGGACTAGCCATTCTTCTAGCTTGTAAATGTACAAGCCGAAGAGCGTCGGGGATAGAGGGCAGCTCTGGCGCACCCAATGCTACTAACAACGGGCTCCCCGACGGATTGAGACGGCCGGAGCAAGCCTCATTATAGTTTGTATATAGCATTCGCAAGTCGACGGGGGTCCCTAGTCGTCTTAATCGTCCCACAACTTATCCCGGAGGCATTGTGTCAAAAGACTTTCTTGCGAAATCCACAAAGCAACAAGATGCATTCTCAAGCGTCGATTCCGGCTATCCTCTATGAGTGTTCGCAGAGTGAAGATATGGTCAATAGTAGAATGCCTGGGCGGAAGCTTTACTGCGAGAGCCCGCACTTCTCCATCCTCCGCCCAAAGTGTCAATCGCCAGCTCAAGAATCCCGCAAGCAACTTGGCAAAGACGTAATCACCATAATGGTACGATAGTTGGTCAATGGGGGTCCCCCCGCTTTGTATATGGGCACAACTCTACCGGTAGTCCAAAGGTGGGGAAGCCTTCTTGCAATGCCCCGTTGAAGAGTCTTTGTGAGAACCGGCACCATTGGGGCCCGCCCACTTGAGAAGCTCGCCGCATACCATCCAAATCTGCTGCCTTCCCGTTAGCGGGCGCTTGCAGCCCATTATGACATCCCCTTCGTAATAACCCGGTGCTAGGCCCTGCTCGGAGGTACCGGGTGCCCGCTTCCCATTGGGTCATACACCGCCGCAAGTATCTCACCCATTGTTCCCGGGTAATATTTCCCGTGGGTCGTGGCAGGCTTACTCAAGACCTTTCTCCGAAGGCCCTAGGGTGGCGGTCTAGAAGACCAAACATCTCATGGCGGTGCTCCAAGAAGGTACCCTTGCTTTCTTGGTCTTGAGGAAGGAGCGGTATTGACGGACGGCCCTGCCTAATGGTGGGTCCAAAGCACTTGGCGGAGCCATCGTTTTCAGCCCCCGGACATTCGGCCATCGAACCCGTGATTGTGGGGAAGGTGGTTGCAGCCCCTATGGATCGCCGAGCTGCCTCTCCCAAAGCATCCGGCCCCCTACCCTCGGGGAGCCGGGTTCACCGGGGCGTCTGTGCTGTTGAAGTGTGGGGAGTTGCAAAGACTCCTGCAGCTCATGCTCAAGCATCCTCGCATAGTCCGCCGCATGATCATAGTCCGTGACGCAACCGTGGTACATGGGGTGTTGGGGCAATGGGTGCTCGGTTGGCCTGCCAATCTATCTGCAAGAACAGGGGCTGATGGTCGGAGTCTACTTCCTCGTCCCACCACACTGTCCCCGACACATCGAAGCGGTGATCACGTGTAGGCATTGCTCGCCCTGCTAGCACGTAATCCACCACACCGTGCCGCCCCCTGGTTCTCCCTGTCTACAAGTGAAGCGGCCGGAGGGGCCACCACCGTGCCCCCATTGCAAATGACCAGGTCAAAGAATGTTTTCTATATCCCTCATTGATATACAATGTCACCCAATCCCTTTGATCATTTCTTCCCTAGCAATGGTATTGACTAATATTTGGGAGTCAGGTGGAGGCATGAAACATGGTTCAGGAACATTCAGATTGTCGTAATGATTGCTTCATGAATTCTCCCTCTCTTGGAGTACCAGGCTTCACCGACACAGATCCAGGAGGCACAACAGATTGAAATCTTTGTAATGCTGCATATCCCCTCAATAAACGTGACATGTACTCATAGACATTGTTGGGGCTTAAACCTTTTTTTAGAAATTCCAAACCTCTTTTTCCTACTATTCGAGCCTGCATCATGAGAAGAGATTAGTATCAATTACAAACTAGGGAAGGTATATTTTCCTTACTTCATCCGAATTGACTGTTGTTTCTAAAGATGCGCAAACATCTTCAGAGTTGATAGGCAAGTAATGAACCAGAGGCAATAACCCTCGTTGGAAGAATGCATAAAACTCAGATTTGATGAATAATATGGGTGACCCACAAGCTAAAATATTTTTGAAGCCCACAGAGCAAGACATATCTTCTGCAAGACATACCTTCCGCATAAATTTTATATCTGTACCAACAAACAAAAGTTACTCACAAAAGAACTAGAAAAGATAGAAAATAAGTGTTTAATTTTCGCCTATATCCACACTGATTGGCAGGGTTTATATTTTGGAAACCGTTTTCTGTCTCAGCTTGCCAATCTAAATGCAAAAAGTTAAGCCACAAACTAGTGGATTACTGCAAACTTGATTGAAATTTGGAATAAATATTTACCTGCACCTCTGTCACAAGCTTTGCAATATGATTCTTTGAAAGAGAGGAATGCTCGTATCTGCATCGATTATAATTGTTCCATGAAGACCACTGGTGAAGATGTTAGAAAAATGACGTGAAATATGAAGCAATTGACAATATACAGCATGAACCCAACATTTTTACGCAATGTAAGGGAGTCAAACAGAGCAGAACTTTGAAAAAACTGCATAAACCATAAAGTACAACTGAAGCACTTCAGCAATTTAATGTGCAAGGTCCCATTAAAACACTCTCGAAGCCAAGTCCACAGTTAGTGTTCTAAAATTTAGGTATTTCAAGGTGATCGATGCATCCTTTCTTCCTGGCTATGCTGAAGCAGTCTGGAAGCTTCTTCCTTCCTTGAATTTGCTTCAACTTATCTACTATACACCTGGTTATTTGTGGGAGATTCTTTTTATGTGCTCAATGGATATCTGATTGATGAGAGCAGCATCATGCAGAGTTCATATCTGTTTTTTTTATGCTTATTTTCGAATGATCCATGTAGGATCTTTATCTAATGTAACAATATCTAATTTGTGATTAATAAAACTTCCTACACATGATATAAAGTCTAACATCTTCAGGCAGTTCTCCACTTAAGGAAAACAATTTGTAAATGTTGCCTTCAGTGATTAATCTGTTGTTTGGAACATTTATTTGTTCTTATATATTTAGGTTTCAAGGTCCTATATTTTGTGATTTATCACTTTTATGTTTGTCTTTCTTCATGACTTGAACTATAAAACAAGTTTTGGGGGCCTTGTATGTGAGTAGGCATTGTGGTGCATAGACACAAGGATGTTAAGATCTCCGAGGACATCTAAGAATGGCATTTATAGATCTTTATCTTGTACGGGATAGGGGATTCTTTTATAGAGTGATTTGATATACAAATATGCATGAGATTAAGAGGTGAACATAAATGTCCTGTGGTTTGTTAGCGTATGAGAAATTTCATTCTTCAATTTCATCACAAGGTAGCCAGCAAACCACATATCACTGGAATACTATGTAATATACTCGAATTTTAGGTAGAGGTCCCTAAATAATTGTACTCCCCTGGAGTCATATTTTGTAAAATGGAGGATAAGCCCTTCGTGATAGAAGATGCACCAGGCAATAAACATTGATTTGCAACATATCCCACAATCTGTATATTCTGTATTCAAAAGAAATTTTCATTCTAATAAAGGCAAAGCTCATACCTGAAATACACAAGAATCTTGAGTATTTTTTTTCTGTTTTTCGTGTCTCTGAAGAATATTCATTAGAAAGTAAATTAGTATTAATATTCATCCCCTTGGTTTCTTCATCCACAAATAATGACGGGTCATTTGTCCAATAACTGTTGGATGTGTCATTATGGCACTTGCTGTCAATGTGACTATCATTCTCTTTCTCGTTATTGTCCCTGAAATCCAAATCCTGCATTACCTATCGTTTAGACAAGGTTACAAGCAGCATATTTGGTATGACCTGAGAGCTACCTGTATACTTTTGTGAATACAAGCACCTTCAAGAACAATGTCTGCACCTTCTTGTCCTGAATAGTCAAAGGCATCATCACCTCCACATGCTTTGATGTAGTGATGGCCTTCTTGAACTTCAGTCTTATCTTATAACCTCTCAGTATCATATTGTCCATCTTTTCTTGCATTTTTCTTTCTTGGTGTAATCCATTTGATAGCTTCTTTTCTGTCTTTGCTGCTATCAAGGTTCTGTCTTTACGTATTCCACTCTGCTCTTTATCATCAACAAAGGCTCTGATTTTCTTTGTACTTCTGTTTTGCAAGTGGATGCTTCCACCTGGTTGCTTTTGCTTCTGAAAGGACCTTGGGCTTGTGAAGGGCTTTTCAACCATCCCACTTCCATAGAAGTTCTCGTCTTTGTGAAAGTAATACGCCTCTTGAGAATTTCTACTATCATGTTCTGTGAGGACAACCTTAGGACTCTGCACAACTTTCTATGGACAAGAACAAGTTGTAGATACCACAGGAATGTTAATACCCTCATTTGTACTATTAAAACTATCTTGATGTGTTCCACAACACAAGGTGTCCATGCTGGTAATGAGGTTGTTATGAATATATCTTTTAGAATCTTTAACTGATGTCGATAGTCTAATAACATATGAAGGCAGCAGCAGGAAATGCGGACCATCATTCCTTTTTTTTGGAGAATTCCATATAGATCTAGTGCTGTAAACAAAATTCAGGAGAATTTGCAGATTGGGCAACTTGTAACTCACTTGCCTTGAAGGAAGTAAGGGTGGCATCATTTACAGCTTGAAATATGAGAATAAAGTTACCACAACATTAGTCACGATTTGTATAAATTGATGTCATGCTCAACAAGCAAAGGTCATGCACCAAAATTTTATGCTATGCTCATTATAACAGCTCTGCAAGTGAACTGTCACATTGAACCAGCATGTATAATTTATACAAGTTAACACATACAGTCCAATTTAACCATGGAGCCATTTAAGCTTTTGTACATGAGATTGATGGCCATCTAAATTGTTAAGGAGGTTATATATGTACATAGGAGTCAATAGGGCCGCCCACTCAAAGTCCTACCATTTATGTCACAAAAATGGTTGGAAACGTTGGCCAGCCCATTTAAAGGAGGTATTATGTGCATAGGAATCAATGGCGTAAGTCTACATCACAGTCCACTCAGAGTCCTACCATTTATGTCATAAAAGTGGTTGGAAAATTTCCTCTGTAATATATGTTCATGGATCTAGGTGCCATTTTACTCATATTTTAATATTGAATGGCAAGGACATGGCAGTTCTAAATAAGAGACACAATGACACAAACAAATTATCAACATTCTTTGAGTTATATTGCGCATGCTATTTGAGTTATATTGTGCATGCTATCAGAACTCAGGCATACACATATCGTATGCCTAAAGAGGAGTATACTTATGAAGCACTTTAAGAGACAAACTAAAGCATAGCTTTTAACCTAAGGAAAGTTTCATACACTTACCATGTACATATCGAATCCAGTATCCTTCCATAACTTTGAAACTGGGCATCACCAGTATGTGGATTAGATCTCATTTTTCCATTTGTTGAACAACAGTGGAATGTTGGAATATTTGATTGGTCGCCACTTGTACTGCCTGGTTGATCAAATTTCATTATGCATAAACAAACACCGGAATGGTTTGGTATAACCTTCAAGGCATTCAATGTCTTTTGCGGGATTCCACTTCTTGTCATGTCTAGGAAAACACTTACTAAGACTTGCATAAGGTGGGAAGGAAGGAAGGAAGGAAGGAAATTTTAACGTGGGGAAAGATGCCCTGCTTTGCTTTTCGACAAAGGTGAAAGGAATATGCGCATAACATCTATATGTTGAGACCTCCACCTTATTGACTTGAAAATGTAGGGTTTTTTTCCTACAATCATGAGATACATAATCTTCACTAAAGTATTCTTCACAAGGCATTTCTTTGCCCATAGTCTCATGTGTCTCTGCTTGACATTTATGTAATGAATGGACAACAGATAGTACTTCCTTTATGTTGTGCCCTGGTAAAGCATCCTCTACTGGTTCTTGCAGTACTGATAATTTTTTGAACTTCTGAGAACTAGGCTGATCATCAGAATACTCATATTCTGAAGTAATATTAAAGGATACATGATGAGTGAAACTTCTAATTTCCTTAACACCTTCTAATAGTTTCTGTTTGCTTTCCAATTGGCTAATAGGAGGGCTTGAACTTAAATCGGGCTGATTGACAGTGCCACAAACTTCTGTTGTTCTAGCTTTTATCTGCGATTGCCCCCAGTAATATAGGCAACTAATAAAGACAACAAAGTTGCCGCCAAACTATTTGCAAACACCTGCACTCTGCATCCCTTGTCTTTTAACAAAGACGGACAGTATGTTGGACCAAAAACAAAAGGAAGCCTTACCAGTCTCTTTGACCACCTTCTTTAAAACCATCCTCCACAACTTTTTTTTCTTCAGATTTATACTTGGTAAGCATCGAGGAACTCATACTGGAGCCAAAAACATTCTTCTGGTGGGGGTTACAGGCTCCGATTTTTCATGCTCGGCTATGGCTATCGGAGCTGTTATGATCCGAAGGCCTTCCATTCTGAAACAGAGCAATGGATTTGCCGGTTAGACGGTTTGCATAGCGGCCGGCCAACAACAGGAGCGACCGCCAGTTTACAGCGGATAGGGACTTTGGAGCAGTTTTCAGCATATTCCAGGTATATACTAGCATATACCCCGAACATGCCAAAAACCCACATAAACAAGGGATTGCCCCCCCCTAGGGGCAACCCAAAAATATATCTCTCATGGTATTTGCATCACACACACCAAAAGCATTATTACGTGTAAAGTGAAATGTTATTGTTGAGATTCCGCTATGATATACGCCTAGTAGGAACTGAAAGGTACCTAGTTATCATTAATGGTTGGATTATGCTGCCGTGAAAAGTAAATATCAGCACACTAATCTAGATTTCAAATTTCTTCTCCGTTTTTTTTTCTCCATTTTTTTTTTGTCTTCATGCACTCTCGACGCGCAGATGAGCAGCGCGGGAAACCAACAGTCTAGCGGAGCCATAGCCGAGCTTCGAACGATTTTATCCAACGGCTTTAATCGCTTATCGCAGTTCTGTTTCCCGTCGGATTTGCAGCTTTGACGACTTAGTTTGCTGTTCTCTTGTGGCGGGTTGCTTGGTCGTCTCTTATCAGTCGAGACTGTCAGGTACGTCCAGTTTTTTCTAATGCATTAATGCATTCTTTAGTCGAAATTGAATTCATGAAATGAATATTTCTTGCCGCATTGCCGATCAAATCTGTGAATCATCTGAAATGTGATGTGAAGATGCAAACTGGTAATCCCCGAACCATAAGTACGGATTTGTGCTTGCAATTGGAATCCTGCTCCGGAAGACTATTCTTTGAAGCGCCAGTTGGTAATAATATCTATCCGAGGATCTTGACATCTCGTTGCATATTTCTTTCGTAGATAAAATTTACTCGTCTCTTTGTTTCTTGCCTATTTATTTTCTGCTTTGCATCCCTCGTTGCCAATCAAATACGATGCCGCTTCATAGCTACGGTATATTTGCTGGAATGAGGATCGGAGAAGCGCTAATGCCAAATCAGTCCCTGGAGGACGCACTTACTTTGAAGAATACTTTCTAGTCGGCAGTCTTTGGTCCATGCCCTCTTCTGGAATCCCATTTGTCGTGTAGGTCCGACACAGCAAGTTTCTGATACATGAGCGTACAGCTCTATGCACATACGTTCTCAGAATTTGATTATCCCCGAAAAAGAGAGCTCAACCTATATATTACGTGGTTCTGACTTGAACAGTGCAGTCACCTATGAGTGCTTCTGCTGATAGTCATTAATATATCATGATAAGCCGATGAATTCTTTGCGTCACATTTGATATCAAGACTAAGCTATTGGTTATAAATTGATCAAAGTAAATTTCTTACCAAGATGCCTACATTTTGCTAAGCATGAAGTTTCAATTCAACTCTCTTTTAGTTTTATGACTTGTTGGTATTTGTTTTTTGGCTTGAATGTTGGTGGTTAGTGCTTCATTCTATTAAAAATGCCTGGCTACAGCAACCCTGCAGGCATAAAAATGAACAACAAGAGGAAAGCAACTACACAATTGCGAGTTTCTACACGGCCTACAAGAAATTGTGTTTCCAGTTATGCTCGTGGTAATGACGGGCTGAAAATTCAAAGGAAGACAAGGAAAGCAGCCTATAAACGTACTTCTTCAGTAGACATCCGGAAACACAATAATGATGTCACAAAGCAAGAAGTTGAAGAATGCAGGGAGGAAGCGGATTATGATCAAACAAGTGGAATGGACAAGGGATGCAATCTAGTTGTTATTGATGAAACCATGAAGCCAAACAAAGAAAATTGTGATCCTCAAGCATGTCTTATCCTTAATGATGTGGCGAAAGTAAAGAATAACTTAAGGATATTTAACATGTACTATCTCCAAGCAATAAAGGTAATGACCTTGTAATCCCTAGTATTAATTTAGCGGGTAGAATACAAATGATCTCAATCTTTATTTTAGAGGTTGGAATATGTTGATTTGGTTTTATAACAAGATGGCACAGTAAACTTCTGTGGCTTTTCATCTTGATATGCGGTGGTTACCATCAAAAGGTGATAACCATCCAAGGATGCAGTGACAACATATGTTGTGTAAGCTGCTACAAGCACACTATTGGCATATGCAAGTTACGAATGTGGTGCATGGAATACCTATCCTACTCTGAATTGTTGGTGATGACCATCTTGAACACAACAAACATTGGATTGTTTATTTTGATGTGGAGAGATTAAATGTTTGACCTGATGCTTGCATGGAATTCTGAGTCGTATACTTAATATCCTTAGGAGGAAAAGGAACGTTGTTTGAGCACAGGGGAGGAGGATTTTGGCAAACAGAAGTCACAAAAAACTGGGAAACGCAGTGGGAAAAATGGGGATGTCCCTGGGAAGAACAAGTCACGAAAGCCTGCAAAATGCTGCTCGAGTAAGGAGGAGGATTTTGGGAAACGGAAGTCACGAAGGCCTGACCTGCAGGCAATAAGTAAGGTAACTATTATAAGGCAACCCATTCTTTGATCTTTGTATAATCTCAAATGAATCATATTCCTCAGATGCACAAAGCGGGTGCAATACTTTATCCTGATAAAATGATCGGAAGCATTCCTGGTACTATCAATGCCTCTTCCCTTTGTTTGATGATTTTGTTTTTGGCCTATCATTTCATTTTATAATGTTATACTGCCTTCCAGGTGTCAGTGTTGGAGATCACTTTTTTTCACGATGTGAAATGGCCGCCATTGGCTTACACCATCACTGGCTCAATGGCATTGACTATATTGCTCCAACTACATATAAGGTATGCTTTGTAACTTGGAGCGGATCCAGTTCTGACTTTAATAAACATAAAGCATTGATTGGGCATGTTTAACAGAAAAGTATCAAACGTAAGCTGCCTCTCGCAGTATCAATCGTGATGTCTGGAGGTTATGAAGATGATGTGGACAAATCTGAAGAGGTTGTATATACAGGCCAGGGAGGCAATGACCTAACTGGCAACAGACGCCAAATAAAAGACCAAAAGATGGCTAAGGGCAATCTGGCCCTCAAGGTAAGAACATAAACTATAAATTGAAATCATATTTTTCTTCCAGGTAGCATTACATAAACAAATATAGCATTTCTTATTTCAATTCATTGTGTTTTTGCTAAACAGTGAATTTACTCTTTAGAATTGCATTGAAGAAGGCACTCCAGTGAGAGTGATTCGAGGCCACGATTCAAATCATAGTTATACAAAAAGGGTGTATACCTATGATGGTCTTTACAAGGCACGTGCACATTCTTTTTATATTTGTGATGAAGCATTTCATTCATGTTGTTTTTGACTATTTGGAAGCTTTTTGTCCAGGTAGTTGAATACTGGGCAGAACAGGGGATCTCCGGATTTACAGTTTTTAAGTACAAGCTGAAAAGGGATGATGGTCAGCCTGCACTGACCACCGACCAGGTAACTTGATGCTATGGGAGTGTTATTAATGCATTTATAATGCATTCTGGCTTGGTGACTGCAGGTTCATTTCTGCAGAGGGCGTATCCCAGACACTCCAGCAGAGCTCAGAGGGTGAGAGCACTTTTAAGGCTTACATCTAGATATAAGGTCGATGGTTGACCTTAGTGATATACTTTACAGGTTAGTTTGTGAAGACATTTCCAATGGATTGGAAAAATTGCCGGTTCCAGCATCTAATATAGTTGATGATCCTCCATTAAGCCCTCTTGGTAAAGCAGTTGTACAGTCTCTTTTATTCTCTTGTCATCTTCATATGAGTACAACTGTTTGCCTGTGTTATTTCAGATGGATCGTTCATGTATACAGAACTGGTGGAAGTTGCTTCAAGTGTTGAAATTCCACCTCCTGCAAGAGGCTGCAATTGCAAGGGAGGATGTTTTAATGCGCGCGAGTGCAGTTGTGCGCAAAGGAACGGTGGAGTGTTCCCCTATGTTGACAGTCATGGTGGAAGGTAAGAAGCTATTAATTGGGGCACTGAGTAGATATTAAAATAAAAAGTAATGATACGTAGGAATTGGTTGGTTCTTCCAATTCTTTAATTGTATCTGAGGCCTTTGCTCATTCTCACAGATTAGCAGTACCTCTAGATGTGGTCTACGAGTGTGGACCAAACTGTGGTTGTGATTCTAGTTGTATAAATCGAACAACACAGCATGGCCTCCGTTACAGACTGGAGGTGAGTTTTGGCACTGACTTGGAAAGTTTATTACATCCTAATTCATTCTGTTTACTGTTTAGGTATTTCGAACATTAAACAAAGGTTGGGGTGTCAGATCATGGGATTCAATTCCAGCAGGGGCACCTATTTGTGAATATACAGGTTGCTTAATCAGGTCTGAGGATGCTGAATTTGGAAATCAGTACATTTTTGATTTGGACTGCATGCAAACAATGCGTGGAATAGATGGTCGACAGGTAATAACTTCACTGTCCTTGCACTGATCTGGGTCAGGTTAGTGTTTGCTCGATCTAATATAAACAGAAAACCAATACTGAACATATTGCAAAAAGGTGCTTGCCTTATTTAGCAGGTTCGAGAAATCAAATAGCGACCTCCATTGCCTACCAGTTTTATTTTGCCCTTCATTCTTTCTGGCTAAATGCTCTATCTTGATCTCTATTTTGGCCATAAAATGATGGCCTTTGTGATGGCAATTTGTTGTATATTCCATGAACCACGATGTGTCAATTTGTGTCCACAACAATGAAGATCTGGCCCATGGTGTCCTATATATTATCAAACGCCTTTCAACTATTTTTTTGTGCATATTCAGCTAACCATCTAACCATTCTTGTACTATTTATTTCACCCATTTTTTATGTATGTCTGTACCAACATATGTTCGTCTCCTGAATACTGTCTCCTGAATCCCATCCCTTTCATCCTTTGGCATGTGATAACCTTGTCCCAAGCATCCTTCTCCGATACCTCTTTTTCAATTGAGGTCTCGCCCCTTCAATTTCCACCCTCTGTAACCCTACATGGTTTAAAACTTTGGAGAACCAAGCCTTTAGAAGAATTTGATTGATGTGGGCTTCATACTTCATATTCTGTAATAGGAATATAGAAGGTAGATCTAGATGGATTTGGGATCTTGCCTCAAATCTGAGAGCACAACTTATCGATGCAAAGTTTGGACAGGATAGAAGTGATTGCAGTCCTAACCGTAGTCTCTGTCCTGTTTTGACACAAGCCTCGTCTATCTTTTGTTACTTCTTTTGCTTTCGAGCTGTATTGCAGGTTTGTTAAGGGAAAGACATCGTCCCAGGGCTGGCACCCATCCCATTTAGTACTTAGCTCATCCCAAATAACTGATCTTGTGTATGTTTTGGTTAAATTCGGGCATTTGTTTCTAACGCTTGAGGCATGATTTATAACGTTAGTGCTTGTTATGCACGTTTGTTCAGAGGCGCTGGGGAGATGTGCTAAAGCTTATAAACGACCAGAATGGAAACATACAAATGGAGAAGCAGGATGAAGATATGCCGCATGCAGAATTCTCGCTTGATGCCAAGCATCGCGGTGGAGTAGCCCGCTTCATCAACCACAGTTGCGAGCCCAACCTATTCGTCCAATGTGTTCTTTCTTCGCACGACGATATCAGACTTCCACGTCTAGTGCTTTTTGCTGCAGACAACATTCCTCCTTTGCAGGTAGTATAGACCAACGTTCTTGGTGCTTCCTGTATCTGTTTGGTGCATCCTATTTTGTAAGCTAAATTGAGATGGACATCGTTATGGGGACGTTATTTTGCAGGAATTGTCTTATGATTATGGTTATCCCCTCGACAGTGTCATAGGAGATGACGGCAATGTAAAAAAATTGCCTTGCTACTGTGGTGCCATAGGATGCCGAAAGAGGTTGTACTAAAATCACACAGATTTTATATAGGAACACACTGTAAAGCATTGAATCCTGGTAATATTTTTTGAATCCAATCTGTTGTAATCTTCAGATTTGGTATTTTGAGAATTCAGACATCTCATGTAATTTTCATATTTGGAGTATGAATCAGGAAGTTATGCATTGCCTCAGCATGGTCTTGGCTGAAACTAGTAATTTGATTAAACTCTTATATGCTAGTATGGAACTTTAAGTGGAGCCACGAAGATTAACCTGCAGATTGGCCGCTAGACTTGGCTGAAAAAAAAAATATTAGTCAGAGTGAAGTTATGATTTTACTTCTTCCCACCCATCAGCCCCTAGAGCTGGTGTGAGTCAAGCACATCCATGCTTGGTCATAAGCTTTTAGAAGACGAAATCAAGCTTAGGGGAAGTTTTTTAGGGACTACCAGTTATCAGTTATCGACCGGTTTTGAATCATATCTCCGACACGCGCCCCAAAAGGCTTTGCCTTGATATATGCCAACCACAAGCCCTCAGCTAAGACATAGCTATTATTGTCTTTGTAGGCACTAAGACCCCCTTTGGTATAAAGGACCATAATCAATACACACGTGCCATTATTGTTTTTGTACAATAAAGGCCCCCTTTTGTTGACGTCCTTTATTCCCATCTTTTAACTTTTATTTTCATGTCATATCTTTTAACTTTGATAGGGCAAGTCATAATTTTTAGCTTTGAACATGCACGTAAAGACATCTTTGGCCTAGACTATTCCTTATGAATTAGTCTACCCATTTGCCACCAAAAGGAATACGTGCCTTTAACACTAGAGTTGTCTCATGATAGACTAAAAATGGTTCATTTGCAGTGTTCACTTTAAAATTTGTATAAAATCAACGGCATAAAATCTATTTGAACTCTTCCTAAAAGTTCATATATGACAGTCATGCTCTATTAGAAAAATATCTAAAAATATATACACCTCCATTCTTGTAAGTTATGTCTAGCAAACTCAGGGGGGTCAAGTACCAAAAGGTTCATGTTTAAATAAAGTCAAACTGTTTTGAAAAAAAGATTTTTTCAAATGTTTTGATTACCATGTTATTTTTTTACACGAGATAGAGAAAAAGACACAAAAAAACGCATGTCAATCCGAAGTCTATGAAGAAAGATAGAGCCATTCAAACATGACATAGTCAAAACTGCTTTCTGCCTTTTCAGAATCAATTATAGTTCCTAAAAGGCAGTTGTAGTTTAAATACAACAACTTTTACAAGGAAATGCATTTTGAGCTAATATTTGATATGTAAGCAATTGACAAGTTCCTTCATCCCATAAAAATATTGGCTGGCCTTGAATTTAATATTTGAGCTTTCATTTATTATCTCAATTTTAGGGAACTTGTAATAATGATTAATATTTTCGCATATAGAGCAAAAATTGCTCTATGATGTCCTCCAAAAAATCATAGTAAGAAAGTTCAAAATAGTATGAAACCAATGCAAAAACAAGCTCATTAAAAACGCAAAAGACATGGTCACAAGAAATTAAGAAAGGTTTCTGTCCCTGAGCCCATTACTGGTTCATAGGTCCATTTAAAATAAATAACTTTCCTATGTTAATCGATCTCAAGTTGAATTTTTGGATATGAATAGCTTCTAATTTACTTGAGTAATTGAAAATATTTGTTGAGCATAACCTTGAGATTTGGATTTATCTTTACAGCATTAACTTCAAATACGTCTTCTATGTTTATTCTAGATCTATGCCTCGAGATGTGACTTTGAAAAGTCACACTCTCAAAATGTCCGATGTTATAAAATGAATGCAAAAAAGTTCAAAGAAAAATATGAAAGTTTATGACCATAAAAAGTCAAGTTAGACTGCTTTGTTCAGTTCCACTGCAGACCATTATTGATCCATGGGACTGAAAATTAATAGAGGCAACATCTTAATAAATTTTGATCCCAACTTTGGAATAGAGATTATGCATACAGTTCTCTATAGGATAAAATTGATTGGTTAGACGAGCTTGCATAATTTGAGGGCAATGTTTAAGCACAAACAACTATGAATTTATGGGGTACTTATTCATCAATTGAATCTACATGGACTTCCACTCACACCTTTCAAAAATTATATTATTAAATATAAGAAACCATGGTATTATTATAGAGACAAAATGGATAGGGCTAGAGAGAGATATATGCTCTATACAATTGGTCTAGTTATGGATCATAAATGGTCCACGCTTAATTATATTCGTATCTTCCAAATAATATGTTATTTCAATATGAAAATTGAGAGTTATATTGTAAAGGAAGGCCCGCATTCATGAAAAATATAGTGTACATGAAAGATGACCTACATGTAACATTATCCTACTAAAACTTCAATGCTTTGTAGCAGCAATAGATATACCCGTTTTATGCTAGTAAGAAATAACTATGTTTCTCCATATTTTTTTGCAAGAAGGCCACACAACCTACATAGTGGACCTATATATATGTCCCTTGTCATATTCCAAAATTCTGTATAAGAAATTCTCTATTAAATTTAGAAGTTGATATAACTTATGAACACTCCAAAAAAACATGACATTGTACTTCCTATAGTGAACAACTCATGGCCACAAGAATTAAGCCAAAACTTGTAATAAAAAAGAAATAATTCCTAAATTGTAAGCAACATTTTTTAATAAAATGGGGTTTGGTGGCTTCCACGGATGTTAGATGATAGCAACCAAAACTGAAAATATACAAATCAATGTGTCCTATCATAGATAGACAAGCACTTTCAAATTTAACAAGGTTTAGGCCTGCTTATGGTAGGAAAACTCAAGGATGCAGTTCTGGACTGTTGCAGAAACTGCCAAATTCTTGGACAATCACCACAACATATAGATGAGTTCATTGGTCGTGAGATTCTTCAAGATCATGATATGGCAGTGATTTATTGTGAAATTGAAATTTCTATTCTAGTGGGTCAACTGGATCAATTCTGGTCCATGGATCAGGAATGGTCCCCGGGACAACTCTAGTGTTAAGTTTTTTTTTTTTTGAAAATCCAATAAAGACTCCCCTTTGTGGACAAGCTTTTCTTGCCTTTATTCATAACGTGTAACTTTTTCCTTTATGTCATGAGGTAACTTTCATGGCATATACTTATTCTAGAGTGTGTCTTCTAAATAAGATATGACATAGACTTGGCCTTGGCCATTCCTTATCTATATCATTAACATCCACACATTCCTTAAGATTATTGCCTTCTTAAGAATATCTCCACAAGGTCATAAACCAAGGGACATATTTTAAGTACTTTAAGACTCAAACCTCATTATGTTACATGCAAAGCTCTATGCTTGCCAAGGCCAGAACCCAGCAACAAAGCATAGCTTAGTTATACTAGAATTCATACTCGTTGTGCCAAACACAAGTCTGGATCCGCAAAATCCACAATAGAACAACCATGAGTATGCCTTGCTGGAGTTACTTGCGTAAGCACCAATCCCATCTCTAATGGCCACTTTAATAAAGATGCACGCAAGAAGGATCTTAAGTTGGCACCGCATTTCCATGGATCATTTCAAGTTATAAGTGGTCAATGAGAGTGCATATCAATTATGATTGCCTCAATGTTAGAAAATGTATGATATAGTGAATGTATAATTCCTAAAAGCTTATCAAGGTAAAGGCTTACCTCCAGTTGAGAGGTTGAGCCAGAATTGATTGGTATTTTCAAAGTGAAACAATTTTGGAAGACAAAATCCACTAGTGGTTCAAGACAGTATTTGGTAAAGTTTGCTCACAAACCTTTGGAGGACGGTTCATGGGTGCGTGGCAATGTTTTAGAAGCTTATCTAGATATTCTTAGGGAATATAAAGATCGGAAAGCAAAGGAAGCCGAGAGACAAGAAGAAGTCCAAGGACATGCTTCTACTAGCTGGCCTAAGCGAGGGCCAAGGAAGGACTATGCTCGGATGGCTAAAGGTATTTAAACACCCTTTTGCAGCAGAGGACTGCTGCAATGTCAAGAGGGAGGGAATGATATATGCCAAGGATGTGGCAAAAGGCTTTAGGCCTTTTTGGGCCGGCCTTTGGACCTTTGGGCTTCTGTCCAAAGAGGGACCAAAGGGGCGTGCATGCTATATAGTTGCTCGGGGGAGAGCTCTGGGGCAGCTGTGTCTTGGCTGAGGGCTCGTGGTTGGGTGGTGAGATAGCGTGCCACGTCAAGTGTCTGGTTTATTGCCCTACCACAGATGCGACATTGGCTCGAGGTGGCTGAAAGAACTAACAAGTAAATATACTAATATAGAGAGAAGCATAAGAAAAATTTAAGGTTGCGGCCCTGGACGTCGTTGCAGCAAAACCACATCCAAGGAATTGTAGATGATGGTCTGAAACAAAATTAAGACCTAAAAAGCTTGGAGCAGACAGAGCCACTATTCACGTCGAACCTCACAATAGAGGTAGCTCCCAACGGATCGGCGTCCACTTCCATGCTATTCAAATCCCAAAGAAGAAGCCAAGAGATATCCGGGCCCAAGCTAAGCGACCCGCACTACAAAGAAGCCACTCTGTGATGGGGTTTGTTGGGTCTAGTCTATACTTAACCACATGTTCTTGCCACACAATTAGAGCACAACATCCAAAACGACAAGCTTGAGTAAAAATGGCTTCCGTGGAAGGAAGCCATGCTATCACCACCCTTGTGCTAGCAGAATCAGCCGCTGCAACATAGATATTGAAGCGCCAGTTATGTCAACGAGCTCCGAAACCTCTCCCTTGCGATGCTTGTGTTCTTGAAGACACACAGATTAAGCATCTAGTGTAGACAAGTAGAAGAAAATACAGCTCCACTTAAGGGGGGAGATGCTACCCCCTGGACAGTCCATGAGACTAACCTTATTAATCTTGTATACCATGCTTCATACATTGCAATAGGCAATATGATTGGAATTAAGAATTTAGAAATATCACGCTCTATAGGGAAGCAATTGTCACTTAACTTTTTGATTTGTTCAATGTGTAATGCCTCTAATTTCTGTATTAATTTCTCTATTAAATAACAAAAGTATGAAAGCTAAAGAATAGCTTACATAAATAGCCGACATATCGTATACATAGGTGTTTTTGGTCACCCTCTGCACGCACATGGCATACCCCCATTTGTATAAGTGCGTCTACCGAGGTCGAGCCCAAGATTGCCTAATAAAAACATGCTCTTATCGGACTGAATTGCCTCCTCCAACACATTATCTCTAACATAGTGCAACCCACATTCGAGAATAAATTATTAATCACATATTTTTTATTAGTCATAATGGCTTTACCTGCCCGAAACTAATTCTATAACTTTCTGTGATTTAGCTAAACTCTAAATTTTTTTCCTCTCATGCTTTCTTGCATATAACTAAACTAAACCGAAATTCATCCCAAAAGTTTATGTGCTATGGGTATGA
Source organism: Isoetes taiwanensis (assembly GCA_021234155.1). Taxonomy (NCBI): domain Eukaryota; kingdom Viridiplantae; phylum Streptophyta; class Lycopodiopsida; order Isoetales; family Isoetaceae; genus Isoetes; species Isoetes taiwanensis. Next base: position 13,411,442 of record JAJEKV010000019.1, read on the forward strand.
AAAGCATTAAGCTATAATTATTCCTTTTCAATTGTTTTCATTTACTTTTCTTTATACATGCTAACAAAATTACAGCTAGCTAAGTCTAGGCCTAAATTTATTCCATGGATGCTAGTAATTAAATTACTAACTATATATTTCTTATTACCTAGAATTACTTCAGCTAAACTAGCCCGAAACTCATTTCAAAATTTTCTAAGGTTCATCTCGATGTTACAAATTTTTACTTTCTTACTTTCTAACATTTGGTGAAAGTGCAAAAAGAAGATTAATGTGGGTGCGAAAACAAGTTAAGCTAAAATTATTAATGTTTCCCAAATGCTTTTCCATTTACTTTAGCCAACATTTTTAAAAATGTGCTAAAAATTTGTCAAATAGCCAAGTTCAGCCCTTAAGTTAAACCATGATCCATATATCCACAAAGAATAGACTCTTTTATAGCCGTCGAAATATTTGACATTGTAATCAAAGACCATTCACAAAGACAATACTCTTTCAGAGAGCAGTTGAAACAAATGTATAGTAGTCACGTTGTCTGTTTCATAGAAGGACAATGACTAGTGTGGCACCTAACACATCTTTTAAGCCCCTCCTTTATATCGATCACCCTACGATCAACAAGCATTCCATTATCCGATACACACGTGATGTCTCTTAAACTCCGTTAATGACACCAATAACTTCAACTACCGAATCCTTCTCTATGATGCCAAATAATGTCATCACCTTCACATTCCTGGACTATAAAAGTGTGTTGCAAATATAGTTCCCATATGAGTCAATTATTTACGTGTCTTGTTCGTTGGCTTCAATGTCCCTTTCCATATGTAAAAGCCTTACCAATTTGGATCAACCTATCGAGCTTAGTGGCAAGGAAAATGAAACATATAGTACCGTTAAGGTCCCCATAAAAATTTCCACTTGCCCAAAAAGCCAAGTTTAGTAGTAGATTAGGTCACGAGAAAAAGATTGTAGACACAATTCTCATTAGCCAAGATTATGACATCTTGTTACAATTGCAAGAAAGCTTTTTTATCTTAACATTAGTACATAGAGCAAGATACTGAAACAACAATAAAAAACAGGTCATTTAGATCTAACGAATATCATATGTGACCAACTTCAACAACCAGAAGATAAACTTCTCCAACTATAGTAGACACGTGTAGAAATGATTTGCGTCTAATGAATAGAATAGAATAGAATAGAATAGAATAGCAGAAAACACAAAACAATATCAATAGCAGAAAACACAAAACCATAGTTTTCAAGCCACAATTTGTAATTTGTCCTTAGATTCCTCATAAAAAAAATTTGTATGTTGTACATAAATGAAGATTTGGCCATTACATCGTACGTATGGGAAAGAACCTCAAAAAGATCATACTGAAAGAATGGACTCTTTTAGAACAGTAGCGCCATTGTAATTAAAGATCACTCACAAAGAACAAACTCTCTCAAAGAAGTAAAGACAGATGTATTGTAATAAGGTTGTCAGTTTCATAGAAGGACGAAACTAGTGTGGCACCTAACTCACCTTTTAAGTCCCTTTTTGTGTGTGAACAAGCATTTGGGGTATCCAATCCAATCTTTAGTTGAAATGGCAAATGCTATATTTTCTATAAGCAAAATCTGGCCTCTATAAAAGAAAGTTTGTCAACAATGGTCCTACGAGAATGGACATAGACTTTTGTCGTGGCCTCTTGAATTTTATTTATCTGCCAGTCTGCTTCGACACCTCCCCACTAATTTTTTCTTCCCGATAGTTACACTTTTGATTCCTGAACATATACCTACGGCTATGGTGGGAAAACTGGGTCCAGCAATCAGTTTTGTGCCCTGTACCTATGCTGTTTTTCTAATTCCCACTTCTTTTGCTTTAATCCAATCATCTAATTCTGTGATGACTATGTGATCTTGTTTGCTTTTCCTAGTGCTAGTCTCTGTAAAGCCAATTTCTCAGTTATTTCCAGTGCCAAAGTGCTCTCTGATGTAAGCCCAATGGTGCGAATAAAAAATAGCCAGTGGTGAACCAGTTATTTAGGCTGCCAAAAGCTTCGGATTATTTAACGTCTTCCCAATTTCTCTGGAGCTAGTTACATGCTACATGAGGCTTGTATCAAATTGATGTTGTTGCAGTGATTAGTTCCAGAAAAAAAGGGTTCCACATGCACATTCTGGTTGTTAGAATGGCATGCATGTCGTTTTGCAAAGATCTGCTGCAGACTGACGATTTTTGGTGATGACTGATGATACAAATACTGAACCATACATTATAATCGATATTATGGACAAAAGACTTAGTTCTGCTGAATGTGATGGATCATCCAAAGATGTCCACCGTCATTCTGGACATGATGAAGAGATTGAAGGTGACTCCTCGAAGGTAAACCTCTTGCACAAAATGTTAACAGTTTTTCTTTTTGCTGCCGTTACACGAACTTATGAAATGAACATATCATTTACGTTTGATACTGCTTAGATCCAATATTATTACTCCCCTTTATGTTAGACGGCCACGAGTCTTATGGTTTTTCCACTCTAGTCTAGAATAGATACGAAACTTTTAATCAGAATTAGTATTCATGCTACAATCTGTACTTATCTCGAGATGAAGTAGTCTGTGGTTTCTTCTCTTCAAGAACCACAATAATGGTTCTTCAGTTTTCCTGGTTCACTGCCCAATCATATGCTTAATTGGTATGTTCAAAAGTATGAAGTCCCATTGAGATGTTGCACAACAATGATTCTTCTCTTGTCTGTATTCAGTGAACTAATAGACTGCATGCTTTAATCTGTTTATTAGTATGCAAAAGAATCACAATTGACATTTTAAGTGATAAGTTCAAAATAAATTTCTTTTGCAACTTAACTTTTTGTGTTTTATCCAGCTATTAGGTGGTGAATTACCAACTGCAATGGAAATTGACGGTAGCCTTGTCCCTGCCTGTTGCCCTAACTTGAAGGTTCATGTTCCTCCAAGAAGGATGAACAGTTTTGATCCAAGTATAAGCTTAAAGTTATTACCAGCTGTGTCGTCACCAAAAAACAGTAAAGGTCCTGGTGCACCTCCTGGACGAAAAGTTTTAAGGAGCAAGAGTTCTCTCTCGAAAGTTGGCGGGACTAGTCCTGCACAAATATCTAGTCCTCCGCAAGAAGAGCATCCATCGTCAAGTCCTTTCTCATTGAGCAGGTTTCTTACTGGGAGGACATCACCAATTCCTCGTTCAACTACACCTGAAGATTCTCAAGGAGGATCCAATGTATATGTTTATCTTGTTTGTGTTACTGGTACATGCTTTGCATCATGCAATCATCTTCTCCTATTTAAATATTATTTACTGTATCTAAAAACATATTTCAGCTACTTGATGTAATTCTGGCAGGGTAAAGCCTTCCAGCATTCCTTATCAGGGATTTCCAACAGAAATAAGAGTTTAAAAAGAATGGGCTCTGGATTTCTGCTAGTAGCACCTCGTACTCCTCGTGTATGCCAGGCAGAAGCAGAGAACAATGATGATCATCAAACCCTGAACGGTGCTTACTAACTCAGCTACTATAGGCTTTAAAGTGTTGCTTTTGTGCTTTTTACGAAACTTAAGTAGATAACAACATGTCTTTTATTCATCTGTTCTGGAATCATCATTGGGTTACAATGAATAGAGATAGTAACCTGGAAAATAACTGGATACTTTTTTAGTTTACCATAGTGGTATAAAACTCTAGGATGTTTTGCTTCTTGATGTCTGAAAGTCATGAGAAGAGTTATAGCTCCAAGATAGAAACTGACTGCCGCTTGATCTTTGAAGACTAAATTTCCAGCTTGGAATTCTAGAAATGCTTTTGATAAAATCCATTTTTCCATCTTTAGATCTTTTTGATACATGGCCAGCTTGCATGCCTTTGGTAAGGAAATGATTCAAAGCTAAGTTGTACTAATGAGGCAATCAGCCTTGATAAATAACAGATGCAAAGTGTCCCTTATGATAAATTCATGTCCATCCCTTCATTTCGTCAGCTTTGCATTTGCTCGCTTAAATGACGTTCAGAAATGGAAAGTTAAAAGTAGTTGGAGTGCGATTGGGAAAGGTAATCATTGCTGACTGCAATATAAATCTAATATTGAGGCTTGAGCGAAGGCCCAAGGTCATTCCCTTTTACACGCATACAGCTTGTAGTTTAAAAATATGTAATATTATGACATTCGTGCTATTAATAGTGGTTTTATATAATTGGTATAGGCGAAGAGGAGAAAGGTGAAGAAATTCCAGAAGAGGAGGCCGTTTGTAGAATATGCTTTGATGACCTTGGCGAGGGAAGTAACACTCTTAAGATGGAGTGCAGTTGTAAAGGTGAACTTGCACTTGCTCATGAAGACTGTGCAATTAAGTGGTTCGGAATAAAGGGCAATAAGAAATGTGACGTATGTGGAGAAGTGGTTAGGAACCTTCCAGTAGTGCTAATGAAACTGCCAGAAGAAACTACAACTAATCAACCATCTGTAGTTACAACAATTCCGCGACGGAGGCAAAGGTTAGTTTACAATTGTATGTCACAGATTGGAGTTGGATATCTCCTTAGTTATGGCGTTCGATTTCCATCTTAAACATGTACTCATATACACGTTAAATAAGGGATAAAAATAATAAACCCAGAGTCTTGCACTCATACATACATGGAAGTTACTAACTTGAGGCTATGATGGTATTCCATGTCACAGAGTTTGGCATGATGTGCCAGTACTTATCATGATAAGCATGCTTGCATACTTTTGCTTGCTGGAGCAATTGTTGGTATGTGTCTTGGATCATTCATTTTTCTACACTTTTGCAATTTTAATGAAAAACCTTTCTTTGTACAGGTTAAGGATATGGGCTCCCGGGCGCTTGTAATTGCATTACCATTTTCATGTGTTTTTGGTCTTCTCGCTTCGATCACAGCAACAACTTTGGGTAAGCCATCGCAAATGATTGTGTGTAAATGGAGACTTTACATCTCTATGAATTGTTAGGCTTGACAAAAGTTGTATGTGCAGTCAGTAGGAAGTATGTATGGCCATATTCAGTGGTGCAACTTGGCCTAGTCATCTTGTTTGCCCACATCTTTTACTCTCTGGTAAACATAGTTTGTTTGTTTTTCAAGTTGAACAACATATTGAGCTTACTTTCCTCATGCCAGGTGCATCTGCATAGGATCCTAGCAATTCTTCTTGCTGCTTTTGCGGGCTTTGGTATTACAATGGCTCTACATGCACTCTTGATTGAATACTTAAGCTTGAGAAGACGGATCCAGAGAAGCCGGGAAAGAACAGAACAAGCTGTTGAGAACAATAACCAAACTGTGTAGGCAGCAATATACTACGAGTACATATATTATTACAGTGCGAGCACCTTTTATATAGCAAGATTTGGACAATTTCAATACCTAAAATGAGGATTGTATTGGCCATTTAATGGGATCCTGGGGAAGGAGCTACGTTATTATCGAACTTGATAGTGTAGTATTTGTTATATACGTACATGGCATAAAAAAACTCGAGCTTATCCTCGCCAAAAACAAAATAGGATGACAAAGTCAAGGTCAAATGAAGAGCCATTGTCTTTATCACATTTGAGGATTTGCGTTAGATAATCGTAATTTGGCCATTTAAACCTTTGGATGTCATAATTTCGAAGGATGGTTTTAACGTCCTTAACCGGTAGGCTTTCGGATCCAATCGTTGCCCACCGTTGATTGCAGCCTTTGTGATAGGGCATAACAGGCATTTAATAGCAGGGGAACATGCAGCCTTACCTTCGAATTCAGCTAAACCTGTGATAAACAGGTTGAATTCAGCCTCGAATGCCGAACCTGTGATAAACAGACTGAATTCAGATGCCGAATTCATCTTTGTATGCTCTGGAGAGTGCCGAACTTGTGATAAACCGAGCTGTGGGAGTGATAATCGGAGCTGTGGGTGCAAGTTTGGGTGAGGCAACTTGCCTGCCGGTTAAGGGGGTCAATCCCCCTTGCTCGCCTGTTATGGCTGAGATAAACATGCTCGCTTGTTTATCATCCATAACAGGCGATTAACCCCCTCATCATCCCACTAACATTCTATGACTGGTGGGTTGTTCAATTCACATTTTGGGCTCGTTTGTTATATTTTTGGGGCAAAAAGCTGTTGGATGGTACTTTATATTTGCCTAGGTTTTTGTTGTGCGGTTACAGATTTACTAGCTTGTAGGCCGCACGGAGCAGGTTCGCTTTTTTTGTTAGGGCTCCGGACGCCGCGTGGTGCAACATGAATCTTTTGGCTTTGCTTTGCCAGTTTGAATCAAGGGTGTTTGATTGTTGGGGTGTGACTGGTTTGTTAGTGCTTTTGCACGTGGTTTTTTAAATGACCTGGAACAGGTTTGCTCTTTTGTTAGGGGCTCTGCACGCCACGTGGTGCAGTGTGGAGCTCTTGGCTTTGCTTTGCCGGTTTGAATCAAGGGTGTTTGTTTGCTGGGGTTCGCCTAGTTTGCAATTGGAGTGCTTTTGCAGTTGGTTTTTGAAAGGCCCTTGCTGCAGGCCCTTGTTGCGTCTTCTTTGATCTTCGTTGCTGCTTCTACGGATTTGAATAAATAAGCATTGCATATTATAAGTCAACATTCCAAAACCATTGGAGCTTCAATAACAGGGGGTTTCTTTTATATTTTTATACATTTTTTCCTATCGTTTTTATATGAATTGATGTTGTATTTTGCGAGACATACTAATCGGTACATTTAGAGTGCATATATCCTCAAGTTACTTTTAGTGGCATTTTTCAATGGTTACAATTATAATTTCTCTGAATATCTCAAGCAAAAAAATGCAAGCGTGGAACAAAATTTCTCTAAATATCCCAAAACATGCAAGCATTGAACAAGGGCAATTTAGGGTTATTTGATTTTCTAGAGTTCTGTTTTGACACAGACTCGCAGAAGATGAATGCACTTGGGCTTGGAATCCCCAGGCCAAAGCATTTTTTCAAGTGTTAAATGTTTAGCTCATGCAGGCACCAGTTCTTGTTCCCCCTCAGTGGGATAAACCTTTTCACACATATGCCATCCTTTTCCATTGGTATTGTATTGCGACAAGAATATGCACCCATTAGGACAAACCCATACGCTTTGCCAGTCAGAAGCTCAATCCTACTGAGAAACATTATTCTGCCACGGAGTCTGAAGCCTTGGTCTAATCTTTTGTGTTCAACGTTTCCGACGCTATCTTCTAGGTAGCTAAATCAAGTTTTGTGTGGATCATCAAGCTCTCTTGTATTTGATCAACAAGATCATGCCCACGGGCCAAATTGCATGTTAGATGCTCCTCTTGCAAGAATTTGCTTCTTTTGAGATCATCAATAACCAGGAATATCATACACAATTTCTGATTATCTTTCACACATTTAAGAGGTGATTCCTCTTCAAGTGTTTCAGATAGTTTTTCTGATGGCCAACTATTTTTGGTCATGGCCAACTATTTCTGGTCATGGCCACGCCCCATTGATTCCATGACTACCAACAATATCTCCTCTCTGGCACTCTTCCTCACACAGACACTACACTGCCTTCTGAGAAACTTCGAGCATGCCAACAACAATTTCTTGTGAAGTCTATGACTACATTATAATTGCTGGGCATATTTATAAACGAGGTAAAGATATGGTCTTGTGGAGATGCGTCCTTCCTCATCAAATTTCGGACATTGTTCGCCAAGCCCATGAAGGCTTGGGCAATGGCCATTTCAATGGTGATGACACGGCACGTAAAATCCTCTTGGCAGGATATTTTTGGCCCACATTGTTTAAAGATGCTCAGCTCATGACGGTGATATGCCAATGGATAGGCCGACTCACGGCCCGTGATGCTCTTCCATTAACGCCTATTGCCATGCCCACTCCTTTCAACAAATAGCGGAGGAACTTTAACCCTCCAACTCTAAATAACCGTGTTTGATATAATCTCATTCTCGCGGACTATGCGACTAAGTGGGCTAAATGCTCTGCCTGGCAACATAGCAGTCAGCACCACGCATGTGCTTTTCAATGCATATCATCACGTGTTTCGGATTATCCACGAAATTTCTTAGTGAGATAGGAGTTCATTTTGTTAATCACACCATGAAGGAACTCACGAACTATCTGCATATTCATCAGAAAAGCACGCCTTATTATCCACACGGAAATGGCCTTGGTGAGAGTACCAACAAGACCTTGGTCCACATCTTGAAGAAAATTTATGATGTTTCCAAGCAAGATTGGCATGAAAAATTGCTTACTATTTATATAACTCGACCTATAAAATCGCTACAGAGCAAACACCCTTCAAGCTGGTTTATGGGCAAGAGGCTTTGATGCCTTTTGAACATATGCTACCAACTCTTCGTTTCTAGCTCGCCACAGTTCACAACCCTCCAGCTGCTCTGCAAGAACGTGTGTATCAGCTTCAAAAAGTGGATGAGATTTGTCGAGATGCCTAACCTCCGTGTACTTGCTGGTAACAAATTATGAAAATCCTGGCATGATCACAAGATCAAGAACAAAAAGTTCGAACACGGTGACTTAGTTCTACTTTATGATTCCAAATACAAAAATCATCCTGGAAAATTGAAGTTTCGATGAGTAGAACCTTATAAGATTGTTCTAGTCGTCCAAATCAGTATTTTTCAGTTAGCAAAATTAGATGGCATACCGTTCCCATCACTTGTAAATGGATTTCACAAAAACAAACTTGTTAAAAACACAAAAGAAATGGTCACAAGAAATCAAGAAAGCTTTCTGTCCTTGAATCTATACTGGTCCAAAGGTCCATTTAAAATCAATAACTTCCTTATGTTAATCGATCTCAAATTGGATTTTGAAATATGAGTAGCTTATGTGCTACTTTAATCATTAAAACATTTGTTGCTCATTACCTTGAGATTTGGATTAAAATTTAGAGCATCACTTTCAAATATATCTTCTAGATTTGTAACTTGGGACGAGACTTTGGAAAATCAGATTCTCAAAATATTCCATGTCAAGAAACCAATACAAAAAGAACCAAAGAAATGAAAGCTTATAACTATAAAAAATCAAGTTAAGACTGTTATATGTGCAGTTCCACTTGCATAACATTACTAGTCCATAGGACTAAAAGTTTCAATATTTATAATGGCATCATCTTAATCAATTTTGATCTCCACTTTGGAATATAGTCTATATGTACAGTTCTCTAAAGAATAAACTTAGCTGGTTAAATGGGCTTGCATCATTTAAGAGCAATATTTAAGTACAAACAACTGTGTATTTATGGAGTACTTATTCATCAATCTAATCTACATGGTCCTCCACTTACACCTTTCAAAAAATTATATTTATGAAGGTAAGAAATCATGGTATCATTGTATGGGACAAAATGGACAGGGTTAGTGAGAGTATATGCTCTATACAATTGGTCTAGTTATGGACTACAAATGGTTCATGCCTAATTACATTCAAATCTTGCAAATAGTATGTTACTTTAACATGAAAATTGAGATTTGAGTTGCCAAGAAAGGCACGCATTCATGAAAATATAGTGTACTTAAATTGATGACCTATGTATAGCATTAGCCTACTAAAACTCCATTGCTTTGTAGCAAGAATAGATATATTGGTTTTATGCTAGTAAGAAATAACTATATTTCTTTATATTTTTTTGCAAGAAGGCCACATAATCTATATAGGGGACCTGTATGTATGTCCTTTGTCATATTTTAAACTATCTAGAAGGCTTATTTGCAAAAATGTAGCATATTCTCTAGAAAGCTGAGAAAAATGCATCAAAGGTTATATGGTATATTAAACTTCATGATCTTAGGGTAGCCCTTAAGGACGAAAGTTCGCTAAAAGGCTATTTTTTAAGGGTATCGAGAAATTTTGACGCTATGGTTTAGTAGGACCCGTTATAGATGAAAAAAATAAAATTAGCCAAACTTTCTACAAACAAATCTCACTCCACTTGAAAATTTGCCACATCCACTAAGCATCATAACTATGGATTCGCCTTATCCTCTACCCTCCTCGAAGATTTCTTAAGGAGTCGCCTAATATTCTAGGCTTTCTTCATAACCTAATCTATTCTCCATATCCATCAGGGTACACATGCTAATTTTAAGAGTTGTTTTTGTAGCTACTGTGTTTCAAATACTTCTAAGGATGCACTGGAGAGCATTTTTTTACAGACCTCCCTTTTAATAGATTTGTTTTATCTACAAATTCTCATTTGCAAAGGTTAAGTTGCGGTATTGCATCGTACAACTATAGTTATAATGTGTTTGTGCCCTTGATTAAATAGGGATGCTGGTGAATAAAATTTCACTACAGAAATTGCACTTGGAAAATAAAGACACTTAAATCTTGGCAAAATAATATTGGCCATGATTTGCCTAGATTTCTATAAAAAACATTCATGTCTAGAAAACATTCGCCAGCATAACTAATCTTGCAACTCTATTATTCGCCCGACCTTCTAAATTATGCTTAGACAAATTTGGCCTTAAGGGCAACCCTGATTCTTCACTTGCATTCATCAATCAACATCATTAACTACATAAATGCCCAGTTTTTGACCTATAATTATGGGATTAACTCAAATGTTTAAGCTCTAATGTGTTAATCATGTGGCTGTACATATTCTATAAATCTAGAAAATTGCATGGCTAAACCCTAATTACACTATATGTAAGTTGATAAGAGTAATTCTCTATGTAGATAAAAGTAGAATGCACCATTCATTACCCTCGTGATAATTATACATGGTGATGTTTGGAGCATTTTAACATATAATTTTGTCCTAGATTCTGCATACTTCATTCTCTACTAGAATTTTAATTTGATATAATTTATGAACACTTCAAAAAAACAAGAGACTATACTTCATATAGTTAAAAACTCATCGCCAGAAGAATTAGGCCAAAACTTGTATAAGAGAGAAATAATTGCTGAACCACAAGCAGATCCTTTGAGAAAAATGGGGCTTGGTGCCGTCCACAGATGCTAGATGATAGCAAACAAAGCTAAAAACACACAAATCAAGGTGTTCTATCATACAAGGACAAATGATTCTAAAGTTAGCAAGGTTTAGGTTTGTTTATACCAGAAAATTAAAGAATGCAGTTCTGAACTATTGCAAGAACTGCCAAATTGTCTTAACCTTTGAACAATCACGATAACATGAGCTCATTGGTCTTGAAATTCTTAGGGGTCATCAACAATCAAGTGAAAACTCAAATTATAGCAGTAAGTTGTGGAATTAAAATTTCCACCATCAGATAGATGGGTTTAAGTAGCAGTGTGTCAACGAGACCAATTCTGGTCCATGAATCATGAATAGTCCCAGGACAACTCTAGTGCTAAAGGGTGCTTAGCTGGCCTTTTGTTCTTACGAGAGCACCCATTTTAGTAGTTTGAGCTTAGGTTTAGTCCTTTCTATTCCAGAATATCCTCTCAAGTTCATTGTGACATATTTTACTCAAGTTAACAACCTTGTTTTTTGCAAGAAAGAAGCAAATAAGGAAAACCCCAAGAGGATTCTCAGAACCACCAAGAAGCCCCACCCACAGAAAAAGTTGAGAGACTTCTCAACCTTCTATTTATGAGAACCCAAAAACTTAGTGATACATTCAATTTTTTTGTGCAGTTTGTTGTAGTCTTACTGAGGAAGATGCAAGAACTGTTGCCAATACTCAGAATGATGATAAGGTGTACAAATTAAAAAGGAGCTTCGTCAACAAGATCATGTTCATGCACATTGAGGCTATAATATTTAAAGAAAGATATGACGAGGACTTGAAAAAATCGACAGCCTTGTTGGAATTGAAGGAGCAGTGTGCCGTTGAGTGTTGCCTCAAATACAACTAGGCCAATAAAAGACCTTCACTCATTGGCCACGACAACTGGTTTCAGTTTGCTTTCAGGTAGGGCATATTCTAGAATACTCTTTTGTATTCTGGAATGGTCTGCCTTATTCATTTTGTCTACTCTGTGTGCTTTCTTGTAGCTTTTGATTTTTGTTAGTAGTTGTTTTGTATTCCAAAATACACATTACTAAAAAGATCCTTACTTATGCAGATACGGGATCTTGAAAATAAAATATATGTTCTTGCGCAGTGAACTTAAGTCTAAAGAAAAGGTCTCTGGAAAGGAAAAGGGCTCTAATGTTCCCAAGAAGGAAATGATAATTACAGTTTAGAGGGAACTACAAGGATTTACAAACATTACTTTGCTCAAAAGACTGCTGCAGAAGATGGTGAATTAAGAGTTCACCTTAGAAGAAATGTCAAAGGAGTTGCACAAGTAAGTTCTTTTGTATTCCAGAATAGCTTTTTGCTTTCTTTCCTAGACCTTGTAACTATAAATTTCCTTTCTTTAAGATCTTGACCTGCTTTATTTATTCTGGAATATCATTCCTCATTCTAATTGCACCTTCTGCTTCATTTCAGCCAAAAGAATGTCATTACATATCAAACATGTTTGGTGGAACAACTCAATGTGCAAATTGACAAAGCTGCCAGAAACTCTGCCCTTTTGCAACATCAAACGAGCGTAACATGCTCCGAATTTAAAGGGCTAGGTAAGTCTCCTTATTTTGCAACTATCTTAAGCTCTCATTTCAGAATAAGTAGAAATATAAGGAGCTTTAAGAATGGAACCTTGCTGAAAGAAGGACCTTGGAAGTGAAACTTTATGAATATGAGAAATTCAGTAGATTTGACCAAAACAACCTGTTTTCAATTATTCAAGAGGAGTGCACCAAGTTGGTCGGGACCATCAAGCTGCAAAACTTCATCTTCATCATTGCAGACATCCCTTACAACTTGAAAATAAAAGACAACCAATATGATGCCATCTGTTGAAGAATGCGAAGTTTAACGAGTTCATCAACGGCCTGAAACAAATTACAACAGCTAAACCCTGGAGGCTAGTTATGTTCCACTCGAGCATCAGGCTGGACTTGTCGAAGCCAGCTTAACAAAATCATTATGGCTCCCTTAAACAAGCAGGATATGAGAATCTAGTTTGTTAAGTGTACGTTGTTCCTATTTTTTACTTATGTTTTTAGTAGTTTCAATTTTTTGTTGCAATTGACACTTAATCGCGTCCTACATGTTTTCCTTTTTCTATTATGAAATAGGAGCTTTCATTTCCTTCTACTATATTATGTCGACATTTATTTCTGGTTGTTAACTTAACTTCTTTTACTTTGTAGGTACAAAACCAACATTAATTACCATAGTGGAGGCCCCGAGATGCTAAGCAAGGCCAAGTATCTTCATATTGTTTAGTGGAGCTTCGATTGGAGGACTTCAATATTTGTTGGTTGCTCTGACTTCTCCACTATATTGGAGCTTTTCGACGACGTTGCAGAAGCTGCAAGATCCAAGTGCATAAGGCAGAATTGTCAATCACTAACAGAAGCACCAGAAACTCATCAACCATCTCATTAACATGTTTTCACAACAAGGATATTGCATCCTTGATGCTTTCTCGGGCTCTAGTACTAGTAGATTACTCTTGAAGGAAAAGATAAATAAAAGTAGACTAAAGAACCTAAAAAGCAGCGAATGACAGATCAGAGCTAGATTTCTTCGAGCAGGGCAAATGAGGAAGACTATGATGTTGACGTGCGACTTGTCGCCTGATAATTATTTATTGATAACATTATTTTAGCTGCTTAAATTAATGTGTTCAAAAATTCAATGAAATTCTATTTTTGCTTCTCAAATCTGATGGGTTTTATGTCTTGCTTTACCCTTTTCAAGTATGTTATATTACAAAAGGACACTAATGCTCTTACTGTAGAGCCAAAATGCAAAAAAAAAAGAAATTGTTAATCCTTAGAAATTCTCAACTTCACCCTAAAAAGGTCAATTTCAGGAGCATAGTACGTTCTTTAAAGGTAATCTTTGAAGTGCTACAACACTTCCATTTAATATGCAACCCTGTTAATGGCAAAAGGGGAGGAGGGAGATAAGTGGAGGAGAGCAGATGCTCAAATGAAAATCACTAATAAAAAGTTTAGAGAGTTTATGTACCCTCATGGACAGTCAAGGGTGGCTTCCATATTTGGATTTTAGAGATCTGCTAACCTGGCTACCAAGAGAAGAAGACTTGACGTCAGAAACATAATGAGGACTAGTTTAGAAGGAGTCTGCATTGCAGCAGCAGGTCAAAGTCCTGGAGGACAAGCAAATGATGATGAGGACTGTGTTCATGCAGTCATGCCACAATGGAGGGGCAACCTATCATCATTAATGACCACATCCCACCTGTGAGGCCAATTCCAAACAAGGTTGCCACAATTACATCACCATGTAAGAGTTGGGATCTACCATTGCACGATGATTGGGTCCCCGATGGCAAGATTGATTGAGGAAGATGATCACGATGGACACTTAATCATGGATAAGGTATGCTAATCTTCAGACTGGCTTCGAGTGTGACAACATTTTAGCAGTGGACACGGCAAAGATCACTAAGGGCATGTGGAGGACGGTCTAGATGCTGACATAGTCTTCAAGTCAAAGAACATGGGTGTCATGTTTGGCACTACATGGAGGGAGGAAATGAACAAAGTGAAACCCACATCTTTGCTTTTCTATTCCATGAATTATATTATTCCTATGTTCTGCATGTTACCCTTTGCAGCTTGATTGTTGGCCCAAAGTTGGTACTTTGTTGTAGTTTGCTTGTTCGCTGCCCAGATGTTCTGGAGTGTTTGACCGTATATTTGCTCTAGATCCCCATGTAATCTTTCTTATTACTTGTGTATGATGTGCAATTTGAGTCTATTGAACCAGCGGGGACTGCTTCAATTGGGGCAGGACCTGGGATAGGAGATCCATATGGCTCGGATGAGACAATCAATGAAAGGCCTTCATGCTAATTAGGGATAAGCTAACAACTATCTTGTTGTATATGGAATTTATAGGAGATTATTATTGTCAACTCGAAGAGCATGAACAGACAATTGGACATTGATTGTAAAAAGAAGTTTGACATTATTTACTACAATAGTGAAGAAATTTGTTGACAAAAAAAGAGATCGTGCACCTTGTTCACATTTCATTTCAAGAAATGGATTTTATTATAAAAAAACCACATAATATGTATTCAAAATTAGGATTTTATTCTCCAGGAGGACATATAGTAATAAATTTTAAAAAAAGGCTATCACATATAAATAGGTGCAAGAGCTATGGCATGGCAGAAAAAAAGGCACGACAGCATAGAAGGGTCAAGAATCACGTCTCCTTTTTTAGGAGCACATTTCCACCTTCGAAGGTGACCACCTGGTGGTGGACATTCGCACCCTCTCGACCAGACTGGATAGAATCAATTGCCACGACAGAGCAAGTGACTGGAACTGTTGAAGACACCGACTCATCCACCTCTGCCTGTGTAACCAAGACATTACGAAAGGTGATGTGAAAAGCTGGCATTGGAACTATAGAGTCAGTGTCGTTTATGTTGATAACTGTTCGAAAGCTTTTTGCAGGCAATCTGAAAGATGGAGACTCCAAAAATAGTCGGCCAAGGACAGGCTTCCTTGCACACCCCGACCCTTGGTGCCATGGAATAATTTAAGGGCTAAGATTATCTATTTGGCAATTTTTTAACATATTTTAAAATTATATTGATTAAAGTAATGGAAAAAAAATATGGAAAAATTAATAATTTTAGCTTAACTTTCTTTGGACCTGCACCAACCTTCGAGATCTTTAGCCAAGCGCTAGAAAATAAGAGAGTGGAAACTTGTAACGTTGAGCTAAAACATAAAAAACTGGAATGAGTTTTGGGCTAGTTTAGCTAGAGTATTTCTAGGTAATAAGAATCATATGATTAGTGATTTATATCCTAGCAACCATGGAATACTTTGGAGTCTAGCTGGAAATGTTTTAGCATGTTGCCACAAAAAAAATGACTAAAGTAAATGGAAACAACTGAGAAAAAGTATAATAACATTACCTTAACTTTTCATGTGCCCAGACCACAAAAATGTTAGGGATGAGTTTTAGATTACTTTAGCGAAACGCTAGACGGAAAAATTTGTAGAGCTTAGCTAAATCATAAAGTTTTAGGATTAGTTTCGGGCAAAATTAGCTAAAGCCATTATAGCTAATGAGAAATATGTGATTAGTGATGTATTCCTTACTTGATGTTTGATTCATATATGCACTGCAGTAACAGAACATACATCAAGCAACTCCCAGACGAGACCATAAAGTGAAGAGAATCCACGGGCTAATCGTCGGAGTAAGTGCAGGCCCACTAAATATGTAGCATAATAACATGGGGTTTTCTTTGTGTCTTTGTACGCTTTTCACTAAGGTTTTCTTATGATTTCGTGATGTATTCAAATGGATGTACTAATGCGTACATCTAGAGTGCACCATTTCTGAGCCATTGATTTTAGCCTTTTTTTTTCCAATAGTCAACAACCAATGACTCACAACAAAAGCCCTTTTTTTGTGCGTGTGGTGCATAATGGTCAACAACCAATGGCTCACAACAAAAGCCCTCTTTTTGTGCGTGAACAACCAATGGCTCACAAAGCCCTCTTTTTATGTGTGTGGTGCATAATAGGCACATGAAGGGCTTGAAGGGCGCATGTAGTGCAGTTTCCCCGCCGGCAACACATTTCTTATCATAACTTTTGATCCAGAGCTCTGTTTGAGATGATTTTTATTGCGTTGGAAAGCTCTCTCTGAGATCTTTTTGATAGTGTATGATATAGATATGTTTGGTTAAGTTATCTATGCTAAAACAACAATTTTTCGGCCGGGTTTGGTAGGCTTTCACATCCTACCAACTGATTAATATAGGATTGCGCTATCGGATATTGTTTTATGGCTCATTCTGAATGAAGATTGCAAAAAATTACCATGTATTTTTAGATTTTGAGGCAATTATTAAGCAAATTCCAAGGCTTCTAGATCCTTGTGCTAACAAGCAGAAAAGTTTCCCACTTTGGTTTCTCACCACAAGAATCCATGGAGGCCAAAGGCTGCTGTTAAATTCCAGTTGAAAAATGTTTGTGTATGGGTGTTGCAAACTTTATGACTTTCAGAATAATGGGATCAATCCGCTCTATCTTTATGGTAACTTTTACTTATGTTCTATTTGTTTTATTGTGATGAAATTCAAAAGCTATAGGTGATGAAAGCCTCAAATGAATTCTAGTTTTTTTCTGGTTTAAATTCTAAAATTTTTGTCACACCGGGAGGGTCCCTAAGGCCCCGAAAGGGCCAAATTTTTTTTTTTGCAACACAAACCATTAATATCCAACATATAAAAATTAAATCCCCCTACACATAACAACCAACACATAACAACCATTGACATTAACAACCAACACATAACTACCATTGACATTAATTAACACAACCATTGGGTCCAACACATTTAAATTAAAATCCCCTTAAAACCCCTTTGGTTTGGGTGCATATTCACACCTGGGTGACTCGACAACGGCAGAGCTCTCATAATTGTATTTTGCACGCAAAAATCAACACCATATAGTATTTAAGCTTGAAATCTTATAGTATTTTGCTAATCTTGTTATACAAGATAGCAAATTTTGTACTTGCATACCCCACAAACGAGGAACTTTACGCGACGGTGTAGATTAAGGAATAAGGGGTGAATGTGCCTATCCAATGTACTTTTTAGCGGGTTGCCTAACCCCCGCACAAAAGGTCGCAATTCTAGCTATGCCACGTCCCGCCACGTCATCCGTAATCTTTTGGGCCAGTCCGATTATGTAATTTCCGATCGTAGGGGCGGGAAATTAGAAAACCAAGAAATTCTCTGCTTTGTTTGGCGCCGATCTCGATCTTGGCACGCCTTGGCTATGGCGGCCCCCGTCCCGGCCGGCTATGGAGGTCTTTTTTTTTTTTTTTTTTTGGTATACCCGTTCTCCGAGATCGAGGAACCCATGGTCAATTTTCGTCCGCCTATCTTGGCAAATCTGAACAGTCGATAGCATTTTGGTAAGTTTGTGCGCCCAAACCGGCAACACATGAGTAGAATGATCGAAAACGGGGATCCTATTGGTCTATTCGCCATGAACTCTGTTGGTGTTGTTGGCCGTTGCGGCCGATTAGGGCATCGATGCTTGCTTCGATATTCAAGAGCCGAGATGGAGTTTTACATATGATATTCAATGGCTAGAGATGTTGCTCGGGTGAAAGAGCCGAGTATAGGTATGCAGATCACAACTAGAATTTTGTACTCTATGCAAAAGATTCAATAGAACAACTAGATCACAACTAGAACACTTGGTGGACGAACTTCTTACATGGAAATGAAAGGTCTTATAAATGGATGATGCACGGACTTCGTTTATGTTTCCATTGTTTTGTAGATGTATGCTTATGATTCTACAATATTCTTTACAAGTGCATATCCGCTAGGATTCTACATCTTGATGGAATAAATTCACATTTAATTACCTATGTGTGAATAATTCTTTGTACATCTATCGGTTCCCATGTGAGCTTATTAAGGTGATTTCGACGAGGCCAAGTCTACCAACTGAAAGGTCATGTTGTAGCAAAGGTCGTGTAACAAGCGAAGATCCCGATGATGGTTTTAAACCAACAACCCAAAAGTTCGTGTATTAATGCTTTAGTTGTAAAAGATGCTTTTTCCGGATGATTAA